>JAIWNE010000004.1:0-716921 GCA_025331445.1 Blakeslea trispora | reverse complement strand
CACGTAGCATTCTCTGTTTAGAGAGTTTTTTTAAAGGTAGTTTGGGAGCTGTATTGTGGTTTTATGATGTTGATTAGACTCAAATAGGGGTATTTAGATTTGCTAGCATCAGTCATGCCTCTTGCTCCATAGAATTCAGATAATAATAAACTCAGATGATTGCTGGTAAACAAACCGCGGATTTGTGCTCAAGAGCATCATGGTTTTGAGGTAGTGGGCTAGCGGAATGCTGAACATGTTCTTGCATTTTGAAATTGTCAGGAAATATGTCTTGTGTTCTAAAGCCTTCTGCTGCTTGGAAGTTGATTTGGTTTGTGTCCAGCACAAAAGTATGATTGCGAAATGAAAGCATGGTTAGAAATACAAGGAGTTGGAAATCAGCTACAAAATCAGATGCAGAAGGACAAGCATGTTCATCTTGGTATCAAATATGGTCTTGATTGGTTCATTCAAGTTTTTACGCAAAATTGAAGTTGAATGACACAGTACAGACAGCATAGTTTTCATCTTCAGTTTCTTCAGTTTCCAGTTCTTCAGGCACATCTTCAGATAGCATAGGTATATCTTCAGATGGAGAAGCAGCCATGCTCATGGGACTAGCTGCTGAAGGCGAAGCAGCACTCATTGGGCTTTGCATTGTCAAAGCAGAAAGGAAATCACTTGGAGTGCCTGCTCTAGCAGACTCTTGAAATTCTTGATAGATTTGATCAAAATTGTTTGATAGGTACTGATTCCAAGCGATATGACCCCTGGGCATATTATTATCATCTCTGAATCTTGCTGATGCTTCACCTTTTTCTAGATTGGCCATCTCCTCTACTTTGGCATAGAACCCTTTTGGAGCCGTCCTTTTAGCTTTTAGTACTTCTTTACCATTAGCAGGGTTAGGCGATTTTTGCATCCATTCAATAATATAAGTTTTTGCAGCCATTTCAAATGCGCCGATGAATTCTTGTGCAGGTTGATCTCTCCATCTTCTTCGAGTAGCTTGGGTGACAACAGAAGCAGAAGCAGATGCTAGGATTGGTCCTCTGACATCTTCATCTGTATAAACAGAGTATTGTCTGGCCTTTTCACGTACCATTAAAGTGATGATACTGGCGCCTGATTTACGACTTGTGTGAGTTCATTACGTTTACCCTTACAATCTTCTTTAAGCTAACTTACTTTAAATTGATTACCTGTATTATTTGCAGCACAACAATGAAATTAACAGAAAAAAAAGGAATTAAAGAAGAGTGATATAAGAATGGTCCAATCCTTTTTCTAATTTATCTCTCTATTTATATATTTCTAAAGCCAAGGCGATTTTCATTGTCTTCTATTATCAAGTAATATTCCTGTTTTTGGTGTTATGTTACACTTGAAGTGGGAAGCACAGAAAATAACTGCTTAAACTTTATCCGTTTGACACATCTTCCCAGAACAAAGAAAGTAGTACTCAATAAAGAAACAGAGTTTAATGATAACTAAAATAGATAACCATACAAAAAAAGATAAAATACACATCTATTTAATCAGACTCATCATGCTGACCTTCAAAGACATCTTTAATCGCTCGAAACGGCTGACAATAGGAAAGAACAATGAGCCGTTATTTGAGATAGAGGCTGATTGAACAATACAGTTATCTACAGTAATATAATTTCAGTACACAAAGCGATAAGAGAAAGATAGGCAGGAAAAAAGCAGCAGGAGAAGAACTGCTCTTTGCTATGTCTGTGTTACAGCAATCAATGCAGTTTATTGATTCCTTCTAAAGATAGCCAACACATATGAAAAGACCTATTTGATAAGGATATAATATGTTTTTGCTTTAACAATATTAGACTACTTGCTTGATATCGAGTTGTACATCTTAGATCGTTTTGTATGTGGAGTGAACGCTATTCACCAAAAAGATCATCAAATTTATTACTAAGAAAACAATAGCATGAAATCTTTTAAGGTAGACAGTTTTCTTTCTTTAGAGAAGCTAAGCTTTTGAAAGAACAAATACAGTCAAATGTTTGATTTATATAGACAAACGACAACAACCAAGTTTGATCTGGGTACTGCTTGTGGTCGCCCTTCTCAAACAGAAACAAACTCTCTTTAGTTTATAGCAGGAGGTAAGTTATTTCATATGCCTCAAAATGTACAGTGCTGATGATTTTTACCCAAAAAATCACATTACAAGCTTGATTCCATAAATGGGACACTTTTTTATTCGAGCATATCTTTCATTGACTCCTCTAATAGTGTTCCTTAAACGAAATACAGCTCTTGTAAGGATTGCAGGACGTTACTGGCTTCGTTTCTGAGACAAAGCTTACTTCATTAGCTTGATTGTCTGACTCACTTTCGTTTCTTATTTGTAGTCCAACAAGCTTGCAATCACTGTAATTTTCTTGATGAATTTCTTTGGTAGAAGAGAGAAAATTTTATAATTTTTAGTAATATTCTGTTTGAGCCCACTCATTCAAAAACCATTAAGCAAAAACTTAAATGAGCGACGGTAATAACAACTTTTATTGGCTAACAGTGTCCAATCGTATTGCTTATTACCGGCGGAGTAGCCCCCAGACACAGCAGCCCCGCCTTCTCCTCTGTGTGTCGTAATTTCAAATTAATTCATGTCAAATAAAGACAAGAAAAAAAAGGGATTAAAAAAAAATCAAATTTAGATTAAAATACAGCTTCAAGATAAACATTCAGCTGTCAACTGAATGGATTTACTCATCAAAGAGAAAAAGCCAAGCGGAAAAGAAGAGCACATGCTCTTTGTCTCATTGTTATTGCAGTCGGTCACAAAACAGTTTTGTATTAGTAAAAGTTTATCGATTTTCCTAAATTTTATTAAGGATTTTTTTAACCCAGGTTCAAGTATGACAAGGCTTATATGATTGTACTCTTGTTACAGAAGACATTTCAATCGACAATTCAGGTAAGGATACTTGATACAGTGCTTACGGTCCCAAATGGCGGATTTCAAAAATCATTTGGCGGTTTCCAAAAATCCAATTGGCGTAAAATGAAAAATCAATAAGCGTAAAAAAAAATATCCAATCAGCAGTTTTCAAAATGTCAATGAGCGCATACCGAGATTTCAGATAGCGTATTCTCAAAAACCAAAGGGCAGACTTCCACATTCTAAAAGACGTCTCTTTTACTTTAAATATTTTTCAAATGAGCAACACGCATAAATTCTTTATTGAGGACGGTCAGGGCGGAATAACTACGGAAGACGGTGCAGAGGCCATGGACTACATTATCGAAGAAGGAGAGGAATTCAATCTTCGAAACTTGACTAATCTAAGTGAATATAATGATTGTCAACCTGTTCCCATTGAGCTCGATGCCGAAGACGAGAGCTTAGAGAGCAGAATATCGCTTGTTATCGAAAAAGTGAATAAGACTATTGCTGACAAAGTTGGCAATGTTAGGAGCTACACGTCTTATATGGACGATCAGAAAATGTTGTTCCTTTACTACTTAAAAATCAAATTTTTTTCGGCAGCTAAAGCAGCAGAGTATGCTGGAATTGCCGAGAGAACTGCTCAAACTTGGGCAAAACGAATCAGAACAGAACCCGGTTGGAACATATATGCCAACTTGTCACACAAGTGTAATCAGCATGAAGAAAAATAAGATTTTCACCAAAGACTTTGGTCCTCGTGAAATTCAATTAGACAAAGTAAGCATTAGAAACTACAGCATGCAATAAATACTTAATTCAATTCTGTTTAGTGGAAGATATCTGGTGTCGATATCAATGAGATGATGAAGATGAAGAGAAGAAGCACTGTTGCCTCGGTCGAGCAACAGAAACCAATTGATGAGACCGATTACCTGTAAGTCTCTTCAAGCGAGTCAGAAACCAGCTACTCATACTGCCTCTTTTTCATGTACATTTACTTAAATTAGGTTGCTGTCTGGCATTTTGGAGGTGCCTATTGACATTTGCTCTTTCGCCCTGGACGCCAGTCCAAACTTTCTTAGAAAGTTAAGAAGAAGTGTGTGTTGCTTACCGCACTTGGAGTTTGATGATGCTGTCCTTCTTAAGTTTTTGAAGATAAAGAGGGTAGGCTGTCATCATAGATAAAGAGAAAAAGATTTTAATGTATTTTTTGTTTGTTTAGGCTTTAGAAAAGAAGCAAGAAAAAGATGATGAAGATGACGAAGAAAAAGATGATGAAGATGACGAAGAAAAAGATGATGAAGATGACGAAGAAAAAGATGATGAAGAAAAAGACGATGAAGAAAAAGATGATGAAGAAGATGAAGAAAAAGATGATGAAGAAAAAGACGATGAAGAAAAAGACGATGAAGAAAAAGACGATGAAGAAGATGAAAAGAAGGAAGAAAAAGAGGATGATGAAGATGAAGATGAAGTTGTAGAGTTGCTTCTTCATGAGATGTTGATGGATGCCAAGAAGTCAAAGAACCCAGACGTTGAGGCATTAGCCAAAGTGACTAGAAGAACCGCCGAAAGAATATTTTGGCCTCTGACTCTGACCGAAGAGTCATTTATAACGTGCCTGTTATGTAACGTGTATACTTTGATGTGATGTTGTATAATAAAGACTATTAAGTACTTTTTGAGACTGTTAGTAGCTTTATTAAAACTTCAGAGAGAGAGAAGAAGGATTTATAATACACGTCTAATTGCTACAGGGATAATAGTTGAGGATTCCTAATTAGGAGATTCGTAATACATTGGGTGAACACCTCTTGTGGAGGTTAAAGGGATATTTAAATATAAGATAATCAAGAGATTAGGACCGTTCTATAACAGGTGTTCATTGTTTATAGCAGAGCCCAGACCAATCTACACAAAGAACAAACAAACAATCAATATATCAGCCAATGAGGACAACTGATCAGTAATGTGGTCAATCTAATTTATAAAAACAAAAGAAAAAAAAAGGTACCTTTTCCTTCTTTTCTTTCTTTAATTATTATTTAGAATGAATACATTACAAACAAAGGTAACAAGGCTGTTCTTTAGGCTGTGAAATAATTGCTAATGATCTCTTAGAGTAATTACTGCGCGCTTTCTTGCTGTCTAGATGACATGCAGAAAAGTAACTGTTTGGAAAGAAGGCATGTATTTCATCATGATTGTTGTCGCGTATCTGTACTGATCAAAATGAATAGGTCTTTTTTTATTTGTTCTTTTCTTAAGAAGAGGTAAGCGATCCATTCAAGAGCTAAAACGATGTCTAAGAAACAGAAAAACTAAGACAATGTTTACACTTTAGGTTTTTCTATGTTGGAGGTAATCTATACACTGTTTTTTTAGAGGGAAGGACAACTCTCCCCCTTAAACCCCCTCCCCCTCTCAGGTTGATTCAGGCTTAATCTATGTAAGTTTATTCGCGTCTAGTACTAAATTCTTATATCATGTGGCTGTGCTCTAATTTTTCTCAAATTTCAGTAATACATGTTTTGATTAATTTTAGGCCCTGTAAAGACCTTGTTTCAAGATTTGGGGTTCTCATATATGTCCCAGCCAAAACATGTTGATCTATAAATGACTCTTCGGTCAGAGTCATTTATAGATCAACATGTTTTGGCATTCATTGAATACGTCCTCTTGACAGATAGATCCTTGTTGGTGTCGAGGTAATCATCTAGATTTAGATACACAACGTTCTCTAACTTGCCTTCATAATTAGATCCTCAGGCCACATACATTTGAGCGACACAGAACCAAGCAGCAGCAACGGCATTGATTCTTGTCATCGTTTGAAGCCTGACTTCTTGATCATGATGCCTTTCAAAGGTTCGAATGTTGGTCTTGTGGCGGTTGAAGTGAAGCAGCCCAGCGCCAAGTCTTCGCAGGTCTTGTCGGACAGATCGAAGCTTGCTTTAGAATGCAAGCGAATGGTAGATGATCAGGTGCTGAAAGGATCCAAGGTCGTTTGGTGTTCTTGTAGCTGGTAATATACTCTTCCTTTATAAACTATATGTTTCTAATATTTTGTCAAAAAGGATACGGTTGTCGGGTATTCAGCTGTACTTTGAATGAGACAGGTGTTTACCTGTTTGTAGAAGAAGAAGCCTTTTCGCTGGTCAAGACAATGAATGATCTAGCAATACTGCCAGATGTAGTACGAGTGTTTTGTCGGCTCAAGGTAAAAAAAAAAAAAGCACTTGAAAGCAATCGATTAATATACAGAATGACTCATTTCTCTTGCATAAATCTTTATAGAGAATGATGAGTCAGAGCATGGCAAACCTGACAAAGAAAAAGAAGGTGAAAGGTTCTTCTCGTGTGTCTTTGACACCTTTGATCAAACCAACAGTGGTTTTGCCAACAGGACGCTGCTCGGTGCCTAACACCCAATAAAAGTTTTTTCTCTCTGTAATAATAAGTGGCATTTTTAAGCCAAGATCTGTTTGATATGCTTTGTAGCAGCCTAACCAGTCCATTGAGCTTTTCATTCTGCCAAGAAGTTGATGACATTCGGATTTTACCTTCTAGATAACGATACTTTCAAGCACAAAACAAATCGATCCCAACTAAACTTACACTCATCAAATATTATTCACTTTGCTCTGGTTGAGAGAACAGAAGAAGGGGATTGATTTTCTTAATTTACATCATTATAGTTTGGATCTTTAAGGAAAAAGCAGCTTTTATAACAAAAAAGCAGTTACTTTTTCTTAAGACAATAAGTTAAGAAAAAGAAAAAGTGCCAGTTAACAACACAAGGACTGTAATTTTTTACTGACAATGTGTCAGATATCGCCGTCGTTGCTATTGCATACTGTGTCTTCAAACTCATACTCAAAAGAGAATTGGTATTTCTCGACGGTGATAGCAGTTCTAATCATATTGGGCTAAACAAAATGCAAACGATCAAAGTATTTCTCCAACCTAATGGCAGACTGCGACATCGCAACAGGCACCAGCAACCTTTCCAGAGACACTACTTCCAATACAGCATTGAAATAAAGAACAATGCATCAATCACTTGGTCAACCAATCCATTTGGCTGATAGCCTCTCTGTCTTCTACTATAGTTCTCTTGTGTTTTAGTTTGTTCGACTAAGTGTAGGGACAATGAGTTGCAAAAACAAAGACCTGTCAACACCGCGTATCTTGTGAGAAGGTTTTAAAAAGCTCTTAAAGTATTTTTTAATGATGTCTGGTATGTTAGGAGTCTGATTACTGATACAATCAGAGATAGCATCCTGATATTTAGTCATCAGTTTGAAAGGAGTGTCAATATTCTGATTAAACAGATAGAAAATACTGATACCAAAAAAGATGGGTGAAAAGAACAATTTCAACTCAAAGAATAAACTCTTCTGCTTGATGCCATCGGCAATAGCAAGCTTCAAGAAATCAAGTAATGTGCGATCTCTGCATGGATCGCTCTCAGAATTAGTAGCATCATGAGTACGCATGGCTGAACTGACATATCCTCCTCAGATAACGCACAATCTACAATGATGGTAGGATATATGGCCTGACAGGGGATTGATTTCCGATACGGAAGGGATGTCACAGAAAAAGTAACTGCTTTTTTGTTATAAAAGCTGCTTTTTCCTTAAAGATCCAAACTATAATGATGTAAATTAAGAAAATCAATCCCCTTCTTCTGTTCTCTCAACCAGAGCAAAGTGAATAATATTTGATGAGTGTAAGTTTAGTTGGGATCGATTTGTTTTGTGCTTGAAAGTATCGTTATCTAGAAGGTAAAATCCGAATGTCATCAACTTCTTGGCAGAATGAAAAGCTCAATGGACTGGTTAGGCTGCTACAAAGCATATCAAACAGATCTTGGCTTAAAAATGCCACTTATTATTACAGAGAGAAAAAACTTTTATTGGGTGTTAGGCACCGAGCAGCGTCCTGTTGGCAAAACCACTGTTGGTTTGATCAAAGGTGTCAAAGACACACGAGAAGAACCTTTCACCTTCTTTTTCTTTGTCAGGTTTGCCATGCTCTGACTCATCATTCTCTATAAAGATTTATGCAAGAGAAATGAGTCATTCTGTATATTAATCGATTGCTTTCAAGTGCTTTTTTTTTTTTACCTTGAGCCGACAAAACACTCGTACTACATCTGGCAGTATTGCTAGATCATTCATTGTCTTGACCAGCGAAAAGGCTTCTTCTTCTACAAACAGGTAAACACCTGTCTCATTCAAAGTACAGCTGAATACCCGACAACCGTATCCTTTTTGACAAAATATTAGAAACATATAGTTTATAAAGGAAGAGTATATTACCAGCTACAAGAACACCAAACGACCTTGGATCCTTTCAGCACCTGATCATCTACCATTCGCTTGCATTCTAAAGCAAGCTTCGATCTGTCCGACAAGACCTGCGAAGACTTGGCGCTGGGCTGCTTCACTTCAACCGCCACAAGACCAACATTCGAACCTTTGAAAGGCATCATGATCAAGAAGTCAGGCTTCAAACGATGACAAGAATCAATGCCGTTGCTGCTGCTTGGTTCTGTGTCGCTCAAATGTATGTGGCCTGAGGATCTAATTATGAAGGCAAGTTAGAGAACGTTGTGTATCTAAATCTAGATGATTACCTCGACACCAACAAGGATCTATCTGTCAAGAGGACGTATTCAATGAATGCCAAAACATGTTGATCTATAAATGACTCTGACCGAAGAGTCATTTATAGATCAACATGTTTTGGCTGGGACATATATGAGAACCCCAAATCTTGAAACAAGGTCTTTACAGGGCCTAAAATTAATCAAAACATGTATTACTGAAATTTGAGAAAAATTAGAGCACAGCCACATGATATAAGAATTTAGTACTAGACGCGAATAAACTTACATAGATTAAGCCTGAATCAACCTGAGAGGGGGAGGGGGTTTAAGGGGGAGAGTTGTCCTTCCCTCTAAAAAAACAGTGTATAGATTACCTCCAACATAGAAAAACCTAAAGTGTAAACATTGTCTTAGTTTTTCTGTTTCTTAGACATCGTTTTAGCTCTTGAATGGATCGCTTACCTCTTCTTAAGAAAAGAACAAATAAAAAAAGACCTATTCATTTTGATCAGTACAGATACGCGACAACAATCATGATGAAATACATGCCTTCTTTCCAAACAGTTACTTTTCTGCATGTCATCTAGACAGCAAGAAAGCGCGCAGTAATTACTCTAAGAGATCATTAGCAATTATTTCACAGCCTAAAGAACAGCCTTGTTACCTTTGTTTGTAATGTATTCATTCTAAATAATAATTAAAGAAAGAAAAGAAGGAAAAGGTACCTTTTTTTTTCTTTTGTTTTTATAAATTAGATTGACCACATTACTGATCAGTTGTCCTCATTGGCTGATATATTGATTGTTTGTTTGTTCTTTGTGTAGATTGGTCTGGGCTCTGCTATAAACAATGAACACCTGTTATAGAACGGTCCTAATCTCTTGATTATCTTATATTTAAATATCCCTTTAACCTCCACAAGAGGTGTTCACCCAATGTATTACGAATCTCCTAATTAGGAATCCTCAACTATTATCCCTGTAGCAATTAGACGTGTATTATAAATCCTTCTTCTCTCTCTCTGAAGTTTTAATAAAGCTACTAACAGTCTCAAAAAGTACTTAATAGTCTTTATTATACAACATCACATCAAAGTATACACGTTACATAACAGGCACGTTATAAATGACTCTTCGGTCAGAGTCAGAGGCCAAAATATTCTTTCGGCGGTTCTTCTAGTCACTTTGGCTAATGCCTCAACGTCTGGGTTCTTTGACTTCTTGGCATCCATCAACATCTCATGAAGAAGCAACTCTACAACTTCATCTTCATCTTCATCATCCTCTTTTTCTTCCTTCTTTTCATCTTCTTCATCGTCTTTTTCTTCATCGTCTTTTTCTTCATCGTCTTTTTCTTCATCATCTTTTTCTTCATCTTCTTCATCATCTTTTTCTTCATCGTCTTTTTCTTCATCATCTTTTTCTTCGTCATCTTCATCATCTTTTTCTTCGTCATCTTCATCATCTTTTTCTTCGTCATCTTCATCATCTTTTTCTTGCTTCTTTTCTAAAGCCTAAACAAACAAAAAATACATTAAAATCTTTTTCTCTTTATCTATGATGACAGCCTACCCTCTTTATCTTCAAAAACTTAAGAAGGACAGCATCATCAAACTCCAAGTGCGGTAAGCAACACACACTTCTTCTTAACTTTCTAAGAAAGTTTGGACTGGCGTCCAGGGCGAAAGAGCAAATGTCAATAGGCACCTCCAAAATGCCAGACAGCAACCTAATTTAAGTAAATGTACATGAAAAAGAGGCAGTATGAGTAGCTGGTTTCTGACTCGCTTGAAGAGACTTACAGGTAATCGGTCTCATCAATTGGTTTCTGTTGCTCGACCGAGGCAACAGTGCTTCTTCTCTTCATCTTCATCATCTCATTGATATCGACACCAGATATCTTCCACTAAACAGAATTGAATTAAGTATTTATTGCATGCTGTAGTTTCTAATGCTTACTTTGTCTAATTGAATTTCACGAGGACCAAAGTCTTTGGTGAAAATCTTATTTTTCTTCATGCTGATTACACTTGTGTGACAAGTTGGCATATATGTTCCAACCGGGTTCTGTTCTGATTCGTTTTGCCCAAGTTTGAGCAGTTCTCTCGGCAATTCCAGCATACTCTGCTGCTTTAGCTGCCGAAAAAAATTTGATTTTTAAGTAGTAAAGGAACAACATTTTCTGATCGTCCATATAAGACGTGTAGCTCCTAACATTGCCAACTTTGTCAGCAATAGTCTTATTCACTTTTTCGATAACAAGCGATATTCTGCTCTCTAAGCTCTCGTCTTCGGCATCGAGCTCAATGGGAACAGGTTGACAATCATTATATTCACTTAGATTAGTCAAGTTTCGAAGATTGAATTCCTCTCCTTCTTCGATAATGTAGTCCATGGCCTCTGCACCGTCTTCCGTAGTTATTCCGCCCTGACCGTCCTCAATAAAGAATTTATGCGTGTTGCTCATTTGAAAAATATTTAAAGTAAAAGAGACGTCTTTTAGAATGTGGAAGTCTGCCCTTTGGTTTTTGAGAATACGCTATCTGAAATCTCGGTATGCGCTCATTGACATTTTGAAAACTGCTGATTGGATATTTTTTTTTACGCTTATTGATTTTTCATTTTACGCCAATACCAATGTTGACGAAACGAAGGCAGAAAATGTGATACATGCTCTCTGAGCCACGCTTTATTTTCTTTATATATAAACAATAATAGTAATAAATCCCTTTTTCCCTCATATCTTCTAAATTTTCATTTTTTTTTTTTTTCGAGGGATGGAAAATGATAAGAAATATATATGATATATGATAATAAGAAATCAAATGGTCAACCGAAAAATCGGTACCAGGGTCGGGCATGTATCACATTTTCTGCCTTCGTTTCGTCAACATTGGTATGTGTTGTCGTACCTAAACTAATTCCAGTTGACTCCACTTCGGCATCCAATGTGATACGCTTTTCCGGACTAGAAAAAATTGAATTGGTAATTGCAGTACTAGAGGATGTCTGCGACGATGGTTTGTAGTAAAAATTTTCAAAAGTATTTGAGTTTAAGCTCCAATTAGCATGCTTTTTGACCTCTTGAATTGAGTGACCCAACTCGATTGCCTTCGTGCTCGAAGCTGCCCTGACTGAATGTGCTTGGTAGTCTTTAGTATTGATACCTGCCTTTCCCAAGGCTTCCTTCACCCAGTTTGCCACTGTGGTAGGGCGGACAGACATAGGGAGCTTTTCCGGTGAGTCGATATAGGCTAAGAACAAGGTATGGTCGTCAGGCATACCTTCCCTAAGGTGAGCTGTCTTTGTAACGAATGAATAGGTGGTCCTGACTGGGCAGAGGTCGTCATCTTCAATCGTACCTAATGTCACGGATTTGACTTGGCTTTCTTTAGGCGTTCGCGCATGGATCCGAATGCTTGAAGCTAATCCATCTCTTTTCAACACAATGTCCCTGTATTGGAGTCGCCCAATATCAGACCTTGGACGCCACATGGTTGAGATGCATAGTAGGAGAACAGTCTTCAATTGTAGTTGGTCTAATGTGAGAGTGCTCTAATCGCATAGTCTTTTGCATCTTCATCATGTTGTTTCCCTTGAATCCATGCATGAGTTGCCAGTCGTTTGGCGCTGTCAATGGTCTCTTCCAAAAGTTGATAGGCTTCGTCGGCTGAGATCTCCCCTGCTTGGATAGTGCAGAGTTGCTCATAAATTTCAGTGGCTGCTCGTCCATGCAGTCTACTAACTTCTGCTCCTTTGTAGTGAGCGTTAACGACCTGAGTCGTGTCAACAGTGTATTGTTTAAGTTTTGGGATGAAGGACCGGTTGATTTCTTCGGCCACAGTCCATTCCTCATGGTGATATTTTGTGATTTCTCGTTTGTAGCGTTTGAAATTATCTTGATGTTGTTGCTTCGTAAATTGTTCCAAAGTGGACGTGATCCCCAATGGTAGCTCTCGTTCTTCTCTGGATTTTTGAGCATCAGCTTGCTCCGCCGTTTTGACTCGTCGAAGTAATTCAATGACCTCTTCCTCGGTATATGTTCTTCGTTCATTATTAGTAGTTGTATCAGTCATAGGATTTCCACGATGCGCGGCTTAGAAAGATATGAGGGAAAAAGGGATTTATTACTATTATTGTTTATATATAAGGAAAATAAAGCGTGGCTCAGAGAGCATGTATCACATTGGATGCCGAAGTGGAGTCAACTGGAATTAGTTTAGGTACGACAACAAATTGGATTTTTGGAAACCACCAAATGATTTTTGAAATCCGCCATTTAGGACCGTAAGCACTGTACAGGATACGTGAATAAAAGTAGCTTGTTTTTTTGCTTATTTTTGCCCTGAACATCATGCCTATCACTTTCATTCTCGAGAGACTTTCCGTAAAGACAGCTGAGAATGAATGGCAAATAAAGATGATGAGTAACTGACAGTTACAAACCCCTCTACTATAAATGAGATGCATTCAGGATTTTGTGTCGTACAACCCTATTTACAAGAAAGGTTGACATTTTGCTCAGCTCACCCAAGTCTTTCTCTTTTCTTCTTCTCTTTTTCTTTTTGTTCAAACTTTCAAGTTATTGAATTGAAGATGGTTCCTTTCAACACTGCCTTAAAAGATTTGGTGCTAAATATATTAGCCATCATTACAGCTCACCTTACCTTGTTGCTTTCCCTTTGGAATCTCTTCAAGTCCTTGTTTACAAGCACTATTGCTAAAAAGAAATTAACACCCAAGGTGGTAGCTATTACAGGCGCCAAGTAAGTTTCCAGGAGAAAAAAAAATAAGGTGATATTTCTTTTGAATACCCTAATTATTTTATCCCACTAGTGCTGGTATTGGAGAAGCACTTGCACATGCCTATGCAAAGGATAAGGTCTCGCTTGTTTTAATTGCTCGTAATATGGGTAAGTTGTCTTCAAGTGTTTCCTTGCTATTCAAATAGCTAGAAATATATTTACACAATCATCATACGATAGAACGTCTCGAGAAGGTCGCCAAAGAGTGTAAGGAATTGGGTTCGTCTGATGTCAAGATTGTTCAAATGGATGTTTCTGATACCCAAGCTGTCTCCTCTTTCTTTGATGCTCACACAAACGAGTATAAGATTGACTTGTTTATTGCTAATGCAGGTATTGGTGTAGTGCCCAACACTGAGTTGTTGGATCAGTCTCAGAAAATCTTACAAATCAACGTCATGGGTGCTATTGCTGGTATTAATTCTGTCTACAAGAGTATGAAGAAGCGAGGCAAGGGTGGCCAAATTGCTGTTGTTTCATCTATCTGTGGTTTATTCGCTCCTCCTTATGTCTTGAGTTACGCTGCTTCTAAGGCTGCTGTCATGAATTATTGTAAGGATCTTCGTGCTTTGGGCAAAGACGACAACATCTCAGTCAACACCATTGCTCCCGGCTATATCGACACAGCTATGACCGCCTCATTCTCAAAGTCTGCCAAGTATCTCTACTTGTCTCCTGAACGTCATGCCCAACTTGTAAAGGAAGCCTTGGAAGCTGATATTGGCTTGATCTCTTATCCTTCTTACCAATATGTTGGATTTGCTTTGTTTTCTACTTTTACTCCTGCTGCTAAACAAGCATTAGCCAATGTCGCTCATTCTTTCACAACTCCTTTCATCAGAAAATTAGAAGAAAGCCATTACAAGAATGCTTGATAAATAAAACATGTACACAGTGATCATCAGCAGATGACGTCTTTTTTTTTCTTTTTCTTTATTTGTACGAGTCTCTTTTGAGCCGGACATAGGACTGTTCAAGAAGGAGCACTTATTGAGAGGACCCAGTTTCATACTTGCTCTCATCTTTCTATCGTTGTGCCATTTGTTTGGCAGTTCTAGACCGAAGCTGAATTTGAAGCAAGGAGAGCTGATAGTTGACTCTAATGATTAGGCATCTTCAAACAAGAAGAGAAAACCAAAATACCAACGGAACCTTTGGTAAATATCATTATTTGAGTTATGACAAGAGAACCTATCATGGAGCTATCATAATCTAATAATCAACTCAAAACAATCTTAGTGATGGCTTTGCTTTCGGCTTATTCTTAATAACACATGACACAGTTTTGGTCTTGAATTAGTCAATCATCTGCTTGCCAAAGCTCTAAATCATTTTAGGGCTTCTTTGACTTTGATTCTTGCAACTTTTTGTTGTCCCTTTGGCTTGACATACTAGTTGTTGATTGATATTGAGCCCTTCTTGGGAATTATCTATTGCTGTTGGATGCGTCACCTTGAAGGTCATTGCAAAGAAGCTATGGTAGTGCTTAGAGATTGAAAAGGGACATTTGTATATGTATAACTTACATTTTCAGTCTATCTCTATTATACAATTGCTATTTCTTAAAGAAGAAAAAGAACCCATACATCTTATTCGAAGGATCCTTCGCAGTAACAAGGGGAGTAAAATAATTACCTCTAGAAAATGAATCCAAACAATCTCAAAACGCTATTAGGACACCATTTTTTATGCAGGCAGAGTTCTTCAGTGATGTTGTATTTCTTGAAGAATTTGATCTACTAATTTGAAATTTTTTTTTTTTGATTTTGTAAAGAGGCTTAATCTCATGAAACCAGAACTTAGGGATGCATGTTTATTAGCTCAAGATATTGGCAAGCAATTCAGTCACCAAAGGCTCACTTAAAATGCCAACACTAATGTGTGATATGAGTCAGCTTATAGTTCAGATAATACGAATCAAAGCCTACTTGTTTCAAGGTTTGCTAATGGCATTTATCTTGAGCTGGAAATCAGTCTAATCAAAAAGAAGCAAAAGGATTGCGCCCGCTAACAGGCTCTATGTATCTCTCTGTCATCCAACTTTAATTTAGTTCTCTTGGCCATAGAAGTACTTGAATAAATCAGCTGCATAAAGAACTGTTTTGTACCACCGCCTCAAGCTATTCCTCTCAGTAACAGTCACTTTCTCATTCTCTCAACAAATTTCAAACTACAACCATCTTCCATCACAAGCTCAATATTGAGGTTGACACTAGAGGGACTGAGTCTCAGAAAGTTGTTGCGTGTTCTAGTATAGCTCTGAAACTGTTTGGAAGAAATATTGCTCTATGCTTCGAGAAACTCTGCAATCTCTAGTGGTGTTGGCTGCAAATGACTTGCTCATCTGTACAACAGCAATAATTGGAACACAGAGGTTCCTCTCTTGATTTACATCAAAACGCTCTATTGAACAAAGATGTAAAAGATACAAAGCTTATCCATGCACATAAGTTGATCTTTTCCTGCACAGCTTGCACAAACTTCCTCTATACAAAGCTGATCATTTACTTTCGTAACCAACAAGCACAGGGCCATTGCATATCTAGTATATTCCATCGTTAATTCTTGATAGCAGAAAGGAAACAGCAATCGCGACTCTACAGTGCTGTGAATAAATGCTCATGTAAGCCCGACGTTTTAAGAGAATTTATATTTGTGACGTATTGTCTCACACATTTGAAGAAAAAAAAAAAGAGAGAAGATGGTAAGATAGAGTCTGTTCTGTGTCTTTTTTTTTTCTTTTTCTTTTTTTTTTATCTATTTCTTTCTGTTATTATTATTATTATTGGGCAATTCTAAATAAGAATAGCAATAAATAAAGAGATTATGACTTCAGCTTATAACACAGCATTTCCAGCACTTTACTCCACAAGTACATTTATGCAGCCAAGGCAAAATACAGTACAGAAGGATGATCTATCTTTGCCTTTATCACATTCACCTACTTCATTACCTGCGCGCTCTTCAGCACCACCCAAGTTTCCAAGTTATCTTAAGCAAACACTGTATGGAAAATTGGTTTTGGAACAATATCAGTATCATCAACACAAGCAAGAAACAAAGTTAACACACTCCGAGAAAGAACAATTCGAAAAACTTGATTTGCGTCTACCTACTTTCTGGAACATGAAAGATAAATCAAGAAATATCCAAATTGGCATAAATGGATTAGATTTATCTTATATAGGTACTCACTAAATATATATATTTTTTTTAAAAAAAGATAGCCATGATAATAACCGTAGCCATTGCACTTGCTAGGTCCTGGTAAGCAAGAGACGCATGCAGCTTTAGCAAGATCCAATTTCCCGATGAGACCACAGTGTGGATTGTTTTACTTTGAAATGAGAGTCATATCCAAAGGTGACGATGGTTATATTGGTATTGGTTTCTGTGCTGCTACAAACAAATTGGAAAGGTTGCCAGGTAAAGAAATACTAACGAAAGAAAAAAAAAACATTGCTATTAAGACCAAGTACTTGTTCTAGGCTGGGATCCAGACTCGTGGGGGTATCATGGTGATGATGGTCATTCATTCGAAGGATCGGGTACAGGCAAGAACTATGGTCCTTGCTTTACAACAGGTGATGTGATTGGTTGTGGTGTCAACTTTGCAGATAATTCAGCATTCTATACGAAAAATGGCAAGTTTCTAGGCTATGCATTTACCAATATGGATTTCAAAAAGGACATCTATCCTGCTATTGGACTCCGCACACCAGGTGAGCAAGTCACAGCCAACTTTGGACATGAACCCTTTGTGTTTGACATTGACCAATATCTCCGTGTAAGAGCATTTGAGAAAAAAAAAAAGAGAGAGAGATGGAAACAGTTGACTGATAGGGAATGCATAGGATCAACAATTAAGATGGGTAGGTGATATTACAAGCAACTGTCTGCATTCATTTTCGAAACCAACCATGGATCAACTTGTTCTCTCTTACCTTATCCATCATGGCTATACAAGCACAGCTAAGGCACTTGTACAAAACACAGACCATCTCTTAGGTGAGCAACCATTCTTGTTACCATCCAACACAACTTGTCTGCCGAGTTCGACTGAAGAAAGAGGAGACAGACAACAACAACAGGAACAACAACAAAAAGATATGGAGGAAAGGCAACGTAAGTCATTACAAAAAAAGGGAGAATGAGCATGCAACTCATACTGTATCACAGTCATACGATCTGCTATTATTCATGGTCGAATTGATGAAGCCATTCGTCTGATCAACCTTTATTTCCCGGGTGTTTTACAAGAAGAGGGCCGAGGGCAAGAACTTCAGTTATGGTTAAAATGTGGCAAATTTGTAGAGATGATGCGAAGTTATTGTGAGTTGCAGAACAAGATGAGAGAAGACAGTATGTTGCCGTTATCTTCTTCGTCATCTTCAAATACATCCAATTCCTTATCGTCTGCAACAGGAGCTACGATTCACAATAAGCGCAAAATGAGCTATTCAGACATGGCTAACTCTTCAGATCCTTCATCCAAGGATACCGTCATGGTGGAAGCAGACCAAGAAGATGAAACAAAACTAAAAGATGGTGTCAACATATGGGGGAAAAGGCCTAATATATCTATGGAGTCATCCAATGATCCGTTGGATCCAGACGAGTCTTTCCAAGAAGCAACTGCACAGCATTTAAAAGACATCATGCATTATGGACAAACATTACAAGATGAGTATAAACATGATACCCGAGAAAAGACAAAAGCCAGTCTAGTAGTAAATATCCGTGTATTTGTTTTGTGTTTCTTTGCCAACCTTTGTCTTAGGAAATCTTTTCTCTTTTGGCATATCCTGATCCTTATTGTAGCCCAGTAGCTTACTTGATGAACGCTAGTCGAAGAGATGGGTTAGCTACTGAAGTGAATGCTGCTATTTTAGGTAATCCTAATATATAAAAAAAAAACTGTTTTGAAAAAAAAAAACTATCTAACATATATTTCTACTAGCTTTTCAAAAACGACCCGAGATGCCTGCGATGGAAAGAGTTTATAGACAAGTCATTTTGTGCAATAAGGAATTAGCCTACAATGGTTATGGCAAAGCTTCATTATTGAACATTGATGCTTATTGTGTGGATCATACATCTGACTCTCATCCAACTTTATTCCAATAAACTGTCCAATCAAACTCTAGTAGTAACCAAGAGTTTTAGTGGCTTAAAAAATGGAAATGAAAAAAGAGAAAGTTTGAATTTTCAAAAATCTTTACCTTTTTTTTTTTTTCCTTTATTATAACTAAAGATGTCTAATATGGATGTTGCCATGAGCTACCCAGCCTCTCGATTTGAGGCTGATAATGCTTTGACTAACCCTGTTGTTTTGGAAAAGTATAGACTTGCTGCTGATATTGTCAATGGTAAAGATATTCACTTTGTTGAATCAAATTGTATACTTATATCTTTATAGGTGTTCTCCCTCTTGTTGCTAGTAAGGTAGCTGCTGGTATTTCCGTTTGCGATCTCTGTCAATTCGGTGATGATCTTATTGAAGCTCATGTAAAGTTCAACGTCTTTTTGTTTGTGTGTGTAAGACTTATTAAAAAAAAATTTTTTTTTATGGTTAGACCAAGAGCATGTACAAATCCTCTGAAAGAGGTGTTGCTGTTCCTACCAGTGTATCCGTCAACAACCTTGTTCAATACTTTTCTCCTCTCGCTGAAAATGATATCAATTTAAAGCCTGGTGATGTTGTGAAGATGTAAGTCGAACATTTTGAGAAATCGATAAACAATGTGTTGATATTTTTTTTTATAAAGTGAATTGGGTGTTCATGTTGATGGTTACATTGCTACTGCTGCCCATACCACCATTGTGTCTCTCGATACACAACAGCCTATTACCGGTAAGGCTGCTGATGTTGTTGCTGCTACACACCTTGCTTATGAAACTGCTCTTCGTATGCTTCGTCCCGGTGTTAAGGTAAGATGGAAGAGATATGGAAGGAGCGTTTTTTGATGCTAAAGTGATGTGTAGGCTTCCGAAATCACTCGTGTGATTACCGAGATTGCTGCTTACTTCCGCTGTCAACCTGTCGAAGGCACTTTCTCTTCACCCATGAAGCGATTTGTGTTGCGTGCAGGCAAAGACATTGAAAACCGCTTTTTGGAAGATTTGATTGTTCAAGAATTGGACAAATACGATTTTGAAATTGAAGCCAACCAAGTTTATCAACTCAATATTGTCTTGTCTACTGGTGATGGCAGTGTCAAGAACACAGACTACAAGCCTTTCATCTACCAAAGAGATGTCAACAAATCCTACCAACTCAAGATGAAATCAGCTCGTCAAGCTTATGCCGAGATCAATGCTAACCACACCGTTTTTCCCTTTGCCACCCGTGCTCTTTCTGGCAACACAGCTCGTCTTGGTTTGACTTCATTGTTGCAACATGAATTGATTACCGCTCAACCTGTCATGCGTACCAAGTTGCCCTCTGATCTTGTTGCTCAATTCAAGGGTACTGTCATGGTTACAGCTGAAGGACCTGTCCGTCATACTCGTAACTTGCAACTTCCTTATGTTCATTCTCAATATTGCATACCCCAAAACACAACTGCTGCCACTGTCTTGAGTACTCCTGATGTTAAGGAAATCAGAGAAGCTAAGCCTTTACCTGCTGTTGAAGCTAACTTTGGTGAACGTCGTGTTGAGGTAAGTTAGATTAGATTTGATCAAGTCAGAGAGCCTAAACATTTATTGTGTTGTAGAAGGACGATGTTGAAATGGAAATGGAAGAATAGATTCAATAGAAGCACTACATCCCACTTATTAATATTATTTGCTTAGATCCCTCATTTTATACATGCACCTCTATCACATTTATACTTTTTCTTTTTTTTTTGCATTTTGTAAATATTTCTTGCTGAATAAATCAGAAAATAAAAGCATTCTTTTTTCTTTTAATAAGCTCTTACAAGACATACATGAGACTTATTTTTATATATAAAACATTGTATAGAAGAATGGATGATTTAACCAGATCCACCAGAGAACTTCTTACCAAAGAGAATCAATTGAAGTTGATCATAACCAGACAAGACACCAGCACCAGCAATAGCACGAAGAATGTTAGCACCAGCACCCTTGAAGAGAGACTTGGTACCTTCCTTGGCAACGATTTCACGGAAAGCGTGAAGGGAAGATTCATACTTGACAGCAGCACCAGAAGTCATCATCATACGACGACGAATGGTATCAATAGGATAAGAGGCTATATCATCAACATGTTAATTAACCCCTCAAAAAAAAAAAGAAAAAGTGCGATTATGGATAAATGAAAAAATAACAACAAACAAATAAAAAAAACTTACCAAGACCAGCACCAGTGGTAACAGCCCAACCAAGCAAGAAGGTAGCCAAGAAAGAACTTTGCAGGTTTTCGGGCATGACAGGCTTAATGGAATCATACATACCAAAGTAGAGACCACGATAGACAATGATACCAACACAAGAGATATTGAAACCACGGTACAAACCGGCAATACCATCAGAGGCCAAAGTCTTTCTGTAGACATCAATCAAACCATTGAATTGACGTTCTCCACCACCCTTCTTAGCAGACTTGGCATCATTGGCAAGACGAGTACGGGCGAAATCGAGGGAATAGACAAACAAGAGAGAAGAGGCACCAGCAAGACCACCAGAAGCCAAGTTACCAGCAAACCAGGCCCAGTAACCATCCTTCTTGTTACGGTTGAACATACGCTTGAATTTATCCTTGAAGGCAAAATTCAAGGCTTGAGTGGGGAAATAACGAATGACATTAGCGGTGTTACCTCTCCACATGGAGATGAGACCTTCGTCCTTGACAGTACGGGTAAAACAATCACCAATGCCTTTGTAAGGGTGAGAGAGACGACCTTGCTTGATCATTTCATCTTGATTCTGTATCAAGAGCTTGATACGTTCAATAGGAGCAGCAGCGGTCTTTGAGACAGCAGCGGAGACACCACCCATAAGGAAGTCCTACCCGTAGGAGTTAAAAAAACAGAGAGTTACCTTTTCACCCTATTGACTTACAATAACAAATTTGTTTGAGTCCATATCCAACTTGTCAATTTCAATGAATGAAAGAGAGAGAGAAAGAGAGAGAGAGAGAAAAGAAAAAGGAGGAAAATAAAAAAAAGAAGTCGTGTTAAACCAGGGAAGATGAATTGTATGCAACTTGTTCATAAATCAGGTTCGTGCGGTTCTTCAATCGAATCGACCCCCGCTTTCTGAGTTCATTTCAATCCGGGGTCATGTACAACCTTGAAGGATGACGATTCAAAAGTTGAAAAAAAATAAAAAAAAAAGGTGTGTACATAACCAAAAATTAAAACCCAGTTTATTTCAAACTCAATAAATTTTATCAAGGTCGATATCATAAGAAATATTACAGCCACAACTATGCTTTGCATTTGGATTATCAATCACTTGAAATGTGGATCCAATCAATTCTTGTACATAGTCTACCACTGATCCTCGAAGAAACTGAAGAGACACACTATCTACCACCAGTCGAACACCTTCCTTTTCAAATATACTACTAGAGCATGAATTCTCCCTTCACTTTTCAGTTGAATATATACACTTACGTATCGTCTTCATCCACTGTGCTTGTTAATTCCATCTTGTTTTGGTATCCGTGACATCCCCCTGAATCTACCAAGATACGTAACATTTGCTCGGTATCTTGTTCTCTTTCTTGAATCACTTTGAGTTGCTATGTTACAGTCATCAGTCATCGCACTTTCCCCCCTTTTTTTGTTGTTGTTGTACAGAATTACCTTGATAGCTCTATCTGTAAGGCCTAAACCATCTTCAGTAGTCGCAGGTTTAATGGTGACAGAAGAAGGTACGCTGGCAAATGTTCTTTTTGATGTATATACAATGTGAGGACGATGAATGACATTTGGAAGGAATTGTCGATTGACTGCGCAGGACAATGTACGTTTAGGTGATACGAATGATGCTGCTATGGATCGATTCAATGATAATACACAAGCTCTATTCAATGCAAATCTGAACATAATAATGATTAAAAAAAATTAGAAAAAAAAATATGCACAAAAGAAGGGGAGGGGGTAAAATATTCTTTTTTTTTTTTTTTTGTAAGCATGTCTTTTAAAAGTCAGTTCGAGCTCTTTTTTATTAACTTCAACTACAGTTTGCTTGATAAATTAGCCTTTCTATTTTATCGCTGTTTATTATCTCTATCTGCTCTACCTGTAAAACTGGTTGAACTTGTGTGGTTCTAGGGTGCAAGTACCATCGCATTTCCATACGTGATTTTGATAATATTCACTCTGAGTCACATAGTCATGGCAAATCTCAATATCGACTTTGGCTAGTTTCTTGATACGTTCAGCTTCCCGTTTGAAGGATGATCCATGTGAAGCTTTTGTGATAAAGATGCTTTAGCTAATTCAATAGAGCAATGTCTGACTATAGCAAACTTGCCTTTATCTTCATCGTAAATATCGTAAAGATAAGCATGAATCATCTCATGCTTTTTAAATGTGAATAAGCAAAAGTAACAAGTATTTTCAAACTTACCAAAAGCGTGGCAATAAGCTCCTTCTTTGGAACAAACTTGAGGAGTGGTTCAGAGAGATGAATGGCTGTAGTACCATCCCATTCGGTTAGAAATAAACCAGCACTTGAAGAAAGAATGAGATGAGTATGTAACTAAAAGACGACTTATTTACCAATCATCTAATTTGGTTGACCAAGCAACTTTGCGGTCATGAATCTTGTTGTCAAAATAAATCATATTGTAGATTGTAAAGAGCTCTTTAATGTCAACAATAGATTCGTCAGAGAAATCAGTAGCTAGCTCTCGCTGGATCTTCCAGGCAAGTTTTCTATCCAGCTCGTACTGCTTTTTGTTTTTCATATTTGATAAAGTCACCCTCTTTTTATTTATTTTATTTACAGTGATGAAAAGAAAAGGAAACACATCAGGAATAATATTCAGGCTTTTTAATGTTGACACCATATTCGGCCAAAGCAGCTGTTAAATCTTCCATTGTCAGGACGGTCTTGCGTTCCTATTTGTCTCTCAATTAGTTGCTATGGTAATAAATTAAGCATCACACTTACTTTGCCCGATTTCCTATTTCCTGACTGTCGTACTTTGCAATATTGAAAAGCATCTGTAGCAATATCAGCAACAAATTTCTGTGTGGCCAGTGCTAAAAGGCGCTTACTGAAAGAAGGTAGAGGATAAATAAAGATACTTATGCAACACTACCTGTATACTTACATGCGTACATCGTTGCAGTCGAAGCCAGACTTTGAAAGGTAATAGTCAGTGACAGCATCAGGTATCTATCATAGGAGATCAGAAGAAGAAGAAGAAGAAAAAAAGTCAGATAAGACTCAAGTTACAATAGGTGCATAATTGTCCATCATGGCAAGAAACTCTGCCATCGTCTTTTCTTTATTTGCTGTTGCTTCATCGTTTTTTTGTCCTTGTGGATCAGGTTGTGTGGAAGAAGCTTTGATGAGGTTATTGTTGTCTGTAGATTCACTCATTAGAAGATATATTCAAAAAAAAAAAGACACATTTTTAAAAAAAAAAAAGTAATAAGCAAGACATTGACCAATTCCGGCATTTGTCCGACAAATTTTAATTGTATTATCATTAATCAAGTAAATCAACCATAGCTAAATCATAAACAAGTGTTAGTCTTTAATACGTCTAGAAAGTTAGCTTAATGACTTGCCTTGGAAAATCAGGGAGCCTGTCATGGTACATAAAAGTACAATGGCATCTAGTTGTGCAAAAGGAAGTGCACACATAGACCACAATACAATAGCATTGATAACACGAGCACAAATAATGATCTTTCCGTACAAATCTACCATATAAAACATTAAGATGATATTCGTTTTACGCAAACAAACGCTTGTTCTTTACCTGATATCTTTGTATTCAAAGCCTTAATCATCGAATTCAGAATAAGAATAAGACCAGCAAAGATCAAGAATGTCTTGTAAACGAAAATGAGTTCGTACTGAGTAATTGATTCTTGAAAGGATCCTGAGCTTTCGGCTCCTGATCTACGCACCAAATGGTTGTGCTGATTGTTTGATGCTAATGTAGGGTAATAATGCTCATAACTGTTCTCTTTGGATGAAATCAAATGTATGGTAGAGACAACAGCAGAGGCTGCAAGATATTTGCACCAGACTGTCCAGTGGTCTGAAGTGGTAGGCCAGCTACTCTTATCGGCATGGTATCTTATTTGCTCTTCTTGGATTTGGCGTGCCATCTCCATAGGGTTGTAATCGTTCTCATGGCTAGGCTGTGTCATCTGGATAGCTCTCTTCGCCTTGTGATGTGCTGATGAAGAAGAAGCAGAATTGGCTTCAGGTGTCTCAGTAGTATGAGAGCTAGATTCGCCTGCTGTAGTCCCATGAGAACTAGACTCACCAGTAGCAGCACCATGGGAACTAGACTCACCAGTAGCAGCACCATGGGAACTAGACTCACCAGTAGCAGCACCATGGGAGCTAGACTCACCAGTAGTAGTTTCATGAGAGCTTGACTCGCCTGCTGTAGTCCCATGGGAAGTGGATTCGCCGGTAGCAGCACCATGGGAAGTGGATTCGCCACCAGTACCATGAGAACTAGACTCGCCACTAGCACCATGAGAACCTGATTCACCACCAGCACCATGAGAACCTGATTCGGCCGAAGAAGCTTCTGCAGGCAACTTGTGATCTCTGATCAATTGATACTTGTAAATCTTGAGGCTATGGAATACAAATGTTTAATTATAAATTCAGCAAAGGAAACCCCCCCCCCAAGCAACTTACACATCAATAAGAGAAATACCAAAAGCAACTTGACACAAATGCAAGGGGAAGTGAAGATAGACCCAGATTTGATGATATTTGTTGTGTAAGAAGATCTGTTCAAATGCTTGTCATTAGGACCTATTTGCACAAAGACCATGTTTTCTTTTTTCTTTTTTTTACCTCTTTGTTGAAATCTTCAAAATACATAAAGAAGAAACCAAAAATAATAAATACAGCCATAAAGTTGGGAACACTATCAACAACAAGTCAGTCTCTTCTAAGGGCCTATCTAGAATCTATACACATACACAACAATCAAATAATTTCCAGCTCCAGATACTAAAGAAACCAAGCCCATCAGATTTTCACCCAGAACAATCAGGGACAGTAAGCCCAATCGCTCAGCTAGATGACTGGCAGCCCAAGAAAGGGATTTGTCACTACGAACAATCACATTGACCAAAACTTCAATCAAGATAGCAAGGAACCATAAGATACGGTGTATACTAGCTCCAAGAATAACAATGGAGGAGGCCCATAGAGCAATTGAGATCAAATTAGCGGCCACATACAATGAAAGGGCAATTCGAGATTTTGATTTGGTGAGTAAAGCAACAATAAGGACTAGAGAGGTTGCTCCTGTAAGTAAACGGATCCTTTTCTTTGTTATCACTCTAAACTTACCAACAAAATATTCAAGTGCAAGGACACCCTTTAAGGCTATCAAAAAAAAAAAAAAAAGTCAGACAACGTTGTAAGCCTATTGAATCTGAATAAACAAAATCAATACAACTTACCTATATAACCATAGACATAGCCTGGCGAATATAAAAAGTATTCTGAAGACCCTGCCATACCAACTACAAACACACCATTAAGATGATATATTCTATAGTGCATTTGGATTATAACTTACTAACTGCACACATTTCTATAAGTCTATAAATATGATGAACTACATCATCACTATCACAAAAAAAGGGGAAGTTGAGTAATGTTCTGTTGCCACAAAAGAAAAAGAATGCAATCCTTACGTGTCAAATCTTGCTGTATATCTAAATCAAATTTAATAAAGTAAGTCATGAGGTATACTTTTGAGCACGTGGAACAGACAAAATAGAACTTACAAGGAACTTGCGCACCATGCCCACCAAGTGATAACAAACCATTGTGCATATAAGCCTAGCGATTCCCAGTCTTTAATATGGTGACTGTGGGTAAATTGTGTCAAGGTAGCTACAAAGAATAGATCATAGAATAATTCAAGCCAACTTGCTGCCTTCTCAATACCAATATCAGCACTAAGATCGGGCTCAGGATGCTGGAAAAACGGACGGCGGGTTTGTTCCACTGGTACAACTTCATGAAAATTGTGCTTCGGCTTAAACTCCACATATAAGTTGTCATTGAATTCTATTGTATGGTTATCAGGGTGATTGTGCTGTTGGTGATGATGATGATGGCCTGGCTCTCCATGAGCAAAATCGCCTTTGTGGTGTATCTTGATTGAGAAATCCCGTTTGATCTTGTAGAGGAAATCAGTAAGACCATCTGTGTCTTTGACCCCATTAAAGCGAATCTTTTCTTGAGCAGTGAAATTCAACTAAAGAAAGAGAATTAGTGGCGCCGCTTGTTGAAACTTTTCTTTGTGCTACTTCTAAATCTAGTAAGACTTGCCTTCTGACAAAAGTCTTCTGCTGTATCATGGTCTAAAACGAATCGTTGGTTACCCTTCAGTTGTCGAAAATGCAACACTAAAGGAACTTGTAAGCCACATTTATATTCAGAAAGAAAGTGAGTTTAGTTCTATTTACCTAATGAATAATCAATATGGTGTTGAGGTTCAGTTCTAGAGAACAAACGTTAGTAATAGATAACAAGGAGGGTGATCTTTCAACTCCCAAATAAAAAAAGTGGCTTATTTACCCAATCAGTCTCTCTTGTTGGTGATCTTCTCCTGAATTTGGAGTGTGATGATGTGTTAACGACCATCTGTTCATTTTGAGTTTATAGCTCTGTCTACGATTTTGATGATCATGAAACTCTTTTTTTGGGTGGGTCAAGATATCTCCAAAAGTCTCTTCACCATGGTGATAAACAGGCTTCTCATCCAAGTCAGTTTCAAATTTCTCAGTGTGCTCAAGCATCTCATAGGCCTCGTTGCTGTTTTCATACACTCCTGCGTCTGCTAATCCTACACTCTCTTCTTCATCTTCTGAGTCTCTTTGTCTGGGTATACGCACACTTTTGCCAATAGGTGGTCTAAAACGACCCCCACGTAAAGTTGGGCCTCTTCTAACTGAAGGATTGGAGGATAGGTTTGTTGGGGAATCCATTTGTTTTTTAAAAGAGAGAAAAAAAAGCGAAAAAATAAATACAAATTTCTAATTTTAATTTATATCATTTGAAAATGCCAAAATAAGAACACAAACTTTAACAACGTCGATCCCTCATCAAAAAGGAACGCAAATGAGAAAAAAATAAAAACCTCAGTGAGACAGTCAATTTATTGGTTAATTGTTTTTTGCTTTTTTTAATTTTAGATTTTATATTAACAAATAAGGATATTCTAAAAAAGGAAATGCATTGATTTTTTTTATTTTATTTGTTTGCGTTCTATCGCAAATTTAGTGGGTTTACGATGTAAGCTATAAAAGGCACATTAACTTTCATGCCAATGTATACTTTCCCTTTTTCTCTCTCTCTCTCTCTCTCTCTCTCTCTCTCTCTCTTTCAACAGCTATGTTTGAGGGTCGATTTGTTTAATTGACAACACTGTTGAAGACTAATTTCGGTCTGTTGTAACACGATCATCAAGCCAAAATTAAGGGTAACATTTGACAATGACTCTAAAAAAGAATAGAACACTGGTTTGCTCCGCTTATGGCAGGCATCAGTTTTTTTGCCCTGTAAATGTCAAATTTGACATCATGTCAATCAGTCATCATTTTCACAAATTTAATTTTAATCATTTGCTTGTATTCAGTAGTGCAAATATAACTTTTTCAAATTAATCATTATTGCTCAAAACAGTTGTTGTGTGCCAATCATCAGTCTGGCTCACCTAATTTATGACTGTACAGGAAAAAAAGTTGATGAATGCCAAGAGTTAGTGTGCAAAGTGTGATTTATAACTTATTCAGAGACTACTGAAATTTCAGTAACTTTAGAGCTAATCTCCTTTTGTCTTTTTAGTAGCAACGATAGTACGTACCAAGCATTGTAGCAATTAGGGGGGGGGAGCTTTTTTATTTCATTTGTAAACACACAAAGAGAAAAAAAAAATCGCAGCATCAGGCAGAAGGAAAAAGTTGAGAGATGTAGACAATGAACTCGATTGACTGCTTTTTCTAATCCTACATTTAGAGTCAAGGTAAGCAAAAAAAAAAAGGGGGGGTGCGTTGTTTGTTTGTTTTCTCAAGATAAAAACTAAATTTGTGCTTATCAAAAAAAAAAAGACAAATACTAAACCTGTTTCATGTTGAATGCAATAAAGCTATTTATTATTTTAGCAGGAATGATACACCTATTCATCTTTTTATAGCTGTAGTTCATGACACACGAGTGCACATTCTGGCAAAGGATCACAAGCGGTAATTCAATCAAGAATAAAGAAAGCAACAAATATATAAAGTACAAAAGTAAGCAACTAGTCAACTCAATTAGAAACAAATCTTTTGGGTTCAAGTTTATGCTCAGAAAGGCGTGTGTGTGTATCTCCTTCAGATCGCTTTGTTACAATAACCATCATTGTTACATTTTATTTACATGGTGTAGTATCTTGAAATGTCAAACGCATTATGATATTACAGCGAGCATAAGCAGGATGAGGACCCAGATGAATAGTTTCAAATCCGTATTTCTTGTATAATAAGATGGCGTTTTCTAGCACAACATTGGACATGAGCTCAATAGAAGGACAGCCTTTTTCTCTTGCCCAATCAATAGACTCTCGCATGAGGATATGAGCATAGCCTCTACCGGTACATTCCTTTCTCACAGTCATTTTCGCTAGTTCGTAAGTATCACCATGGAGAACCATGGCAACAACACCAACGACTCGGTGACCATAATCCAACAAAAAGAAAATCTCTCCTCCAGGCTGAATAATGACTTGTTCTGGCGTGTCTAATTGCTTTATGTCAGATTCTTCTACTTTAAAGTGCTCTTGAACCCAAACGAGACTTAGACTCTTAAATTCAGCTTTGTACTCTATGTCCCAGGTTGTCAGGTAGAGTGTTTCTTCCAAGGTCTCTTGATTTGTATTCACTCGATGATAGATGGCCACACAATTTTTTGGAATGCCTTTCTTGTTCTCTAGTTTATTTTGGTTGATGGCCCAAGGATTTTGCAAACCAAATACATCCCAATCAATAATCTGGTTACGCAGGATGGCATATTCTCTGATATTGTAATTCATTTGATTTTCTGGAGGGGGGAAAAAGTTTAAAAAAAAAAGAAAAAGTATATGAGAGTATTTCAGAGATATTCATGAATCCCTTTTTTTTTATATATGCGACCTTATTCCGATAATACGGATTTACGAGAACGATAGTCATTTATTGTCACTGTCAAAGCAACCAATCAAAATTAGATAGTAGAACTGATAACAGTTCAAAGATTAAATTTAGTAAAGTAAAAGTCGCTTGATTTTGAGTTTGTTCTTTGTCCTTTTTGGGGGTAAAAGTCACATTGTCAAATCAGTACTTCAATATGCCACCACCATGATTATTTGTTTTCTATAAACCTATCCCTGATACAATTCTTACAGCATCGCCTTTTCTTCTTCTTCTTTATCATATTTTACTGTCTACCTCATTTTTACACATATTACCTATCTTCTTACCAGCATTTTGGTTCGTATCAACCTCAAGTTCCTCTAGATTCATTCCAACAAATCAATTGATTTGGCCCTATGATTCTGTGCTCCTATTGGAAGGTATTGCCAGTAAATGCACTTACGAATGAGAAGCGCAAATGCTAATCATTCAGCTGATCGCTATCACAGTCAAGAGTTTGATTTCACACCTATTTTTTGGAGAACTAAAGCAGTTAGAGGATTATGACCAGTTGGAATATTACCGTATCGCTTTCTTTTTTTTTTTGCATAAGAACAATCTAGAAATGTTTATAGGGCTTCCAAGCAAAAAAGTAAGAAGATTTGAACATATGAAACATTTGCGCAATAACAACTGAGATTACTTTTTCTAAGAGGATGAGATGCGTTTCTTTGTGATGAAAGAGCAGTTTGGCATTGACTCTTTTTTTTTATAGAGGTGAGGAATACTCATATTCCCTTAGAAAGAAGCGTACAGGACGGAAAGGTTTTTGGTTTTATGTTCCTTGAGAATGTAATCTTTCATTTGAGAATGGTACACTAAATCACCAATGATTATACATGAATTCGGTTTTGAGGATTTTATTGATATCGATCAATAGCAATACAATCGATAACACTCGCCCTAATAGAGATATGTTTTTTTAAAATCATGCAACTGTATTTTATTAATTGAATTAGGCTGTCAAATATATTTGGTACTCTATCAACCAAATGTGTCAAGTCAGCCCCCTCCCCCAAAACGACGGAAATGTTTTCACCTAATTTTATTGTCTAGAAAGATCATTTTGTATGTCACTTAGAAAGGGAACATGTGAGAAGGATGAACTTTTATATGACAGAGCCAAAAAAAAAAATCAGATAATTTTTTTTTTTTTTATCTCCATGACGATGGAGGAATATGAGGTACAAGAGGTTCTTTGTACTGCCTTTAGCAAGTTTTGCCTCGATACAAAAATCTTAAATACAATCAAGTAACCTTCTTGATGTTTAACCATTCTATTTTGTGCCAATCAAGCCAGTCTGTAATGGAGAAATATTTATTGAAAGTACAAAAAGATTATTGGATATTTTTTAATAGAGCTTGAGCTTGAGGAGTAAACAGACCACGGCCAGACAAAAGGTCAACTAAAGAGCGATCTTTCATCCACCAATCATCATGAGGCTTACGATTCTTCATATCAGTAACAGCAATCAACTCTGTTACAGGGCGATAAGTCACTCCTACACCTGATAAGCCAACTACAGCAGCAGACTCAGGCTCTCTGGAAAGTTCGATAGGTACATCTTGCTTGTCACGATAAGCCTTCTCAAGTGCTGAAGATGTATGATCCTCAAAGAAGTCAATAGCACATTTGGAAAGCCGAGTAGCACGAATTCTATCCATTGGGCTTGGGTTAACACCTTGTTGGATATGACCAAGAACAGCAGTTCGTGAATCGAATAGAGCATGCCCCTCATCTTTCAAGATATCAGATATAACATCAGTTGTATATGTTTTACTGGCTGTCTCATTTCTCAATATAATTCTACCCTCAGATTTGTCTGCATCATCATCCATATACATAGCCATCAAGTGTCGAGAATCAGATTGAAGTCGAGCAAGATTAACACCTTCTTCAGGGATATAAACAGTATTAGCTCCACTAGCCAAGCCTGCTTCAACTGCCAAGTAGCCTGAGCGTCCACCTTGAACCTCAACAACAAAGACGCGACGACGAGATGAACGAGCTGATTGCATAATGGCATCGCAAGAATCAACGATAGCATTCAGAGCTGTATCTGAACCAAGAGAAAAGTCCGTTCCAGGTACATTGTTTGACACTGTAGCAGAGATCAATGCAATGGGAATGTTAAGTGATGGATACTGTTTGCGTGCAGCTTGTAGATTGATGACAGATGTAAAGGCCTCAAATCCTCCAATGATAAGAAGTGATTGGATTTGAAACTTTTGCAACTGATATGCTACAAGACCCATATCAACGCCATTTCCAGGAACAGCACGAGTTGTGCCTAGCTCCGAGCCACCTTTGGGTGTCCAACCATCTACATCAATCCAACTCATTTCCTCTACTGAACCACGGGCTAAGCCTGGGAAACCGTTCAAGATAGCAAAAGGCTTATGTCCGCGGTTCAAAGCATAACGCACTGCTGTACGCGTAGCTGCATTCATACCACCTGCTGGAGCACCAACGTGAACAATACCAACGCGAAGACGACGGTGCTCAGGTGCCATTAGGCTATGGTCATCTAAGATAGTAGTAGCATTATAGGCAGTGAACTCATCAGCGAACTGGGGATCTCTCAACTCCATGGCACGTGCAAAATTCTTTTCAGATATAGCTTTCGCAACTTCATGTGTAAGTTCCACAGCTTCCATAAGTGGGCGGCATGTGACTTCATTGCTACTCATACCAATCATAGGAGAGGGTGTTTCAGGTGTAGAGCTCAAAACAGCATCGACAGCGGCTACACTCTGTGTTGTAGCCAAGATACGATCAAACGCACAAGGTGATCCACCACGTTGAGTATGACCTAAGGTAGTGACGCGAGTATCAAGTCCAAGAGTATCAGCCAAGATCTTCTTGATGTCATCTGGCCGAATTGGATTAAGATTGTCGTCAATAGCACCTTCAGCAACAATGACAACTGTCTTTCTTTTTCCGAGCTGACGATGTCGCTGAGCTACAGCACATAACGCATCTTTCCACTTATCTTCTTGAGGCGGTCTTTCAGGAATAAACACAAAGTCAGCTCCTGTAGCTATACCAGCTGCCAACGCCAACCATCCACAGTGTCGACCCATCACCTCAATGACAAAAGCACGAGAATGAGATAAAGCGGTTGTTCCAATTGAGTCAACAGCTTCACAGATACGATGAAGCGAAGTGACAGCACCAATAGTGATATCTGTAGATGACATGTCGTTATCAATTGATCCAACAAGGCCCACAATTGTCAAATGATTGTATGTTTTGGCTTCCTCTTCAGTGATTCTACCATTCTTCAAGAGCTCTTCACCTAGTCCTTGCCATTCTGAACGAAAGACATCAGCACCTGTCAATGAACCATCACCACCACACACAATCAAGGCATCAATTCCGTTCTTGATCAAATTTTCTGCTGCTGTTAATCTACCCTCACGCGTCTTGAATGGCATACATCTTGCTGTTCCAATACTTGTACCACCCTAATAGCTTATCAGATTAAACTCTTTTTTTTTTTTTGTATACCTTAGTCTTGTCTTACCACTGAAAGAAAACCGCGAACATCTTTCCATTCCATTTTCTTTATGCCATTATCAACAAGACCTTTAACAATAATAAAAAAAGATATGAAAAAATATTTCAAGATAGATTCAATTTAAAACATTACCTTGATATCCTTCATAAACAGCATACACTTCGCAACCCTTTGAAATACCATATCTGACCACACCACGTACAGCAGCATTCATACCTGGAGCATCACCACCTGATGTAAGAACACCAATTCTCTTGGGTCTTCCCATCTTATCAGTGATATCATCAATCGCCTTTTCGGCCTCCTTTGCAGTTTGCTGAGAATCAAAAAGGCTTGGAAAGGCAGGCTTGTTGACAAAAGCAATTGTGTTGTTTAAAGGATCAAGAGCATATAGCTCAATCAATTTAAAGGTTCCACTAAAGGATTTGATAGAGTTATCTTGATACTGGCAGCCTAAAGTGTTCAACTGGGACTTCACTGCCTATACAGTTTGATGTGTTTATGAGTGATTCGATTAAGAACAACAGAAATCTGTTAACTCACATCAACGTCAGAAATGGATAATGCTAATGCAAATTCATTTAAACTCCAATCTTGATCAGCATCAGGCTTATTACGAATCGTGGCCTTTGAATTCAAAAGGAGATGGATAATGACATTAGAGGTCAAGGCATGCTGGTTTGCAGATAGCTTGAGCCATGCTTCTTTGCTTGTATCACCTTCCTTATTCATTTGGCTCGGGGCATTGATATGCTTAAAACCGAATGATTTATAAAATTCAACTGTACGCATGAATAGTTCATCTGAGCTTGCATTAAAAACAATATGAGAGAGACCCTTTACCATGTCTTGATAGATGATCTATGTTGTCAGATAAAATAGTCTTGACATCAAGCTTTATCTCACAATTACCTTGATTTATTCAGTTTGATTGTCTTGTTGTTTGTTTGTCGAGAAGAAAAGAAAAGAAAATACAACAAGTTGTTTCAGCTTTTCTTTTTTGTTCTCATTTTGTTACTCCGTTGTTTATGGCGTGTTCTAATATTCGAAAGTTAGTCTATTCTAGCCAATGAAATCCAAGTAAATGTTTGTGTGTGACAATGGCATTGTCTTTGATGAGTAAGGCATTCTTCTTTTTTTTTGTAGGTGCCAAGTTTGCAAACATGGAAGAGCTTAGAAGCAAGGTTCAAGAAATAGGCAATCGCTTCAACTGCCCAGTCACCACTGGTAAGAGCGACAGAAGTTGCTTCTTCACTTTGCAATTTATTCCTTGTTCTTGAAGCTCAAGTTGATAGAAGTTTGGATAAAATTCATGCGATTTCTTTCCTATGGACTTGCTGTTGAGCTGTAGTCCCACTCGAAGGTTTTCATTTCTTATGAGAAAGGCCATGCAATCAATAAAATCCAAGACTCTTTTTTTTTAAAGAAAAGTATACGGGTAACAATGTTAATATAAAGCAAAAACAATGAAACTTTTTCTATTTTTTAATATTTGTTAAACATGATAAATAAAAAAACAGATGAGGGGGGGGGTATTAAAATTATCCGAAATGACGGCTAAGTAATTCCTATAGAAAATATACACATTAGAAACATATTCTGATATAACAAATCAGTTCAACTTACATAGGTAAGGAAAATAATAGCGGAAGTGGGTGCACTACGGGCTACTGTGATTCCACAGCCTCTATAGAAAGCCTTGTAGCCACCTGCCTTGTACAGCTCTCTTGCTGTTTGAACAAATGTCTTTTGTTTGGTTCCAGATGTAGTAAGTTGTTCATCTGTCTGCATTTGAGATTTGATCACATCCACTGGGAATAATGATAGATTATAAGCCATGCCACCAAGAGCACCACCAAGCATGAGCTCTGAAGGCGACAAATCCTTCTTTGACACTTTTTCTCCTGTCTTTGATTCACGGTATTGAATGAATTTAGCACATGTGTATTCATATGCACCAAACCAGAACATGCCACCACCTGTCTCTCTCAAAAGCGTTGCTAAAAAGCCTCTATAAAATCCAGATACACCATGTGTCTGCACTACATGGCGAATGACATGAAATGGTCCTGTAAATTGCACACCATGAATTGGGGCTTGACTTCCAACCTGAACTTGCAATTTGCATTTAATCAATTCAACCGGAGTCAAAACAAATGAGGCAATAGCACCAGAAGCACCACCAGCCAAGACCAATTGATTGATGGATAGAGAAGGCAATTCGTCTTCAGTCATTGTCTTGTACATTTCTTTTTCTTCAGCGGAAGCTGAATAGTCTCGGATAACTCTTTGAACTTGTCTGTAACCAACAAACAAGGCTGCATTCTCTACCATGGATCCTACCAGAGGAGATGACATACCCTAATGAACACATTTAACACTTTCTTCAAAGACTATAATAGGTCATATTCTTACAGTAAATAAGCCCTTAAGGCCTTCTTGTTTCAAAGTAGTTCTGAAACAATCCCAAGGACCTGTATAATAAGGTCGATCCAAAGGCTGGGTTTGAAGTCTAACTTTGATGGTATCAAATGGATATTCGACGAACTTGCCAATCATTCCGGCAACCTGTCAAATAACGTAAGTTTATGTTGTTCTTCTGATAGGCAAATCAGCTTACAGAGCCAAACACAAGATCGTCCAATTGTTGACGAAGGGCAGACTTTTCATTGATTTGAGGAAGAGAGATAGTTGTGTTCTCTGGCTTTAGTAGTAATGCAGAGGGATTCGTTACTTGCTGAGTGTCCATGTTATCAATTGTCGGCCAAAGAAAGGCAAGAAAAAAAGAAAAAAGGAGAGAAGAAGAAAGAAAATTTTTTGAAATGTTGACTCATATTTAGTAAGAGAGAGTAACTCAATTGTCACACAAAGTAAGCGATTTTTTTTTTTTTGCTTGAGATTAAACCAACCAAAGTTTTCAGATTATCTTAATCTAACTTAAAACTCAGAAAAGACTCTTCTTTTTTTTGCTTCTTATCTCTTATCAACACTATTGGAAACATTTTCTTTCTCGAAATAAGCAATGTATCATCCTTTGATTTAATCAACTCAATCAATAAATACTGTTATTCTCGATTTAAATTCAAGCCTGGTTTAGGCCTGATTGAGTCCTATAAAACACCTCAAAAAGCAGTAGACTTTAGACTGACACTTTTCTTGAGTAATGTACCTTGTATTCTGTTGTCTGTCTGTCTATTTTGTGTTTCGTGCGCATCATTTGATCCGATTTTAAGGGCACTGTAGCATGTCTTGAATTGTTTGTGAATTTGATTTTCTTTTCTGTTTGATTTTTTTTTTGTCGCAACAATGAAAGTAAATGTTATCGCCTGGAACATGGGTGCAAGGTGGTCTTGGAAGGTGAAAGATGAAGAGGATGTTTGCGGCATCTGTCATGCTGATTACGATGCCTGCTGCCCTACCTGTAAAATACCTGGAGACGATTGTCCTCTAATATGGGGTCAATGTACACATGTGTTCCATCTTCATTGTATCTTGACCTGGTTTCAAAATTCAACAAAAGGTGAAATCTGTCCAATGGATCGTACACAATGGCAAACTGCTCCAGCTCAACTCTAAGCATCACAACAGCCACCTTTTATTCTCGAGAAAGAAAAGACATGGGCATCGTTCAAAAAAGAAAAGAGACGGATCACATGCTTAAAGAGATGTGAACGCTTTACTTCTCAATACCTGATAAAACACCAACAAGAGCCAAGTCATCTATAGGTGTGTTTGTATCCACTTCTATCTTTCAAACTGGCTTTATACTTCTTTTTTGTCTAAAGTAATAAAAGCAACACTTGATAAAGGCAAGAATATACCGAGTATTTTTTTCTTCTTCTAATCACTTGGGAATATGATCATTCTTAAGGCTGAGTAAATAGCTCAGGGGGGGGGTTAGATGACTAAAAATTAGTCTATTCCCAGTGCTGCTTCTGCAAAGAGAAGATTGTTGTTTGCTGCAGAAGGTTCAAGAAAGCCAATGGGCAAGAGAGCTGCTTTGCTCAATCAAGCAAATGATATTGAAGCTGGTTATGACGAGACCTCTCTCAGCTCTGATCATGACAGCAAGAAGAACAAAAGCCAATAGTTCTTACTAAGTTAGACATAAGAATACAAATTAATAAATTTGATTGCTAATCCAGGGCAAACAGAACAAAACGAAAGAAAAACCGAAATCAAATAGTATCTAGTACGTCAAAGAAAGTATCTTAGTTGAACTCAAAGAGATTCGAGTGTCTCAATCAATTCTGCTAGAATTCGTTTCGACACTTAAATTTTTCTTAGAGTGCAATATATTTCCTGAAAAGGTGTACAAAATCATATGTTTGCCACATCAATTCATTGTCATAAGGCTTACTTTTTTGAGGCAGTATTGCCTCATGGTTGATGTAAACAAAGAATATGTTTGTGAAGCGGAGATTCTGTTTCGTAAGAGACTACTCCTGAGCTAAAGTGTAGCAAAAGCAAGAGTATGCTCAGCATAGTGTTGTATTAAATACCACAAATAGTTTGCAACTGATCGAAGGCACATTGTCTCTTTTTTTTATAATGCAATTTATACGGCCAAGACTGAGCAACCTTTGGTTTCCAGAAATAGTATTTTTATGCAACATAACAGAAAAACAAACAATTTACGCATTCTCATCTATCTCTCTTTCACTTTATTCCTCATTTTTTTTCTCACTGATGATTGTATTGCCTACGGAAATATTGATTCAAATAGCATCTTATCTAGATGCAACAGACAAAATAGCCAGTTTGTCTACATGTCACAGTTGGCATGAAGCTTTCCGATATTCACTATACCATACCATTTCCGTAAAAAGTTTTGACCAATTCAAAATATTGCATGAAGCACTTCAAGTCTCGCTTCGTGACTCTATCATCCCCAATGGTCATGCTATCAAACACCTCTCAGTTCAGTCGCGAAAACCGATCTGCTTTCAAAAGAAATGGCCAGAGCCTAAATTACCTTATCTTTTGTTGGAATCCTTACCAGAGTTATGCCCTAATTTGGAAAGTTTAGATTTTGATCCCACCTCTTGGAAAATGTGTGTCTCGTATTGTACACTTGATTCTTGGAAGCGTATGCGCAAGATACCTACACTTGCTTGTCTCAATGAGGCCTTTTTGTCACTGCAGTATTTGGGAGGCACACTTACTAGCATCACTATCGAAAGTCACATTCTGGTGGATGTATCGACACACAATCGTTTGAGCTCAATTTTCTCATTGACTCCTTACCTGGAAGAGCTAACAATAAGAGGAGAACGATCGGAAGGTCCGGCATTGAAACTGAATCTTCTAGACATTGAGTTGTTACATAGCTTATTACCAAAGCTAAAGAAGCTTTCGATCATAGGAAATACTATACAGATGCCCATCGGCTCTGACAAGCTTGTGGCTCAACAAATAACCAGATGCCTTGAAGCTTCTGAGCTGAGGTACCTTCATTGGGACACACACCATACACCATATATATGGCTGCTTTATATCGCTTACAAATACTCAAATCTACAACATTTACAGTTGGATGTTCACTATGATTCACACGAAATTTTGAACAAAACATCTCAAATAGAAGAAGAGCTATTTCTAAATTTGGTGAGAAAATGTCGTCATATAGAGATACTTGCGTTGTCTTGTCCAACCATGGATCGCTGGCTCAACCTACCATTCTTGACATTGCTCAAAGGTAACCAGCGCTTGTCTCAAATTTGTTTTCCTATTCAGAAGGCAAATCAGATTAAGAATGATACACAATTCAAGTTTGTGGCAGAGCACATCAGTCCATTTGTAACGATGCTAGAGATAGATCAATGGCGATTCAACATGAACCTATCAAACACATTCCGTTTGCTAAAGAGCTTTCAGAGACTGACCTACCTCAAATTAAAGTGTGATACGTATCATCATGAATATGATTTACAGTATTTGTTAGATGTGTGTCCGAAACTAGAAACCCTTGTGTTGGAATGGGGAACATTGCTTGTACCGTCACCATCAGGTTATGAAAATCAAATCAAGAAACATCGTCTTGCAGAAATCTATTTGACGTTTGTTGCGTTTGAGACTCATCTTTTTGATTATTTGTCACGTACATGCAGATCACTTAAAGTGCTTTCAATGAAGAAGTGCAAACAACTCTCTGATTCAAACAATATGGCATCTCAGACAGTAATCTGTTTAAATATGCCTCATCATGACCTTGACACGATTGTGCTGGATGGTATTCGCTTAGACTGTTCAAACACAACTATGATGTGTGCTAGACTCTCCAGTTACATTAGAATCGCTCATATTCAAACTGAGAATGACATAGTGTGGCAGCAGCAAATGGATACTCACGATGTTGAAGATGATAAGCTTTGCACTGAAACATTGTCTCCAAGAAATGCTCTAGCGGCACAAACTTATTTTGATAAGCGCAAACAATATCCATTTATAGGTACAGACAAGAATATCTTTGAAACCTTGCCTGAGCAGAAGATGGAAGATGCTCTAAAGACCAACCTCATATTTGGCTATGTTGAAATCCGATGCAGAAAACTTCGAAACTTCTTTTTCAGTAGTGATACCGGTTTTCGTAGAACAAGATAATTGCTATACCCTTTCTTTTTTTTTTATCTTTGTGAAACTAGCACGTTTATAGCTTAAACATCATATAAAGCCTATTTCCCTTTTTTGTTTCAATCTTAGCTGTCTCATATAGTTAAACATAACCAACATTTTTCAAGAAAAAGTCCCATTTTCTTTTTATTATTATTATGTAATAGTCTCAAAAAAAAATTACTAGTTGCAAGCCTTGAATAAGAAAAGAGGTTGCCCAAATTAGATAGCTGTAGCAGAGCGGGAAGAAGAGGATCGGGTGTTACTGCCTCTACCCGAAGAGGATCGAGTTGAACTGGTACAGGTGTTGTTGAGTCGAGTTACATTGGAAGCAACAGTGCCATAAGTATCAATAGTTTGGTTAAAAACAGTCTGATTCAATACAGTGCTAGAGTTGGTAAGCAGGAGTTGATAAACTTGTTCAGACATGTTACCACCGTTGTAACTACCACCGTATCCACCACCGTATCCGTTACCGCTGTCATCAGAGGATTGATCATCACCTGAAGATTGATCTTCGTTGTCACTGCTGTTGGAGACAGAAGAGAAGTTGGTGGCAGTGAGCAAGACAATATCGTACACAGATCCGTTGCTTGAGGAGAGGTTGAAGCTGAAAGTGGCAGAAATGTTAGCACCATAAGGCAAAGGATCAGTTACATTGCCAGCAGTAATATTGAGAGTGGTTGCAGATGAAGAAGAGGAAGATCCAACAGCCAAGATTTTGGCAAGGCTGTTAGTAGAGTAAGAAGAGGAGCTATCATTCATGCTAGGAAGGGCCAAGAGAACACTGAAGTTAGCTTGTGTAGCTGAAGTGACATTTTCAAGTGTCATTAGACCACTCAAAGAGATGTTTGCAGTCTGATTCATGCCTAGAGATTCGTTATAGTACTCCAAGTTAAAGGAAGGCTGAACGTAGGATACATTGGTAGAATTGCCAGTGATGTATACTTGGGGACACTTGATACTGAAGTTGAAGTATTGAGATAAATCAGCAAAGTCACTCAACAATGTGTCTGTCAAGCCAGCAACATGCCCTAGAAAAAAAAAGCAAGAGAAGCAATGAGTTGAAGTGATTACAAGATAGAATGTTCACTTACATGTTCCATTAATGGCAGACAAATTAAATGCACTGCTTTGATCAATTGTACTGCCTTGTTGAGCAAAGACAGTAGTAGCTAACAAGCCAATGGCAGTAGTAAAGATTTGGAAAGGTTTCATGTTGTGATATAAATTAAATAATGAAAAAGAATTAGCTTATTTTTTTCGTTTCTGTAATAAAAACAACGTCTTTTTTATACTATTCAAACATAACAAGGGGTTTGTTTCTGCCAAGTCTTTTTTAAGAAACAGATTAACTTGATATTGAATCTATAGGTAGACAACGCTTTGGTTTTAAAAATGACGAAATAACAGATTTTATTGTCAGTAAATCCTACAAAGATCATAGAGATATCAATTCTGCATATAAGTTTCATAAACAACAATATTTTAAAATTAAGTTAGCTTAAAAAAGAAGAGAAATAATAGGGCGGATATAGTTGAATGGATTGATTGGGTCGTTTTTTTTTCCAAAGTACATGGTATGCTGCTATGAAGAAGGTGGCTGCGATGAAAAGTCCCAAGGGTTTAATAGCAAATTCATCATAGAATCATTAGGTGAATCAGGAATGACAGGGTCCATAGGAAATGACGAGGGATCTAATACAAGGTGCTGACTCTGTTGTCCCTGGTGATGATGGTTGGATTGCTGTTGATTTGGATATTGATTTTGTTGTTGGTTCAAGATTGGTATCATAAAAGGATGCTGGGTATTGTTATTCATAACAGATGTTGAAAATTGATTGTTTCGAACAGCCATAGCATGTAAATTGAGTGGCATATCGAGTACAATTGAAGAAGGTGATGTGACTACATGAGACAAGTCAGGAGGCGTTGTGTTTGTCAATGTATGGCGACGAGGATTGATGTAAGGACGTGAGGTAGTTCGGCTTAGCCTTTGAGGAAGAATGCCAAAATCACCTATAGAAGAAGCACTTCGCCGCAAACCTGCCTTTCTGGATAATGAGGTAGTACGACGCAAGGCTGTTGGATGAGAAGGTGTGTTTAAATTGTCGCCGAATTGATTTGTGATGGGAGAGGATGGCTGAGAATAACTTTGCCCCTGTTGTTGCATTTGCTGCTGTTGCTGTTGTTGTATTTGCTGATAAAAATAAGGAGACTGCTGGCAAAGAGACCCCAGTGCAGGTGCTGAAAGCCGATTTGCAGCATAAGGCGACCTTCCTGTAGGTCTCCTACGATGTGTTATCATTTCAGGCGTTGTCGCATTGTTATTGCTGTTGCCAGCCATAAGTCCATACACATTATCAGAAATGGGGAATTGTAGAGAAGACCTCGAATGCCTTTTTTTGATGGCAGGCGTAGGGCTGTGAGGTGAAAGGGATGGAATTAGAGGTGACGATCGTGTAGAAGATGTGGTTGAGGGTGAGACGACCTGAAGATCAGGCCTTTCATTTGATGGTGGTGTCTCAATCTCGGTTGCTGGAGATTTGGTCGCCATAAGCTGTAAGAGTGAACTGATTTTTTCATAAACTTCATGAGCATGATGGGTCCTCTGGAGCTCGCGCACAACTGTGATGGCAACGGATAAGCAATAAACAATCTGTTGGTTGCTTCGTGTCAGATCGTTAAACGCATTGGATCCATATCTAGTCAATACTTGGTCAATGATTTTGGCCATGGACGAAGCTGAATTTAAGCAACGAGAAGCAGCATGTGGAACAGATGGGCTACATGAATCGTTATTGCCTATGGAAGCATATGGTCTATAGAGCAACAGGCTGGTCAGATGATACATTAGCTGAACAAACGATGCATTCTTGTTGCTGTTTTCGACATGAGGCATGCTTGCTTCTATTCTCATAAGCATGTTTTCTATATCTCTAAACTGATCCATTTCCTTGTCAGTGGTATCTTTCAGTCTATTTCTCAAGAATTGAATGACAGCCGCTTGGACATGTACCACCTTGCTTAGCCAATAAAAGTCCAGAACGGCATTAACATCACTGTCAAATTCATCAGAAAGGACGTGCGGGTAATTGACCGTGCACTCTTGACTTTGTAAGTTTAATTCTAATCCTTGCTCGATGCTAAAGTTAAATGACAAGATTAATTTATGATTTTTCTTAAAAAAAAAAAAGGCAGACAATCATCAACCAATCCTTCTCTTCTTATGGGTTTATCTTTTTTTTTCACTTTTTAATGATATACATACATACCTCATCAAGACATGGTAAGTATATACAGCCCAAAAAGTTCTTGATCTTGCCTCTAGTTGGTGACGGGATATAGAGGACTCTAAATTGTTTGGTAGGCTTCTAGGAAGTCCAAGGTTGCTTGCCATCTGCATAGCCAGTTGGACAAAAAATTTGGTTCTCCAAAAGAAACCTGGGCGATAGACAAATTCATGGTATTTTGCAAGGAGTAACAATGCCTGTACAGTTGATAGTCTCGGTACATCAAGGAGTATGTCGAGCGAACCAAGTGCAGCTGTATAATAGGACCACCCTGGAGGTTCGTTTGAATTTGGTTGCTGAGCCAAAAATTTGGATGCGACAGCATAGATAGAGTATAATAACAAAATAGGTGGCTGAGATTGAGTAAATAAAGACCTGGAGGCAAAAGGCAGAGAGGGATGTATATGGTCAAAATAGAGTTGAATGAGATCGAATCGAATGTTTGAAAAGTTGGGCGAGCCTTGTGCTGGCAGAGTAAGCTGAAGTGGTGTGTGATGCTCTTGTCCCAGATCGACATGATGAATTGGCTCTATACGATCCAATCGCATAGGATTATCTTGTATATAAAGCGCTTGGCCTGTATAAGTAACATCGAGGTGTGTATTGGTCTCAACTACAGGGCCTGACAATTGATTTCATGAGATTAGTAATAGTCATGCATTTTTCTTCTTCTCTATGCCAATTACCTGATGTCTTTAGAAAACAATCGTTTTCTGGAGAGGAAGTTTTCTTTGAGGATATCTCGAGTGCTTGTAATACAGCATCAATAGCTTTCAACCGACTTTCGAATGGTTCCAAGTACTGTTTGGGTGGACCCCTTTTTGGTGTGACGTTTGAAAAGACGCATTCTGTAGAGGATTTTTGACATCTTGCACAAGGCTGAGCTCCATCACACCGCACCTAAATAAATGACATTTAGTCTCTGAACATTTACATTCTACTTTAGGCTGAGTTTGATAATCACAAGCTTAAAATTATGCTCAGTGAAACTTGGCGAGTCTTTGGCGCTGCTTTGAGGATAATGTATTCTTTTTTTTTTTTTCAACTCGCATAATAAGGTACAGAAAATAAGAAAATTACCTTTCGTTTTCTACATTCGTCACACGCTCGACTCACTTTGTTGCGTTTAATTCCGCTAGTAGAAGGCAAGTGGCTCTTGCGTTCCGGTAACTCTGGCGTGGGTGGTGATGAGTCGTCCATTTCAGCATTGTTCAATGACCTGCACTCCACTTTAATTGTCTTTTTTTTTATATATATCTTTCCTAAGAAGGGGGGGAGGTTATCTCACTCACACACACACTCTTTATATATATATATACAAAAGAAAATTTCCCCTCTTGAACTATTTGTTTCTTTCTTTCTTTTAATTAAGGTGACAAAAATAAAATTGCAAATAGAAAGTATAGACGGAGAGGAAAAAAAAAAGCAAAGGAAAAGGAAGATGAAAAAAAATAGTGATTTTACTATACGAAAAAAACAGTCTGAGTTTTGTACAAATTCAACATGAACTATAAAGTGACAAGCAAGGTCTTTGTATACAGGCACGCGTATAAAAGATGAATCGATTGGTTGCTTGGTTTATATATCGTATTTTTTGGCGAATGGCAGTAAAACAAAAAAAGAGAAGGGAAAATTTTTGCCTATTGGCATCAGCTGTGATGGTTTGGTTGATATGGTAACAATAAATAGGAGTTGGATACGCTTAAGCCAATTTCAAAATCTGTAAATCACAAATTTCTATTGTTCGACCAACTTTATTTTTCATTGTTATTTCAAGCCACCCAGACTGCTAACAATAAACAAGACATGACTTATTTTTTTATATGTCAATGGGAATCAAGCCAAGCATTACAAAAAAAAAAAATTAAATGGCTCGCTTTTAGCAAGGGCTCCTTCTTTTTTTCTATATCAGCTATTGCTATACATCTGCTATTAGGCATTTCCACAAATAAGCAGCACACATACCATCTCCGGAAATAGATTGTACACAGAAAAATTTTCCTTTTTTTTTTTATTTTACACACCATCAGGAAATCTTTATTTAAGTGAGTTTGTAACTTTGAGTCAGAGTATCAACAGAATACACACAGAGATCCTCTAAATAGGCACTACAATACCAAAAAGCTATTTGGTATCAATATCGACACTTCTTTATTCCACTGCTATTCTCTTTTACCATAACCTGCTGTCTTTCCCTCGCTATGTTTTTTTTTGTCCTTTAGTTTTCTAGATTGGGCCATGCAATAAATTATTATTTACTTATGTAATAATTGCATGGTTGATATGTGCATGTGTTACATATACAGCCAAATCTATTTCTTTTTATTGTTTCATGCATAATGTATTTCAAGTAAAAGAGAAGAGGCAAAAGGGGAAAAAATTTCCTTATTGATCGTACGGCTCTTTTAGAATAGCTTTTGTTCCAACTCATAAGAAGCAAAAAAAACAAGTTGTTTTGATCAGAACAGAAAGATGATTTGTATTTCGGTCTCAAGTCTTTTTGCAGTAACTACTCATTTCACACGAAGACAAGAAGAAAGAGAAGAGGAAGGATAGTGTCGTACAAAAAACAATTAAAATTCATTAAATAAAGAAATGAAAAGATGAAGCAGTTGTCAATCTATCCTGCACGTAACGTGTCTTAAAAACAATTGTATGTCCTGAAAGAAGGATGTTCCTTATTGTCAGTCGGTCAATCAGTCAATGTTTAGACATACTCACTGAGTATTTCCAACACATACTTTATCTGGTTTGTGCTCAAGTAATTGGAGATCAACCGTCTAGATTTTGGCGTTTTATCTAACCTTAAGCTGAAGACGAAAGCAGAGATAATAGATAGCTCATAGATTAATGTTGTTTTTTCTTAGCTTGCTATATTTCTTATATTACTTGTTCTCGGTATCTTTTATACATTTCTTTCAATAAAGAGTAGACTGAAATAGGTACATTTGTACTACCATTTATAGTTTGTTCTGTTTATGCGATTTAGTTCCCAGTTTAACTTAGAATTGAGCTTGATCAATACACAAGTGATGTGTTTTTGCTTAGTCAATGGCTTGTTTTTCAACTTTTAACAAAGATAGTTGAGATGAGCGAATTCAAAAAGGCGACCATGCAGTTTTGATATACGTAAAGAAAAACTGCTGTATTTAACCTAACCAATTTATTAGCAGCGCTTTTCCAAACATTAGCCATATATAGGTAGCCATCTCAACAAGGCTGACCAGATTGGATTTGATAGCTGGCTCTCTTGGCTTAAGCAAGTGGCAAAGGTCAACCAGATTTAAGTACCAGTAGGCTAACCTGAGAAGGTATTAGAATCACAGATTGTGGCTGCCTATCAAGTATGCTTGACAGCATATGTTTCGAGAAGAAGAAAACAAGATTGCTTGTAGCAAGACGCTTTTTTTTTATTCAGCTTTGAATGGGCTGGGATGAGAGATAGCAAATAATTTCCATTGAAAACTCTCCAATATAAAATAACATTGCAAAGAACAAAAGCTGTGTACAATTTTCATATGCTATTTGGGGCTTAAATAAAGCAAAAAGAAATCGAAAATCAAACAAGCAACCCTTAGTGTCCTCATAAGCTCACAAAGCCAAAGAGCATTACTCTTTGCAAAAAAGTAAGCCAAGGACTTTGCTGTACAGCCTTTATCAAACAGGTAGTAATCATGCTATATCGGGAAGCGCAATGTTAAATTTTCCTTGTTTCAAATGTCTGGCTTAGGCTTGCCATTGCTTCATTGCTACACCAAGGGGTCTGTGCATTTTAGACTAGTTTTGTCAAACAATAACGCAGTATTCGTACATGCAGTACATATGGCTTAAAATGTTTGCTTTGCATATTTCATGTTCTCATGTACAAACACTCCCTACTCTTCAAAACAATAAAGGTATAAAGACTTGATAAGAAAAAGAAATGTTGGAAGATATGAGATGGTAAATTTTCTGCAATCAAATTGTATTGGTTCACGAAAATCTGGGCTTTAGACACTATTTGACGTTCATCAGTACATATACCAATTGTTTTTGCTCTAAAAAGCACTTTGATATGAGAGCTTGACGCATTGCTCAAAGGAAATCTCTCTTGTAGATGCTTCATTATTTGAACTTAATCAGAAAAGAAATGATACAATGCTCTCCTTGATAGATTTCCAAATAGCCTAGATTACTACTCAGTATGGCTGCCATCAACACTTTTTTTATCAAAACAATAAAATTACTCTTAGATAGCTCAAAAAAATAGCCAGCGTAAAGCCGCTCATTCGGTTTACGCTGTTGAATTTCTCACTATTAAACTAAAGCATCTCAAGCTGTCTAAATGAACTACTATTGCAGCTGGTAGGCGACATACATCAAAAGTTGAAATCTTAGATAATCAGATATGGGGACCATCAGCGCCATCTTGCATTTAATTCTGTCAATTCTTCGCAGATTCAGTTGCTAAAGACAAATACCATATGTTCAAATTCCAGTAGTATATGCCTTGATGTTATAGTAATTGACAAGCTGTCAAATGTACCTTTTTTTTTTTCATCAGGAATAATGAACAATAAATAAGCCACTAGTAGTGAGTGTGACAGCTGAAGGGCATTGTCGGATATTCAATTTTCAAAGTTCGTAGGGATGCCCTTACTTGAGCCATATAGTCTTTAGCTATCTTTTTTTTTTGAACTTGAAAGTATAGACAATGTCTTTCAGTCTTTTCACCAAGACCACGCTCTTAGGAAAGCAGACTGCCGTCAGCCACCTGCGTGCAGTTGTTGCCGCATCTTTCCACAGCACTGCTTTTGCAAGCCAAGCAACTTCTGTTCCCACTGAGTGGACAGCCGACTCTGTTCGTACAGGTGTCATTGCCAAGAAGAAAGGCATGACTTCTGTCTGGAGCGAGAGTGGTGTCCGTATGCCTGTTACCATCTTACAGGTACTTTTTTCTTTTTCTTTTTTTTTCAGAAGAGAACCTCAAGGATGAAGCGAGATGATTGACGAAACATGTTTTGTATAGTTGGAAGATGTCATCGTGACTGATGTTCGTACCGAAGATAAGCATGGCTACACAGCATTGCAAGTTGGATGTACACCCAAAAAAGAAAAGAGTGCAACAAAACCTATGATTGAACACTTCAAGTCTTTAGGAGTCGATCTTCGCCAAAAGTTATTTGAATTCAGAGTTACAAAAGATGCAGTTTTGCCTATTGGCACTCCTTTGACAGCAGAGCATTTTGTTACAGGCCAATACGTGGACGTGACAGCACCTTCGTGAGTAGGCATTTCTTTTTATCGAGAGAGCGAGATTTGTGTCTATCAGTTTGAGAAGGACTTTATGCCTAACATTTATTTTTTCCACGTTAGTATCGGTAAAGGTTTTGCTGGTGTTATGAAGAGATGGAACTTTAAGGGTCTTCCTGCTTCTCACGGTGTTTCTTTGACACATCGTTCCGGTGGTTCAACGGGTCAACGTAAGGTAAGATACAGCTTCCTTTGCCTATTTCAATTGCATCTCGACTTACAACACACTTTCAACTATCTAGTGGCCTAGTAAAGTTTTCAAGGGAAAAAAGATGGCAGGTCGCCTCGGTGGTGAAAGTGCCACAGTCCAAAATTTGAAGGTGGTTAAGGTTGACCCTGAAATGAATCTAGTATATGTTAAGGGCTCAGTTCCCGGATTTGACGATCAATTCGTCAAGATCAAGGATGCTGTCAAGTTGCGTGGAGATAAATTATTCCCCAAGGAAGCCATTCCACCACCTTTCCCTACTATCAGCAAGAATTGATTATCTCATAATAAAAAAAAGAAAGAAAGGAAAACTGTAGAATAGAATTGTATACATGACACATTTATTTATATTAAAAAAAAAGGTTATTATTTGATGCAAATTGCATTGGGAGGGGTTGCAACACCATTTTCTTTGTTTAAAGGTGCACTTGTGAAGAAAGAAACATAATTGTTATCTTTGGCAGAATCCTCAGCTAGTTTGTCGAGATCAAACAATTCACCAATGAAACATCCAATACCACCTAACAAGAAAGAATCTAAGAGAGATAGGGGATTAGTTTTATATGTTGGATCATACAGATAGTCACTTACGACAAGAGTTTTCCCAATCATGAACAGGAAAAGCTTCAAATGCAATTGCGTCTGAGGCGACAGCAGCAAAATGATGGTTCCACAACCATCTGTAAGTATCTTCACACGCCTTGACACCAGCAGAGGAAGGACTCAAAAGATTAGTAATCTGCTTAGGATTCTTCTCATAAGCCTTTATCCAACCAGTGCGAAGCAAGAGAATATCTCCTTCTTCAAACGTGACACCTTGAGCTTTAGCAACCTCATCTAGTTCTTGGACTGTAATTTCAATTCTTTCAAGTGGATCAAATGAAGGATTGTGCTTCTCAGCCCAGGCACCATAATCAAGCAAGACAGCACGTCCGGCAATGCCTCGACGAGCTGCATGATGAATACCCAAGCGCCCATTTGGAACAGAGGATCCCTTGGCTACATGCTCTGGCTCAACACCGTTATAGAATAGTCCTGAAGGAATATGAGCAACATGACGTAAACCATCCCACTGACTTGAAGACTGGGTATTAAAATTATGATAAATATCATCAAAGGCCAAATTAGCAGGGTGCAGTTGCTTATACTCATGGTTAATGCTGGATCGTTCAAAGAATGGGGTTCCTGGTTGCTCCAGCTTCCAGTTAAGGGCAAAGGTAACTCCTCGCTTGACAGACTTGGATGCCTTTTGAAAAATGTGAAAATTGAATAAACAAATGCATAAATGTGTTACACGTATATGATTTTCTTACATTTAATACACGCTCTTCAGTAAGTAAATTAAGTGTACCGTAATTATCGTCCTTTCCCCATAATCCCCAAGCAGTCTTGGGTGGATATTGCTTATCGATAGGCAATTGATCATAAGTAGGAAGCATGATTGAGTTTCTTTATGAGAATAAGAAAAGAGAAAAAAAAAAGAAAAAGAGAAAAGAGAGATTATATAATACCATTTCATTTTAGCGCCGTACTAATTGTATGTTACTTTAGATTCTATTCATCAACTATAGGATTAACACTAGAATTCAGAAGTGTGAGAATATCTCGATTGCCTTGTGCAATCCCAAGTTGTAGTCAGCTTACTCACCTTTATATGCTCATTTGTACTCACATCATTCTTGAACACTTAATTTGCAATGAACAGCCTAATAGTATAGACATTGACTTGATAGACCTAAAAGCCAAAGAAATCTTAATACAACTCTATCTACAAAAAAACCTTGACTTAATTGAGTAAATGCTAATTATTCAAGGCAAGGTTGGTTGGTGTTTTGCTCCATATATTATAGGGAACAAGTTATGACCTAGTCTTTCATGTCTTTCCCTTTTTGGTTACTTGTTTGCTAGTAGTTATATGTCAATGCAAAATAGAAAGCCTACTCATATCTCTTCCTCTTCTTTCTTCAGATTTGATTATAAAGATTCTACATGTTGCAGCCCAAGGAACATCTCAAGAAACCCAGGAGCAATTGTTATGTCTCTTCTGAGCTTAAATCGAGTCTAGGCTTCAAGTCGATTATTTCGTTTAGAGCTATGCAATTCAAGTAATGAAGTGCAGGCCACATGATCAACAGCCACACGTAAAGGGCATTTCGAGTGTTCGACTTACCAAATCTTTCCCGAGAACTTGTATAGAAGAATAAGAGTTTCTAGCCATTCATACTCGTTGCACATCTGTATATGTAATCTTTTTTTGTTATTATTATCATAGAAAACAAGTGTAGTAGTTTTTGAATCGCACTGTACACTGCATTTGTATTCACAACAGCTTTATAGAAAACTCTCTTCACTGATTGTCAACTAGAATTTACAGAGTCCTTATGCAAGCGCTTTCAAAAGCCGAATGCGTTGTTTTTTACAAGCAATTTAATTGGCTATGCTTCCAATGTCTAAAGAAAACACTTTGCTTGAAATCGATATCTTTACGCTTCTTTTTGAACAAAATGTTAGTTATCAACACAAGAGTTTAAAACAAGACGAAATGAGCTCTGTTTTATTGACTCGTCATTCTACAGTTCCAAAGTATAACAGAATTAGCTTTGTATGCCTTCTCTCTCATTCAATATCTTCCTATAAGCAGCTTGTTCTTCTTTGGGAACACTGATCAAAAACTCTTTTAGGTACTTGTTCATAGCAAATGAACTGATGATGCTTTCGCCTCCACACAACTGCTTCATCAAATTATCACAGTCAATCATTCTTTTGTCTTTTTCGTTCTGTAGTTTGTTTCTCTTGATGTAATCCCAGAGCTTCTTGACTGTCAAAGGTCGTGTGCACTACTGGAATTCAGTATGTTATGGGTATAGTTATGTATATGTTCTACTTACAATGTCTGTGCCAATAATTATACTTAAAGGTGGGCTCACCTTCAGTATTGGCCAATTGATTGGCTTCTTTTCAGTAACGTCTTTCTTCTTCTTGACTTCTTTCTTCTTGATTGTGTTGGGAGTGGTACTCTTGAGCACCTTTTGTGAAGCTGGTGATGGGTGCAATACCTTTTGTCTTTCAGCTGATCTCTTCTCTTCTTTCAACGCTTCAGCACTCTCAAATTCGATAAAGATGCGTTTGATGAGCGCGTTTACGTCTTTTCTGATGGGATCTAGAGATGTACCCAACTGTTCTTGAAGTGTATGTCGAACTTCCTTTGTTGTGATTGTTGAAAGATCGGATTTTCGCAAGATGTCTAAAATAGCAGTGTCAAAAATTAGAGACGATATATGCACATATCACTTGTATACTGACACTATACCTTCTACTTGCTCTCTGTATTTGTCGCACATATTAAACAAAGTGATCTTTTTTCTTTCTTTGTCTGTGTTTTATTATTAAAACGAGACTCCTAAAAAAAATTAAATTTATTTTGTGAATAGGAAGCAAGTGAAGGGTGGAGTTTATTTCATGACTTTTCTTAACCTCTGCTGAAGCTGATGCCTTAGAGAATTGTGTTGCCATAATTCTTATTGCTACTAAAGCAAGTATATTTTAAACATCATCCTTAAATCTATAGCAAAAATTGATGAGATACAAGAGAAATATGCAGTTTTATACATTGGATGTAAAGTGATCATCCTCTACTGTAATTTAGCACAATTATTTCTGCTATGCCGATTGTTGTCTATCTATTCGAGAACACAAAATGTGGAATCAGTTTAACCCTGTTGTGGGGATATGTATGCTTTAGCAATAAGAAACATAAACTATGTACAATACGATTGTTCTTCTCATCTGACCCTTATCTTCTTCCACAAACGAGTTGGTCTATTTCTTATAAAAGAATGCATTCTTATATAGTATGCACAAAACAAAGGCATTGAATAGGCTCACCTGTTGAATATCGAGCCGAATTTAATCTTTCAGTTCTTTTTGACCTTTGCATTACTTTTGGAGAAGATAAACACTTTCCTTGTGTAACCTAAACCTTTTGTAATAAACTCAGATCTCTCTCTCTGTATTTTTCTTTTTATCTCATTTTTGGTTTTCTCTTTTTTCTCGAGTAACATGGAATCTACCCTTGATGAGGTAGTCAAGAGCTACCAAGAGAAAGATGTTGACACAAAAGGTACGCTATTTCACTCCCCAAAACAAAGCGATTATCTAATGAAGCACGTCTCTCTTTTTTTGTTTTAGTGATCGTTATCTTTCGTGCGATTGGAAACGCTCCTATTCTGAAGCAAAAGATATTTAAGCTCACAGCATCCAACAAGTTTCAAACAGTGATACAGTTTTTGCGCAAGCAATTGAGATACCAAGGATCCGATCCTTTGGCAAGCATGAAGATAAAATCAAGCATGTAATTTTTCGAATGAACTGACACACAAAAAAAAATGCATGTAGTTCCTATACATAAATAGTGCATTTTCACCTTCACCAGACGAAACAGTAGCTAATTTACACAAGGTTAGCCTATTCATCCGAACAAATTCACAGACAAATGATTGACACATGTTCGACTTGCAAATAGTGCTTTAATACAGATGGACATTTAATCATCAATTATTGCACCACAGTAGCTTGGGGCTAAATTAGACAGAAAAGAAGAAGCGAGAAATATGTGAGAGGAAACAGGAGAATAAATGAAAGAATGTATTTGTAAATCTATTGATATACATAAATATATATGTTTGTGTATGTGTATGTGTATATGTGTATGTGCATTCGATAGTGCCAAAGCATATCGAAAAGCAAAAGGAAGTGTACAGTGAATTGATAGACATGCTCATCCAAGAGCACATAGTCATGTATGCGCTCAAGTGGTTGCTGGTAATGGTGGTAAAGGCTGCTTAGGAGGTGCTGTTAAAGGAGGTGTACCTCTTGATGAAGCCGACGAACAAGAGTTGCGGTGACTATTGCTATAGCTGATTGTATCAGGTTGAAGCATGTTGGATATAAGTTCCATAGAAGATCTTCTCTTTTGTGAATTTAATCGTCTCAGTAAGTCTTCACGTTCGTTTAGTAACTGAGATAGCAATTCTCGTTTATTTTCTAATTCGATACGTTGCACTTCTACTTGTTCTTTTAGCAGTTCATCTGATGATTCTTCCAGCTTATGTTCCAACTTCGTAATTAGCTCGTCTTGTTTTATCACGATTTTCTGTAAATTTCTTGTCTCGAGGCGTTCTATTTCCAAACTAGATACATAGCTCGCAATAGCCATTTGAACCCCTTTGTCGCAGTCAACCAATTGCTGTTCAACATCTTCTTGCATGGCTTCATCACCCATGGACATCTCTTCATAGACATGTAAAATATCTGCAATGTAGGCATCGTTATTCTGTTTTTGTAAGGATTGCTCTTCCTCGATGATGATATCTTGTTGAATCTCGGACTGATAAGGACCTGTCTCTAGCCTAGATTTGATGGTTGAAGAAGTGGGTGAATTGATGGTAGATCCAGTCTGCCGAGACGAATTATTAGCTAATTCATTCAATTCTTTTTCAAAATAATCTCTTTCTTCAGAGACCTGCTCTAATTTAAGCGCTAAATATTCTACTCGGATTTCATAGTCTCGAACTTTTGTAGCGGCAGATGCATGTTGTTCGACATCTTGTTCTAGTTTTTTTATGTACTCTTCATTAGCAGCATTCTGATCAAGTAGATCTTGGAATAGAGTGACAAGTTCATCTGCCACAGTGTCAAACTTGATGTAAGAATCATTGCTTTTGTCGATAGGTGCTACAGTGATTTTTCTTTGTTGAGGTCGCTGTTGTTGTTGTTGTTGTTGTTGTTGCAAGCTATTTACAGGAGATTCGGGTGGCGTTAGTGGCTTTGATTGGGCTCGGTTATGTTGTGGTTGCATTGATGGTTGTTGTGTTGATACAGCTGACTGAGGTATTGACTTGTGTTGTTTAGGTAATGGTTGTACAGGTTGACCGAATTTCTGAAGCATAGATGCAATATTACCAGACCCAAAAACAGCACCGCTGTTATTGATACTACTGCTGCTTGTGTTTTGACTAGTGTAATTATGCATAGTCGATGTAGGTGATGGAATAGGTGAAGGAGGAAATTTGTTTGATTCATGTGAAGAGGGCATCACTATTTTCTTTTTAAGAGCTTGACCACCATTGTTTTTGGATGGATTGTTGGCTGATTTTGACTTGTTCAGTCGAGCTACCACATCTTGGACTCCCATTGTTTGTTGTATAGATAACAATAAAAGAGAGAGAGAGAAAAAGAAGAGAAAAATGAAACAGTGAAATACAGACACTAAAGAGGAGAATCAAATTAAATAAAAATAGATTGTGCGCTCCGTCAAACGTGTTTGATCAAATTAGGTAATTGCAAGCATGGTTGATCGCTTGGACAGTCGTTAGAAGAGTTGAAGTGCACTAGTGACGATATTGGGTTTTGTGTCAGTTCGATTCATCAGGCAATTTCTTTGAAAAGATCTCAAACCGAATCAAGATCTTGATTTGGTTCTCGGTAATAACCTAATTTCCCCACAGAAAAAGATATTGCTAGTAGACACAATCACCATCATGGCTTGTAAAAGATGCAGCGCACCCTTTTTATCTATCTTGTTGATCTTATAGCCTTGGAGTAATCTAAAGCTCAAACTACCTCACATGTTTAAATTACTGCTCAGATCAAGGTACTGCCTTTGCAATTGGAGCAAATATGACTTCTTTGAAATCATAGACAATGCTTTCCTGGATTTTTTTTAATTTTGACCAATTAAAAGAATTGTTTCAAGTAACATACATAAATCCAAGAATGAGAGAGATATTGTTTTAGGTTAAAGATCTTTATATTTTGCAAGAGAGCATTTACACTATAAAACAATTTTTGTTTCTATATATGATATGGTAAAAAGAAAAGTGTTCTTGAATTTAGTCGTATTTCACAATAACCGTACCTGTGTCTCAAATTGCCTTATTTTACGAGTATAATTTTGACTAATATAGAGCAACTTCTCAGGTTAGGACAGATTGGCTTTGAGCAGCAATGGCCAAGTTGACAGAGGATGTGGTGGGTACCTACCCTTGAACAATGCCTTGGCATTGATTCTCCCACCCTAAGAATGATTGAAAAAGTAACTTAGCTTGGAAAGAGATGAAGGATTAATGCTTTTCTGATTGTATTAAATTTAAAAATAAAAGTGCTGCTAGAGAGTCTATGACCACATTCTCTGTGCTCGTTTCGACAACTCTGCCATTGCTTCTAACTAGCATGATTCCGCAGGTTGTCGAAGCGAACGATGAAGAAATGGTAGTACCATTTTCCGTATTGCTCGAGAAAATTGCGTTTTGTATCTTGGTACATTTCTGCATTTGGTCTACTGGCTTATAGTAGTAGTCTTGATGTTTTTACTGTGCTTCTTTTGGGTGTCTTATTTGCAGAATAGCTTTTGATAGTCTCTCTTGTTCATATCGCAGATGGACATCTTTATACTGTAGGCGACCCACATCACTCCTTGATCTCAACACTGTATGATTGTACAATAGAATTACTGCTTTTAGTTGTAGGTTGAAAAAGGATAGGTTTGAGGAAGATGATATATTTGCTTTTATGTAGTTGTTCAAAATACTGACGTTCCATATATGTAGCTGCTGTATCAAAACATGTATCGCTGAAATTTGAGTATAGCCACATGACTCTACCTTAACATTAAATTCTATAAATCTACATCTTTTACTGCTTTGTTCTTGAATCAATTTTTTTTTAGCAGTTTAACTATGTCAGTCAAAAATCAAGTATGATCTCGCCTTTACAAGATAATTCTCAATTCAAGATACAAGAGCTGTGATGATTCCAGAGTAAGTCTCTAGATTACCTTTTTACGCAAATAGCTGATTTAATACTACCCTATAGACATATTTTCGTCAAATACGCTGAAATCGAGCTGCTATCGTAATGGAAAACGAAGCCGATGAAGGTCATAAAAGAGAACGCAAGTTGCTAATAAGGGAACCCAGCTAATGGTTGATAGAGCAATGGGAACGTTTTGTCATTCTTGCATTTAATTGGTTGGTTCTCAACTTTTTAGTGTCTTTTCACTTGTAAACAAACAAAAAGTTATAAAAAAAAAGTACTTTTCTCCCCTCTTTTTTTTCTCTTTTCTTTCTCTCATCTCTATCAAGGTTCGGCTATGATCAAGGCAAGCTTAAGGTAAGTAGTTTTTCTATATCTTCTGGTATATATATGTGTTAGTGTGCCTTCATAAGGCACGCGCTTTATAAATTATTTCTCTGCTTGAACAATGCATGTTTGACGCGCTCGCTGAAATTCATGTTTTGGCTTGAAGTGTGTCTTGATGGTTGTCAGTAGTGAAAAGAATGAAAATGAAAATAAAAATGAGCTTCTTGAAGCTCGCATTCCAGCACTTAGCTCATCCGGCGAATGCGTTTGAGCAGTGCTTAGTCTTTTATTTTGTAAAATATTATCACTATTATTATTTTGAACCCGATTCATGCACTGTTACTGCCACCCTTGCTACGCGTATACCAAAGAAGAAAACCTCAAACCAAACGAACCAAACCAAACCAAAAAAAAAAGCTGCTTCTCTATCTCTTGGTCTATTTTGCTTCTTGGTTTCTCACTACATGGTCTACTTTGCTTCTTGGTTTCTCACTACATGGTCTATCTTGCTTGTTGGCCTCTTACTCTTTGGTTTATCTCATTATGTTGTCCACTTTGCTCTCTCTCTACCTGACTCTCTATATGCGCTACACTGAATTGGGTTCAATCTGCTTTATGAAAATCAGTCGCTTACTTGTGTTGTCTGACACTCTCCGCTTGACATACTCTCCACTATCTAAAAGAATGCCTACACATATTTTGTCTTTATTACTGCTCACTCTAAAAAGATATATACTTTGTATCATTCGTCCGATCAAATGCCTAAAAGAACAATAAAATCAACTCATTTATTCCATTCACTCTTCTTGCATTTCCTCTTCATATGTTTATATATATCTTTTGTTAGACTGTACAGGACTAGAAACATACTCTAACCAATTGCTTCCATCTTTGCTCTATACAAAGCCCTCTTGTCAATACAAGTTAGCTCTGTTTTTCACACAAGGAATGCAAGCAAAGGCTTCTATCCGTAGACTTTTGATTTAAAATTGATGGTAGGAAAAGAAACCAAATTCAATAAGAAAAAAAAACGCTTTCATAAGCATATGTGATTAGAACAGCCATCCGATGTAATAGCCTTTGATTTGGAGAATAATGTTTGGGCTTTTACCCAATGATGAAACGAGAGAAACAAAGAAACAAAAGAGCATTTTGATTTGTTGACAAGATGTATTTCATTGAGGTCAAACGCTTTCACTTTTTCTTTGCCAACTCAAACATACCAGGCGAAACGATTGTAAACAAAATTTTTCTCATTATTTTGTAACGGGCAAAATATAGAATAGTATGAATGATTGACAGAAAGTATCTCACGCTGTAAATATTGTACAAGATCCAGACTAACATTGCACCTTTACATGTATAGCTGAAAAAGGAATAAAGCAGACAAAACTAACAAACTACTATTTATGGTAGGCCAACATTGTATGGACTTGCGTTACAAAACAATGCGTGTCTTTACAGTTCTATAAGGCTCAGGGTAAGATTACTTTTGCAAACGCATGGCGCCCCTTTTCTTTTGTTTCTTATAATCTCTCAACATAACCCAGTTTGTAATTTACTTGAAAAAAGCAGGACAACTGGGACGATGTTTCAGTTTAGTTGCAACGACTTCTAGATCGAATGGACAATCCAAATCAAAACAGATGGGAGAATACAAGCGCCGAATCAACGATTCAAATACGTTCTTTGTCTTTTTTAGCAGCAACTGTTATGAAGCGGTTTACTTGCAATCTCTTTTATGCTTTGTTAGTCAATGAGTTCCCTTTCTGTTTTAATTTGCTTCAAATTCATCAAGATTTTCGAGCCATAAAGCAAGTGTCCTGGTTATCGAAAAGAAAAAAAAAAAGTAACCCAGGCTAACTTCAAATCTGATTGGTTACACTGACATAAAGAAAATGGACAAATGTGGTTGTCGAGTGGTACAATCAAGAGAAATTTTAGCTATTCCAATCGATCCCATTGGGTTCAAGATGAAAATCCTTTTTTTGTTTGTGAAATACGCGTTTATATAAACAATCCAAAATATGAGAAAGCAAGCACTACAGTAAGAAAAAAGAGATGACATTGTAGCCTTTAAAACCATTCTCTTGAAAGGCATGCCTTTTGGTCTTTTCTTTACAAATGAAATTATAACAAGAAATAAACAAAAGGTCAAATTAGCTTTTTTTTTTCTCAGCTTTCTATTGTATCTGTTCTTTAAATAAAGTCAGGTTCGGTGATTATTCCCTTCAAGTAGACAGATCAAAGTCAATCTACCATTGGTGTTTATTGAGAGAATTTCGCTGCTACTTCAAGTATATAATAAGCTGGAATGTTTCTCCTTGATTTTTCTTTTCTTTTCTTTATCACTTTCTTTGTATCTATCAAATCTTCAATGGCTATCTTTCGCTCTACCTTGATTGCTGCTTGTGCTTCTTTGGCCTTGATTGGTACTTCTGATGCTCATGTTAGTATGAATCCCAAGTTTGTTGAACCTGGACAAAGTGTCTCTACTGCTTTCCATGTCCCTCATGGCTGTAATGGTTCTGATACCACAAGTATTGTTGTGACTGTACCTGATCAAGTTAAGGATGTTAAGCCTCAAGCAGTTGCTAACTGGGTAAGTTTATTTTCTTGTAAATGAAAGAAAAAAAAAAGGGAAAGCGACTGACATATAGTTCGTGTTCTTTAGACTTTGACAACAACATACAGTGATGCCTCCAACACTACTGTTGATACCATTACCTGGTCTGGTGGCCTTTTAGGTGCTCATGACGCTCTTGATTTCCCTTTGACTCTTTCTGTTCCTAACGTCGACTTGAGCTCTGCCTCCAATGTAACATACTATTTCCCTACTGTTCAAAACTGTGTTGTTGGTACTGCCAACTGGACTTTCATCAAAGAAGGTGACTCTGGAAAAGAATCACCTTCTCTTGTAGTTGTCAAGAATGCTACACAAGCTGCTGCTGATGCTATCGCTATCCAGTCTAACCATACTGAATCTTCTCCTTCTGCTTCTAGTGGCAGTGATCATGCTCATGCTAGCCAGGCTGGTTCTGGTGCTAGCAGCATGTCCGCTGGTATCTTGCCTCTCGTTGCTGCTGTAGGTGCTTTTGTCTTTGCTCTCTAAATACACTGTAATCATTGACTATGCAAACTAAAAGAAGAAAGAGTTGCTATTTAATTTCATGTACTTTATATCTAAACATTCTTTCTTATTAATAAAGAATAATCATCATGTTCATATTTCGCATACAAAAAAAAAAGAGAGAGAGAGACTATTCGCTGTGTAGAATGAAATCAAACCTAAAGCTCAAAACAAGGCAGAATCTATTTCAACTGTTATGAAAACTCGCTGTGTATAAGTAAAGGCGAGAAATAAAATGTGTATTTCATAGTTTAACACGAGAAACATACTGATCTTAGTAATAGCAAAACAAAATGCAGACAAAGAATGCAAGCATATGCTTAAGCTCTAAATGAATCGCACAGGCCACAGTATTGTTTTCCGAAAATATATTGCGCATTTAAAAGAGAAGCGTTAAGCCTCATTACTTCATATATGATTCTTTCTGTTGTTAATATCACTAATGCATAGTGGATAGAGATAGCTTCCAAGAATTCAAATATAGCTTCTCTTTTTTTTTTAGAAACAACTGCTAGACGTAGAATGTACTTGGAACCCTAATAAGATCCAAGAATAAAACTCTACTGTATAAGCTTGAAAAAGAAAATAGATGCTTTTATAAAACTAAAAGACAAAAAAAAAAAAGAAATATTCAACTCTCCAAAATAGCATAAGATGAACAAAGGTACTTTGTTTCTTCTTGCTTTTTTCTATCTCTAGTACCTATATCTTGAATCGTTTGTGAGTACATCTCTCATGCACATAAAGTGAAATTCAGAATAGATATTTCATCAAGTGTAAGCATAGTACATTTTCTCAAGCGCATTCTTCTCATCATCTAATAACACTCTATCATTCATCTTGTATATATCCTAATCCCTTAATTTTTTTTTCTCAAACTTGAAAAAGATCTTTATCATGAAATATCTAGGTCAATTAAATAGTCTCTGAGGCAGAGATTGTAACCAGGCTATCTCTGCCTGTTAACTATAAAATGATAATTGAAAGGAAACAAGTAACAAAAAATGTTTATTAACTTGCCATTTCAAGCTATTTTATTGCAAAGAATAACTTGCTTTGAAAGCAATGAATCAAAATCAAACTACAAGCATGTTGTTTGTTTATGGGCCTTTTCTGATGTTGTGAATCAAACAAGTCTATGTTCATTTTGCTTACTTTTACTGAACCGTTTTTGGTTCTCTTTTTTTTAATTCCCCCCCCCCTCTGTTCTCAAACAAACAACTTTCAAAAAAAGAGCACATGGTCAGTGAAAAAAAAAAGTGTCTTTGAATGCAAAACTAGGATGTCCAGGTGCTGCTTTTCATTTATGGTAAGCATAACTCAATAGCAACTACGTTCCGGAACTTTCTTTTTGTTCTCAGTGTAACAAGCATATAGGGTTCCCAGGGCCCAAAAAAAAAAAAAAAAATTTATGTGAGAGAAAAAGCAGATGGGTTGAATATAGGCCATTGCAAAAGAATTGTCACGTATTCTGAAAAAGTAAAACAAAGCCTTTAACATTCATTCTTTTGTTCAAAGAAATTCTCTATTTCAAAGAGGTGGATCAAGCTAGCCTGAATCAAGTATGTTATATCAATACACCCTTTTTTTTTTTCTTTTTGCAGAATTTGCCTTGGGAACAATTTTCGGTTTTGAGAAGCCGATATCGATTTTCAAACACAGTTCAAGAAAGAGAGAAAAAAAGGAGAGAGTGTTGGCTGAGCAAGTCATGTCAGATCCAAGAGAGAGAGAGAGAGTCGCTTTATTTTTACGAGTATGAGAAAATTGACGGTTTGTTTACATGTAAAACATGGCGGTATTGTTACGTGTTCTTGATCCATAAAACGGCGGTATTATTACGTGTCTTTGATAGATTGCCAAAGTCATCCATGTCTGCTTTTGGCGGTATTCTGTAAAAAACAATACATATAAGCAATGAGAAAATCGTAGCCATTGTAAATTTTTCTCAACAAGGCTCTCAGACATGAATCACCTTCAAAAACTTGGCTCCATCTGTACCAAACGACTTGGACACTACAGATGTTCTTATCGCATGTTCTCTCTCTTGACAGAAACTCAAAAGAATGACATGACACATCAAATGTTTACTGTAGGCGTCGATAATGGTTTTCTTCCTCGTCAAGATCCACTTGCTAAGCTTCCTGAGGAATTCAGCCGGCTAGAATCTCTTTTGCAACGTATGCCTATGCAGCTCTTGGACGGAACCCCTGGTCTTTTAGCCAGTGGTCAATTTGGTGATGCTGTCCGTGATGAACTTCCTCTGTATGATGTAGATAGAATCACAGACCAACATCTTTTATCAGGTAAGCAAACAAAGCATTGAGTTGCTGTCTTACTCAAGCGTTCCTTGCTTTTGGTAGCTCTCTTTCGCGACTATACCTTTGCTGCCTCTGCTTACCTACTTGAGCCCTGTGATATTCTTTATCGTTCTAGAAAAGACTATGGTCTAGGTCGAAAGGTCTTGCCAATGAATATTGCTGTTCCTTTACACAAAGTCTCCAACAAGATTCATAGCAAGCCCTTTATGGAATAGTAAGTTCTTTTTCTAGGACTACAGACACATGGATTTCTAACCAACTTGATCTAGTGCTTTGAGTTATGCGTGAGTGACTCCTTTATCGTATGCAACGGTTAAACAAGAAGCTAATCTTTACAAATTTGCTTAGTTTATACAACTATAAAAAGATAAATCCATTAGAAGGACTTACTTATGACAATTTGGCATTAGTCCGTGCTTTTGCTGGCAGTGAATCAGAGTAAGTCAATCCATACTCTTTATCCATCCGAACAAAGAAAAGACTGACATGCTTTGTTTTGCAGGAAAGGATTTGTCCTCAATCATGTTACGATGGTTGCTTATTCTCCAAGACTTGTCAAGCACACGATGGGTGCACTTCAGGCTGTTGAAGAAAAAGATAGAAAACGATTCAACATTGAAATGGCTGGCCTTAATGAAGCATATGAGTCTATTAATCGAGAGATGGAGATGATGTGGTCCCGTAGTATGCCCGAGGATTACATAAAGTTCAGAACTTTTATTATGGGAACTAAAAACCAGGTTTGATAGTTTAAGAAAGAAAAACAAGACATCAGCTGATCTTTTTGCCTGTAGCCTATGTTTCCTGATGGTGTTATCTATGAAGGTGTGAGTGATAAGCCAGTTGTTCATCGTGGTGAATCTGGTGCAAATGATTCCATGGTTCCTTTAGGAGACAACTTGCTCCAGATCACTGAACTGATGCCTGAAAACCCATTGACGACTGTTCTTCGTGACTTTAGATCCTACCGACCTACCAATCACCGTGAATTTCTGGAATATGTTCAAGATAAGGCCAAAAAGGTTTGTCTTAAAGAATTCGCTCTACAAGATCCCAATTCAGCTGCTGTCTATCTATCGAATGTGGATCAAATCCGTGCCTTCCGTCATAGACATTGGAACTTTACAAAGGAGTATATCATTAAGCACACTGCTCATCCTGTAGCTACTGGTGGCTCTCCTATTGTTACATGGTAATCTTGAACCGTGCTTTCTTTATTATTGTATCATTCAAACTGTCTTATCTAACCCTTTTACTTTCTATTCTTCTTCTTTCAGGCTGCCTAATCAATTGAACACAGTTTTGAGTTTGTTGAATGAAGTTGGTGATAGCATTGACAAGTCACAATTAACTGAAAGCAATTTGATTCGTGTTGAAGAAATCAATAAGCGTGCTCAGGCACAAAAGAGATTTCTTGAAAGAGAAGTTTCTGTACTCAAGGAGCGATTTAGAGATCAAGAACGCACCTGATTTTAGGCAGGAAAGAACAGCATTGTCTCTCAGTTATTCATTGAAATAAAGGCAGTCATTAACTAACCAAACCTAGTTTTCTTACTTATCTATGTGATACAATGATAAATTCTTTAGAGAATATGGTAGAAATAGAACAGGCACCATACACAGCCAAATCAAATCAGCTTCAAGGCAATATCTAATAAGATCATGATCTATACAGTCTGCACTTTTAAAAATCAATATCATGATTCCTTTTGATATTAAAGCATGAATAAACAGGTTTAGACTAAAGAGCTTTTTTTTTTTTGACTGTTTAGTTTAAAATTGTGTATTGTCCAATAAGATTTCAGGATTGTCTAATCTTATAAGTATATTTCCCTGAGGCTATATTTTCAATTTTTGTAACAAAACCCAAGCCAGTTTACATTTTTACTTTTTTTTTTAATGTCTTTTGAATTAGAAGCTATCAGAATTGAAACAAAGGATTTCCCTAACCATCGTATTTCCAAAGCATGCGGTAAAAAACACAGCCATAGATTCTAAAGAGTAAGGACTAATATGATTCTAGACTTGACAAGCTCAGCATTCGATAGTGTTGTTATTAAAGCAGACGATGGTTTCTTTACAACAGCATCATCCATTCTTGATCGCCCAAAAGATAATGACAAAGGTAAGACATCAGTCATGATATCTAAATAATTTACTAACAATAAGATCTTTAAAGATGTTGAGCAATGGTAAGGTTATATAAGCAAAGAGAGTCTTTTTTTTTTCCTTTATTGTGTTTTATATAAACCAATACAATAGTTGTATCATTAAACTGGGATGTCCTGGAACAGTAGTTGGTGTTGACATTGACACAAGTCATTCTTCTTTGGAACTAGTCTCAGTGGAAGGTGCTTATGATAATGCATCTCAAGAGGGGTTAGATTGGTTTACTTTGTTAAATCGAGTCAAGTTGACTGCTCTTGATCACAACCTATTTGTCTTTAAAGATGAACCAGCTATTGTATGTACACATATTCGAATCACAAAACATGCAAAAGGCAATATTGAGCATTTCAGCCTTTATGGATTTCCAAAATCAAAAGAGTAAAATTATCTATTTTAAATAATTCAATAGGAGATTCTCACATTAGTCATAGTTTGCATGAAAATACAATACCCAGCATTCAAGCTGAACCATTGAATTCAGAGGCCTATGCTCCTTATGGAGATGTCATCGACACAACCACTTTGGGTCATATCACTCAAGCCAACCAAGGAACAGCCGAAAAGTATCACCACATAGCTTCTGTTACCAACAACTTTCCCAAAAAGAATGGGAAAATGAATCTATGCATCTACCATTGCCGACCCGCTCAACCATTGCCTTTTGTTGTCAAACTGTTGGAACGCCATCCTTATTCCAGTCAGGCATTTGTACCCATGACAGATCGAAAGACACGTGGTTATTTGGTGATTGTTGCATTGAATGGTGTGGATGATAGACCGGATCTATCTACTCTAAGGGCCTTTGTGGCAAATTCGAAGCAGGGCATTAATTATCATCAAGGTGTTTGGCATCATCCGATGGTTGTGTTAGAGGATGAAACGGACTTTGTTTGTCTTGTGCATGAAAGTGGTGTCCCAGAAGAAGACTGTCATGAAGTAGATGTGTCTCATACTCTCATTCATGTACCTGGCTTGTAGCTTTTTTATATTGTATACCTTTTGTTGTCAAATAAACCCTTTTTTTTCTATTGAAACCAATCATGTATGTTTGCTAGAGATATGGTCAAGACGGATTGTAGATAACATCATTTCAGTAGCTTGATTGGGCTTTAAAAATCGATTGATTTGATCATTTATCCGAGCCGTTTTTGCGAATATTTCTTTGATTTTATAGAGAAAAAAAAAAAGGACACTTTTTATATAAACAAAAAACAAAAAAACAAAAATTACAATTTGGCCTGAGGTTTGGCAGGACCTTTAAAGAAGACATCAGCTACCTTACGACGCTGAATCTTACCGGTAGCAGTCTTGGGCATCACATCTGTAATGTAGAATCGCTTGGGTACTTTAAATTTAGCCATCTTGGATTGACAGAAAGCAGCCAATTCACGCTCAACTGCAGCATGGTCATCCTTTACTTCCTTTCTCAACACAATGGCAGCATGTACTTCTTGACCATACATTTCATCAGGCACAGCAAAACTGACAGCTTCAGCAACCTTGGGATGACTCAACATGACAGAATCCAACTCGATAGGAGAAATCTTTTCACCACCACGGTTAATCAATTCCTTAATACGACCCGTCAAAATCAAATAGCCGTCCTTATCCTTTTTTCCTTGATCGCCTGTACGGAAAAATCCGTTCTTGTGGAAAGATTCGGCAGTGGCCTTGGGGTTGTTGAGATAACCCTTGGTCACATTCTTACCTCGGATGCATACCTCACCCAACTCAACAGGCTCACCTTGGTCATTCAAGATGGCCACTTCCACACCTTGACCAAGACCGACTGATCCGGGCTTATGGGGACCACGATGAGGCAAAGGGTTGGATGTCATTTGGTGAGAAGCCTCTGTCATGGCATAGGCTTCCAAGACAGGAGCCTTGAATTGCTTTTCAAGAGCATGCAGAGTGGAGGGAGCAAGACTGGAAGAGCAAGAACGAATGAAACGAATGGGTGGTACTTGGGCAGGAGGATGATGCAACAAGATTTGATGGATAGTGGGTACAGCGGTATACCAATTACATTGGTTTTGTGTAAAGTCTTGCCAAAAGTGAGAAGCACTAAACTTACGAGGAATCACAGCAGCACCACCCGTCAAGAAGGTAGCCAACAAACCACACAAGAGACCATGGACATGGAATAAGGGCATCACAAGCATAGTACGGTCCTTGGAGGTGAGTTCATAAGTGTCCTTGATGTTTCTCATGGTGGTCAGCAAATTCAAATGGGTCAATGGAACACCTAGAGCATTGTTTAACACAATCAACCATCTATCTATCTTTTTATATTTTACCTTTGGGTCGACCTGTAGTACCACTTGTATGCAACAACAAAGCAGGGCTTTCAGAATCAGGTTGGAAAGTAGTAATCTGACGCTGATTACTTTCCTTCTTTTGGTAATCAGCCTTGACTTCCATCTCACGACCATTCCAGTGTACTTCAACCACAATAGCATTCTGTTTGCGAGCAGCCAAGACAGCAGGGTTGTTCTGTTGGTTCAATGAACCCTTGGGCAAGATCATGATACTACTTTTGGCATCTTCCAGATAAAAGTTGAATTCATCTTCTGTATAAGCAGGGTTTAAAGGAGAGGCAAGCAAGTTCATAAAGGTGGATGCTAAAAAGACAGTACTGAATTCCAATGAATTAGGGTAGCTGATGGAGATAGATCTTCCAGGAGCTAAAGCACTAGCAGGTACTTGAGCAGCTAACTTGCGTGAAAAATCATAGATGATATCCAAGAATTGTTGATAACTGACTTGGGTGGGCACCTCACAAGATTGAGGAATAATAATAGCAGGACGAGAAAGGTCCTTTTTGGTACTAAAGATTTCAAACAAAGTTTCGGCCATAATAAGAAAGATGAAGAAAATAACCAAAAACAAATTAAATAATGCTTATATACACAAATAATGACATCACATCATCCATTGCGAAATAGGGTTTTTCATTCTAAAATTAGACAGTTGGAATTTATTTTATTTTGTGGATGATCGGAAACTGAGAAATGGATGTGTTATCATTGAGATATTCCTCACCACAGTATATTCTGGTGGCTTTGTTCTTTTTTTCTTGATAAGTGTCAGCAATCAAGATTTCTTTATTTCGTGTTGAAAGAAGCTTAGTAAGGTCAGATCACTACAGTCCGGGAAATGTTTGTCCCTTCAAAGACATTCCTTATTGCCTTGGGTTCAAATGATAGATGCGCCATTGTAGGCTATAAAATAAAAATCCATTTGTAACTCAGCTATGGCAGCTAAATTTTTTTTTTTAAGTTTTTAACCACTCAAAAATGCTTTATTTAGGCAAAATAAATTTATGGTGGTGGTTGAGAAGTCAATGTGGGTTTGTTGGTTGTGATGGGTAGATGTTGCCGTATCACATCATTATGGTGTTGATGGGCTGATGCATAGATGCCTAATCCAACATTCATATAAGGCTGAGCAAAGGCACTGTATTGCTTCTGCTCACTTGGTCTTCGGGTAGGCGTATTTCTTTGATCCGAAAGTAAAGAGTAAATAAGGTCATTACTGTCATTGGCTGTGTTTTCAGCAGACGGAATGATGACGGGTGTTGTGCTGGAAGAGGACGTGTTCCAATCTTCACTGGCATCTTCCTTATCTTGAATCTGTGCGACAAGTGCTGCAATATCATTGGAGTGAGATTGATCTAATAACAGATCAGGGGCATAGGTAGTGTTGGTATCGGATGGTGGCTTAGATGGTGAAGAAACAGGTTTATCCAAAGAATGTGTGCTTAGGAAATCAAGAGGGTTTTTACTGGTAGGATAGGCTCTCCAATGATGGTTGTCTGGTTCAAATAGATCGTTATGAACAAACATGGCAGAGGACATCTGGATTGTCTTTGATTTGACTGTAGGGGGAGTGACTAAATAGTCCATTTTGGGCCAGGATGAGCGATCTTCGTCATAGCGATGATGAAGGCCCTGGAGAACAAAAGGTGTCATCACATCCTCCGAAAGTATCATTGTGTTTGCATCCGCTTCTTGAATGGCTTGATCCAGTTGAGCAACAAATTGAACAATGCGCTGAGTGATGCTGTCTGTTTTGGCAACAGTCAACAGTAAATGGAAGGCCTGCATAGACTGTTGGAAACATAAGCGTGCGTTTTTCAACAAGATGTTGTCGCAAGCACAATGGCGCACATGAATCAAAAGGGATTCAATCAACACATGGGTTGTGAAGGCATAGTTGAAGACTCGACTTTTTTCCAAGCAGTGGCTGACAAGTCGAGTGAGATTGGTAGAGATGGTGGCTATCCGTTGACAGATTGACTTGACAGTAGAAGACAAATAAGGCTTAAAGACGCAAAGTTCGACATAGTTATAGAGCATATGAAGATGAGCTACCATCGCATTGTTAGGCTCCAATGGGGATGGAGAAGACCAAGAAGAAGAAGAAGAGGGTGCCCATTGTAGATGAGAAGGTAAACTACGCAACCAATAGACAAGTTCGTTATCCGAATTCAGAGACATTTGATCTTGTGTATGCGTTCGAAGGACAGCTTGATTGATCTGAGGCAAGCTGGATGACTGTAGGACTCGCTCTGCTGTCTGAAAGAGACGAATGGTGGCCACAAATCCTTCCAGTATATTATGCTCAGTAACATCGTCTCCTGGTTGAAACAGAGGCATATCAAGCTCGATCATCTTACTGTTCAATGTCCATGGCTGGGATGATTGTAGGTGAATCAATTTATCCAAGACATAGCATCCCCAACAGATGCGTTTGGTCAGTTCTCTCAGATCGCCATCTTCTTCTTCTTTTGAACTATGCAAGTCAAGGTCAAGACACATCTGTAGTGCCAATGCACAATAGGCGGAAGGATAGGTATTCTCGTCTGATTCATAAAGGCACATCAAGACCAATGCAATGACTGTGCTCTTTTTGGGTTGGTTGAGATACGATCCAAACAGAAGGGTTTTGGCCTGTCTAAAATAGCCATCCGCTTCTTCTTGTTCTTCAGCTGCATGTGCAAACATTGCCATCAACAGTAATGGACTCTGTAACGAATGGCTTGTTTGGATAGGTGCATTCCACTGTTTAAAGAATAAGCGTTTGAGTACGATAGGAAATAGGCTGTAACAGTGTTCATAATACAGATGGATAAGCCGCGATTGAGTTGATTTGTCAGGTAGCCTATGGGGCATATTTACTTTGCTATTCGCTCGTTTTGGATCAAAGAGTGTGCTCTGTAATTTAGCTTGATTCAGTTCCCATCTCCCTTCTTTGCCTTCGCCTAAATGTAATTTGTGTAGCCGACTTAAAGTGTTGATGGTTGCCAATGTCTTTGTGTTACGACGTACTTGGCGCATAGGCGGTGGAGGTGGAGTAGATGTCCTTGAGACAGATGGTATTTTTGACTGATCTACAGTATCTTGTTTCATTAATTCATTACTTTCCATAGCTCCATCCTTTGAGAATGTACAAGGTCTTTTTCGAGCTGAATGAAGCGTAAGTTGTCAATTTCTCAAAGAAACGATAGTTTGTTACCTTTGCACTAAAAAGAGAGAAAGAAGAATAACTTTTTTTAAAAAAAAAAGAAAAGTGAATTGAATAAGTGCCATTATCCAATGGACTTTTTTTTTTGTCTTGTTCTTACCTGCATACAAGGTTGAATGCCATCACACTATGGAGACAGATGAGTCAATGGTTCAGAAAATAAAAAGGCTCATCTTACTTTGATCTTTTTGACACGACAGGTATAACATGCCTTTCCCACTTTATATCGTTTTTGCTTGGGCTCTTGTTTATCTGTTAAATCATGTTTTGTCTCAATAATGGTAGCCATGGCCCTAATAAGAAGTGAAAAATAATAAAAAAGAATTAATATCTAAATTTATCTCAATTGGCAAGCCGCGGAAAATGTTCTGTGTGAAAAGAGAGAGAGAGAGGGTTCATTTTTGTTTCCATGGCCAGTTTCCGCGGTGCAGTTTGCTTGGGCTTTCTGTTGCTAATTTTAGTCCTCTCGTGGAGCTTATGCTTATATGATATTCGTTATTTATAGTATCAATCAAGCTTATATGAAGCTAAGCAATTACCTTCTGTTTTAATAGTCAGACACTTTATTTCTTTTTGAATTAATTCACCTAGAATCAGGCAGGTTTTTTTTTTGTTACATTCAACTGTAAATCTATGCAGACAGTCTCCTTTACATATGCGTATTATAGAAGTTGTTTCGATCATAGTTTTGTTTGCAAAAAAACGAAACTAGATTTGATACTATTGCATCTTGAATGAAGCACACTTGGTTTCTTGTAGCTTTAATTGTATATCATGAGAAAATACAAAGATCAGGATCCAAAAGCAACAGAAAGTTTTTTCAAAAAGACAAAAATAATAAATGTGTATTGCTTAAAAGATAAGGCTTATGCTGAAGAAGTTTGGATGACAGTGGTAATGACTCTATGACTTTTGCAAAGAAATTACAGTATTGTGGTTACTCTATTTGTTATTCATTAATAGTAGCACTATCATACTCGACACTACATTATGCAGGAGAAGGGATTGACTTCAACTACGATAGTAATAAATTGAAGGAGAGAGTGTAAAGGCAAAAAGTGGTTTGCAAGCATATAGTTCCTTTTTCATCTTTGAAAACCAAACAGCTTTTGGGCCTGTACTCTTGCAACATTATCAACTCGATAGTTCAAAACAACAGGCATCAGCTTTTATACTCTCTCTCTTTTCATTAAACTCACTCATTATGCTTAAGAGTATGACTCACTCAATAGAGAGGAGGAGAGAAAGAAGACTTTGTCGTCTTCATGGTTGACAACACAAACCATATCGATCACATATTTCTTGTATAGAATAAATGCAGTGTTTATTTGAAGAGGTCAGACATGAATTGCATGAGTTTGAAAATAAAATAGAAAGATAAAAAAAGTGAAGATATATGCGTATAAAGTGTACAGACAAGCTGACTAAGAAAGTCTGCTTAAGTAATTACAGTGGGTTCCTTGCGACCAGTGAACTTTTCAAGCTGAGAAAGTTCCAAGGCAACATCAATCAAAGGTCTCAAACCAACTTGAGCGTCCTTGACGTATTCAGAGGTATCATTAGAGTATTTTTCAACATAAAGACGAACAGTAGCACCTTGAGAACCAGTACCAGAAAGACGAATGACAATACGAGAACCATCCTTAAAGATGATACGAATACCTTGCTTCTTAGAGACACTACCATCAATGGGGTCCAAGTATTCAAAGTCATCTGCTTTATCAATCGTAAATTGACCCACTGTCTTGTTTTCTAATTCCTTCTTTTCAATCATGTCGCGAAGTCGCTTGACCATATCATCAGCACCTTGACCATCTACTTCTTCATAGTCGTATCGAGAGAAGAAGTTGCGACCATAGGTCATGTAATGATCCTGAAGAATATCTTGAACACCTGCTTTCTTTGTCTTGTTGACATAGGCCAAAATACTCAACCAAGCTAAACAGATTTAAAGTCAGCATATACGTCAACATACCATCATCTTAATACTTTACCAAGAATAGCCCACACACCATCCTTTTCACGGATATGATCAGAACCAGTACCGAAAGATTCTTCACCACAGATTGAGCAACGGCTGGCATCCATAAGATTACCAAAGAACTTCCAACCAGTAGGTACTTCAAAGTGTTCGACATTCATCTTCTTGGCAACGAGATCAATAGCTTGAGAAGTAGGCATGGAACGAGCCAAACCTTGAATGCCATTCTTCTTGAAATAGGGAATAGCTTCTTTGGCATAATGAGCAATGATAGCTACACTATCAGAGGGAGTAACAAAGGCATTGCGACCAATGATCATGTTACGATCACCATCACCATCAGAAGCAGCACCAAAGTCGTAATTCTGTTCCTTTACAGCCTCCACAAGATCGTGAGCATAAGTCAAGTTGGGATCGGGGTGAGCACCGCCAAAGTCGGGTTTGGGAACACAACGCATGACGCTAGATTCAGGAAGACCAAATTCTTCAACAAACAAACGGTAACCGTAAGGACCAGTAACACCATTCATACCATCAAACAACATCTTAAAGTCTTTGTTGTTAGCAAAGAAAGACTTGATAGCATCAAAGTCAAAGATAGTCTTCATCAATTCCACATAGTCATCTACGCCATCAATTACATCAATGGTTAAGGAGCCGATAGTCTGAGTACCCAACTGAGAAAAGTCTACCTTGGGAGCATCACCCAACTTGAGTTCCTTGATAGTCTTTGTCTTTTGGTAGATTTGTTCAGTTACGGATTCAGGAGCAGGTCCACCATTGGAACAGTTGTACTTGATACCAAAGTCATTTTCAGGACCACCAGGGTTATGAGAGGCAGTCAAGAGGATACCACCTGTAGCCTTGTGCTTACGAATCAAGTTGGAGGCAGCAGGTGTAGAGACAATACCATTACGACCCACAATCAATTTAGAGACCTGAATAATGATCATATTAGCCCCTCCCCCGCATAAAAAACGCGTATCTATTCTGTTTCACTTACACCTTGGCCCAAACTACACTTGACAATGACCTGAAGAACTTCATCAGAGTAATAACGACCATCACCACCAATGACGAGAGTAGCGCCCTTGGCACCACCGTCTGATTCAGGGATAGATTCAAGAATGGCTTGAATAAAGTTTTCGGTATAATTTTTTTGTTGAAACACCTTGACACGCTTTCTAAGACCTGAAGTACCAGGCTTTTGACCATCAAAGGGCTCAGTAGCGACTGTTTGAATGTTGACCATTGTAGTTATTAATCGATATAAAGAAAACAAAAAAAAAACGGGAAAAAAATGGAAAATGAGTAGGGCGCAAGTACGCCTTTTTATGTTATGCTGAACGGAGTGTAAAATTGCGTTATGGAAAATAACAGAAGGTTGTACCAAGAAAATCTAACGGGATCGATTAGGAAGCAAAGAAGAACAAAACTTTCTGGGAAGAAATTGGATAAAATTTACTGTGAGTACAAACAATCTTACAACTTGTACATTTCTCTATACAACAAAAAGATAATCAGAAAGATGAGTAGGACAATCAGCTTATGCGCCCTATTCTTGCAAACTTTATTTTCTATTGATTTTTGTTCTTTTTCTAACAAAAAAAAATAAGAATAGACAAGTTGTCTTGATAAGCGTAAAAATTTCTTTGATATTCGCATGAATACGCTTGAGAACTGTATTCGTATGGCTATGCTAAAATGAATACAAAAGAGTAACCATTGTTCGATAAGCGTTTGTGATGTTATACCATATAAACTATTACTCAAGTCTTACGCGTTTATGCTAGTCTAGTGCAATTGTGCATTTACGTGAGCTTTTATTGGACAGCTGCGATTGAATACAATCTTGTTCCAGTTTGTCAGAAAATGCTATTGTCCCACATAACTGATTCCCAAGATACAGTGTTTCCAACTTGTCGCGTTCTGAAAAAAAACATCAAATCTACACCTGAATCATTTTTCTAGATTTTAGTGTCAAGACGATTCTCACTTGAACACAGCAAGATTTTCAAATACCTAAATAAGATATATGGAATCTGCCAGATAAGAAGTTCAAGTTCGACAAGTGGTTTTTCAGGATGCAACAAGTTTAAAAACAAACATTGCCAGTGCTCTCAGAGTCACACCAATCGAAAAAAAAAACCCCTTTCATACCTATATTTTTTATGAACACTATATTTACTTATTTTGCCCACTCGCTACATGTACTACTTACTGTCTTTCTTGCCCTTTTGACTCATATCTTTCTGTTGAGGAAAAGAGAACACGCAACTCATCTTTTTTTTTTGGTCTTGGTTAGAAAGCCATTATGGAGGTATTTACTTCATTCCATTTTTGACAAACAATAACATTGTTTGTTGAAACAAAGAAAAGCCGCTAACTATGATAGCGATTGAATAGAGCATATAGAGCAGTAATATGGGCTGAGCTATATCTTAAGAGTAGATTGAAGGGGAATGGAAAGTCATAGTAGCTGTTATAGCAATATAATTGCAAAGGGAGTGTCTGGAAGAAGTGGACGGAAACAGAAAGTAGTGCGTGTAGAGAGTGACCATGTTATTTCACATTTACATACAATGAACCAAAGTCATGAGTGATATCAATTATGTCTGTATCCAACAACAACATGCATACACAAGGAAAGTAATCGCAAATATCTCCAAAGATTTTGAAAGGAAAATGTATAAACAGCTAGAAAGCAGGTACAAAGGAAATGGTTGTCAGATACAGTCGAAGAGATTTTGAATGAAGCGCTAGCATATGATGTCAGTGACAAGGCGTTCTAAAAAGTAGATTGCCAAATACAATGATGACAAGTGAACAAGAACACTTAAAACCAATAAAGAGCTCAACAAGAAACTCAAAAAATAGAAAATTGACACTTGTTGAGCTGTCACATCAATCTGTAAGCATACTGGAAACATAAGATTCCAAACCTGGATTAGTCATAGAATCCTCAAACTTCTAGAGTTGACTGAGGAAAAATGTAGGTCTAAGGATAGAATCATCCAGAAAAGCCTTCAGTGATACAACATCTTAGTCCCCCAAAATCAGCAGTCCTTTAGTTTGCACATCGAAGGGGGTTTTATCAGGAAACAAAGGAATACAGTGCAAAATCACTAGAATGGTTAGCAAAAGATAAACTTCAAACTTACTCTGCAGTTTGAATTAAAGAATTTCTATGAAAGCGAGATTGTGATTGAATTTTATTCGACATAGTAGTGCTACTCAAGAACTTGAACACTTGTCAAAAAAAAGAAGGAGGACATTGCTTTGCATAGAACTGAATTGCTAAAAAGCAAAGTTAGGCGGCTGTACTCCAATTCAATAATATGTTTTGATCAGATAAATTGAATGTACTTATCTGATTGAGAATAATGTAATTTAATTTGAACAGTTACAAAAATAACATTCACCAATTAATATCTAAATAATCAAGAATAGATTTCTGTCAGAAACATGAATATATAGCCGAAAATATGTATCACAAGACCCTTCATTGCTACAATGGTGAAGAAAAAAAAAAGTCCTACAATTGATACTGTCAAGACTAGTTAAGGCATAACCTATTCACATGCGAATTAAGCCTATCTATGGCTCGCTTCATGAAAGAACAAGCAACAAGCAATAACATTAAGCAGCTCAAGAAGAGAGTGTAAATGGTAGGAAAAGAAAGGGAGACAAAGAGGATTAGTCATTGATTGTCTCTAATTGAAATACTCAGATTTCGAAACATTTCTATCGGAAAGGAACCAAAAACTGACAATTATTACACTTTAAAAGAAAAAAAAAAGACTTTGGGCAAAAGGGAACAAACTTAGATGATCTTGTTGGTTGATAGTACTAAAGCGCCCAACTAGCAAAGTAACAGCCATTACTTTAGTAGTTATAGACCCTTTAGTCCAGCTTGTTTCTTTTGCCAGGCTTACTTTTTGTTTGATTATTCATCAAAAGCATCGGAGATAGAATGAGAGACAGAATAAGGCACCGTAGCACATCAATTACGTTAAATGAATAGATTGACATCAAATAGCAACTGTTGAAATCAGTTCCGCATGTGTTTAAGAGGATCGTTTTTAGGCTCCGTGTTTACTTGAAAACATATAAAAGTCCCTCCATGTATGCCAATCCTGTCAAAAAAAAAACTAGTTTTATTTTAATTTAACAAAAAAAAATTATGTCTTCTGAAAACAACACTTTCACTGCCTGGGCTGGTGTCGCTAAGGGTGAGGAACTGATATTTTTTTGATTGTAATGCAAACAATAGACTGACTTGACTTTCATCGTAGGCCAACCTCTCCAAAAGATGGAATTGACCCTTAAGCAATGGGATGAAGACAGTGTTGAAATGGATATTACTCACTGTGGTATGTGTGGTAGTGATGTAAGTATACTATATATGCTTCAACCAAGAGTTTATGTATTGATGATGTCCTTTTTTTTGGGAGTGAATTAGATCCACACTCTTGAAGGTCACTGGGGTCCTACTGATTATCCTTGTGTTGTTGGTCATGAAATTGTTGGTGTTGTCACCCGTGTCGGTAAGAACGTAACCAACTTGAAGGTCGGTGACCGTGCTGGTGTTGGTGCTCAATGTCACTCTTGTCACAAGTGTCAAAACTGTTTGAACGGCAACGAAAACAACTGTAGTGCTGGATTCTGTGGTACTTACAATGCCAAGTGGGATAACGGAGACAAGACCTATGGTGGTTATGCTGACAAGTGGCGTGGTGATTACCGCTTTGCCTTCAAGGTGCCTGACAACTTGCCCAACGAAGTTGCTGCCACTTTCTTCTGTGCTGGTGTCACTACTTATGCTCCCTTGAGACGTACCAATGTCAACGAAAAGTCTGTTGTCGGTGTGATGGGTATTGGTGGTTTGGGTCACTATGCCATCCTCTGGGCCAAGGCTATGGGTGCCAAGGTGATTGGTATGTCTAGCAGTGACAGAAAGCGTGAGACTGCCATGCAACTTGGTTGTGATGAATATGTCAACACCAGTGACGACGAGGCTCTTGCTGCTTACAAGGATAAGTTTACTCACATTCTCTGTACTGGTTGTGGTGAAGATTTCACATGTAAGTTTCTTCAATTGAAAAGCACTAGTCTAGATGGATCTTAACATTTTTATGAACCAATAGGGGAAAAGTACCTCACTCTCATCCGTGCCAACGGTCACTTCCTCAACGTAAACTTGCCTGACTGGAAGTTCCCTCCTCTTAGTCCCCTTGTGTTGACCTTTGGTCAAGTCAACATTAGCGGTTCTCTCATTGGTTCTCCCAAGGAAATCGAAGAAATGCTTGCTTTTGCTGCTGAAAAGAACATTCGTCCCTGGATCACTGTTCTCCCTATGGACGACGTCAACAAGGCTATTGAAGATTTCAATGCTGGCAAGCCCAGATTCAGATTCGTCTTGAAGAACTAAGACACTCTATACCATAGATGCTCAATTGTACATTATTTTACTCTATAGAAATTTGTTCTGTTTTTTATTAAAAATTATTCCTTACTTACGATCACTTTTTTCTGTCTTTCTTTTTGACTAAATGCAAAAGCTACAACAGGTGTTTGGCTTTGAGAATTAGAGCATTATGTAGGAATGCACAAAGAAAAGAAAATTTGCTGTTTCTTGTTATCAATCTCAAACAAAGAAAGATTTCTCTTGAAGAAATGTTACTGTCAAATGCATACTTGAGCCCTTCACCTAAATTGGCTTTTTGTTTTTATAGAGAAGGTTTTTACTAGAAAAGGCATAATCATATATCTTGGTAAAAGAGAAGATCAGTGTCTTTCATATAGTTTGTGTTTCTTATGCTTCCATCAATCTAAGCTGGAAAAGGTATACAAGATGAAACCAATTATTTGGAACAAATAAAAGCGAATGCTATAGGGATGTTTGTATGTCATGACCAGTTGTGATTATTTTTGACTGTTGAATCCTCCCTTATGTTATATAAAAGATCAAAAGAGATTCAATTCGCCTAACCAAGTTGGCTTCCGAGCAATCATTGATGAGCTAGATGTCCACACCTTTGCTTGTAGACAAAACTTGAAGCAATTGATCTAAACTATCAGCATACTGGTATCTAAGCATGCTTCGATTTTATGCTGGTACTTTTGATTTGCGAATAAACAAATAAAATTTGGATCATTTGAAAATAGCATAATTTCATTAGAGATATATGTGGAGAGTTTCAGCCCGAAATTTAGCCGCAATTGATAGCCATTCTACGAGAAATAGAATTGAATGAATCAGGATGTCATAGTATGCTTGGGAAGAAAAAGAGCTTTCTAGACATGACATCCTGATTCATTCAAGTGTATTTCTCGTAGAATGGCTATCAATTGCGGCTAAATTTCGGGCTGAAACTTTCCACATATATCTCGAATTGAGATCTGAAACATTAAATACTAATCTTTCTAAATTCAATTGGTCATTCCAAGCCATTGGTCTTTTTTTCGTGGCAGCAAATCAAAATGCAGTGATTCAAAACAAAATGATGATAAACCAAAATAAACATTTAAACAGCTAAATCAAAGTATACCTCATCTTGTAGCTACTATTCTGTATGATAAGTACTAATTAATTATTGAAAGAAAAAATTCTCATCATGAACATAACACAAGCATCAACAAACTGCCAAATGAAAATCACTAGTTAAAATCAATTACATAACGCGCATTGAGAGATTAATAAGGCCTTCAAAAGTAATGAATGTAATCCGCTCTTCAAAAGAGCAAGTTATAATAGCGTTTATGCGTTGGGGTTTAAAAAAGTAGTGGCGATAGATGAATGCGTTTACAAGGGATAGCATTAATTCATTTTGTACACTATAAAAACTTATTACAAGAATATGACGGAAGCATAAATAGAATTGTAAAGGAAATTTGTTTATGATTTTAGCTCAAAAATAATTTGACATTGATCGCTCGATCTATCATCGTACTGAAAAAAGGCTTTGATCAACTCGCTGAAGCAACTGTGGGTAGAGCGTTTGAATTTGGGAAGCCCTTTGCATGATGCTACAAGTCAATAGCAACTAGTCTTACAATCAACATGCGACAAGGCGGGTATATTTGTCTTCCACAACGCATTGACAATCATTTTGAACGTTAACATCCGGTCAGTTTCAAGACTATTGGCTCTATATGTTAACAAAGCATCGAAAAAGAAGATGACCCAGGTCAACGAGAATAACAAACAAAAAGTAGACTGTTTGTTGGTTCTGATGTTTCAGGTAGGATTGGCTATTTTGCGCTCATGCAGCTGAAGGGCTTACTTTCGTTAACATATACGAAGTATACTAACGGAAAAATGAATCATGAAGAAATGTGACGAATGTTGCAAGAGGATTTTGAATTTGCTTAAGCTACATTGAATTACAGATAAAAAAAAGAACTGTTCTATAGCAATTCAAGCTCAGTATTGTCTAAATAGGGCAACTGATATTACGTTTCTTAGACAATGTCAAATCGACAAACTGCACTAAATCCTGTGGCAAACTATTCATACATTCGAACTGTTCATTAGAACAAGTAGTTGCGTCTGAAGTACATAATTATCTTTATTTTTTCTTGGTATGTAGAAAAGAAAAACGCTTGAATTTTCAACAAACTCCAAATAGTCTTAAGTATGATGAGCTATAGCAATGATGTCTTGGTGAGCAATCAAGATACCCTGTCAAATCATTCTCAGGGACCATCTGCTTTCTCATCGAGTTTCATGCTGCCACATCATTCTGAAAAAGGAAATTACGTGTTACATGCCTATGCTACCCTATATTTCAAATAGCCTTTTTTTGAACTAACCAAGTCTCAAGCAGCTTGTCTTGTTTCCAACCATTGCAGAGTGATGCATGCACTTGGATATTCAAGCAACTTTCCAACACAGAGGGAGAATCGTATATCTATTTGCGCCCTACTACCTGTAATTCAGTTTCTTCACACGCAAATATAGAAATTTTCTCTCACTTCATCTTTCAATTTCTCATTTTGTCAACTGAACCTAGAATACTTTGCTAAAAAAAAACGTCGGTCTGTGTATGTATATTGCAAACCAGACTTTGTTGTCTTCTTAAATATCTCATGCTTATTCTCTACGAAGTCCTCAAAGTAACAATTGATGTCATAACATGTGTTTTTTTTAAAAAGAAAAAGACTACCTTCCAAGGAGGAAGAAAAACCATTGAATGACTATATCGAGAATATTGTGGTTAGCATAACAAATCAAGCAATTGATTTTTCACTGATCATATCAAGTTCAGCTGTCAATAAATTACGAGCACAATAACATCGTTCAATCGCTTTGCTTAACTGTCTGTCAAATGCTTCTAGAGACCATACAATATGGCTAAATACACAAGATTTCTCTAGAAAAAAAAAGTGAAAAAGAGAGAGAAATATTCATGAGAATTTTTAGTATCCGATAACTCGGTATGGAAATGATTATTGAATACGCCGTGTCGGCTGACAATGACAAATGTGTCGAGTTCAACCGTGCCAACAGGAGCTATTAGAAGAAGCCAGAACAAATGCAATTGGCGGAATTTCTATTGTCCTTAGTTTGACAAGAAAGAGGAAAAAAAAATTTGACAGATGTAAATCACAAAACGGAATAACCCAATTCAAAAAAGAGAAAAAAGCACGAGAGAATTGCTTTGAGGAAAGCTATAATTGTGAGAATAGACAAACATTTGGAAAGATTGAGTGAACTTTTGATAGCTTGGATGCGATCGATGATAAAGAGAGCTATGAGTCAAATGTCTAAATTATTACGGAAACTAAAAACGTAATACGAACTTTCCTTTTTTAGAGTCAGCATAGTGGAGCTAACATTTTGTATACCCTGTTTCCACAATCCCCCGTTTTAAGTGTATTTTTGATCTGATGATCTTTGATTGCTACTGTAGACGACATTCATCTCCCTTGACCTTTTAAAAATAGATCTGCACTAATTGTTAAAGAGCTGACGACTTATGACTATACTAAAGAAAAGGTCAAAGTTTCAAATAGCAGTTATTGTTTGTTTTTCATTTTTGCTTGCACTACAGCGTTGTCATAGAAACCTGTACAAATAAACAAAAAAAAAAACTCAATTTGACGGAAGGGCCACCAATTATGAATCAAATTTATATGTTACACAAACCTACCCAATTTTATCGTAGATTATTAATGGCCAATCATATGTAAATCTGTTAACCTTTGCAGGAAAGCTAGTATTGTATTTGTAATCAGTTGAATGAGGTGAACTCAATCGTTCGATGACCACAGCCCAAAAACCTTTTTTTTTCTATCGAATTGAATACAATTATCAGAGATCTAGTAAATAAACAGGAATACAAATCTACCCAAAATAATAAAGATAGACATAGGCCGGATAATTATCCACGTAATGTTTCCTAAATTAGACGGCGATGGTTTCATTTTAAGATTCCGACGGACCGAATGTCAGCGCTGGTTGCCATGGTGACCGAAAATTGAGTCACACACCACACTTGAAGTGATGACAAATGAGTTCTCTTTATGCTCCCCTTATTTTTGGAACAATGAAATCTAGTATAAATACCTTTACTTTTTTCGAATTCTTTTTTTTTGTTTTTCTATTTTTCTATTTTATATTTATTCTCAACTCTTATTTATTTATCAAATCACTATATATATCATGTTTGCTCAATCGCATTATAATCAAGCTACAGCATCAATGCCTACCACTTCACCAGCAATGAACACACCTTACCTAGACTCATCGTTTGATACACCCTTCCTTGACAATCATTCATCAGCTGATACTCCACCTTTCTTCGATACACTATCCGAAATCTCACCTTATTTGATGTATGCCTCATTTGGTTTACCCAACTTTAACAATATGAACATGTATACATCCAACAACAAAGATGATATTTGTGCTACCTACCTCGACAACTATCATGCTGAAAACGACATTGCCAAGTTAGCACACAATCCACTCAAGTTCAATGGTGATCCCAATGTCCTGTTACTCGACAAATCAAAGGCTAGCACTTCATCAACGCATATACAAGCAGTACCTACAAAGAAGCCATCACCGACCATCAAGCTTGAGGCTGTGACTGAAGAAGGATCTGACTCACTTTTCCCACCTCTTAATTCATCACAACAATCCATCAATACAGAGGCACATCTTGAAGATGTGACTTGGGACAAGATTCTTGGCTTTGATGCCTCTTCTCCATTAAGCGAAAGCTTAGACTCTGACAGCGATTTGTATCAAGAAGATGAAGAAGCAGCAGTCTCAAGTAAGCCTGAATCCAGCAGTAAGGCTGGCACACCAGTTAAAGAAGAGTCCTCTAGTCAACCACAAGAAAGCAAGAAGCGCAAGGCCACTAGCAGTAGCAACAACGAGACCAACAAGCGCAAGAAGACAGATATCAAGAATACCAAGCGATCTGCCAAGAAGCCAAAAGAAGCCAAGTTGTACTACTGTCATCTCTGCGATCATGTGTCTAAGCGTCGTTACAATTTGGGTACTCACATCAAGACTCACGACAAGTCAAGAGTCAAGGAATTTGGCTGTCCTCAATGCAACAAGGCCTTTGACCGTCGTCATGACCGAGACCGCCATTTGGCTACTGTTCACCGCGGCGAACGCTCCTATGCCTGCTCTCATTGTGCTACACATTTTAGTAGAAGAGATGCTCTCAACCGCCACTTGGTCCAAAAGCATGATTACAACGAATACGATCTGATTGAATAAGCTCCTTTTTTATATCATTGAAGACATTCACATGTCTTTCTTTTATCAAATTGTTTATCCCATGTACTTGTAACAACTCTTATTTATCCGGAATCCCACCCTTTTCCTTCTGAAAAGCTCTTTCCTTGGACCTTCTTTCAGCAAGACGAAAGACCTTATTAAAATCAAGAAAAGAAGCCCCAGAAAATGCCCAAAAGATAGAATCTTTATTTGCTTTTAATATGCTTTTCCAATTTCTTTCTTATGAATAACACTGTAATAATGTATTATATTTATTCGCAAATTCCCCCCTTCATCTCACCCTTCTCCTTTTGATATCAAAAGATTACTGACAACATAATAAAATGTAATTTTAATACAATTTCAGAAAAAAAAGTTCTCAAGCACTATTTTTATTGGTAACGTTGAATGACAACACTATTTAATAGACCAGCCTCTTGAACTGTTTGTTCATCGTTTTTCAATTCCTTGACAGGGAAGGTAGTTTGTAAAATGTAGCTTCTTGTGGTTGGTTGAGATCTAATTATTAATCAACATAAGCATCCTAATGTTCTAATTTTATAGGCTATGACTTACGACTCAATAAATCGACGAATGTCAGCTACTGTATGTGTATGATTGAGCCTGGCAATTAATCTTATAGATGTTATTAAATATATGTTTTTCTTATAATTTTCTCATCATATACCTGGAGCCATCAGCAAGACGAATTTGAATGTTGGTTGTAGGTTGAGTATCGTCAACTGTGATTGTATTGGCAGGAGCACTGGTGGCGGGAGCAGGAGAAGGAGAAGGAGAAGGCGAGTAGCTTGCAGCACTACCGAGGCGAATACCAGTACCACCAAATGGCTTGACTGGAATTTTGGGAGCGACATAATCTTCATCTTGACGCTTTACCACACGCACTTCAACAGGCTGACCATGACGAACATTAAGTAATGAAAGAGGAGCCCGTCTGATATAAACAAAAAGAGGATGAGTTGCTTGATAAATAGAGAATAGACAGCAATATAAACATTACCCATCGTTGATAGAGTTCAGCATGTCTTGGTTGGCAGGATCAGCATAAGCATACAAGGGTCCATCATCAACACTAAAGCCATTACGCCAGAAAGTCAAATTACGGGTAACCTAATTAGGACAGATTGAGTCTATTTTATCTCTTACTCTCTTTCTGTATATGCATCTTACAGATTCGAGTTCTTCTTCTTCGTTTGTATCAGCTACAGATACAGGTTGAACAGGAGTAGAAGGCTCATCTTCACTGCCCAATCGATAACCAACACCTGTATAAGCAGTGTTCTTTTGTGTTTTCTTAGGAGACTCCTCAGGTGCCTGTCCTCCTCTTTTTACCCAAAGAAAAAAATCAAATATCAAATTAACACATGCCCTCTTCAACAGCTAGTCTATTTTCAATCTTACATACTCAGCAGCCTTTTTTAAGATTTCATCCACCAAATTGGCACCACCGCGCTTGTTTGGTCCTTGAACAATCATGCCACTAACAACAGTTGAGTAAATGAAAGGAAATTGCGCTATTATCTACAAGCTACTCTACCTCTTTTCACCACCTGCATAAAGGTTCTCATGCTCGTCATCGCTTGCATCGTCATTATCGTTAGAGGACATAATATCTCTAAGGGTGCGTACTTGGGATCTAAACAAGTTTTTAATATAATTCAACCCCAAAAAAGAAGAGAGAGAATACGTTACGAGGAACCGGATGCTGGCTTTCTTTTGGCAGGTGTGGTGATAGGACTTGAGCCAACGCTAGCTGGTTGAACAAGTTGTTCTTGCTGTTGTTGAGGTGAACGAGAAGGACTGATGCTGGGTACTTCTGCACCGCCATGCTCAAAGAACTGGCTTGCTGCAAGCTGATATCAAGTTGTTACTTACTGACGAAGATAAAGTGCGCTATGAAAACTTACCTCCAAATTCCAACCGTTGGCTTCCAAAAAGAACTTTGACTGTGCTTCACTAGCACCTGTCAAACTGGCAAATTGGTCTACAAGATTCTGTTGATCACTCATGGTTTATTGGAAAAAGAAAGAGTTATTGAAAAAAAAAAATGTTTATTACGCAGACTACGCGTTACGCAAAAGGGCTTGCATTTTTGTGGCAATACATTCATCCGAAGTATTTTATTTAAAAAAATGATTTTGTTTGTTGCACAAGAAAAAAAACAACGCTTTGTATGATGCAAAGCCAGGACAGCGAAAGAAAAGACGATATACATCTTCCACTACAAAAGTAGGAGGAGGAGGAAGATGGGTATTATGTTGGAAGGATAAATCTAAGACGGCGATGAGAAGGAATGAGGCGACAGTAGAAGACAATTCGTTGAACGGTGTCAAGCGATAAACGTCGGAAGTGGGTCCAAGACTGCTCAGTCAGGGATTATTGACAGACAGCAGCAACTGGCGACGGAAGATAAAGAAATTGCATGAATGCCAGATACCATGCAAATGAATTGGGTTGGGCAGACTCAGGGCAGTGAGCTTCGTGCAATGAATGAACAAATATCTGCTTGCAGCTAAAGCATTTTAAAAATGAGTGACAGAGTTATCCAAGTGAGAGTATCAACGCAAGTTCGCCTAGGATCAACACGACATTGAATACACTAAGTTTTTAATGCAAGAAGGATGTAGATCAAGATAAGGGTGTCTTTTTGTTATGTAAACTGTCTTTAGTTTGAATGTGTTACAAGACTGCTAAAATCTCAAAAATAAAATAAGAGTGCCATTGAATAATGCTAGTTTCAGCTCAGTTTTCAGTCTGACCATTTCTGGATATGACCACTCTATAGCCTAAAAACATTATACTGACTTGAACCATCTCACATTGCGTTTCTGTTCAACGATTAGTGCCGAAATGAATTCGCTCACAAAAGAAGAAAAAATGCATAAAACATGTTTGGTGGGCTTAAAAGTCGAAATCAAGTCACGGACCTATAGGACTTTAAACATTTTTTTTTCTTGATTTTTTCTTTACCTATTGTCTCTTTCTCTGTTGCCAGCAAGTCTATCTACCATCAAAGCAATGGAGGCCAAGTTAGACAGAATCAGAAAGCAAGCCAACTCAAAGTTGGATAACCAAAAGTTGGTAAAGATCTACCGGGAAACTGTTGATAAAAGTGATCTAGGCCTGATCTCTTTTCTTTTTTTTTCTTTCTCTCTTATAGTATGCTCAAACTTTACTTGCTGTAGAAGAAGTAAGACCTTTATTTTTGTTATCAAAAAAAAATCTAGCTAAGCAAGCTTTTTTTCTTTTCAATAGACTATTCGTGAGCAAAATGAACAATTGTCACCTACTGCTTATTTCGGCGCCATGGTAAGAGCAAGCTTTTAGGTTTGATTTGACAGTGTACTTATTCATACACATTTAGATGACTACTTTGCATTCTTCTCAAGAATCTTCTGAATTGATTGGTGCTTTGCTTTATTTGTTGGATGAAGTATTCCCATTGTAAGGAAAACTACCATAAGCCAGTCAGAACAAATCACTGATCTAAATCATTCTATAGCCTTCCTCAATCTGTACTTCGATCTAAATTCACTGACATTATGGCAATTATTGAAAGCATTTTTGAAGGACACAAGGATGAACAACCTATTGTTCGCTCTATCATTGGCTGTCTGCAAGAACTCTTGGCCGCTCAAGATGGCCCTAACTGGTCAATGCCTGTGACCAAAAAAGCTCATCAACAACTACTTGTCCTGAGTGCCAATGCTTCTCCCAAGGTAAAGAGAGAGAGAGAGAGAGAGAGAGAGAGAGAGAGAGAGAGAGAGAGAGAGAGAGAGAGAGAGAGAGAGAGAGAGAGAGAGAGAGAGAGAGAAAGAGAGAAAAGTTAGAAGTCAAAGAACTGATGGCATGGATTTTTTCTATAGGCACGCAAGAGAGCACAAGAGGCCGTTCGCAATATTCTATCTCGTCCTCCTCCACCTACAGTGATTCACCCTGCTGCCGATATGACTGCTGAGTTTGTCCTTCGTGTCTTGCAAGAGACTTCAAAGTCAGAACAACATGCTGCTCAACACATGCTTGTCTTGCTTCAGACAATTGTTCCTTATTGGCCATCTTATGTACAGTATAGATGAAATTCTGTTATTATTCCATACTGATCATCTCTTGCTTCTATAGAAATTCTCAAGCTTGTGTCAAACATTGCTTCAACTTCCCAAATTCAACAACATCTTCCTTACAAAAGCAGCCTTTGATGTCTTTGAAGCTTTGTTCGATGCTCAAGAAACTGATATGGATAGTGATAAGTTTGCAGGATTGCTTCGTGTAAGTCATAAGAATCAAAAGTCAATAGTTTTTGGCTGATAATTTAGCGGTATTCATTAGGCTATTTGTGAATTGAAACCTGCTGCTGTGGATGAGCGTCTTTTGCCTGCATGGCTCTTGATTGTTGGTAAAGCTTTCCCTGCTTATGCAAAGTAAGTTTGGTAGACTGTTTGAATTGAAGCCGATATCTGATTTTCTTATTGTTAGGATGAGTCCAGCTCAATGTGCTCGTGATTTAGCCACTGTCTTTGGATTGATCTTCAACGACCTTCAACAAGATTCTAGATGTCACCGTCAAATTGCCAACTGTCTTTGCACTCTTGTTGAATACTGTATCACAGACGATTTGATTGAACAAGCAAGTGCTGGTGAACAAAACAGCTTAACTGAAATCATCCAATTGCTCGAAAACGGCCTTGGTGTTCATTTCCAATCTGCTTGGATTCATGTCATGACTGTTCAACAAGCTGTCTTCAACAAACTCAACCATTTTGCTGCTCCTCTCATGAATGGCTGTTTAGCTCTCTTGGGCGAATTACGTCTTTCTCCTTCTGAAGCTTATAAGGAACAGTTAGATAAGACTTTGGGTGTAGCAATCTCTACCATGGGTCCTGAATTCTTTTTGAACATTCTTCCTCTCAACCTTGAATCTACCTCAAGCTCTGAAATCGGTCGTGCCTTCTTGCTTCCTCTCTTAAAGACCTATACTACCAACACTACCTTGGGCTACTTTGTCAATGTTTTGATCCCTCTTGGTGACCGCCTCTCTCAAAAGGGTGAAGCTGCTGCTGCTCGTGAATTGGAGATGCAAGCCAAGGTCTATGAAACTTTGGTCAACCAAATCTGGAGCTTGGCTCCTGGTTTCTGTGATCTCCCAGTTGATCTTACACGTGCCTTCAACGATGCTGTTGCTGAACGCTTCAGTTCTTTGCTCTACACTCAACCCGATTTGCGTCCTACCATTGCTCAAGCCCTTCAACTTTTGGTTGAAAAGAACCAAGCTTTGGTTAAATCTTCTGCTGATGATGCTCATCTGCTCAAGGCTTATGGTCTCACCAAAGCACAAGCTGCTCAAAACTTGGAATTCTTGAGCAAGTTTGCCGTCAACTACTTGGCTGTCTTCTTCAATGTGTACAGCCAAATTGCTCCCATGTTCCGTGGCTTCATGGCTGATGTTATCAAGGCTTACTTGACTATCACCAGTCCCGAAGACACCAACACCACATTCAAGAAAGTACTTGGTATGCTCTCTCAATCCTTAGAATCTGGCGATTCTAACCAAGTCAGCGATCCCTCTTTGCCTCCCCCAATGTCTCATACCATGTTGGATTTGGCTATCATCATGATTCCCTTCTTGGATTTAGAATCAGCCGAGCTCTTGTACAATGGTACTGTTCAATCTTTGTTGAACAAAGAAAACGACCCCTCTCTTCAAAAGAAGGGCTACAAGGTTCTCTACCACCTCATGACCTGTCCTCATGGCCGTCAAGTCATCTCCAGCAGCCATATGGAAGAGCTCGAAAATCACCTTTTGGAGGCTACTGCCACTTGTACTCCTTCTGCCAAAAAGGATCGTATCAAGACACTCAACCAAGTCGTCTTGCTCTTGCCTCCTACTGATCTTCATTTCATTCCTGCTGTCTTGTCTGAAGTTGTCTTGGCTTCCAAGGACAACAATGAAAAGACACGTAACTTTGCCTTTGAACTTTTGGTCAATATGGGTAACAAGATGAAGGAAGGTGGTGTTGTTAAGAACAGCCGTCTCGAAGGTTTCGATGCTTCTTTCCCTGATGCCAATGCTACCATCAGTGAGTTCTTCACTATGGTCACTGCTGGTTTGGCTGGTACTACAGCCCATATGATTAGTGCTACTGTAGGTGCTCTTTCCCGTATCTTTTATGAATTCAAGGATGATTTGTCAGGCGAAATGGCCTTTGAATTGCTTCAAACCATCAATGTCCTTGTTGGTTCCAACAACCGTGAAATCGTCAAGGGTGCTATTGGTTATGTCAAGGTCTGTATTGTTATTCTTGATGCTAGCATTGTTCAACCACAATTGGGTCCTATCGTTCAATCTTTGATCAAATGTCAACACCAACACAAGAGTCACTTTAAGGTCAAGATTCGTCACTTGTTTGAGCGTTTGATTCGTCGCTTTGGTTATGAGCCTGTAGCTGCTTTGATGCCTGAAGAAGACAAGAAGATGATTGTCAACATTCAAAAGCGTCGTTTGAGAGCCAAGAGAAAGAAGACAGCTAATGCTACTGCAGATGACAGTGACAATGAGGAGGATGTCTCTGCTCGTGCTGCTGCCAAGAAGGGTGCCTTCCAAGACGCTTTCGAGGAAGTTTTGTATGGCTCTGATAGTGAAATTGATGATGACTCTGATGACGAAACACTCAAGACTGTCAAGGCAGCTGCTGATGCTCTCAAGCAAAAGAAGAAGAAGAATCAAGGCGTTACTCCCAACACGTTCATTCGTGAAGACGGTGAAGATGGACCTCTTGATTTCTTGGATCGTTCTGCTTTGGGTCGCATCTCTTCTTCTAAGCCTACACAACGTAAGGCTAAGAACAACAAGGATGCCTTTGCTGAAAACGAAGAAGGTAGATTGGTGATTGACGAACCCACCGCTCAAAAGGACGATGAAGAATCAGCAGAAGAAGAGGAAGACTATTATATGCAACATGTTACCAACCCTGATGGTTTCGTTCGTGATAAGCGAAACAGAATCAAGTTCAAGAAGGGTAAGGATGCTGCTGAAGCTATGGAAGTGGATGATGGCGAAGAGCCAGTCAAGGCAAAGAAGCCCAAGAAGCACTTTGAGAAGATTGGTAAAGAATTCCGTACAAAGGTAAGAAATTCATCTAGTCCATTATTGCATCTTTATTTTCTGACACTTTTTCTTTTAAAAAAAATTGTAGAAGGCAGGCGGTGATGTTAAGCGTAAGGGTCAAGTTGATCCTTATAGTTATATTCCTCTGAATAAGGTCATCAAGAAGAAGGGTAGACGTGATCAAAAGATGACTTATACTGGTCGTGTCAAGAAATAAGCTCTTTTAGATGACTTTATTCTTTTTCGTTTTTTTTTTATCTTTAGATGTAAATAATACTATATAAATCATTATGATTCCAACTATTTCTTTTTTTTTTTCTTTTATAAATCATTTTAATCAAGACAAGCTTTATTTCAAGTTTTTAAAATGTGTGTATATGCATGAGGGGGGTATGGGCAAGTTTGGTTGGTCAAGACTTATTCAATATTGATAAATCGAGATTGTTGCTTATTGATTTTGGGTACAATCACCTTAAGGATACCATCTTGACTAGAGGCCTTGATGTTTTCAGCATCAATAGACTGAGGGAAATTAAAGGTTCTTGTGAAAGAACCAGTCATGCGTTCATTGACCCACCACTTGGGACTTGTTGTATGGTGTGTCAATTGGCTATCCTGATTCTTCTTATGAACAACTTGGCGCTCGTTTACATCTTCTGGTTTTTCATTCGCATCCTTAGGCTGTTCCTTTTCTTCGGTAGGGCCTTCGTGGCGTTCCTTGCTAACAGAACCAGTGAGGACCAATGTATGATCATCTGGTACCTCAATCTTTAAATCCTTCTTGTCATAACCAGGGATTTCAGCGTGTAATTCATAGAAGTCAGGTTTCTCAATCATATCCGTGGCTGGGTAACGACTTAATCCTTGATGTCCGTCTCGGCGACGATGACCTCTTGTCTGGTCTTCAAAGCCCATAAAGTCATTGTCAAAGAAAGACTTGAAGAAGGGTTGGTCAAAGACAGCCATAGCACGTTGCATGTCACAGAAAGCATCAGCAATCAAACGTTGGTTAAGAGCCATTTTTGTTTCTTTGGTTGTTAACTTCTTTTTAATTCGAATTAGAACTGAAGAATAAAAAAAAAAGAGGAATGAAACAAGCTTGTACTTATATGTTTTTCTTTTGTAAAGAAATGAAAGATCTAGAAAAAAGAAGAAGAAAGAAATTTCCATTTATAGTATTTTCTGGAAACAACCATTGTCTGCATAATTTTTGAAGAAATAGAAAGTGTCACGCGAAAAGCAATGACGAAAATTGACTAGGAGAAAGACCGAGAATTTTCTTTATTGTCGTTTACCATAGAAGCGTGTCATTTCTGGTTCAAATTGGCTGGCTATTTGAATCTTTTTTCTTGCCTTCAAGACTAGATGATATGTCTCGTAAAGATTGGTTTTCAATAGCTTGTTCTTCATCAGCAACACTTTTGGAAAGATGCTTTCGAGTATATAAACAGCCTTTTCTACACAATCAAATTCCTTGCGATGACTATATGTCTCGCATAGTTTGATGAGAGCATAATAATATCGCTTAGCATCATGGCACCTTTTTGCAGACTGTATTGCTTTCATCAAAGTAGCTTCACATGTTTCAATCATGCCAATATGCTACAAATTAGAATAAAGTTAAAAATAAGAGATATTCTTCAAAGAAGGGGGGGTTTATCTTACCATATAATAAATGGCCTTTAAAATAAATATACTACAAAGCTGAGCTGTTTGGTCTGTCTTTTGAGCATGTTTTTGCATGCCATCAAACAAAAGAATTGCTTTGTCATACTCTTTCTCCATGACCAGTTTTTCAAAACGACTCTGAATGGCTTCAAAGTATTCATCCAGTTCAGTAGGCATAGCAAGGCTTGGTATCTCTACTTCCTCGCACATCTGGAAGAAGGTTCTGCAATATCATTAGTCTAGATACTCTCCTCTCTTAGTCTCGTTTCTTTACCTCTTGGCGCCCTGTTGATTAGAAATCAATGCTTTTGCCTTTCTCCAGCCAATTAACAAATCACTTTCTTTTTCAAACCTGTTCGAAAAGCTTGACAAGACTTCAATTGCCTTGTCTGTTTCCTCAGAAAGATACAGCTATTGTTATATAGGAAGAAAATAGGTCAGTTGTGTTGACTAGAACAGTTATATGTGTATATATACCATATTGGCCTGTGTAATGACTGTTTTCTCTATATCTTCAATTGAGCTATGTTCATCATCCGAATTATTAGCAAGGTTCAGATAACACTTTCCTAGTGCAGAATTGCCTAATCCCTCATTCATCATTCTGATTAGTAATATATCCTGATAAAGTAGAATGTATACATACCATAACGTAGCCAAGCTAAAGAGGTAATTAGAAACTGAGGTCTGTCCATGAAATCAATATCTTTCATGATAGTGGTCATCAAGCTTTTGTATAATCCTTCAAATACATCTTGACAAGGCGCACCCTAATGAGATACATAAAATGTATAAATATAGATTACCCTCTTTTTTTTTCAAGATAACAATAGTTACTTGTCGAAGCATATTACGAGCTACAATAAGGGTTTTCATGTTGGAGAGATGTTTGTCAGAGTAATTCATATGTTCATCAAAAGCATAGCCATTTCGACACATCTCGGTCCAACTAAGCCGTGCATGAGAAGAGAGAAAAGAAGGGTAGTTTATTCATTTCATGACTTACAATAAGATTTCTTGTAAACAATATTCGTCTTGATTTGCTCTAGCAGCAGAAGATGCATCTTTCAATGCCTATCATATAGATGATGAGATAGAGTCAAATAGAGGATGGGAGTACATATTACCGAAATTGCATTAAATTGATGGCCAAATTTGTATTCCAGAATACCAAGATTAAGTAAAGCATATTGGATTTGCCTATAGATCAAAATATGTTCGTCATTCTTATTAATATACACTCTTCATAGACTTACACTCCTTTCACCAAGCTCAAGTCAAAAGAATGATGCAAGCTAAAGAGCGAATTCATATATTCCTTTGTTCGTGTGTAATTTAGATATCGTACTTGGCCTATACTGGCTATATTGGGTGTATGTTTCTCTATCTTTTTGAGCCATTGATGAAGTGAAGCTGTATCGATATTGGTTGTGCCTGTCTTTTCAATCCTTTCTGCCTGCCATTTAAGGAACTCTTTCACATTGTAATCCGAGATCCAGCCTTCTATTTTGTGATCCGTCTCTGCTATCAACTCAGTATCTCCCGAAAGTCCTGACACGTACTGAGCGTGTGCCTTTTGAACGTCTTCTAGCTGACTGAAAGGCATGCTTTCATATTCTACTTTGCATTGTCTAATAAACATACCAAATACACTACAACCATCCTATCTTACTCTGTATGAATTTTAGTATTCCAATAACAGCAACATGGTCCTACCACAGTCAAGGTATCTCTCGAATGATTCTAATTTACACGGTCAGTTGTTTGGTTAGAGTAAACAAGAGAAACTGCTTACTTCTTCCTCTTCTTCTTTATTGTAAATGAGGCTTCCTAGGGCTAAAGACAGGTTACTATGGTAACAGGAACATAAGAACAAGACTTACAATTCATAAATACTTGAAACCGATGCGGGGACTGAATTCTTTTCAACTGGATGATTCCTGTCAGTGATCTTTTTTTTTCTGTCAAATGATGGTCTATACTTACATGAGTGAATATATCATGAACAGTCCATTCAATGAGTTCCGGACTGGCTTCAAAGCTTTCAATCTCTGTGATTATATCATCTAATGTTGGCTCTGAAAATGTCTGCTTGAATGTTGTTTTGTTCTATAGTTGTCCCACACAAAGAAAAAGAGGTTTGAATCAATAAGCTTATTTTCATAGTCGTTCTTTACCAATATACTTCTTGTTATCCACACAGCAAATTTCGAATTAAGCTCCTTTGTGTATCGGAAATGACAAAACATATCCAATAGCACCAAGAGTGTAATTCGATAAGGTGTTACATAACCAACATAAAGCATGATAGACAATGAAAAGAAAAGAGAAGAGGGAAAAAAAATGAAGAGAGAGAAAAAGGGCAAATCCATTTTTAAGCGTGTAGCGGGTAATTTCAACCAAAAAAAGAAAAACTTTCTCTCCTTATTACTATTTTTCATTATTCTAGTCATGGCAGAAAACACAACAGAGACTTTGGATAATAGTAACATTCGATACTACCAAGGCAAGAAATACGATATCACAGAACCTCGCTTTCAAGGACTCAGTAAGAACGCTATCAAAAAACTACTCAAAGACGAGATCTATGAAGAAGGAAGAACAGAACGCAACAAAGAGAAACGTGAACGATTTAAGCGCAAAAGAGCAGAACGTCGTCAACTTGAAAAGGAAGGTGCTGTAGAACCCTCTGCAAAGAAAGCAAAGGCCAAGCACATGACAGTGGGAAATATTGGCATCGTCCTTGACTGTTCATTCTCTTCTTTGATGATGGAGAAAGAGATCGCTTCCCTGCGTCAACAGATTGGACGTTGTTATGCTGCTAATGTACGTGCCAAGAAGGAGTCTATGAAGATGACCTTGACTTCTTTGGACAATACTTTGGAGACTGTTATGGACGATAAGTCACCTTCTTGGAAGAATTGGCGGTATTTTGAAGCAACGAGTGAGGATTACCTTGATCGTTTCAAAAAGGAAGATCTCGTTTATCTTACAGCTGATTCGGATCAAGTCGCTGAAGAACTTGAAGAAGGCAAAACATATATCATTGGTGGCATTGTTGATAAGAATCGATACAAGGTAATACATATATAAGAGAGAAGAAAAAGAAGTGCTTATAGGCTATTCTTTCACTTTAGAGTCTATGTTATGACAAAGCAGTCAAAGAAGGTATCAAGACAGCAAGATTGCCTATTGGTGAATATATTCGATTGTCTACTCGAAAGGTTTTGACAGTCAATCAAGTGGTTGAAATTATGGTCAATTGGCTTGATTGCCGGGATTGGCAAAAGGCTTTTATTGATGCCATTCCAGAACGCAAACTAAAGGATTGTGCACTTGTTCAAGATTCTGATGAAGAAGAAGAAGAGGAAGAGGAAGAGGAGGCATCGTGACCTCAAACAAAGAAAGAAAGAAATGAATAAAAAAAAACCCCCCTAGACTTCTTCAAATTCATCTTCATCCTCTTCATCCATGACCTGATCTTTGCTTGCTTCCAATTCAGCCAATGCCTCGGGTGAGAGATGAGAGTCAAAGTCAAATCCATCTGAGCGAACAGCCAATGCCTTTTGACTGTTCTCTTGAAGCAAAGGTAGTTCTTTTTCCCAGGCATCTAGCTTGGTTACATAGTTTGAAATCGTCTTTTTTTTGATTTCGATATCTTTAGTTAATAGCCTATTGGACTTGTATCGTCAACTCATCACGAAGGCGTGTTTAAAGAAGAGAGAGGGGCTTACTTCATTCAGAGATAAATCCTCATTCTGTAATGCCTTGGCCCTGATCTCCTTGAGCTGATCCTCAAGTGTTAAAAGCGAAGACTTGAGACTAGAAAGATGCTGTTCAAGTGCTTTCAAAGAATAGTATAAATAAGAAAAAAAAGCGTGTCTATTACTGTTACTCTACTTTACTTTTTTGACCATCTTCTTTAGATTGTGTATCTGATAGAATGGACTCAAGACAGCCATCAAATGTCTTTGATAATTGGGCTGTAAGACTGACTAAGCTCATAGTTTAAGAATAATAATAATAATAAAAATATATACAGCCAAAGCATGAATTTACTATAAAGTGTTCCTATTTCAAATTAGGTGGCTTTAGCCTCCTTGTGTGACTTGGTTTCATATTCACCGATACACACACAGACAGCACGAGTGAGAGAAAGAGATAATCACAGAGAGTAGAGTCTAGGATATTCCATTGTTTTTTTTTTCTTTTCCTCCTATCTATAAAATATGTCTCGTAAAACTGAAAGAGCAGCCAAGAAGGCAGCCAAAAAGAACACCGAACCTACTGTTGAAAAGGAAGAAGTAGCTGAAGAAGTTCTTGAAGAAGAAGAGGTTGCTCCCGAAGCAGTACCTATTGACGAAGAAAGCGAAGAAGAAGAAGAACAAGAAGAACAAGAAGAACAAGAAGAAGAAGAAGAAGAAGAAGAAGAGGAAGAAGAAGAAGAGATCAGCCCAGCAGCCAAGAAGGCCTTGAGACCCAAGATCAACAATGAAGTAAGTGTTCTGACTGCCTTTATTTTTTTTCTGTCCTAATGGTGAAATAATAGGAAGCTATGATTCGCATCACAGAAGCATTTAGATTGAAGGATCTGCCATGGATCGAAACAATGACAATCACCTCTAGCAGCCCTGTTGTGGTCGAGAACCCTGAAGACGATATGCAACGTGAATTGGCTTTCTACAAGCAAGCTCTTGAAGCTGCCAAACTCGGTAGAGAACTCGTTCAAAAGGCTGGTGTTGAATTCTCTCGACCTGAAGATTATTTTGCAGAAATGTTAAAGAGTGATGAACATATGGCCAAGATTCGCCAGAAATTGTTGGATGAAGATGCCTCTATTAAGGCCTCTGAAGAAGCCAAGCGTCAACGTCAACTCAAGAAGTTTGGTAAGAAGGTGCAAGTAGAGAAGCAATTAGAGAGACAAAAGCAAAAGACAGAAATGCTTGATAAGATTAAGCTATTAAAGAGAAGTAAGTCTAATTGGTTAACCCAAAAAGGGGATTATGTCTAAACCTATTTTATAGAGAGAAAGGATGGTGAAGATTTGACAACAAATGATGACTTTGATATTGCTTTGGATAAGGCAGATACCAAGAAGCGTGCCAAGACAGAGAAGCCAGCCAAGAGTCAAAAGAGATTGAACAAGGATGCCAAATATGGTTTTGGTGGAAAGAAGGGAAAGTATCACAAATCAAACACCTTAGAATCTACATCCAGTCTGGGTGGTTATAACAAGATGAAGGGTAAGCCTATATTCATGGGCAAAAAGGGCAACTCCAAGAAGAAATAAGCTCCGTATATAACAATAAAATGATGTTTCTTTTTTGTATTATCTCTTTTCTTAGTAACGTTTTGAGAGATTTATATTCTTATTGCAAAGACCGTCTTTTTCTTTTTAAATGGTTTATTAGGGTCGATTACGTTTTACTTCTGTCAAGACAACTACTTCTTGGTGTTGCATGATTTGTAATCTAGATTGTTCATTATAACAACCCTTGAATGCCTTTTCGTTCATTTGTGTCTCAATAGGATGTGTGGTCACTAAGAAAAAAATGATGAGTTTTAAGCAAGGAAGGCAATAAATCAAACTTACCCCAATGAATAACACAGCAAATGATAGTAACAGACTAGATGAAACAACATGCATTAGATGACTCGGAGTGATGCTGTTTTTAAAGATATTTTACCAATGCACAAATACTTGAGGCAACAAGACCTCTTTCACGTCCATTCATTACAATCATAATGATAAAGTTAACACAGGAAGTGACCAACGAAGCACCACAGGCAATTGCATTTCGCTTGGCCATCATGTGTAACGATGAAGCCTGGTACGCATTCTGTTGCTCATCACTTGGGAAAGAATAAAACTTAATAAAAATGCTCATGTAGAGAGCAAGTAGAAATATATCATAACACAAAGAGACAACAGAAGCAGGCATATCGAATCCTACTGTACAATGATAGGGATAGGTTTCTGACACGATTTTGATTCGATAGATCACCTGAAGTAAGATGATCGCCACATTGGGAAGGAGTAAGCCTAAATTAATCAGGTAAAGTGGAGACCTGAAACGGGGTTTTTTGGGTGCAGAAATGATATAGGCCTTTGATCATCGTCAGTATAAGAAAACATGCCTCTAAGAAGACATTTACCTTTTCAATAAAATAAAGAAACAACACCATCTTTGTCGCTGTATATAAGATGGCCGAGTTGAAGTTTGTCAGGTCACAAGAAAGATAGTTGCCATTGTTTGTACTCGTCAACATACAGGCAATTAAGTTGAATGCCCATGAGAAAGTATAAAGAATAAATAATAGGCTTTGAACATAGTAAACAGGTCCTTCGATACTTGCAATCTTTCGACCGAAAATAAGAGAAACAATAGTAATACAAGCAACGCTATTGACCTCTGCAAGAATTTCCCATTGATCTGGAGAGTACATGTGGAGTTAATTATTAATTTTCAATAAATAAAAAGAGAGAGAAAAGAAGGCAAGAAAATCAACACACTTCTTTTTTTTTAAGAAAAGCGAAAAAGAAAGGAGCAAAGTGAAGGAAAAAAAAGTTACTTTTTCTCTTACTCTTTGAAAGGAGTCTTTGAAGGAGGTAGATCAAGCTGCATGGCTGTCTGGTGTAACTAAATAATATGAAAAGGCAAATAAATGGGAGAATACTAAATTTAATCAAATGAGAACCGATAATTTTTATAACCGAGTGGAAAAAGAAAAGCTTTATCAGTCTATCATTTACAAATAACCAAATATTGAGTGTCATGAAGAAATTTGAATGTAGATCAGTTACACTTGCAAATTCAATGTTATGCTTTGTTTCATGATTGTGTTGTTTCTAATCAAGGCAAATAATCAACAAAAAAAACTTTAATAACTTTTAGTATTACAACCTGATAAATGATAGTTTTCGTAAATACTCTAGATGTCAAATTGATGGTGAATGAAATATACGTGTACCCATCAAAAGAGTCCCTCCACTCCCCCCTTTTTTAGCTACAATAGAATGTCAAAAACGTCTAATCATAAACAATACGCTAACTTGATTCATCCACTATTTTCTTCTATTGTAAGTCAAAAACAACAAATCAAGTCTATGCAAGACCATCTGGTTAAAGTAATAGAAGAGCTATTGTGAGATAGAAAAAGTATACATTTCATCATCTATTCTCTTTCTTGCTGAAATATGCAGTAGATCTATCTGTATGAGTGTCAATAAGCTAGCATATACTTTCATATCACGACTTTCAAACAATACAAAAAACAAGGTTTGCAGAAGGAGCGAAAGAGAAAAATAAGGAGGGCGGATTACCAGTTGATGCATGCGCATGTGCGGTAAGTACAACATCAAATTGTTAGCTCTTTGATTACAAAAAAAAAAGGGAACTGGTCTTTCAGTTATGTCATCTTTTTGGAGGCAACCAAAAGCATGCTTCATCAAGAGATCACCCAGTCCCACTATGGTGCTAAAGTATCCCCCCTCTCCTTCTCTACACAGGATAATAACATGCATAAAAAAAAGCCTTTGTACCAAAGCCCTTACATAAAAAAGAACCGAACAACTGTCAAGTTTCTTTTTCTCTGAATAAATACAATATGTATTGTAATGATATCTTTCAGTCCATTGAAAATCACAACATGACAGACCGTACAAGAGAAAAAACTGTAGAAACAAAATTAGACTGTTTACAATCTACTTGTATATCTCATGACTATTGATTAGATAAAGCATCTACAACTCCTTTCTTTTGCTTGTAATTTGTAGCCTCAATTTGTTTTGCTCTTGATCAATTCAACTACTTCATGCTTAAAGTATCTACAAGGTCTAACTTTTCATAGAGCAGTGACTCATTTAATCATGAATTGGACAAAAGAGATGAAAAGTAACAAGCTTATTGAATTTAACTGCATGTCAACATTTTACTTGAAAACAAGTTGCTTTTCTTTCTCTTGCATCCCCCCTCTCTCTTTTTATTTACTTGTACTTTACAGATAAAACTTGCTTATCTGCATGAATCTTTTGGCCCAACGAATTGAAAACAAGCAAGTCCAAATAAGGATGCTTTTTTTTCTATAGTTGTACAACTTGAGTGTTTGTGCAACTATGTTCGCAAAGTACAGTCGTCCCAATGTGTGATGATGGGGGTGTATTTATCCGAAGCGCTAATAGCAAATCATTTTTGTGTTTTTATTGGACCCATTGTACTATCTAATAACTTTTCTAGGTGGTATGGTGTTGCATATCACAGGTATCACCATACCATTCATATAAAGTTGTTAAATTCATATTCGTAATAACAAAAAAAAGCACCTTTTCCTGATTATTAAATTGAAAGAAGATAATACCCTCTTCTTGGTTTAAAGAGTTAGTTTATAATCAAGAAAAGCAACGGTAGAGGATTTTACACGTCGTTAGGTATATTCGGATTCCGTTACAGCATTGGTGGAACGATTGTATGCAATGTGTTTCCGTAATTGGTATTTCTGTCTCTTCCCTGACATTTCAACAAGTAACCATAGCATTCGATAACAAAAACTTAGCTGAATCAATTCATGTCAAAAGGAAAATTTTCTGCATTTCAAAAAAAAAATGCATCGAAACATGAAGTTAACAAAGAAGAATGTTATTAATTCATTTAGAAAGCACTTTTTTCCATACAAGTTAGAATTGAGTCAACATGAATTTCAAAAGGTTTATTATCTGTTTGAAAAGAAGAAAAAAAAAAAAGAAAGAAAAAGTCAAATCGAGTGGATGCCACCCAAAGGACGATTTCGATGCAATTGCGACATTTCTCAATCATATTTAAACTCGCCTCTCAAATTTTATTTTCTTTCCAATTTTTCCCTCTTTTTTTTTTTTCTTCTCTTTAATTGTTTGACACCTAACTCTATAAGCCATGGGTCCTTATCGTATGGAAGATTTACCTCAAGATCTTCGAGAAATTGCTAATTTCGATTTTGTCTTTCAAAATTGGAGCAAGACATTTGCATGCAAGCCTGAAATTTTATTTGAACCAGTGACAGAAGAACAAGTGCAAAAGGTAAATTACGCAAAGCAAAAAATAATGTATGTAAGGTACTCATTGTTATTTGTGAAAACAGGTCATTTTATTAGCCAAGAAGTTGAACAAACCTTTGAAAGCCTTTGGTGCTGGCCATTCTCCCTCTGACCTTGCTTGTACTGAAGGTTTCATGATCAATATTGACAAGTTGAACAATTTACTTGCCATTAACTCAAAAGCTTGTCAAGCCACAGTGGAAGGAGGTATGACACTTCATAAACTACACCAGGTCTTAAGAGAAAGTGGTCTTGCCGTCAGTAATTTGGGCTCTATCTCTGACCAAACTGTTGGTGGTGTCATTGCTACTGCTACACATGGCACAGGTGCTCACTTTGGTTGTCTTTCAACTATGGTAAGATGAGAAGAGAGAGAGAGAGAGAGAAGAAGAGAAAGAGAGTTATTCATGCCTTATTTTTTTTTACCTTTAGGTTGTTGATTTGACTTTGGTAACAGCTCAAGGAGATATTTTGTTTTGTTCACCTACAAGCAACCAGGACGTATTTGAAGCTGCTCGTTGTCATCTAGGTGCCTTGGGTATCATTACACGTATCACCTTTCAAGTTGAGCCCGATTTCAAATTAGAGGCAATTCAAAAGCCTTACAAGTTTTCTGATGTTCTGAATGACTGGGATGCTGTCATTCATTCTTCCGAGCATACCCGTGTTTGGTGGTACCCACACACAGATGATTGTGTAGTATGGAGAGCCAATCGCACAGACAAGGAAATCATGAAATCAGGTCCTAGTGCTTTGATGGAAAGAGGTTATGGATTCCATGCCTACCAAGCCATGTTGAATATCACTCGTTATGGTACTTCCTTGATTCCCTATCTTACCAAGATGATGTTCAACACATTGCATTCCAAGCCTGTTCATGTGGTGGATGTGTCCAACAAGGTCTTCAACTTTGACTGTCTTTTCCCTCAATATGTGAATGAATGGGCTATTGACTGGAAAGATGCACCTGCTGCCCTTCGTAAGCTTGATAAGTTTATTGCCGACAATGACCTCAAGGTACATTTCCCAGTTGAAATTCGTTTTGTTGATCAAGATGATGTCTGGATGAGTCCTGCCTATGGTCGTAAAACGTGTTATATTGGTGTGATCATGTATAGACCTTACGGTAAGCCTGTACCCTACAAGAAATATTGGAAGGGATATGAAGATATCATGCGTGAATACAATGGTCGTCCTCATTGGGCCAAGGCACACGGTCAAGGAATTAGAGAGCTGGAAGCTTCTTTCCCCAAGTTCCAAGACTTTTTGAGAGTTCGCCAACAGGTCGATCCTCAAGGCATGTTCTTGAACAATTATTTGAGACGACATGTTGTACCCACATCTTCAAGAAGATCAACTGTTACTGAAACTGCTAGACTCTAAAAGCCTGTATATCCCCCCCTCCTCCTTCATCTTCACTCTAATTCTTTTTAGCCTGTATTATATAATAATAAAACAACACCTTGCTTTATTCAATTTATTCTGGCCTTTGATTAGGGAAGCTTCCTAACACAATGACATCTAAACAATACTTTTCAAGATCTTTTAAAGCTTTCTTGATTTCGGTATTCTCAAAATGACCAGAGCATTCTACAAAAAAGACATAATGCCATGGGCGTTGCCCACTAGGTCGAGAATCAATCTTGAAGAGATTCAAATCATAATCTTTAAAAACCTTCAAGCCATCACACAATGCACCAGGTTGGCGGTGGTCTACAGTAAAGGTGATTAGTGTGTGGTCATCATCAGTGGCTGCATCACTGGATGGTCCAATCACTAAAAAGCGTGTTGTATTTGCTATAGAAAGAACGAGTTTGTTTTCTTTTTCTTGCTTTTCTTCTTCTTCTTTTGGTTCTTTACCTGCAAGATCTTCAATGTTTGATTCAATAATGTCGAGCCCGTAAAGTTCAGCACAGATTTCATTACAGATAGCAGCAGCACCAATTTCGAGAGCTGCCTTTTGTGCTGCTTCAGCTGTAGATTTGACTGATATACGCTGAGCATTAGGAATATGTGCAGATAACCATTTTTGTGTTTGACCTAGGCCTTGAGGATGGCTATAGACTTTAGTGATTTTGTCTATGGGTGAATTGGATAATAGACATTGATGTACTGTCAAGTAGGTCTCTGCACGCACTTTGATAGACGAGTGAATAAAATAATCTAATGTCTCCACAACAGACCCAAAGGTTGAATTTTCGAAAGGAATAAGACCATATGTTGTTTGACCCTTTTCAACAGCTTCAAATACATCTAAAAACATCCAAATGAGACTATATTCCTTCTAAAGAAAACAAAGGAAAACATACTGGCAATCTGTTTCTGAGGAACGTAAGCCACACTATCACCAAATCTCTTATATGCAGCTTGATGAGAAAATGTACCAGGAGGACCCAAATAAGCAATGGAAACATCCTTTTGTAACGCGATAGAAGCTGACATAATCTATCCTTATCCATCAGTACAGTCTTTCATATCTCGTAGGTTTTCTTACTTCTCTAAAAATAGCATGTAAAGCATCATCATTTAAGGGGCCAACATTCAAGCGTGTCAACTATGATGGATGATCTTTGTTAGAAAAAAAGAAAGAAATGACAAGAACAAAGTACAATGAACCTTTTCATAGATTTGTTTTTCACGTCCGGGTCGATACACTTCGGGTTCGTCTTCATCTTCAAGCCTATTTTATTTTGTTTGGTAGGGTATAACACTTGTGAAAGAACATACGTACAGTTCTTTCTTTTTAGCTGCCCCTATATCAAGCGAAACACGGGCGCGCTCATTAAGAATGTTGACTAGTGTTGTGTCTAGCGAATCGATCTTTTTGCGAAGTGAAGGCAAGTCAGCCATGAAGATAAGATATAAAGAAGAAGAAAAGAGAAAAAGAAAAAGAGATTTAAGATCCAGTGGTATCCAATAGGAAAGAAGTGACACAAAAAATATGCATATTTATTTACAGAAAATTGGACACAAGCACGCCTGACATAATGTCAATCTTTAATCTCTTGATTGACTTGCATGTGATATGTAATGTATACTTTGTGTCAAAGGCAGCTGTTATTACATAGGCATTTTTCTTTGTAGGCACCAATTCCTTTTTCTCGAAATCAGAGCAATAGTAATGATAACTATCACTTTGAGAACTATCATCTGCTATTGTAGTCACCTTGACATTGATCTCTTCTTTCAAATCATCAAACACGCTTGCACACAGGTCATGAAAGCTTTTAGTCTTTGACAAGAATAACGTATCGAGCTCTGCCTGAGGTAGATAGAGCGTCTCTTCAAGCGACGAAAAAAACCCACAACCACGGATATGCAGATTTCTAAGGTTCGGTAAGCATCTCTTGTCCGATAACCGAGTAAAGAACATATAAGGAACAAGACTATCTTCAATGGAAAGTGTTTCTAATGAATCACTATGTAACTGCATCATCGTGTTTGCATTGTATTGTTCAAAGTCACCATGTACAATAAACAAGGACTTGAGGAAGGGACATTTGTTAAAGACGATTGTCATAGGGTACTCAAACATAGTAATACCAAATGAAGGAAAACCTGAAATGGCATAACCCAACAATCGCAAGACGGAATCACCATTTCTTAGGCTGCTTTTCAGTCGAAGAATATTCACTTTTGATCCAATCATTTCTATGAATGTATCCATCGGTTTGCCTTCTTCTTGTTCAGCAAATAGTTGGTGCTCAGAATCACTTTCACTTGAACATAGTATGGATCGACCATCCAATTCGATCTTCATCCATGGCACATTGGGCTTTAAAAAGTGACCTGACCAATAGGGTTCAGTCTCTGAACAAGTGTGATTGCAAACAGTAAATCTCTGTGCTCTGTTGTCCTTTAGAAACCCAATCTCCAGGCCTTTTGTCCCTTGCACGGTTTCTGAAAAAGTATCGAAATAGAGTTTGGCTGATAACAGATCAAAATAATGCCTTAATGAAAAGTAATATGCTTCAAGAGTACAGACAAATTTGATAGTTTCTGCTGCTGTTGATGCCAGCACCATGTGTTGTGCCACTGGGGCTCGGTTGACAATGGCACCTTTCAGTTCTATCTCTCTTAATTTTGGAAATTTCCTTATGATGTATTTCAACTCATCTTTCATGTTCTTGGGTGAGAAGAAGCAGAATCGAAGCCTTTGCATGAGACAGCATGGTTCACATTGATCAAGCGCTTTTGATATCCGTCTGTCTGTATTGCTGCTATTTTCATCATCCGTATCCACTCGCCAGTCTATTGCCAGCTCAATCAGATGGGGTGCCACTTTTAACAATTCTTCAATATCAAAGACGCTCCGTAGTAACATGCCTCTACTGGCAACATTTAAATGAGACAGTTTGTCAAACTGTTGGACGTATCTTATCAGATCAGTGCCAAACTTATCAGGAAGTTTAAACAGCTCAATCTTTTTAAGCCGGGTACTTCCGATTTTGTAAAGAAAGTGCGAGTAGATCTTTTCGGCTTCTTCCGTGAACGACTGTGCTTCAAACTTCTCCAAGAAGCACCAGTAACTTTTATCTTGCTTCAAGATTGAAATAAGGCCAGTAGCAAGCTTTTCTGTAAGTTCAAAGTGGTAGTGTACTTCTCTCACAAAAGGGCATTTAGCAATCAAGATCTTCCAAAACTCCAAGTTGACATCATCGTCTGTTCCTTCATAGTGTATGAACACTTTGCGCACTTGTGCTCCAACATCAAAAGAAGCATCGTTCAAAAGGTGTCTGGTTCTTTCGATCGGATCCATGTTCAGCCCACCTTCTTCTTGTCGAAGGTCGAATGGGTCACAACTGACATAGAGGTGACGATAGAAAACGCGCTGCGAAGTTCGATACCAGTGTTTATTGACAAGCTGATATTGCAGAAAGCTACTTTTTTCGTCATTCAACAGTTTAAATATTGACTCTAGAATTTCAGTAGCCAATTCATTCCAGTTGGTTCGGTTGTACATGATTTCTTCTTTTTTTTTTTTTGCAAAGAAGCCAAATAAATAAATGAAGAAGAAGAATAAAAAATAGTGTTTCTCAGTGTATGATAAATGAACTGCAACACGTTTGTCCAATCAATCCTTTGGTAGCCATATTTTTGTGTATGTCATTTAAAAGAAAAAACAGCTAATCATGATGCTTTCTCTGTTAAAATACCAATCTTTTTGTACTACACTCATGTGATTATGGCTCATAAAAACCATATGCATACACTTCCTTCATCTCTTTTAAGAATAGGAATAGCCAATATACAGCTTATTACCAGATGTTTATATATAGGGTTGTGCTTGTTACTCCCTTCATTGGCCCGTATATGTTTTGATTTGCATCTATATAAGCCACTTATTACAACAATTCGATTCTTCAACAGATTTGAATGATATTGCCTATAAGCAAGCTAACAGAAAAATGAGTTGACCATGATGAACTCTACAACTTCAAGAAGAGAAAATGATCGCTTGCATTGGTGAAATTTATTTCATGCAAATTTACAAATCGAATGACAGAAAACACAAAAGAAAATAACACTTCGTATGTTGTTCATGTCAAGCATCAATGAGTATGTATTCAAGTAAGAAAGAAACGCCATTAAAGTGATTGGGAATACCGTGTGAAGAACAAGCAATGGCCCGTTTTGCTTGCATTTGTTGGCTATGTTTCGATTAACTAGGAAAGATACTAGCTTTAACGATACTTCTTGCTTAAGAGTGATGTTGGCCTTAAATTCAGGAGGTTACTGTACGCTTTTGTATGGGTTCTCGTTTCTTATGTTTGACCTATGCCTTATCCATCTCCTTATGATCTCTCAGTAAATACTCTTCTGTTACGAAACGAAGTAGACAGAGTAGTTGAAAGACAAATAATAAAACAAGCACGAGCATTTCACACGTATACTAGCCGTTCTTAAAAGAGAACAGAAAAAAGAGGTATATTTTATTTACAATATTCTTCGTCTTAGCTCTGGTAAAAAGAGCGCCACTTCTTCTTCTTCTTCTTCTTCTTCTTCTTCTTCTTCTTCTTCTTCTTCTTCTTCTTCTTCTTCTTCTTCTTCTTCTTCTTGGTTTTCTCTACTGACACTAATTGGCAGCAGCAGTTGACAACCAATGTTTCTAAGTATCGTTCAGTTAGTTATCTCAGTCTTTGTTTCCACAAACACATTACCTTCATCTGGTAAATAACAGACAGCACATTCAACAGCATATCACTTTTAAGATCTTTCTGGCAGGAAAGCAAGACAAAGGACTTCATCTTCTTAACGACATAGATGTCTTGAAAGAGCAGAATAGTGTAGCTATAGCCAATTCAGCCATTAAAATTTATACCACAGTTGCATGCGACTTTTAAAGGGAAAGCGGACAAGATAGCCTTATTGATGCGGATGCTTTTCTCCTCTTGTCCCAAAGACAACGCTACTTGTTTGCTGCTCCTGCTTCTGCTTCTCTTCTTGCTACTGATATTGCTGCTGCTCTTCTCAGCCTTAAACTCCAAAGCTACAATTTCGTTTTCATTGTATTTGATATTTTGCATCACTGACAAAACATCTCGCGAGAGATGCTTGCTCAATACACTGATGAAATTATCTGAAGCGACGTTGAAAATGCTTGAGAGTCTCAATCCACCCAAAACTGACTTAAGTGGCTTGAGGCTCTCTGCATTTTCAACGTCGCCTCAAATGATTTCACTAATGTCCTAAGCAAGCATCTCTCGCGAGACGTTTTCTTTGATCAGTATTTTAATAAAAAGCAGAAAGAATAAAGTAAATGAGAAAGATTGAATGGGTATTCACTTATTATATACCTTTTGTCAAAATGATACAATGAAATAATTGTTGCATAAAATACAACAACCTTTTCTCAACATTCTTTATCTTTTTTTTAATGCGACATCATTTTGATAAGATATTGATGCTTATTTATGCAATCTGTGGTGTTTGTAGGTCTTAGACAAATTCAATGAGAAGAAACTTGATGTTTTTTATTCGAAAGAAAGAGAAAGAACTAGTTTAATGCAGGTTTATATTGTGTTTTCATGATGTTTCCATTTCGGCTTTACTCTGTTGCAATCAGGTTTTGATGAGCAGCTTTTATGCTGTTATGCTCGAACAAGACATGTTCTTGTCTTGATCAGTATTTCAATATATCAAGCATGACTGTTGCATACTTGTTCACATGCTTCATTATGCGATAATGATGAACAAGCCCTTTGTAATTATGTCTCAAAACTATCTTTATTCAAGCAATGATTTAGTCTTTTCTTGTATTGAAATCTCTAGAGCCATTGCTTGTTTTGTTAGATGTTGCTATCTCCATATTATAAGGCTTATGCAACCATCCTGCTATATACATGTATCGCGTCATATAGCTATTCCAAATATTGATGAGAAGAGAGTCAGTGAAAATCAATCGTATCATGCTTTCAATATATTATATACGCACATTGACTGCTTTATATATCATATCGTCACCTTTTACAATGCTTGTTAAATGTTTGATTTCAAGATTATCTCTACTAATATCTGAAATGATTTTAAGGTTCCAACTTTGTGAACATTGTTGTTTTGACACTAGTTGCCAAAATAACTTCTATGTTTTTTTTTTGATTTTGCACGGTTCAACACGAGTCTATACAAAGCAAAGAAATTGTGAAGGGCGAAAGAACTAGTCGTCAAGAGAAGTATTTGGAACATACTCCAGACTCGAAAAAAACTTTTATATCTAAAGGGGGCAATCTCTTTGAATATCGACACCTAAAGCCAAAATCAATCTTTACCGACAAGACTTTCATGAAGGAGAATTTGGTATATAAAATAGCAAAGTCTATTGGTCTACCTTCTTTGAGACACAGTTACGTACGCGTTCATATCAACAATCAAAGCAGTCGGCCTCTTTAGACTACAATGAAATGCCATTTGGTAACAAGAATAGACATCTGGAAACACTTGGCGTAGTAGATATTAGTGGTAGATGTAAACTAGGACCACCCAGTGACAAATGTTCTCCTGTCGTGTTTTCTGCTCAGGATCTTGTTCTTACAGTGAGTTCTGCAACATTCTTAAACAGTGACGATTACACTGTTTTTTATGGTTTTCTTTTACGACCTGTTACTGCTGGTTTTATGCGAGTTCCCGAATTCAAAAGGAAGCTCAAGAATTTGATGTGCAAGATGGCTAAAGAACTCATCAATCCAGAAACACTAAAGCCACGTATTGAATTACTTGAATATGTGATTTGGGCTCAAGGCTTGCCTCGGCTAGGGTCTCCAGCAAGAAGATCTAACCATAACACGGAAGATCCAAAAACAACCTTTCTGAACGCAATATATGGGACTATTTGACTCAGCATATTCCATGTCTTTGTACGAATGAACTCAATATCAAAGTGCCGGTTTGCTTGAGTTTCTTTCAACGCATATCTGATTTTCATTATCTTTAATACAAAACAAAAGTTTGGCCTCTGAAGGATCAATTGGAGTTTAATTTACTTTTTTTTATTGCGCATCATAAGTTCGCAACGAAAAGCGTTTTCATCTTTGACCAACAATTAAAGATTCAAAACCTTTGGAATTTAGAATAATTTTCTGTTCAACTCCAAAACTGTGTTCAAATTGTGGTTTATTTTTTTTTCTAAACTGAGAAAAGGCTACCGTACAAAACGATTTGCTTTAAGTTTGACATATAAGCATTCCAACTCGATTCAGAAATTATTCACCATTCAATTGTTGTTCTTTGGGTGTTTCCGGTTGTATTTTTTTTATCTCTCAAGAAAGATACAAAAGCAAAGCAAACAAAAGATAGTGGCCTTGCTTGTCAAAATAGTTATTGTCCAATCAAGACTCAGTCTTGGATTGCTATCATTCAGTGGTCTTTGCAGCTCATTAGGTTTGCTTGAACAGTTCTACTTTATAGAGAGAAAGAGAGAGTTGTTACATGTACATACATTTGACTTCTTTGACTTAAAAGCAGAGTCTATCACTTTAATGATTTGGTGGCTTGTTTATATTTGTCTGCTACTACAACGACAAGAAGTAAGCTGCTTTTTTCCTTTTTTCTTTACCCTCCTGAAGCATATACATATCTACTTACGCCATGGCTTTCAAATTCAATTTTACAGTATGTATTGTCTTGTAAGACAAGAGAAAGAGCAATGAACTCATTACTGACATGATCGGAAAGAACGAAGAACTCGATCTTGAGGATACAGAAGACAACCAACAACTAGAGACAAGCTTGAGTGACTTGACTATTGAGAACAACGAAGTCAACAAAGTCCTTAGTCAACAGTATGATATCCTTGTAGGTTTATTTTGTTATTTCTGAGAGCCGTATACTGACAAGAAGGACAAAATTTGCCAGACTTCTCCTTTACCTAGTGTGATCCAAGCAGATATCCTTCAAGTACCTAATGTTGAAAAACCAATTTACAAGCGCACTCTTGCTGATGTCAAGTTTCAAATGGCTGAACAAGACAGTCTTGTGGATGCCGAAAACAACGATAGTGAAGTGGTTAACATGTTGAATTTGAGTGGCAACACAGATCTGATCAGAGGTGTTTATGAAGGTGGTTTCAAGACTTGGGAATGTTCAGTTGATATGGTGCAATACTTGGCTAGCTTACCAACCGAGCAAATCAGTCAAAAGCGTGTATTGGAAGTAAGTTTGATTTGTACACATGAGAATGCCTATGCTAACTTGCTTCTCTAAACTCTGTCAAGCTTGGCTGTGGTTCATCTCTCCCTTCTCTTTACCTCTTATCTTCTGAATTAGACAACAAGGTTGACGTTCAGGATTACAATGAACAAGTCATTCGCTTTATAACTATACCAAACATTCTTTTAAACACTGTTCTGACTGTTCAAGATCCTGCTGTCAGTACAGAGCCCTCGGAACCAATTGAAGAGGAAGAAAGCTCAGAGGATGAAGATGAAGAAGAGGAAGAGGAAGAAGATGATGACGATGAAAAGCGAATTGAGGAAGATCCAATCACTTGTGATGCCGAAGCTGAGATCGCTTCCGAAAGAGTTCCAGAAATGTTAAGTCAAGTGAATGCACGAACAAGAGCATTTTTTGGTGATTGGAGTACATTACCTGTAAGGTGTTATTTCAATATGCAGAATTACACTTTTGATACTCATATTAAACATAGGAACAATTGAATGTTGAGAGCGAGAAATATGATATGATTGTTACATCGGAAACTATTTATGCTGAACATGCTTTACCAGATTTAATTCACGTATTCCAAAAGGCACTCAAAAAACCTGATGGTGTCTGGTAAATATACAATGCATATGGACTTTCTTGTTTGTTTATTCTGACTTTATTTGCTCTCTCTTTTTTCTTTTTGGTTTCTATAGCTATGTAGCAGCTAAAACTGTTTACTTTGGTGTAGGTGGTGGTATTTTACCGTTCTGCTCTCTATTGAGTCAAACTCAAGACAAAGACGGTGACAAATTGAAATACGAAAAAGTATTTGAAAGTGCAAGCACCGTCAAAAGAGAGATTCTTAAAGTCTCTTGGGATATTTAGATTAGATAATAAATATATTTTACCTATATTTCTTGATATAGCGACAGCAATTTATGCTCGGATCACATACTAACATGATGTGCTTAATTTCAGAGTTTAAGCGTCTATTCAATGTTTGAAGTTGAGGCCGTTGTTGCTTTCCCTCTCCCTAAACTTTTATTTTGCGAATTTGAAACTGACGTACAAAGAAGGCTTGCAAGATACTAGCAATGCAAGGCTAAACCAGACAATGATGGAAAGAAACAATGAGTTGTCTGGACAGGTATGTTATATTGTATTTTTTCTTTCTTTATCTCTATTGTGTATAAACTGTCAATCTCATGTAGTAAAACATGAGGCGACACTGGAAAGCTTTTCTCTTTGAGCCAAGTACTTGGTATTTGCGTGTGTCATTATTTGGGTAGCTTCTCTATCTCAACGGTAGCAAGACTCTTGGATGATGGCATTACGTTTGATTGGAAGGTACTAAGAAACCAACCTTTGCTTATCCCCCTTTTTCGATACAAAGCAGCAATCTGCCTCAAGTGGAACAAAAAGTTGGAAAGGCCGAGTTCAAGACAAATGGACGCGATGAAGCATATCCGAGTGTTTGCTTCAGTATGCAATCTATGTCCGCAAATGGTGCACAAATGTAAGGATCACGGAATAGTGTAGCACAAGCCAACCTTTTTCGGTATCTCAAACGCGTGTTTTAATTTCATCTCATAAATGACAGGTTTTGTTTAAGATTTAGTGTCATTTATCTTTTCCCCTTTTTTTTTTCTTTTTTATATATATTTCTGTTTGTCTCATTATCACAAGCATTAAACAGACAACCCTTTTTCTTCCTATCTATATAATTTAGTCTATTCTAAGAAATGAAGCCAACCACACTCACCTTTTACGTGTTCGTCACATTAAGCGTACTACTACTGAATCAATCCAACATGGTAAATGCAAAAACGTTAGACTTGAGCGACTATAAGCTTTGTGAAGTACCTGGAGATTCTTCAGACTGCGAATTTGCCTGTCAAGAAATGGTCCAAGGCAGAGGAAATTGTATCTTTGGCAATTGCTATTGTACTGAAGAGACAGAAATTGGCAAGTGTGAAGATGACGATCATGAATCATGCGACGCCTTGTGTCAAGACATGTCTCCATCTCTTATTGGATTTTGTATGGATGATCAATGCAACTGCATCTCATAGGCTGTGCTGAATAATAGCAAAGCAGTATCTCTGTATTTATGTCAAGATGTCTTAATCTACAACCATCCATCATGCGCCTTGAACTCCCTCTTAATACTGTATATCTCTCTTATGAACAATCATTGATGGAAGAGAGCCCAAAAAATCAATTTTTACTTATACCATGACTATTGTCATTTACAACAGCTTACTATCTATTTAATTTCTAATACTATTTTTGGTTCCAACTAAATAAAACCAAACACTAGCTTAAAATACTTTTTCGTACAATTTCATACTTCATTTTGACCTTTCTAGTCATTCAGGACACTCTTAGATATAAGAGATTAATGAGTGTACCTGTACTCATGCTAGCAAGAAAAAGAAAATAGTCTTCAGCTTGCTTGGCTGCTGGATTCTTTATTCTAGGCACTGCAAAAATACTTTTTGCATGGCTAGTAATCTTTCAAGTTTTATTACACATAATAAGAAACAGAGGAATAGTTAACTAAAGTATGCTCAGTATTGGTTTAAAAACAGACTATTGTTACTATTAAATCTACTATTAGAGAATTTAGTGTAGAGTGGCGTTTCAGTAAGAGCACTGGTTAGGCTATCCTCTTTAGGTAGTAAAGACAATGTTTGTGTTTTCTGATTTAGAAACGCATCCGTGCTTTCCACAACCTCTTGTGTTGGCACCATTTTATCAGAAAAGAATTGTTCATCATCGGTAAAAAGCGGGCTCTTATGCAACAACTGAAACTCCAAATCGCTTTTACTCGTTGGCGCTGTTTTACTAAAGTAACCGTCTGAAAAGGGAATTTGATCGTCAAAAGCAGGTGGTAGGGGCTTTTGAAGAGACAGATTCTCGCAGAAAAAAGTATTATGCTTATTTTTTGTCCAAACAGTAGAAGGCGTCAAGAGACCAGACTGAGCTGCTGTCGAAGCAGAATACATAGGTGAAGGTGGATCAGGAACATATTTGCCCCAATTGAGTTCTTTCTTTGGACAAGCAAGTTGAATCTCTTTATCTTTTTTGTCTACAATAGAATGATAAACTGTCAAACTGGTAGAAGCAATCCATACAAGACAAAGCAAAATGGCGCAAATCAGAACAAAATCGTCTAATACACATCTACAATCAGTTGGAAGAAATGAGAAAGGTAGAAAACAAAAGAAGAAGTTTGTAAAATAAAATTTTTACCTTTGGTAGAGTAAGCTATAAGTTTGATCTTTAGATGAATCAAAGATGGAGCAAGATGAAACGAGACTTCCTTTTCTTTTATACTGAACATATCCATCTGTCCATGGTTCAGGAGAATTCAATGCAGCTGCTGTAATAACAGAGATCGATGATATTGACAAGCAGGTCAAGCTTACTCGCTTATCAAATGAGTGGCTATGATAATTTCGAGAATAGCATCTATGAAGCCAAGCTGCACAACTAACCAAGAGCAAAAGAGACAAAGCAAGGTACCATATCAGATACTATTCAATGTTGTACCAATTGAAATGAAACAAATTTAATGCGTCTTGAATAAGAGAGTCTTATTTTCTTTTCTTTGAAAGGTACCTGCCAATGCTCAGCTGCAATCCAATCTGCTATTCCTGTCTAAAAAATTATGTAATTTAGCAAATCAGGACTCAATCTTTTATATCAACTGTTTTAAGCTTACCTGGATTCTATATTCCTTCAATAAAGCACACTGACATGAGTGAATAATGAGTCCAGCCAAACTGAGGAGGACTGATATAAGATTTAATATTTGAGTTAGATAATTCAAGTGCATTTTGTTTATATTAAGCTGCAGCATAGAAGAGAGAGAGAGAGAGTAAGCAAAAGAAGAGAAAAAAAATGAAAAATGATGGACTATAAAAGTCAAGAAATAGTACAATAAGTATATTAAATTGTTTATATGTAAGTACAGGTTGCTATCTAATGCAGGAATAACGAAATTATTGCTAAGGAGAGAAAAAAAAAGAGCAGTAAAAGAAAAATAAAAGAATTGTTTGATGAATGCTATTGTCGGCACGTCTACATGATCTCTCCTTTTACCAGAAAAATAAATCTATTGCTTTATCTTCCAAAGAAATCAAAATTCTTCAGACTCAACGACAAGACCACATGTGTTGCACTTCTGCACAGTAGCACCGCCTTGGTCCCTGACATCACCAAATTCATGTTGATGAGGCCCTTCTTGACGCTTTCTCTCCCTCTCTGTAGTGAGTGTTCGTCTTCTTAGGTCAGCTAGCTTTTCTTTAAACTTCTTTTCCTTCTTTTCTTGCTTCTGTGTAACTCTTCTTTCATATTCTGCGTCAAGACCTTCTGCTCCACCCCATTTTTTAAAAGCATATTCTTCTACCATTTCTCTTACATAAAGCATCATGTCATTCCATGTAGACTTGTGTGGGTTTGGTTTAGACCAATGTGGCAGTAATTCCGGGTCTTTTAATTCAGCTAAAAAAGAAACCATTCATATTTTTCTCTTTTTTTTCGTTTAAAGTAATAGCTTACTTACGGTCTGTTAGCAAATAATCCTCCCTTGCTTCTGTTTTGGTAATCAAACTGTATTTTTCTGGGTATTTGTCTTTACAAGTAGGACATAGGTTGATGTGAAATACGGAAAAAAATACAGGATCCAAGTCCAGAGATTGACATTCTTTACACTTGGGGTTTTCAGCAGGGTCTGATGAAGAGGCTAAATAAAGCATAAACAAATTAATCATTTCGAAAAAAATAATGTTCATGCACAACTTTACGAAAATAAGGTTCAATAGTATGTATCCTCTTCTTTTCCTCTTTTTGTTTATCTTCGGCTGTCTCGTCCAATATAAATCCACCCTTCAAATCCACCATTGTACTCAAATCGTATTCATAAAAAGTTTTTATCCATCGAGCCTTTTTAGGGGCTTCTTTCTTTTGACGCTCTGCTTCTTCTCTTTTCCTTTTGTTGGTTTCCTTTAAGCGCTCCAAGGCAGCTGCTTTGTTTTTAGCAATGCGTTCTAATTGTTCTTGCGTCAATTGCCTTTGTGAGCTAACTGGAGTAGACATGACAATATTTCGTTTGTAACAAAGCCGGAAAAGAGAAAAAAACAAATCACTGCGCATAAATGAAATAATATTTTAAAGATTTTCTTTGATTCAACCTCAGCTCTCAAAACCATGGCCATAAATTTACAAAATTGGAAATAGAAGAATTTGGGGGGAGGGGGGTCAAATTAAAGAAAGACAATGTTTTATAGGAACTCGCTATCACTACTTTAGGACGAACTAACAAAATCAAATAAACTATTGTCTTCATAAAAAAAAAAAAGACTTTGGTCATCAAACATTCATTTTTTTTCAACTAGTTTTATTTGAAGAAATTTATTCGCGGTTACCACGGCCTATTTATTGGATCAGCAAAAGGAAAAGAGTTAGAATTTGATGCTGTATTGTTCAACATTTATCTTTTTTTTTTACCAAGACCACCACGGAATTCAGGCTTGAAATCACCGGAAGCACCTTCCTTACGACGGTAATCACCACGGTCACCACGGGGACCACGGTTTTCGCGACCTTCACCACCGACTATAGAATTGAAATGTAAATTAGTTTTTTTTTCTAACTAGAATAGGATGCTTGATACTCACAAGCACGACGGGGAGCAGCAGGACGAGCAGACTTCTTCAAAGTGGCAGGAACAATCTCTTGGGGCAAGTGGAGGTCTATATGGAAACGTGTAAGCTATTGAGATTCAAAGAAGGAAACAAATCAACATACATTCACGGAGGTAATCAATACCCTCATCAGTGAGAGTATAGTAGTACCATTGCCAAGAGAATTGAGTCTTGACAAGACCCTTGGAAGTCAAGGATTGCATAACCTTGATGACTTCGAGGTTAGGAACATCGAGATCGACATGCTTAGGAGCGTTGTAATCCTTAGGAGCAACCAAGGCACCGTCTAGAGTGCAAACAAGAAAAATAAGCATTTGAATGGAGTTAACTAGGCTGTCAAGTGAATGCGAGTTGTTGCAAGATGTATATATTTACCCTTGAAGAGGGCTTCGTAGATAACCTTTCTGTTTTGCTTAGAGACAAGCATGACTATAACTTCAAATAGAAAAAAAAGCAAATGATGGGTTAAGTTTGGCTTTTTTGGACTGTGGCTGATGTCAAAGAACAAGAGAGAAAGTGTGTATATTTGAAAGTAAAGCGAGAGAGAGGTGTGAGTGTTTCTGTAGATGGTCATCCATGCAATCTCAAGAGCTTGGTTTCATCTACCAAATCAAGCATAGTTCAAAACAGACATGCTAGATCTAATGAGTCAACAAAAGAAAAAACAAAAAGAGAGAATGGGGCATGGAATCAGGCGAATATGGTCATTGGCAGTGATGTGTCATGAACTGTCAAGCAAAAAAAAAAATGATAGTCTATAGTTGATTTGATAGGCTGATGTACGACTCATATGTAAAGGAATTAAAAGATCCATCCATCCATCTGCTATCCAATCGCAATACTGCACAAGCTGCTCTTGTTCTTTCATCATGACATTTCTATTGCATTTGTCAACTTACAATGCGATGATGAAAGAGGAAGCTTATCGATGTCTACAACATCTTGATACACACACGTGCATAGTTAGCCTACAACGTATATACACACCTTTTGCATTATCAGATCCCCCCCTTCACCTTTGAATAAAATTATCTCCGTTCACCGCACACTGCATAAAAATTAGATTGCACCGAGCAACTGAATCAAAGTCACCAAATTGATTCATGGATAGATCAGTCAAAAGTTTTTTTTTTTTTTTCTTGCTTTTTTTTGTTATTATATAATGACAACCCAACTTCCTTTTACACGTATTGCTCACCACCCAACCAAACCCGAGCTTGTATTGGCTAATGGACATCATTTCTTGGTACTTGATAGCAAGTATGTATTACTTAATTTTGATAAAGATGTATACTAAACAACTTAAAGAACCGGCCAATTGATCAAGTCTTATCCTAAAGAAGATACACTCGATAACGTGACCGACTACTACCGTTGCGTTGCATTTAACAAAGACGGATCATTGTTGGCCACTTCCGGCGAAAACAAAGAAATTTGTGTATGGAATACAAATGATTGGTCTTTAAACAGCACAAGGTATTGCTAATTCATGATTTGCTACAATATATACTCAATCGAATTTCTTCTGTGTTACAGACCTGCCTACAAGCGTGTCAATGCACTTCAATTCGATAAAGAGTCTACACAGATTGTTGTTGCCGACAAGTTTGGTGATATTTATTGGTAACTAAGAAAATGATGAAGACAATGACATTATTTATATCTGTTTATTAGTCACCCTATTCAAGAAGATGTTAAAGAAGACAAGAAGGATGAAGAGAAATTAAAGCCTATTGCTGGACATGTTTCTATGATCACAGATATGGTAATTGCTCTTATTTATATGTAGAAACATGGACAATGGCTAATGGGGCAGATCATCTATTTATAGCTTTTGACACCTGATGAGAAATTTGTCATCTCTTCTGACCGTGACGAGCACATCAGAGTGAGCCGATTCCCTAATGGCTACAACATTGAATCTTTTTGTTTGGGCCATACTGATGTGATCACTTCTATTCAACTTCTACCATGGAAGACAGACGTATTGATTTCTGCCGGTGGTGATGGTACTGTCCGTCTTTGGGATTACCTCAAGGGCAACTGCTTACAGACCATTGACTTGAAGGAGCAGATCGAGGATTACAAACCACCAGTTGCTGATGCCAATTCCGAAGATGCTATTATCAGCACTCTCAGCTTTGACTCTGCCTCTAAAAAGCTTGCTGTTGCCTTTGCCAAATCACCTGCTGTTCTCATCTTAGACTACAACCAAGAATCCAACACTTTTGAATACAAGCAAACACTCGTTGTTTCTTCACCTGTTTTGGATATCTCTTTTGATTTGCATAGCCAGCTTTGGTTATCCCTAGACAGCCAAGAGCAACGTGTCACATTGGCCTTATTAGGTGATGGAAACCAATTGGTAGAGAGCAAGGAGAATGATCTTTTGAAGCAAATCAACACTACAGAAGTGTGCCGAGCAAACAAGGTCTTTGATCTGTATACCATCTTTGGTCTTCGTAAATTTTTAGATCTTGAAAACCAAAATGAAGAGCCCAACAACAAGAAGAGAAAGACTGAATAAAGAAAACCTTTATCTGTGTATTTTCATTGTTGATTTTTGTTTGATGCTTGAATCAAAGAGTTTAACTCTATTTAGAGCAATTGCACTCTTTACCTTGTTTTTTATTATTATTGTTATCGCTTTTATACAGATATATGTCATCAAATTCCTTGTGCATGAAAATTAAGCATCAGCCCATTTTTGTTTTAGCAGTAAAACTATCAAACAAAGCGAATTGAAATTAAAGAAAAAAAAAAGTCTATATTTTATAAAAGATGAGGGAAAGTGTATGTAAATCGGTAAATAATGATAATAAGACGATATGGGTATGATCAAGACAAATCTCGGTCTGAATCGACATCAACCAAGTCAGGGTGATGCTGTTTGTTCGAAATAGGCATCAATTCTCGATCACTGTGATGAAATGAAGAAGGAGTGGGTATGTCAATTTCAACAGCATCCGCATCTTCATTGGTGGCTGAAGGAGGGATAGAGGATGAAGGGTGGGTATGGGATGTGATGGCAGAAGTAATACCATTGAGTATGTTGCCCAACAAAGCGGAATCTCTCTGTCTAGTGTGGTGATGAGATGAAAAGGCGGCATTGTTGGTATTAGGTGAAGCAGAAACAGGCAACTGGATTGGCTGTTCATCAGAACGATCTAAAAGCTGAGAGGCCATGGAGATGCCTCTGAAGACAGAACTATGACGTCCTTTGCCCGCATGACCACTACCGGCACTGCTACCCATCATACTAACAAGATGAGGATTGGCTTCTTGCCATGCTTCAAATGATACAGGCTGCTGTGAAGATCTGTTGCGTGCAATATCAATGGTGGTTGTACGCTTTGGACGCATGCGATGATTGTTTGGCTGTTCACTAGGAAGCAGATCTACTCGATCAAGTGCTTCCTCATCTGAAAAGGAAACAGCTGTACCACTATCAGCACGGATAGAGAGAGCAGGCGAGGGTTGAGGTGTCTTGTCACGCTTTGAAGTAATCAGGTAAACACCCAAGAATTCAACAGCACAACCAGACATGAATCTAGATAGCTGCTCTAGTGTCATTCCGTCAAAATCATGATAGAGAACAGCACTGCCGATGATAGCAGAGACAGTGAAAAAGACAAATTGGGTTGGAATGACTTCGGTAGAATCAAATCTTTGAAGTGCTCGGTTCAAGTACTTGATTTGTAAGACTGCAGTAATTACAAGTACAAAGATCAACACATAAGATACGGGGTAACTAATTATTTCGTAAACAGTTAGTGCAGGGCAATATTATTATTAGAATAGAGTAACTTACGCAAACATTTTGAAAAAGGTTAAACTCAACAAAGACGCTACACTCTTGGTCGAGAGAACAGTGTAACCACCTTATAATAATAATTTAGTTTCTTCTTAAAAATATCATGAGCACGTTTTACTTACCATAGATAGCGACTAGGCCCAGGTCAATCATGATGCTAGAGGAGCCATACATAGGAGATAGTATGGTCAAGACAACAATACAGATGGCAGTCAAAATAAAATAGATGATCGATTGTAATTGAGTTAAGGCTTCCATGATTAATTCAGGTGACAACTAATATCATTATGATATATATTTTGTGTTAGCTAAGAACATCATCGCCCTCTTTTCTTTTGACTTACAGCTGTCTCTTCAGAGTTTGAACTGAATACAACCATAGCTGCACCCGTTACTGCTAAAACAACACCAACTAAGTCTCGCTTTCTAAACACTTCCTTGAGCATAAGGGGTGCTAGGATGACATTGGCCACAAGAGTGGTAGTACCAAGAGGTGCAATGGTGGAAGCAGGTGCAAAACCATATGCTAATATCCGCTGTTAATTATTACCTCAAAATTTTTAAAAATAAACATTGACAAAGTTTCTTACCAACAAAATTGCCCACTTCTCCTAGTATCATCAATGAAATGCCCAACCACCACAGCTTGGATTTTAGGTATTCTGTATCTCCCCCTTTTGTCTGTTCTTGAGCCATCATCATAATGAACTTTTGCTGCTCAACATCATCGTCTGAGTATTGTCTCTGTTGTTCCAAAGAAGATCTTGGCGAAGAATATCCATCATCAGGCATGAACACTCCATTGGGTTGTGTGGTTGATATCCATTGTGGTGGCTCATCCATGTTGGCAAAATATTTAGCCATTTGTTTCTCTTGTATATTGTTGTGCTATGAAAGTATATTTGGTAAGCTCCGTTCCACTTAATAAATGACCCTTTATACATACAGCTCTCTTTTGTAAATTTAATGCTACAGAAATGAGTGCCTAAGATCCAAATGGTGATAAGTTAGCTATACAACTTAAAGAAAGGAATAAGAAGGACATACATTGCCACACACAGAGACTAATACGCCAATAAGCGCATTGAAGCCTACATCACTCTCTTCTGGTTGATTCTGTTGTATAGACTCCATAAAATAAATTGAGAAAAATGGAGGATAGGGAGAGACAAAAGCGAAAGAAAAAAAAAGAAAAAGGTAAAAAATTAACTTGAAAAAAAAAAAGGATGGCCATGTGTTGTCTATGGAAGCCAAAAAAAAAAAAGGATCAATGTGCGGAGTTTCTATCTGTCTTTTTTTTTAACGCTATTTTTTAAATTTCAGGCACAAAGGAAAGCTTTCTAACGATTGGGTTTACTTTCTCGGTCTTCTCAAACTAGACATAATAGCGGATTCAGGTGAAATTAACATTTCTGAATAGTCAAGATAGTATCAATGCATGATCTTGGTTTGAAAATGAACTCAAGAAAAACTGTTCGCTAGTTGGAGAGTTTAACAGGATTTAAAGCACATGTAGTATTCGATCTTGAAATAAAAAAATAGAAATCCAATTTGGAATACTTCGTTAACGTAGCAGCACAAACATGTCAATTCTTAAAGTAGCTCAATTCATGGAGTGTTTTTAGCTTGTAAAATGCGAAAATCTAACAAGGGTTACTTCCAAAACCAAAACCCTCAAGCTTGTTAATGAAAGCAGTTTTTCGGTAGCCAGTTGTACCTGACAGTCCCGGCATCGACTCTCTTAGTTTTACAATAAAGATAGTTCCATCAAAGCAATACATAAGTTGAAATCGATTTGATGCAAATTGAATTGAAGCACCGACAGAAACCAGCTTTGTGTGGAAATGAAGGAAAGCGAGCATATCAGTTTAGCTGACCATTGCAAATCCACTCATTTTTCTTTTCCAAGATTTGATTGACTTTACACTTGGTCACAATATCAAGACAAAAAAAATTATTTTTATTTGGGGCCCACTTGGGCATCAAACAACAAACGTACTCCTCTCTTTTTCTCTTGATTGGTCCCATTCTGGCACTGTTGATGATCACTTTTTTGTTCACTTCTTCCAAGTGATCCTAAAATAAATGATTAGATTGTCTTGATACATATATATATATATATATACTCTATACATACTTTCCAGGCGTACAAATCTTTCATTAAAGAAACAAAGACATCACCAATCAACAGCCTGTGGTTAGGCATCACTAAATTTGCCAAATCATGGCAAAAGAAAATGCTATCTGATCCCTTCAAGCCAAACAGCTCTCCAGAACAATCTGATTAATTTATGCAAATATGAATAATTGTAGCTTTTTGGCTGTGTTATTTTCAACTTACCACCCCAGTTCATACTAACCACCATTTCATCTATCTCGATGGTCCGTAGATCTTCTAATAATGCTTGGTTCAGTCTGACGCATTTGCCAGACTGCTTTACGAGAGGCATGTACTCTTTTTTTTTTTTTTTTTGCAAATTGAGAGCTCAATGCCCCTGTGGCCCACAGCCATCAAGTCAATCTTTTTGGTGTTGGAAAGCCTAAGATATAACCATTGACTTGGTCTTTCTGCTTCTCAGATATCTTTTCAGCTCTTAAATGTATGGCTTATTACGTCTTTAAGGAAAGAACAAATTAAAAAAAAAGCTTGTTCATTTTGATCAGTACAGATAAGCGACAACAATCATGATAAAATACATGCTTTTTTTTCCAAACAGTTTTGCTTTTGCATGTCATTTAGACAGCAGGAAGCTTTATGTGTGTTTATCCAAGTAAGCATTAGTAAACATGCCATAGTCTACTAAATAGATTTTTCACCTTTATGTATTCATTAATATGAAAACTAAAGAAAAGAAAAATAAAGAGTTCTTTTTTTCATTCAATAAAAGTAAAGTGATCAAGAAATACATCTTCAGCGAAAAAAAGTAAAAAAAAGAAAAGTAAGATTTTATAACAAGTGTTTATTTATTGGATTTATAACAACATAATGTTAGAAGTCTATTAGCCAGTTTGTTACAACTGTTTCCAAGGGTAACCAATCGTGGAGGTTGACTTCAATCTACCCTCTTCTCTAGCTCACGGTGTGAGATACCGCCTGAGTGACCTCGTAAGGTAAAACAGGGGAAGACCATACCAACATCCTACTGAGGATCCCTAGGGGTTGACGACAAGCAATGAGAGCAAAGGTAACCAATACCCTCAAAGTGTCGCATATGTCAAAGACTCGAAAGGAAAAAGAGTGTCATATTTCGTATGAAGAAAACATAACTTGTATGCTAGGGGTACCCACCCTCCCCGCTCTTCATCTTCCATAAGCACTCCCCGAATTGCTTCTAATATCCACGTCTGAACTTGCCTAGTAAAGAACCATAGCTCAAAGAACCACAGCTCTCACTTGACTAGGGTAGCCAGCATACGTCCAGGCATCACCCTCTCTCTCTCCCTCTAACTCTCTCTAACGAGAAAGAAAGAAAGAAAGAAAAAAAGTGAAGCTGTCACATCCTGAGTGAGAGTATCCTCCCCTTTAACTCCAACTCCTAACTCTCTTATTCTCTACTGCTCCCTCACTGAAGGGGACTAAAAAGCAAAAGAATAGTCATGCGAGAAGGGAGAAAGAGATCAGCAAAAGAGAAAGTCCAACACTGCTACGAAATCAGGAGGGCACCCTTTCAAACATAACAGCAGCCAACGCGTCTATCGAAAAGATGTCATTCACGCCGGTCTCTCTTGCAACTGTGCATTACTGAAGAAACAGTAACGAGCTGCCTCAGTCTTTGCGATAGCAAGAATCACCTTGCCCTTGAAGAGAAAAAAAAGAGAAAAAAAAATTAGGGCGAATTTTTTTTTCCTCTATATGAAAATTGCCTTCTCCTCCACGCTTTCTCAAAAGCAGTCATAATGATGACGTAGCACATCGCTCGATATGTATTGCTGGTTTCTTTCTTCCTTTCTCTCTTTCCTGGTATAGCTGATACAATAGAGTGTAAAGGGGAATCGACAATATGAAAGAGCTTGCTTTATTATGCAGCTAATGACTTTAGATATGGAACTCCTCTACAATTGCAGTGACGCATAGCCAACACCAAAATCATGAAATTATGCGGAGCAAGAAAAAAGGTACTTCTAGCCGAGACCTCGTTATGTTTAAAAAAGAATCAAAGCATAGTTGGAATGAACAACTTAAACTAAGTAAAGTCAGTCAGTCAGTAAGTCGTGCCTGCCACTACAACAGCCAAGTGCTTGTGAGAAAACAACAGTGAGATATGTTCAATTTTAAAGACTTGTTTAGTGGCTTATCCGCCAAATCTAAAGCATCAAATAAATGCTGATACCCCTTTGAGCCAATAGTGAGGGAAAAAAAGAAGAATCAGTGTTGGATAACAACATTTGATCGAAAATATCAGTGTTAAGGAGGCGATTGTTTTCATTTAGTTGACCTTGGAGCAGAGAGAGAAATGCTTTGTTTGCCTTGAATGAAGATTCGGATCCAAGCACTGTGTAATTTTGCATCCTTTTTTTTCAAAATGGTTTTTCTCTTGAGAGAAAGACATATGCTGTACTTTTGAGTTGGAAGCACCAAGGATTTACTGGTATGATTGTGAGGATTGACTGTGTTTGATTTACATTGACATCCTGCAATATAAGCAACGGTTTATAGAAATGCTGTATATCCCATTAGAGAGGTTGTTATGTGGTATTTATTTTTGGTTATTATTGTTATTAATGTGGACTTTCCAATATGCTTGTATTTCTGGTTTTAAAGTGTATTTTGTTTGGCTCCAAAAATATCAGAATTCTGTCTCATTGTCTTCATTTGGCTGTCAAGCATGCTCTAAACAAGCTGTATATGGCATTAAAGTCAAAGACTTTCTTAAGACTCAATCCTCACACAAAGAACAGAATTTGATTGTCTCACCCATTGATTTCCTTTTTCTTTTCTTTTTTATTTCTTTTTTTAACTTCACATACAGTGCCTCCAGTCTTAAATCTTATAAACTTTAATTTCTTTTCAAATTTTCCATCATTTAAAATCCCGCTATATTATTAAAAATCCGATAGTAATTTCCAAAATTTGTGATTTTATTGGGTGATTTTATTGTCCACTTTCACTTTTCTGTGTGATAGGTATCTTTTGTTAACAAATTTCTCTAATTCTAGAGAAATTTTTCGGCCATCACTACACTCACTGTATGCTTCAATGTAATCCATACACTTCTGGAAATACTTTCTTATATGAGCTGTATTGCCAGCTGTATCCAGAAAGGTCGACACATTGGCTTCAAGCGATTTGAAGGTGTAATCACACTTCAAACGGGCTTCTCGCTTGGCATATGACCAATAGTACTCTATCCAGTTACATTCGCAATGATACTTTGGATAGAGCTCAAAGATGTGACCAGCATCTTCAACAGTTTCTTGCAGTGCGGTTTTTTGAGCCTTGAAGTCTGGGCAACTTTCAAGATAGTGCCTTGCACAACACATAGATTGAGCACATGCTGGCTTGCCACAATCCAGCTTCCAGGCTTTGCCTTGCAAATCGCGCCCAAACCACTGGCTTCTTTCTTCCAGGATTTTTTTTATTCCTATGATTTACCAAGTCAGACTGAGTGCGTAAAATGCCTTAAGCAATTACCTTTGAAGAGTCTTTTCTTTAATACCACTGGTCGATTCTTCTTATCCAACGTGTGGATCTCTTTGTCATAGTAAAATGACTGATTCAGCGTATCGCCGTTAGCCAAAGTAACTAAAGTATCTTTGAACTGATACTTTAGCCTTTCACTCCATTCTTTTTCGTTGAGCGTCATTCTAGACGCAACCAAAGCATCATCAGCAAATGCACCATGATTGGAACTGTTGTCAAATAGGAAGACAGCAGTACAATCAGGATGCAAGCTCTCGAAAATCCCTATGGCATCCTCCTTGAGCTGCTTTACCATATGTGCGGAAGTCCACCACCCTTCCCTACTGTCTCCTGCTTTGAAGTAGGTTCTTGAGGACCATCTCATCTGCTTCATAGTTCCATGGCATGGGCACTGGAACTCGCTTACCATGATTGACGAGCCCATGGACTTCTTGCGGATGTAGTTTTCATCCTCTTGCAACCACAATACTTCTTTTCCTAATTGTAGATACAGAAATGATTAGTAGATGAGCATCAAAGATCTAAACGTACTTACCGTCATTTGCATAAAAAGTGCATTCGTCATGAGTAACGAACACAATCTTGCTTTCACCCTCATTCAGCTTTGGCTCAAGAATAGCCTCTTGCTTCTCTCCAGAGTAAAAGTCTGATCTCCTCATATAGTTAATCATTCGCTTTGACCATTCATTTCTGTAGGCAACTACATCTTCTCTTTCGTGGCCATCGAAATACACTGTCTTTTTGTTCTTTCGATAGCTGTAACCCCATTCAACCATATAGTTTGCAATGGTTGAAATGGGGATACAGCTCTTCACACCCAAGACAGAAGGAACTGCTTCTTCATCAATGTACTTCTTCAGTACAACGAGAGATCGCTCAGCAGGAGGCATTTGCTTGATCTTCTCAAGGATCATCAACTTCACATCTGAGTCACTTAAGAGAGATGATCTCTTGACATGGGCGCCTTGCTGATGGTCGGACAGCTTACCCTGATCAAGAAATTCCTTGACCCACTTGATAATAGTTGCAGCTCTATAAGGCTCTGAGTTGTCAGGCCAGTAGAGAATAGCAGCTGCCTTTGCAGCTTCACCTTTGTGTACACCTTCAAGACGCTTCATGAAGTAGTACTTCACGGAGAGATACCGAGCGTTGTTATAGGTATCTCTCTTGTTACCTTCCTTCTGCTTGTTCATTACAGGTGAAACATACTTTTGAAGGTCACCAAGCTTCTCTCTGATCAAGGTGATCTCTTTCTCGCGAGCACTGATTTTCATTTCCTTTTTTTCAGGAACCGGCTTTTGCTGAACAGTGATACCAAAGCTCATCAATGTTTGTTCAGGTCTCACTTTCTCCTGTTCCTTCTTTCTTCTCCACTTGGTGGTAGTTGATACCCCTTGGTATATACCCTTTCTCTTCGTCAAATTGCTGTTGTTGCATGAGAGAGTGTTGTTGATGTTTCTCTCTGCAACCTCAACAGATTCCTCACTTTCAATTCTGGCATTGACTTCATCCAAATTAATGCCATCAATGATCCAATCATCACGATCCTCTACTTCGTTAACTGTGACGAACTGATTGTTCTCATTTCTGCTTCTGTTCTTGAAAGCTTTTTGTCTAGCGTTAAGTGGAGGCATAATTTTATAATGTTTAATGAAAATGGAGAAGGGATATTGGGTTTGATGTTTTCTTAATTTATTGTCTGGTATGGTTACACAAATATATTACAGGTTACACACTGCTATAACAATATCATATAGAAATTTTTTATTTTTCAAATCTGACCCTCCACCATATAACTCCCAGCCAAAATTTTTAAAAACCGACTAACTTCAAAACCTATCTGCTCAAAACTTTTGGTGACAAAAACAAAAAGCGAGCCTGAATAATTGTTTAGAAAGGTTTAAAGAATATATATTCAGGCTCGCTTTTTGTTTTTGTCACCAAAAGTTTTGAGCAGATAGGTTTCGAAAACTTGTAAAAATTTTCGTTATTTAAAAATGGAGGCACTGTATTCCTCAGAAAAAGAGCAAAAGAAAACATACATACAAGCCCAAGCTAATGAAGTTACAGGATATAACTTACATAGTACCAATTACTGGTACTTTGCATTTAACCGTCTCTATTACCTACTATTAAAGGAACGAGTGGCTTCATCTCAGTTTCCAGTGCTAAGAAGCTATGCTTGATAACCTCTGTGGAATTATATATAGCCTCTTCAACCCAGATGAGTACAAATGAAACTGCTTGTTATTCTTTTGCTTAGATGACAGCAATACTTGTTCATTCTTCACTCTTCTTCTTCTTTTCTCGAATGCCATCTTTTAGGCTTATCTGACTTGTTAGACAAATATCACTGTAAATTAAAGAGGAGTTTGGCTGTCACAATCAAAAATACAGGAGAGTGAATGTCGGCATGAAATAGCATGGCATCTCTTAGTTTGTTTACTTCTCAACGCCCTCTAATTTACTGATCCTATTGGTTATCGCATGTTTTCTGTTTACTGATGGGATAGATACAACAGAGATGACCGGCTCTAATTGGATGACTGGTTTTTTAGCGTGCATTTGAAGTAAATAAAACGTAATGATCATTTCCTCCCTCTTTTTTTCTCTTTCCTTATCAAAGTCATCTCAACTACATCTTGAAACTTCGTCACCCAGACAACCTTAAAGGCAAGTAACAAAATACTCTTCTTTAATAATGCTGTTATCTAACTTGATTTGTCGTGCAGAGCCTAAAAATCTGCAATCTACGCAAGTCTATTATTGCACCAAGAGCAAGAAAAAACGTTATCTACAAAAAAGAAGTAAATACGCGTGCCTTTCCATCTACAAAACTACAAAACTACAAAACTACAAAACTACAAATGCTTTCAAACTCTCTACAAATCCTTTTTACTCGCTCTCTCTGCTCTCTCTCTCTCTCTTCTTCTCTTGGTGCTTCTGCCTCTACTTCAAGCTTGATGGGGGGGTAAGGACAAAGACTGATGCTGCCTTTCCTGATCCTATATAAAGTGGCTTACGACCGGAATCTAGTCCATTTTCGCGAACGACCTCTCGTTTTCTAGTATTGGGACTGAAGTCGGAATGACTGAGGGCAATTATGCCGCCTGATCTGTTAACACTATGAGCGTGTCCTGTAGGGATCTGGGCAGAGGAAGCGGGTACAGACATACTTGTACTATTCCTCGTTAGTTGACTGGTATGGGGTTGCTAAGGATTTGGGATAGTGCGAACAGAACTGAGTCTTCTTTGGCTTATTCAAAAAGAGTAAGCCAAGGAAGGCTTACCCTCTGCGTTCTTACTTTTCTTGTCTTGCTTTGTTGTTGGAGGTGACTCTATTACTAAACAACTCAAGACTTACCTTTGCTGATACCTTGCTGGGTCCCATCTCTGCTTCCATCTCTGCTTCCAACTGTGCCTATCCAAATGTGCCTATCCAACTGTATCTTCACAGTATTTACCGCATCTGAACCACCATATACCTTCTCAGATTGCCTTAAGAAGAGTTTTTTATCGTGTTTAACACTTTTTCTCTTCACCTAAATAAAAAAGTCTATTTTCTATCTTGTTCCACAATAATATTTCCAGACATCACTAGTCTCTATAACTGTCTTTACTTTTGCTTGAATCTCTGCCTTTCGCTTTCTCTGACTCTACCTTGCCATTCTGGTCAAAGTAACAATTAAGCAAAAAGCCTTTTCATCATGAGCTTCCCATCTCCATTTTCCAAATAAAGAGATATCAAGAGACACCTCCCTTTGGGGCAAATCGTGACCGAGAGCATAAATAAGCTCTGTCTGATTTTTTTTTTTGAAAAAAGGGAGGGTGGGCATATCTCTTCTCTAGCAATCAAACAGAACAGAACATTTATTATTCTTTTTCTCATCATGATCTCAACCGGAACTGCACTATACAGTTAAGGATGAACGTGTCTGGGTTCTTTGACTCATTGCGTATTCATGTGTGACCAAAGTACAGGCTATGCGTGTTTCCATACAACGAATTAGCATGTTTGCAGATAAGAAGTTCAACTACAGTTTGCTTATGTATGTCTTTTTTTCCCTCTCTATAACTGCCACCTTTTGCTATCATGTCAGCTATTAGAAATATATTTTTGTGAGCTCGTAGCTCCATGATAAACAACCTTGATAGAAAAAGCCAATAACAAACATTCATTGTTTACTCTTTTTCTATAAGAGGACTGTATACTCAGTTGAAAGCAAACAATCTACAAGAATGACAATAAAAAGAGAATATAGCGTATAATAAAAAAAAACCATTATTTCAATGAGAATTAAACGTTAAAATTACAAACAACAGCATATGTTTGATTATCAATGACAGCCTCAACACGAAGTTCAACCTCGCCAAAATACATCTACAAAAGGTGATAAATACATCAAAGGAAACAATTGTGTGTCTTCACCTACTTTGATTGTCAAGGGCACTGGATCACCTTGCCTTACATTAGGTAACACAGGCATAGGGATCTCAAAATCAAATACTCTTCTGACATTAGTTGTAGGAGTGGAGATGGTGTATCTAGGTTCTGTTTCGCTATCAGAAGCGTAAAAAGTACATGCAGTATGGCTTGGATAATAAGTAATATAATTTCGCGAAACACAACTGTCTATGTCTACATAAAGAATGGGCTGTGAGTGACCTATTATTGAGATAGATAACAAGCTTACCTAGTGGCTTTCCGCGTTCCACATAAGTAGAGAATCGATTGTCACAACGAATACTTCCATCTGGTCTAGTCACTTTATAGTCTGGAGGATCAATAGCAGGGTCAAAAATATTGGTGATCTCGATACCGTACCAGAATCGAGGTACTCGAGTAGCTACTTTGGCAGGGTTCATGCCAAAGATAACAGCGCCGCGTGCAACAGCCATTTCTGTTCAGAGTTGTCCCCCGAAAATTAGATCCTCTCTTTTTTTCTCTTTTTTGAATTAAAACACACATACCTGGACGATCAGGTTGAACAATACGAATGTTCTGTGGACCAAATTCCTTTTCCATCCGACTGTACAGATATGCTGATGAACCAAATCCACCTACCATAAAAATAGCCTTCAAGTTGGATGTGTCCTTTTGCAGATCACAACACAGTTGAACTACTTCAGAAACAACTGGATCAAATACATGTTTCTTGAGTTCTTCCTTTGTGAAAGTCATATTGCCCTCATCCAGTCCAATAGAAGGCTCTGTCTTTGTGATCAGATCAAAACCCATAGAGATGTCAGAATACAAGTCGTCTGTGCCATCAAATAGAGGCTTTAGATTATCTAATCTAAAGTAAGTAACACAATAGACGCTCTCCAATAGAACAAAACTTACCCACAAATATATCCATCATATGTTCTAATGGTGCTTCAGGGATCTCAATAGTACCATTGGGTGAGCGACGAATCACCTTTTTTAACTTTTTTCTCAAGAGCTTTCTAAAGTTCCGATCAATAAAGGTAGAGCCACAGGACTTGCCTACACCCTTTGTGCTTTCTCTAAATGTTCTGTTGCCTGCAGCATCCATTTCGACACGAAAGACAATCAAATCGACAGTACCTCCACCAGCATCACAAATCATGAATTCATCCCCATGTGTCATGGTGAATTTATCGCATGTCTTTTCACAGTAAAGAGCAGCTGCTTCAGGCTCAGAAATCAGCATCAGTCGATCGCGATGATCTGTAGCACTGATTAAGTTTGACTTTATAGCGGCATCACGCATAATCTGTTTCGATTTGTCTGTCCACATAGCGGGTACCTTACAACATGTTAATTACCGTAACCTCATTTTGAAGTAAAAAAAAAAAAAAAAAAAAAAAAAAACACTTACAGTCAAGCAAAATCTCACTTGGTTTTCAAAACCTTGATGAAATCCCTTTTTCGACATATCGATTTTAATGTAGCCAAAAAACTTTTGAAGATAGTCTATAATACAATGAGTTAGATCCGTATATCTATTGCTATTAAAGTGAGTGTATTGACTCACCTGCAATAATGTCTGTTGCAGTTAATTCTAGTGGTGGTTGTCTGATCATCCCCTCAAGCTTATCATCTAGATAAAGCTTGAACTGTTGCAATACAGTGACATTGGGCAACTTTGATTTACCGGATTTAGCTGATCTACCCCATTGGACCAGTTCCTAGGCAATCAAATAAAATGGATGGTTGAGTCTAAGCTCTTTCCTTTAGAATAAGGTATACTCACATTGTTGTCTCTGTTATAAAGCTGTTGAAGTTGTCAGTGAAAAAGAAAAGAGAGAGCAATAGAGTGAGTTTATAAGATGACCTATAAGGTGATATATATCACTGATCTGGCTTACACATATGGTTGGACACTATGGAAAAAAGAATTAGCAAATCAAAAAAAAAAAAAAAAAAGAAATTATGATTTACTTTAGGATAACTATAGTCAGGCTGTCCTGGCCTATTGAATTGAAATCAAGAAAGCGTTAAAAGCAATATGACAAGTGCTTGTGTTTCCTTTGTTTTATTCTTTACCACTTGCTGATGTCAGTGATTTCGTTATCGTTCATGTATGCATACGATGCACCAGAGAAAGTGGTACCTTAGCGATCACTCGAGTGAGTTGTATTACAAGTTGTCAAGGCAGTGAAGTAAGCTTACCGAAATCAATACCAATGACAATAGGGTATTCTTTGTCAGGGAATGGTACTGTCATGGTGTCTACACTGATGGTCGTAAAAAAAAAGAGAGAGAGAGAGAGAGCTAGGGTTACCTAAGTAATATAGAGTTTTCTTCGCCACATTATTTTGGTGTAACTCTTACTTTCTGTAGCAACTGTACACAGTGTGACCTAGAAGGAGAGAGAAAAAGCAAAGCATAACAGCAATACATGTCTCAAAGTCCCGGTTGATTGATTCCAAAGCGGTTCAACAGTGACTTCAATCGGTTTGAAGAGAGAGAGAAAATGAAGCACTTGTATTAGGGGCCTGCAATAACTTGCCCAAGTTGTATTTACATGGATTGATTTGGTGTACGTGCTTTGGATATGATTGTTTTAATTTCGGATCAAGACAATTTCTTTTTTCTGCATATTTTACAAGATGAGCTTAAATTAACCAATTGGCTTCTAGGATATGTTCAATTGAATGGTAAAGTGAGTTCTTTTTGTCTTTGATTGTAATGATGGGTATAGAAACACTCTAGAAATGTAAAGATAGAAGCATACAAGCGTTCCGTTTTGAAGGTAAGGGAATAGTGCTTGTCAAGATACCCAGAGTCTAAAGTATTTAGTTGTCATTTTGACATAGAATGTCTATTTGCTCTGATTATGTTCAGCTCTATAGAGAATATCTCATAATTATCAAAAGAGAACGGCTTGATTGTATTGCAATAAAAACCATCAAAAATACTAATATCTTTGAGCATTATTGCCCCAGTCCTGGTCAAAGTCTTTTGCTGATTCTCGCTTGCTCAACTGTCAATGGATGCCATCTGAGAAGATAGTAACAAATATGCTGGCTACTGTTCATTGCTTCATCAAGAGTTGCTATCTAAAGAGCAAAAAAAGTTGCTTGACACACTGTAAAGATAGTCCATGCGGTTGAGTTACTCAAACAAAACTGTAATCGGTCTTTTAAATGGTGATAAAAATGGAATCCCCCCTTTTTTTTTTCTTCTTTCTCTTTTTTTTTTTTGTTTTTTGTTTTGTTTCTACTGCTTTTCTTCTCTCTTTTTTTTTTATCATTTTCTAACAAAAAAAAAACGAAATTCTGGATTAATAATGTCATCAAGCAGAGATAATTATAAGCTTGTCATTGCCTATGATTTCGGTACAACTTTTTCAGGAGCATCCTATGCATTCACACACAATACCACACCCGAAATATTTGACGTACAAAAATGGCAAGTAAACAATTGAAAAAAAAAAATCGACTTGACATTGACTGGGGCTATCTAGGCCACATAAGGGTGGGAACTTTTATCCAAAAACACCTACTATATCAGCTTATAAGAAATCCGAGCCATCAAAAATGATTGAATGGGGCCATGCTGCCAAGAAGCTAATGCTCAAACCACAAACTGCCAAGGAAAATATTGTTCTAACAAACTTTAAACTCAACCTGGATGAGACATTGCATCGAGGTGTAGCAGAAAATCATAGGTACACACAATCTCACCTTTTTTTCTTTCTTCTAATCATCATTGATTTTTTCTTGGCAAATTAGATCAGCTGTAAGCAATATAGCAGATTATTTGAAAGCATTGCATGAATATGTCTTGGAAGATGTTACTAGAGGCTTTGCCAAGAATTATGATCCAGATACATTTTGTTATTGCTTAACTGTACCTGCTATGTGGTCCGATTCGGCCAAATATGCCATGCGTCGAGCTGCAATCAAGGCTGGCCTGATCAAGAGCGACGATCCACAAGACAGGCTGGTTTTGATTTCGGAACCAGAAGCCGCAGCTTTATATTGCGAACGTATGTGCGAGCAGGTCAATCTGAAGAAAGGCGACCGTATGATGATTTGCGATGCTGGTGGTGGTACAGTAGATCTGATTGTGTTTGAAGTTATCAGCGATCACATCCAGAGCAATCATCGACTTAAAGAAGTGACAAAGGGCATAGGAGAGAGCTGTGGCAGTGTCTTTTTGGATTACAATTTCCGTACATTTATCATGGACAAGTTGGGAGCACAAGCAAATCAGTTACCAGCAGCAGCTATGCAGAATTTGATGGACCAATTTGTGGATAACATCAAGCCTGAGTTTGATGGCTTAGATGATCAATATCTGAGTTTATCGGCTTCTATTGACTTGAGTCAACTGAATACTGAAGAGGATTGTTTGGATGAAGGCACCATGGTTTTGAGAGCAGACGAGTTAAAACAAAAGATCTTTGAACCAGTGGTTCAGCGTGTGGTAAGTTTATGTTGCTTGATTTTTTTATGCAAAGGGTCTAATGTTGTCAAAAAAATAAAAGCTTTCATTGATTGAAAAGCAATACAATCAAACACCAAATCAAGAACTGGCATGTATATTTCTTGTAGGCGGTTTTGGTTCATCCAATTATTTATTTCAGCGCATTCAAGAAGTATTCCAGAGCAAGGTTCGTCAAATTTTATGTCCTCCTAGAGCATCTATGGCTGTGGTACGTGGTGCTGTTTATTTCGGACTGAATCCTCGTGTCATCAAATCGCGTGTGTCTCGAAGAACGTATGGCATCAATGCAGGTCTGCCTTTTGATGAGCGTGTGGATCCTATAGCCTCTCGAGTGATAAGACCAGATGGTAGTGTGCGTTGTACTACTCGCTTTCTTACGTTTGTCAAGAAAGGCGATGTCATGCCAGTTGATCATTGTATTCGTGAAAGAATGTTTGTTTATTATGGGCTGATGAAAGCTACTGACATTATGCTCTATGCAACTGAGGAAGACGAAGAACCAAGATACTTTGACCATCCAAGTGTCAAACAGGTAGCCTCTATTTCTGTCCCAATACCCAAGCTATCGCATGTAGCTCATGGAGAGCGTATTGGCTATACTGTTAGGTAAGAAAGTCTTGTTTGAATGATGGACAATGCTTTTTTCTAATCGATCTTATTAGAATGTATTTTGGTTTGACAGAGATTCGAATGGAGGCTGATTTTGGTGTGGGTACAGTGCATAAAGTGCATTGTAATTTTGATGCTGCAGATCGATACGAAGAGGATGAAGATTCTCACTAAGCTTATGATACATTTTATACTCTACTCTTTATAATATCAAAAAAAAAACCCCCTTATTTGAAGCATTGTTTTTTTAATGAAATTAATACAGGTGAAATTTACTGAAAAGTGTGTGTGTGTCAAAGCTATGTAAAATGGATGTGCATTATTGTATTTAAACAAATAAATAAGGTGATTATCAAATTATTACTATTATTGTTTTGCTGGAGCTTCTTTAGAAGGAGAGGAAGGACCAGACTGTTGGGGTGGAGGTGTTTGATGGGGTCTTTCGTATTCATGAGGTCTTCTATCAGCTTCATAAGAATACATAGGCATCTTTGTATGAACAGGACGAGGTTGCCAATCATAATGTTGAGGTTGATGATAAGCAGAGTAATGATCAGGACCTGCATTAGAGGGGCTAGGAGGAGGCAAGCTAAAATACCATCAGTTCAATCTATTCTTCTTTTCTTTCTCTTTCAACTTACTTTTGAGTCAATGGATGATGATGACTGTAGGCGGGATGATGGCCATATTGTGCTTGAGGAGGTGGAGGTGGAGGAGGCTGATGAGAATAATAGGGATGATCTGACGATTGCTGAGGTTGAGGGTGACTCATGTAAGGTGAGTTGTGTTGTGAGTTATCTACACTTGAATGTCCACTTGCACTAGAAGCCATTCTAATTCTATTCCAGCTGTCTTGTGTTTGTTGATGGTGGTGATGTTGTTGTTGTTGTTGTTGTTGTTGTTGTTGTTGTTGTTGTTGTTGTTGTTGTTGTTGTTGTTGTTGTTGTTGTGGTTCCTCATGACCTGTGTTGCCTTGTCTTTGCCAGTAGTAAGGTGAGCTGGTCTGTGGAGTTTGAGGTTGAGATGATGGATGTTGTTGTTGTTGATTATCCTTGACATGATGTTGATAGTCATAGTCATTCTTCACTGAATTAGGGTAGTCATACTCATTGGATGGGGGGTGAGTAGCAGGATGACCATTATGATTGATATGTTCAGGATGGCTTGGGTATGCTGCTTCAGAAGAAGCGTTCTGATGAGCAGTACGATCATGAGTAGTGTGAGGCAAATAATGATGTTGCTGTGCTTGTTGCATCATAGGTACATTGGGTGTACCGGGATATGAATGAGAGTGTGTGATGGGTGGAGGTGGAGGTGGCATATGGTAATTGGTATAGGCAACACCATGATATTCGTATGGCATGTACTCAGTAGTAGGTTGAAACATACCATTTCCAGCAGCAGCAGCAGTAGCGGCAGCAGCAGTGGCAGGGCTATGTGTAGCTGTGGGTGTACCAGCATTGGAAACGTTTGTGCCACCTGGTGTACTAGGATAGCTATTGGTGGTAACAGTAGCAGGACGTGCATAAGGATGATGATGATGAGCAGCAGCACTGGGTGTATGGTGCATTACACTGGCTGCACCGCCACCTAAGCTAGAACGAGAAGAACGAGCATGGCCTGGACTACTGGCATCTGATTCAGCGTAATGACCGGGACTTCTACCACGCACAACTAAAGGAGCTGATTTGGAAGTAGCCACTGCAATTGTAGTGCCATTACGAAGCTTGGCCAGCAACTCGACAATGATGACATAGTATTGTTGTGCAGCTCTGCGTTTGCCATTGTTAGCTGTGGCTGTCTTGAACTGAAGTCGCTCAAAAGTGACAACGGACTGACTTGAGCCAACTGCACTGAATCCGACATTTCCTCCAGGGCGAATCATTTTGGGTGTGGGTGTTGTCTGAGGTCCTTTGTCACGCTTAGGTGTATGTTGGATCAATTGAATAGGCTTCTCACAATCAGACAGACGTGCACAAACGCCCAACATGAAGCACTGAATTTCTTCAAGTTGGCCAGTTTGAGGATCCTTACCCAAACAAGGAAGGTCTTGGCCTTCATACAATATACCTACACCTTCTAAAGAAAATGAACCACTCACTTGAAAGTAGTTTCGGCGATAACAAGTCCAATCACTATCAGCCAAAAAGAAGCCACGGTCAATCTTTGTGTGGAGACGAACATCGATACTTGTAGAAAGAGAATATTAATATCCTGGACTTGCTTGAGTTCTTTTGTTCAACTTACGTTGTATGTCTATCCATAGAGATGATATTATGACCATATTCAGTGGGTCCAAATGAAGGACAAGTATCATTCACAAGTGATTCTTTGCGGCTAGGATGAACAGCTATAGGAGAAGGAGTATAAGAAGTGGAAGTATTTGGCTTGGCTAAGTTGTTGCTACCATATTTTTGTTGAACATCTATGCCAACGGAAGGAGAAGATGGATAGCTAGTAGGTGCGCCGTTGCTTATGGCGGGTGTATGATCATGATGGTCAAAGTGAGGGGAATTTGAAGTAGGTTGAGGAGTGGTTGGTTGAGAAGACATGATGATTCTACTTTTAAAAAGTAACATGTCAAAAACAGTGTCAAGTGAAACGAAACACAACAAACCTTTGCGGGGATGATTCTATTGCCGTTTTAATTGTGTATTGATGTGTCGAAATAGGCATTAAAGCCGAGTGTTGTTGCTCTGTATGATGATAGGGCTTTTGACCTTCGGAAACACTTGTTATATGATAAGAGCTAAAAGCAAAAAAAAAAATAGAAGGTCAGAAAGAAAGAGAGCGAAAAGAAAAGAAAAAACGAAAGAAGAGAGAAAGGGATAGAACGAGAAAGAGAAAAAAAAAAAAGAGAAAAAAATATTTTCAAGCTGTAACCAGGGCAGTGGCTGGTACCAAAAAAAAAAATAAAAAATCATTTACAGCTCTCTGTTTAAGAAAGCTTAATACTGTCACAACAAGCAAAGTAGTGATCCAGAACAACCAAGTAGTCAATAACTCATCTCTAGCCAAACCCTTTTTTTTTATCTCGAGCTATTTGTTGCCTTTGTGATCTACAAAAGGTGACTTTTTCATTCGAGATCTCTTTACACTCGCACTGCCTGTCCTTTATACTTTCGACAGAAAGAGATGAGCTATTTGCTATTGTTGGTTTATGACGATGCTTTCTGTGTACTGTGTATGCTTTTCTTCATTCTGTCATCTATAGGCTCTCTTTTTTCTTCCCTCGCTATCCATATTATAAATCAAAGAGTTATACCTTATTCTGCCTAAATGATGTGACTCTGGTTGATCGTATTCTTCGTTTGTGTATCTATGCTGAGTACCAGGATCTATAGTCATAACCCCCCCAAAAAAGGACAAGAAAAAAAATGAAAGTTAAGGGAAAGTGAAAACAATTTTTTTTTTTTTGGACCTTGTTTCTCTTCATGTTTCTGTTGTTTGATGTTTCCATAATTTCTGGTTTCTCGTTTAGTATATTTTTAGCTCATCTCCAATACAATCTTGTCAGATACAGTTCAAGCGCCGCACTGACTCGGAAACCAATCGTATTTGAAACCTGTCAATTGAGGATTAGAAAAAAAGAATGTGTAATCCACTCATCTTACACACCCCTGATAATTGGGTTTTTGTACACCAAGTAACACTATGGAGATCCCTTTTTTTTTTTTTTACTACATGAATTGTACTCACATTCTTGACCCTTCAATAGTAACTGTATAACATAAGATTTGAGCCAAAGCTCTTTTTTTCTGTTGCACTTCTTCCTATGCTTGAATCCTCTTCCCTCTTTTTTTTTTTCGCTATCTTTCATTTATTTTGAGCACCCGCTACAAGGGGTTAAATTAGTAGTCAAAACATCTTGCTAGTTACTTTCAACTCTAGGGAAATTTATTAACCCACTTGGAAATGGCTCATAAACTGTCTATTGGTACCACATAGAGACAAAAAAAAAAAAAATGTCGGATCAAACTTTTGTTAATTAAGCAATTTTCAATTATTTTTGGATCAAAGTGCGCACGCGTTTGATTTCAAATGTGCTAAAGGCAGGAAACCCTCAAAGTGGTTGGCATAGATGGTCCATTATGCTTTATGACAATATGAGCCAATTAAGCTTTGTCTTCTTCTTTTTTCTTGTACCAAGATAGTTTTATCCAAATTAGAATTGTGGGGTTTCCCCTTCCTATGAACAACTCTTTATTGTTAGTATATGTATATGCATATCTATTTGCTTACAAGCACACAGAAATATATTGATTTAGTAAACTACTATGCTGCTATTGACCGATTCTTTTGGAGATATGAAACAAGAAACCGAGAAGCTATTTTCGGAAATTAGCTTTTGCCTCTAACCACGTGTATCTAACCGAGAAACAAGTTCTACACCTGCATGCAGCCAGGAGTTTCATTTACGTAGAATGGATAGAGATGTAGCTTTGGTGCATTACGGACAATGAATTTGGCAGAAAAAGAAAAAAAGAGAGAGAGAGACTTTTGGGTATCAACCCAGAAAGAAATGACTTGGGCATATACGTGTTGCTGTCATAGAAAGAAATCAAAAAAAAAAAACTGTGATTTTCTATAACTATAGCAGTTAGTTATCCTCGGTTCCTGGGATCTTTGGTCATCTTGTCTATTATCTAGATAAGTGGAAGAGCTGTGTCCGAAAATGTCAATCTATTTCAAAAAAGCAAAAAACATATGATGTTTGCTTTTGTGAAGTTGAAAAGGCTCAAATAATTACATAGCCTCAAATGCTTTTATCTGAATAAATGCGATTTGTTTTTCTGCTTTTGTACTGCTAGATAGTAAGATTCATCAATTACGGAAGCCTCAGGGCTCACAACACCCAACTTGAAGAGAGGCACAAAACTCAATCTCTCTTCTTAAGAAAAAAAAGGTCACAATATGCAAGATGTTCGATAACAAGCAAATGTGCAATCTTTTTCTATGGAGACAGTTATCTGCAATCTACACTAGTAGTCAACCCTCCTCTCGAGCAAACGATATGGGGGTAGAAATGAAAAGCATAACTGCAGGAAGAAAATGATCCTTTTTCTACCTTCTGCCTTACAAGAGACTGCTTTTAAGCTACTCTGTAAAGAAAAAAAATGTATCCTTGGTGATAGCTGAATTATTGGATATTCATGGCAGCAATTTTAATTGGATGAATTCATCTGGTCCCGAATTAAACAGAATTGGTTTGTTTTTACCTTTCTGCTTTATAAGAAAGAAGTTGCTTTTTGAATTTGATATTCGGCTACCACATAACAATCCATTGTCTTCTATATTAAATAATCTTATTAAGTAGTACAAATCCAAGAGTTTCTCTTGTACAAGTAGTATTGTGTTAGTGCGTTTGTGGCAACTCCGGAAAGAGCTAGACGTACAGGTAAGAGAAATCATACTCAGAAGCACTGATTAGTATTTTCACATCCAACTAAAGCAAAACTCCCTCCCCCTCCTCCTCCTAACAGTTGATTTTCAAGCAGGTTTAGCTAAAGTGACACTTTTTTTTTTTTTTGGATCAGATAAATCACATTTATTTGTCTGATCGTTTATAAAAAAAAAATGACGTCCACCAATTAATATCCAAGTAATTAAGAGTAGATCTCCGTTAAAAACATAAATGTTTAGCCGAAAAATATGTGTCACAAGACCCTTCATTGCTACAATGATGAAGAAAAAAAAAAAGTCCTACAATTGATACTGTCAAGACCAAGATATAAGCTGTTCGTATACTAGATATGCCTCGCTTCATGAAAAGAACAAGCAACAAGCAATAACATTAAGCAGCTCAAGAAGAGAGTGTAAATGGTAGGAAAAGAAAGGGAGACAAAGAGGATTAGTCATTGATTGTCTCTAATTGAAATACTCAGATTTCGAAACATTTCTATCGGAAAGGAACCAAAAACTGACAATTATTACACTTTAAAAGAAAAAAAAAAGACTTTGGGCAAAAGAGAACAAACTTAGATGATCTTGTTGGTTGATAGTACTAAAGCGCCCAACTAGCAAAGTAACAGCCATTACTTTAGTAGTTATAGACCCTTTAGTCCAGCTTGTTTCTTTTGCCAGGCTTACTTTTTGTTTGATTATTCATCAAAAGCATCGGAGATAGAATGAGAGACAGAATAAGGCACCGTAGCACATCAATTACGTTAAATGAATAGATTGACATCAAATAGCAACTGTTGAAATCAGTTCCGCATGTGTTTAAGAGGATCGTTTTTAGGCTCCGTGTTTACTTGAAAACATATAAAAGTCCTTCCATGTATGCCAATCCTGTCAAAAAAAAAAAAACTAGTTTTATTTTAATTTAACAAAAAAAAATTATGTCTGCTGAAAACAACACTTTCACTGCCTGGGCTGGTGTCGCTAAGGGTGAGGAACTGATATTTTTTGATTGTAATGCAAACAATAGACTGACTTGACTTTCATCGTAGGCCAACCTCTCCAAAAGATGGAATTGACCCTTAAGCAATGGGATGAAGACAGTGTTGAAATGGATATTACTCACTGTGGTATGTGTGGTAGTGATGTAAGTATACTATATATGCTTCAACCAAGAGTTTGTATATTGATGATGTCCTTTTTTTTTTGGGGGTGAATTAGATCCACACTCTTGAAGGTCACTGGGGTCCTACTGATTATCCTTGTGTTGTTGGTCATGAAATTGTTGGTGTTGTCACCCGTGTCGGTAAGAACGTAACCAACTTGAAGGTCGGTGACCGTGCTGGTGTTGGTGCTCAATGTCACTCTTGTCACAAGTGTCAAAACTGTTTGAACGGCAACGAAAACAACTGTAGTGCTGGATTCTGTGGTACTTACAATGCCAAGTGGGATAACGGAGACAAGACCTATGGTGGTTATGCTGACAAGTGGCGTGGTGATTACCGCTTTGCCTTCAAGGTGCCTGACAACTTGCCCAACGAAGTTGCTGCCACTTTCTTCTGTGCTGGTGTCACTACTTATGCTCCCTTGAGACGTACTAATGTCAACGAAAAGTCTGTTGTCGGTGTGATGGGTATTGGCGGTTTGGGTCACTATGCTATCCTCTGGGCCAAGGCTATGGGTGCCAAGGTTGTTGGTATGTCTAGCAGTGACAGAAAGCGTGAGACTGCCATGCAACTTGGTTGTGATGAATATGTCAACACCAGTGACGACGAGGCTCTTGCTGCTTACAAGGATAAGTTTACTCACATTCTCTGTACTGGTTGTGGTGAAGATTTCACATGTAAGTTTCTTCAATTGAAAAGCACTAGTCTAGATGGATCTTAACATTTTTATGAACCAATAGGGGAAAAGTACCTCACTCTCATCCGTGCCAACGGTCACTTCCTCAACGTAAACTTGCCTGACTGGAAGTTCCCTCCTCTTAGTCCCCTTGTGTTGACCTTTGGTCAAGTCAACATTAGCGGTTCTCTCATTGGTTCTCCCAAGGAAATCGAAGAAATGCTTGCTTTTGCTGCTGAAAAGAACATTCGTCCCTGGATCACTGTTCTCCCTATGGACGACGTCAACAAGGCTATTGAAGATTTCAATGCTGGCAAGCCCAGATTCAGATTCGTCTTGAAGAACTAAGACACTCTATACCATAGATGCTCAACTGTACATTATTTTACTCTATAGAAATTTGTTCTGTTTTTTATTAAAAATTATTCCTTACTTACGATCACTTTTTTCTGTCTTTCTTTTTGACTAAATGCAAAAGCTACAACAGGTGTTTGGCTTTGAGAATTAGAGCATTATGTAGGAATGCACAAAGAAAAGAAAATTTGCTGGTTCTTGTTATCAATCTCAAACAAAGAAAGATTTCTCTTGAAGAAATGTTACTGTCAAATGCATACTTGAGCCCTTCACCTAAATTGGCTTTTTGTTTTTATAGAGAAGGTTTTTACTAGAAAAGGCATAATCATATATCTTGGTAAAAGAGAAAATCAGTGTCTTTCCTATTGTTTGCTTTTCTTATACGTTTATCGATCTAAGCTAGAATGAGGAATGAGACGCAAGGCTCTAGTTTGATATCTGATTAAATGACTTTGTTTTTAGACTGAAAATAAGGTAAAATAAATAGAAATGCAAGATTGTTTTGGCTTTGAGGGCCAACATAATACATCCAGCCATGTAAAACTAATTTTTATTGTCAGTTCTTGTTACTCTTAAAGAAGCCAATAAAGAAAAGAGAGAGAGAGAGAGAGAGAGACTAGAGGCTGTTTTTAAATCGAGATGTTCAAGTCAGCAATACTTGTCATTTCGTCTATTTCAAACAATAAAGGTAAGCCAACCTTTGTTTTTTGATTTAAATTACACTGAGTCAACAGAGCAAGCAAGCAATAAAAAAAAACCTTAAAAGCAAAAGCTAAAGCGATGATAAACTGACAAATCTTGAAAGTATTGAAAACCTTTTTTTTTCTCTCTCAAAAATCTTACTGTATTGCACAAACTAGTTTGTAGTTTGACTGAATTTCATTTATAAGTGATTCATTCCTTAGATTCACCAGACTATAAAGTTTCAAATTAGAGCAAAATGAAGGATTTGTGACATGAATTGCATTATTATTACACAATTATACAAGTGATTTCAACTCAAGTTACACCATATGAAATCTTCTAAATCGCTTCATCTCTCCAACTGTCTCAAATAAAAAAAAAAAAGAGAGTGGAGAGTCCATCTGGGATAACTTCTCGACTTTTGTTGTTTTTTTTAAAAAAAAAAAAAAGAAAATTCGAGAAAAAGATCCTGGAGCAAATAGTCTGATAGAGCTCCCCTGTAGACACACAACGAGTATACATGCTTGTCATAAAAGAGACTTTTACAACACAAAAGCTTTCTATTATTCAATCTTTATTGAAGCGCAGATAATAAAAAAAAACTGTTTATATTTCATTGAATCAAATTATCAAGCTTTGTCCCTATTATTCAGCATAACCAACATGAATATCAAAACCCGCCTTTTTTTTTTCTTTTGCCACGATGTATTATGTATTGCTGTGTAACTTTGAGTAACTCATGCCATGTGATGCAAACTTTCTTTTTTGACACTTGTTTGTGATCTTTAAATTCCTTTTTAAGGCATTCTTTGTCTAAATGGAGGCATTAGAAATTCGATATTCATAACAATATCACTTGTACACACACTTTTCTACTGATTATGAAGGTGTGGAATTACACTGTAGTCATACTGATGATGTGTTGATTTCTCCTTTTTATGAAATCCCCCTTTTTTCTTGGATGCTTGATCACTTTGCCCTTTGAGTCAAAGTTGCCTCAAGACATAAAGTCTGAGTTGATTTTCAACTGTAGCACTCTTCTCTCCCCCTTTTTTTTTCTTCCCTTCTCGGTAATCTTTGCTAAACAAACTAATTTCGATACCTCATTAACAAAGCAGGATATACATATCAAAGATGTATACTTCTGTTTATTAGTATCTTCTTTTTTTTTTGTTGACTGTCTTGTAGAAATGAACAAGGTCTCCAGAGGATATATGACATGTTTATGTAGAAAAGCAGTCAATGTTATCTCACTTAGGATGAGGTTGTCTATAGCACTAAAACTGTTAAACATCTGCCTCATCTTGTTTTTTTTAATACTAATCCAAAGAAGGTAGATTAACTATCCGTGATTTAATGATTGCGAAACGTGTCAAATGAGACAAGAGAGATATTATTCGAGAATAAATCTCAAACAGACCAACACAATGTAGCTTGAATTCACTGTGTATGACTGAGTCAATTGAACTTCCCTCCCCATGTTGACCTTTGTGGCGCGACCTAAAAGCTTCAAGGCAATACAACCATTGTCTTGTTTGTTATGTTTTCATTAAAACTATTTTCATTCTTGTGGCTGTATTGCAAAAAAACAAAACAGAATAGGCAGTTGATCTGATGCTATAGCAAAATGATTAGTAAGAAAATGAGAGAACTGAGCTAAAGTCAAAGATGATCGTGTATTCTTATACGTCATGTAAAATAGAAACTTTTTTTTTTTTGTTCCTCGGTCTCTTACTGGCCTTTAATTTTTTTTTCATCTTTTTGATTTGATCAAATTTAACATATTAATGATTAAACCCTTTCTGCCTTTCAATTTTTAAAAAAGAACAGGTCTAATTCAAGCATATACTTTATTGAATTCTCCAGTGAAGAAACGTTGGTCCCTTGAAAGGAGGAAGAAAAAAAATACATATTTCGGAAAGAACACCATCTCACTTTAGCACACTCAAATAAACAAGCTTATTTTTTTCTCGAGAAAAAACCAAAAAAAAAAACTCGAGATTTTCTTTGTTCTTTTGTATTACTCATCCAATAAAGCGGCCATTTATCTGTTTCAATTTGAATCAAAACAGATGCAGTCAAAATACGTAAGTCAATTGCCCAAAAATAGTTCAGTCAATCCAATCTCAGTCATTGTGATTTCTTGTATAAAAACCCCCACAAAAAAAACAGGGACAATTGTTTATTATTCTAAAAGAAGAACAAACTATAAAAGGAAAAACATGTCTACTGAAAACAACACTTTCACTGCCTGGGCTGGTGTCGCTAAGGGTAAAGAAAAAAAAACTTGTTTTATAGAAAGTTGTAATTTAATGCTTCTGTCTAGGCGAACCTCTTCAAAAGATGGAATTGACCCTTAAGCAATGGGATGAAGACAGTGTTGAAATGAACATTACTCACTGTGGTATCTGTGGTAGTGATGTAAGTTTATAGAAAATGGGGGGGGCCAAAATGTCATGTATCTCATTTCTTGTCTTCTAGGTTCACACTCTTGAAGCTCATTGGGGTCCTACCAACTATCCTTGTGTCGTTGGTCATGAAATTGTTGGTGTTGTCACCCGTGTCGGTAAGAACGTAACCAACTTGAAGGTCGGTGACCGTGCCGGTGTTGGTGCTCAATGTCACTCTTGTCACGAATGTGCCCGTTGTGAGGCTGGTAAAGAAAACAACTGTGCCAAGCATACCGGTACCTATAACTCAAAATGGCCTAGTGGTGATAAGACTTATGGTGGTTATGCTGACAAGTGGCGTGGTGATTACCGCTTTGCCTTCAAGGTGCCTGACAACTTGCCCAACGAAGTTGCTGCCACTTTCTTCTGTGCTGGTGTCACTACTTATGCTCCCTTGAGACGTACTAATGTCAACGAAAAGTCTGTTGTCGGTGTGATGGGTATTGGCGGTTTGGGTCACTATGCTATCCTCTGGGCCAAGGCTATGGGTGCCAAGGTTGTTGGTATGTCCAGCAGTGACAGAAAGCGTGAGACTGCTACACAGCTTGGTTGTGATGAATATGTCAACACCAGTGATGATAAGGCTCTTGCTGCTTACCGAGGTCAATTCACTCACATCCTTTTGACTGGTTGTGGCTCTGACTTTACCTGTAAGTTTTTTTTTCTTCACTTATCATTTACCTCCTTCATCTTAACTCATCTTGTTTTCTCTCGTTTTTTTTTAGGGGAAAAGTACTTGACTCTTATTCAACCCAATGGTCACTTTATCAATGTCAATGCTCCCGATTGGAAGTTCCCTCCTCTCAACCCTCTTCTCTTGATCATGACTCAAGTTAGCATCAGTGGTTCTCTCATTGGTTCTCCCAAGGAAATCGAAGAAATGCTTGCTTTTGCTGCTGAAAAGAACGTTCGTCCCTGGATCACTGTTCTTCCCATGAACGACGTCAACAAGGCTCTTGAAGATTTCAATGCTGGCAAGCCCAGATTCAGATTTGTCTTGGAAAACTAAGTGCTTTCTTTCTTTAGAAGCTTGATCAAACTGTATATTAGGATACCAATTTTCTATCACTTTAGAAAAGAAAAAGATGTCTCTTTTGTTAAATAAAACCATTCTACACTCATCTTTAGAGGGTGTTGTCATTTATTATATATACGCTTTTTTTATTCATGTATTCTTCAATCGAACAAACTCTTTCAAAATCAAACAGCCAAACAAACAAACAAAAAAAAAAAAGAGTCATTTGATCTTGTTTTTCCTACCCTTTTTTTCTCTCTTACTTATCAACTGTAAAGCAAATAAGGCGAAAGAGAAAAATAAGCAGCTTTTTTTTTGTTTCTCCTTAAAGCAAATGAGGAATCACTTGTTCCCCATCTTACTCCTTATCTTCTTTTTGTTGTCTGTCTATGGAATCTATGAAAACTCAAGTGATGAGACAACAAAGACAGTCTGTACAACTGTCTATTCTACTACACCCACCCTTCACTTGACAGCCATACAACAACCTTTACCTAGTCACCTAGACAACAGTCACCTAGAAGCCAGTTTAGCAAGTGACCAACAAGCATTGAAACGTATGGTGATGATTCTGAGTCTTGTAGGAGGTTTGGGTGTCATTGCTATCGTCACCACGATTGTCCTGTTGAGTCGTATGCGAAAAAGAACAAAGAGACATGCATTGATAGATGATCGGGATGAAAACTCTACCTTTATGAGCCTAGAAGATCGTTCCATCTCACCTGAATCCTCTGCACCACCTCTGATCAACGAAGCAACAGAAGACCCTGACTACAGTTGCTATGATACCATCCAACCAACCTTATTCACCCATATACCTTCTCCTTCTGCACCCACTGCTAAAGAACTAGCCATAGTGGATGATGACAGTAACAGTATACAAGGTTTGAGTTCTACTGATCCTACTTGTGTTCAATGTTCACCTAGGATGATAGCATCTCAATTACCACCACCACCTGCTTATACACCAAGTGCTCCTCCTCATGATACTTTACCTGTCATCATGGCAATGCAGACTATACCACCTTCTCTTGGCTCTTGATTTAGACTTGTATTTCTATTCCTTATACCCCCCCTTATCACTCCTATTTCTTTGGTGTTTCCTCCTTGATTTACAGATATATATAATACAATCGGATGCATTGAACTTCTTTCTCTCTCTTTCTTTAAGAAAAGGATGAAATCTATTGTTTGCCTGTTTTCATTGTTATTATGCTTGCTTGTGGTAGAAGCTGGGAGTTATCATCGCCGTCATTATATCGATGCCAGCTTATTACAGAAACGAGAAGATGGCTGTGATCTAACGTGTGGTGCTCTAGAATCTGACTGTTCTACAAGGTGCAACACAAAAGGATCTCGAATCAATAGAGAACTTCAACATGTCTGTTATGAGGGTAATTGCTATTGTGGATTTTCACTTCAACCAGATCAATAAAGTTTTTTTTTTGGGTGTGACTTTTAAAAAGCCGAAAAACCTTTTCTTTATCTGTTGGTGCGTGTTTTCTCTTTCTCTCTCTCTCTTTTTCTTTTTCTTTTTCTTTTATATATATATATTTATCTTTACTGCTATGAATGGAGACTCTTTATTACCTCGATCTCTATTTTCTGCTTCTACTTTAAAAAGAGAAAATGTGGATGATAGTATAGGTAAAACACGATAGTGTGAATATGCTTCAAATCAATCGTGTTAAACACGTTATTCTTTATGAACAGTTTCTTTACTAAGTCCTCAACAACCTGCAAAGAGACGAAGAAGACGTTCGACCAGTCAACAAAGAGCTCTTGTCAGAACCGAACCTACACCTACTGTCTCGAAAAATGAAGTGCGCAGTCAAAGAGACCAACCTGTCATTCTTGAAGATGTCAACGACAGTGAAAACAACAGCCATAACAGTGATAGTCATAACAGCAGTAGTAGTAGCAGTAGTAGTGAGGAAGAAGATAATGATGATATTGAATCAAACATGCTTCAACAAGATAATATCTCAAGTGCCCATATTAACCATACCATGCATCATCTCTTACTCAAGGTAAAACCATCACAAGTTTTCTTTCCCTTTATTTTATTGACCACAATGTTAGCTGGAGCGACAACAATCCAAACAAAACAAGTATCTCGAGAAATTAAAACAGTTGAACAAATCCATCAAAAAGACCAATCGTTTGATTACCTTTAATGCCAATCAATTGATGCAAGCAGTCAATCAAGGTAAATCAAAGCCTGCCTTAGCCAAACGATCTACACCCTTGGATCCTACCCATAAGAAACAACAGACAAATGTGGCTTTGATTAGTGATGATGATATGTCAGAGGAAGATGCTCGTACCTCCTTGTCTGCTCAACCCATACCGAAAAAAAAGTCAAACAAACCTACCTTTGTAAGCTTGAGATTCATTGTTATGATTTTCCCTTCTATTGATTGTCTTTTATAGCCTATGCCTGCTAAAATCACACCTATTCGAAAAGTCTTTCAGGAGATTGAGATGGCCAAGAGTAGCACCATGGATATCTTTGTACCCAGACAGAAGAGGGGTGATATTGAATTCAAAAAGAAGCCGAGATCTCTTTTGTACAATATAGCCAATGATAATACACCTGCAGGAATTCATGATTTAATGATCACTACTTCGATGGATGGTGAATTGCATTTCTGGAATACAAAAGAGAGAAGGTAAAACAAGCTATACAGTTTAGTGTGTGTATGGGTTATTGACTCTCTCATATTAGAAAAATCAAGACGATTGGATCAGATCATCTATATGATAGTTGGATTGATGATATCTGTTGGGCTACACCTAGTACCTTGGCCTTCTGTCCCCCACAAAAATCAGAGGAACCTGTCAAGTTGATCCATATTGGTAAAACGAGCAGAACCAATGTAGAAGGTCGTATTCAAAGTCTAGATGAGAGTCCACATGAAAATGGTATCTCTGTGATTGAGAGTCTGGATACAGGGGATCATAATACACAATATATGGAGAAATGTAGTTTCTTGACTGGTGGTTATGATAAGAGTGTGGTAAGTGTGCAGACAAGTACAAGACAATTGTATGGCTAACACAATCTACAGTATATCTGGAATCTGAAAAGAGAATCACCACTGGACAATTTCACAACATCTGAAGTCAATCGTCTGAATCTAAAGCACACATCTTATCTGTTGTCCCTTTGTTATGATAAATATCGCAGCCATTTGATTTCGGGTGGAGCAGATGAACGTCTTGTTATCTTTGATATGCAGACAGACTCTACTGTGAGAGAGATGCGATTGAGTCAACGTATCAATCAGATCAACCAAAGTAAAGCCAATCCCAATCTACTGTTAATCACGTAAGTTTATTCTATTGTCTTGTCTATTTGCCTATCACTCATCTAATCATCAGGGTCTCATCCTCGGTCGAACAATTCTCGGTCTATGATCAACGATGTCCCGGTTATGATGGTATTAAGCTTCGTTTTGGTCAACATGAGAATGATAATCTATCTCGATACATTAAGCCTGATATCCATGACAATGGTTACACTATCTGTTGTGGATCTCAAAGTTCTTCTAAGCTTAACTTTTGGGATTTACGTTATACGGGTGTCAGTCGAAACATCTCGTTCTCTATGGAAACACCTTCTACCTCCAAGATTCTAGTCCCTAAATTTATACCAAACACAAATACCATTGTCTCTGTCTCATCTACTCGCACACTCAGCTGGCTTGATTATCAAGTGAAAAAAGATGAAATAGTAAAGACATTGGTATAAAAAAAAAAGAGAGATGGTTTAATTATTATTAAAAAAAAGGTTGATTTGATTATGTAATTACACCCTTTTCTTTTCTTTTTTTTTTCTTTTTTTATGATGTATGATCTAGACTTCCAAAGAAGTAGGCTGCATAGAAGCAACACCACGAAGGCGACGTTCCTTTTCTGCCTCTAGTTGACCATACAGTAAATAGAGTGCCTTTTCATTTGATTCCATTGTGCCTTGAATGGTAAACATACGTTCACCCGAATCATCATGGGGAAATTTAGCAATAGAGATATGTGAACCAGATAGTTTTCTGATTTCCGAAATCTTTTGTCCTCCTTTACCGATAATACATCCCACCATATCACTTGGAATTGAAATATGTTGTGTACGCATATCTTCCATAGGTGTATTTATATTATTTGTATGATGATGATGATGTTGTTGTTGTTGTTGTTGTCTGGGTGGCATAAAGTGATTATTCTGTACAGTCACAGCTGCTTTTGTAGGATTATACAAGATGGTACCATAAGCTCTATCTTTATCTTCAATCAAACATGTTCCAATCTCAGTCATGGCCTGTTCAATACTCTGAACATTGCCACGTACTTCCACAACCCGTTCTGTGGACTGAGGTAATAATGTCTTGGAGGCTGTCATACGTACACCTGAAAGATCTTGTATGAATTTGATTTTGGCACCTTGTCGGCCAATCACTGTACCCATTAGATTATGAGAGATTAAGAGACGTATTGTAGCAATGGCTGTGTCTGTCGGATGGCTGTTTTGTTCATCGGATGGTTGTGTCTGTACTGAGTTTTCAATGATAGTACGAGCAATTAGCGAATAAGCCTAGATGAGAGAGAGAGAGTTGAGTCAGAGTATCCTTAAAAAAAAACGTTTAAAACTTACTTTGGCCACACCTTCAAGTGTACCACTGACAGTCAATACACGGTCATGAACACCTTGAACTACTTTGGATACACCTGCCTTCACACCAGTGACTTCGCGTAGTTCAGCAACATTCTTGCCTCCTTTGCCAATAATAACACCTGCTTCTTTTGTAGAGACAAGAGCGCGTAAAGTTAAGGGCTCTTCTTGAGTTTGGCTACTCAAATTATCTACGTCGTAATGCTCGGATGGCGCGTTTGACATTATGGTTTTTTTTTTTAAAAAAATAAAAAAATAAAAAATAAACGGATATCACAATAAAAAAAAAAAAAGATTTTCAAAATGACTATCGAATGTGTAACACAAGTCATTGTAAACTCCTCTTCTGCTTGATAAATTCAACTGGTTATTTTGTAAGGTCAAGATGGGCACTTTTTTTTCTGATAAAGTTGAAAATGTTAAAATTGGCGTATTTGAATGTTTGATCTAATAGTATATGTGGACATCCTCAATATAACCAATATTTCACCATCTTGTCTGTCTCTATTGAACCAATCAAATGCTTTTGTTTATCTTGTGCTTATTGTCACTCACTCTCATGTATACGGTTTATGCTGATGATTACTATTTTGGGTTTAACTCAGCTGACGTGTTCCTCTTTTCTTTTTTTTTAAGCATAATAAAAAAAAAAGGGTATCTCTCTCTTTCTTTCTTTTTTCTCTTTATATAATTTTTTTTAAATAGTAAACCTACCATGTCAGTTCAAGATGCCTATAACAAGATGTTTTCAAATTTTCAAAAGATGAGAGATTACCTTGCACCTGTCTTGAAGGATTCCAAGTTTAAAGAGACTGGCTGTATTACACCTGAAGAGGTTGGGGGGTTTGTTGTTGTTCAATAGAACCATAAGCTAAAGATGTTTGTCTTTAGTTTGTTGCAGCAGGTGAATTCTTGGTCTACAAGTGTCCTACTTGGCACTGGTAAGAAACAGATGAACTGTCATGGCTATAGTCAACAAATGTGTTTATTTAGGGAAGCAGGATTAGACAGTAAGAAAAGAGATTATTTACCCAATGATAAGCAATTCTTGGTCACACGTAACGGTAAGCCAACCAAGAATCACTCCTATCCGCAAACTAACACAACCTATCAGTGCCTTGTATTCGTCGTGCTCGTCAAATGGAGTACACTGAAGATGACTCTGAGACCCAGATCAAGGATGAAAACGATCTTGAAGAAGATTGGATGTTTACCCACAGTACTCGAGTCACAAAGACAATGGAAGAAATTGCACAGACAATCATGACTGAAGAAGAAGAAGAGGCAGAGATCAAGAGGGGATTAGAGAAGCTAAAGATGGAGGACCTAGAAGACATACCGGACATGGATGATATTCCGGATATGGATGATCAGGTGCAAGAAGAAGAAGATCCGGTAAAGATGTGTTCAACCATATTTTATATATATATATATATGAAACCAACATGTATGATAGGCTATTGCTATTCAAGACACAAATGATAAAGTATTGCAAGTACGCACGTATGATGTGTTTATCACCTATGACAAATACTATCAAACACCACGTATTTGGTTATTTGGTTATGATGAAGAACGTCGTCCTTTAGCCTCTGCTCAGGTGTTTGAAGATGTTTCGCCTGATTATGTCAAAAAGACCGTCACAATCGAAACACACCCTCATCTTGCCCTCAGTCTAGCCTCGATTCATCCTTGTAAACATGCTGAAGTCATGAAGAAGATCATTGAACGTATGGGTGATGGTCAAAAAGCAGGTGTCGGCAGTGATCAAGAAGAAAGTGGTATTCGTGTCGATCAATACTTGATCATCTTCTTAAAGTTCATGAGCTCTGTTATTCCTACTATTGACTATGATCATACTATGAGTGCTTAGAATGTCTTTTACCTATTTTGTTGTTGTTGAGAGAGAGAGGGGAAAATAAAGCTTTCTTTCTTTTGTGTCAATTCTTAAAATGGTGAAACACCTTCGTGGCTTATTCTTAGTTTGGACAGGTTAAACTTTTCGACTTCCGGGGGGGGGGACCACCATCAATGTAGATAACCCCACCCCCTATAGTGGCTTCGCTCAGCTTGTGTGTATAATTCATCCTGTCTAACTTTATTTTTTTTTTGTTTTTTTTATATATATATATTTTGTACAGTTTATCAACCCCCCTGATGCTTTCTACAGTAGGTTTCTAACCCTTCACTTTATGTTTGATGCCTTATTAAAGAACGATGCTTATAGTCTAGACTGATTAGAACTACACCTAGAGCTTTCCAAGTTTCTCGCAGCTTAGCGTAAAGTGGACAACATGTAATTCTCTTGAGCATCTCCTAATCTCTCTTTTCTGTTTAATATAGCACAACCACAGAAACCAAAGCAACCACACTAACAGAGACTAAACCTGTACTTGAATTACCCAAGACAAATGAAACAGTGGAAGAATTCAGTCAAGTTTTTGAAGGTAATAAAAAAGAAAAAAAAACTACTACTTTATGGATGAACTGAAACCCAAAAAAAAAAAAGTTCCCAAGCGTGTTACACCTACCCATAACATCCCTGTTTGCAACCTTCAAATAAGAGGTTATTTACCTCAACAACTCGACTTTTTTGCCGATTTTGCTCGTCGTGCAGCTTTTCATATGGGTATGCCTTGTTCCGGCACCGTTCCTTTACCTACCCAAACCTCTCGTTGGACAGTCATTCGATCACCTTTTGTACACAAAAAATCACAAGAAAACTTTGAGAGAAAGACACATAAGCGATTGCTTCAAATCAAAGACACTCATCCTGAAGTAGTAGAAAGATGGTTGCAGTATTTGACAATGAATGCACCAGCTGGTGTTGGTATGCGTGCTACCAAGTTTGAGTTTGAAGCATTGTCGAAATAAACATCAAAAGAAAAAAAATGATTTGTTTGTTATGTATGTATGTGTGTGAGAAGGAGATGTCTGAGAACACGTGACATACAAGTGTGTGTGTGTATTTGAAAGAAACATACGACTCTAAAAGAAGGTTGCATTAATTTGGTTTATATCTATTTTTCCCTTCTTTTTTTTTTCGTATTATTATTGTTATTTTATTATTTTACATGACAACCACAGCTTATTCTTCCGCCTTTCCTCCACTTCAATCATTCTCACCATGGTCTCTGCCAAACAACACAACGACCGTTAAACGACCTACAGTCACTTCAAACAACCATCCATTCATGACAGCACCTAAATACCCTGCTTACCTAAAACATACTCGGTATGCAAGCCTAGTGATGGAACAATACCATCATTTGTCCAACAAACAACGTACGCATGATTCTATTGAAACTGTCGATTTACGCCTTCCCCAATATTGGAATAAAAATGACAAATCGCGATCCATTGAAGTTGGCATGAACGGTCTTGATTTAAGCTATCAAAGTAAGCTTTTTTTTTGTGTGAGAAATTCATAAACGGGCTTTGTTTGTTCATCATAACAAATTCTAGGCTCTCTTAAATCTAGTCAACAGCAACAGACAATAGCTGAGGCAGCCACTGCTCGTACTCATTTCCCTGTTCGAACTCAGTGTGGAGTGTATTACTTTGAGATCAAGGTGAATTCATTAGGTCTAGATGGTTTGTTTGCTATTGGTTTATGTGCTGCTCAACATAAATTGGATACTTTACCAGGTAAGAAACAGACTGTTGTATAAATGCATAGCTTACCCTTTTTTTTTATTCAAAGGCCATGATATTTTCTCATTTGGATACCATGGACAAAGTGGTCAGATTTTCAAACAAAAACAAGCTCAAGATTATGGGCCTAGTTTTTCATCAGGTGATGTGATTGGTTGTGGAGTCGATTTTACAACAGGCCATGTCTTTTTCACCAAAAATGGCATCTCTCTCGGTCCAGCTTTTGAACTGGATAAAGACATGCCTTATTACCCTTGTGTTGGTCTCAGCACACCGGGTGAACGTATCACGGCTAACTTTGGTCAACAGCCTTTCTTGTTTGATATTGTAGACTACATCAAGGTATAACCATACACAAACAACTAGCATGGCTTTTTTTTTTTGCTAAGAAACATTTTGAATCAGAATCAACAAGTTTCATTTCACCTATCCATTCCATCTGATCATCATCAACAGAATGCCTTGGATCAAATCCTGGCTACTTATCTAGTTCATCTAGGCTATACAGAAACAGCAAAATCACTTGTAAAAAATTCACATCAAACCATCAACTTGTGTTTGTCAGACGATGACATCAACAGTAACCACCTTCGTCAGACCATCATGTCTGGCTGTATCGATAGCGCCTTGCATCAGACATACACACATTATCCTGGTCTATTGGAATCTGATCCTGACTTGCATTTCGAACTCAAGACACGTAAATTTCTAGACTATTTCATGACAACAGAAATATCACCTTCACCCTCTCTTGCTTCTTCTCTCTGTCTATCAGATCATATCACAGAAGATACAGACGATGATACCTTGAGTACTTATTCAGGTAGAAGTCGTGCATTGAGTATCAGTAGTGAAGATGAGAAAGCCATGTTGGCTCATGTCTCTACACCACTACCACCAATGCATGTTGCCGCGTCGGGAAGACGCTTGAGTTGGGCTGCTGTAGCTGCTTCTCCAACGACTGTTGTATCGACAAACCCATTTGATACATATGAGTCACCTATGGCTATGAAACGTAGACCATCTCTACTCTTGAGTGCCAGACAAAAGAGTCTCGATGAACAAGATGAAATCATGGAACCAAGTCTGTCTCAGTCCTGTATGCGCCAGGCTATGCTCTATGGTCAGTCACTTCAAGAGGAATACCAACATCAGCCTAAATACCATCATAGACTCATGGAACTCTTTGGCCTTTTGTCCATGTCTGATCCAAAGGCAAGTACAGATGGTGCCTTGTTAACTTTGGCTGCTCGAGACGCCATTGTGACTCGTTTGATTAAGGCGATTCGAGGTAAGAATAAACACAAACATGCTCTCTTTTTTTTATATATCTAATTGTTTTCTCAATTTAGTTTACAAACATCAATCCAAAACCTCTTCTCTGGAACTTGTCTATAAACAAACAATGGTAGTCACCAAAGAACTTTCATTGTCAGGTCATGGTAAAGCTTCCTTGGTCCATTTTGAACATCAACCTTAATAAGCATTCAAAAAAAAAAAAAGAAAGTCAATATCAAAGTAGTTTAGTCATCATCATAATAAAGTCAATCATTGCAATAGTGTGTTAAAGAGGTTCAACCCAGGAATTGATACTTGGAGTACACACAAAGAAAAAGAGAGTCTTCCTCACTCTTTGAAGCAGTGTAGATTTTGCTTCCACTTGGTTTGGATTGATTTCAGCCTTTTAGTACCTTCAATTCTGCTTCTAATCCTTTTGAGAGCTAGTTTATGAACAACATGCAATCTTCAATAGATAGAGTATCATGAAATTCTGTTGCCCGAGTTTTTTTCGAGAAACAAAAAAGAAAGGCAAATTGGCTTTCCAAACAATCTAATTTAGAAATGGTAAAGACAGTATTTGTATTGAATACGATTAATGTGCCTCTCTTTAGGCTTAAAACTGCCTGTGTTTATTTTATTTTCTACTGTTGAATAGACTTGAGTCTAGAATATGCCCCCCTCTCTCTCTATCCTATTTCAAAGCGAATAGAAACAGATCCTCTATTGAAATTGGTGAATAAAAAAGAAAAAGAATGACCAAGTGCTTGAACAAAAAGAGAGAGAGAAAGACTGAGGAAGTAAGCAAAGATGAGAGGCTTCAATAAACTGTGTAGCTCCAAGCGACTTTATCTTTCTTTTTTAAGAAAAAAGTGTGGGGTAACTCCGACGTCCCTACTATTCTATTGTATGCCTATAAACACGACTCATTGAGCACCTTACTTTGAGCATCGCATTGAATGGATAGACTCGGTATGTTTTCTCTGTCTATTTGACTCAAGTGAGTATACTGACTTTTTCTTTTCTTTTCTCATGTTACAGAAGATCAAGCTCCAGAATTCAACGTATTTCGGAATTACTACTATGAGACCAGAACACAAAAAAGACTCTTGGAATTATATATATACTGACTTGAAACACATCAATATAGCTGCCATTCATATCTAACGTGTAAGCAACTTTTATCATCAACTGTAAAGATAGACCGACTCTGACAGAATAAACGCTCTTTAGCTTTGGCCAACACAGCATCCTTCATGAAAGCAGTGATCACACTAGACGCTCTTTGAAGCGAACAATAAACTTGCTGTAGTTGAGTAGTAAGTTGAAGTATATGGTTTCTTATTAAACAGACCCAAAAAAAACAAAGCCATGGTAAGTTCTTCAAGAAGTGAGGCAAAAAAAAAAAGATACAGACGGAGTTTAGACGCACTGACCAGCTATCTTGATGGTTGGACAAGCGTCATGGCAATCAATACTTTTTTTTAAAAAGGAGTTTACAAGTCAGTGTATACAAAAATTAGAGAAGTCTATTGTACTTTTATGCTTTCTTGACTCTTCTTTTCTTGCTCCTTCTCTCTTCTTTTCTTTTTGTTCAAAGGATATACAGGGGGGGGATTAGAAGAGAAGTCATTGTTTGGAAACACAAGAAAAAGCCAGTCCCAAAGGATCGGCAGGCAAATTTCAGCAGTCCAGTCCAACATGTGATTATGTGCTGTCAAAAAGGTATAAAAAGGCTTTATTTTTCGCTTTCTTTTCTTCTTTTTTTCTTTATCCATTTAAGATGAACGGGATGGTCGTTCTCTATAGGCATGTGTCATGACACCTCTGCTGAGTTTGTTGGGCTAAGGGGACAAGATGAACGGGATGTGCGTTCTCTATAGGCATGTTAATAATACCTCTGCTGAATCTGTTGGGGTTAGGGGACAAGGGGGCACTTAGTGCCCTTTTTTTATTATACTTAATAAAAAAAAGAAAAATTACATTATACTTAGACCTTTTTTCATTTCGTGTTTCTTTCCTTTCTTTGACTTGATAATCTTTGAGAGAGTGGTTTTGCCAAAAACTAAAGGCTTCAATAGATCTACTTTATCATATCAAAGAAACATATCGCATACTGACACTTATGAAAAGAAGTCAAGAACAATCATTTTCCATGTCTCTTTTTAGCTTTCATAAACAATCCAATATCTTTCAGGCATACTGAGCCTTTATTGCTGTAGTAGCTCAGTAGCCATAAAATTCTGCTCATCCTTCAGAATCAGTTTTAAACTGTCAAGGCTGTGGACATTCCACTTAAGGTCATCCACCGATCTTTCAGATTTGCTACTACAAGTTCTCAATTGGGTTTTCAAATCAGGAATTTGAGCCAGTGAGTAGCCAAATACCCTGATAATTGTTTTTATTTGTATTTTATGGCTTATAGTTTTGACTGATCCTCAGCCTACAAAAGGTAACAGCCAATTAAGCACTAGAAACACTCATCCTGACCTATGGTGTCTACTTTGTACTATCAAAGAGGATCAAACTATTTGCATAAAAGTAGCCCAATATCGCGATAAATCCTCTCTCTCAAACCTAGAAACACCTTTTTCTTGGTATCTTTCACTACTCTTTTTTTTTATCTTTATATCATTGTACATAGACTGCAAGCTAATTATTGAACTTGGTAGACCAAATAATAAAGCCTCATCGATCTTGATCTTATGATCGCATCTCTGCAATCTACTAAAGACAGGCTGTCTTGTAAGTTTCAGTGAAAGACAGTCTATCTTGTAAGTTTCAGTGAAAGACAGACAAGGAGAGAGAATAACCGATCGCGTTCAAATCAGCTTGTCACAGCTTCCTCTTTGCTTTTAGCGGAGGCTTAGAAATTGCTGCTCTGATCGATTGAACAGTAGATTCATCACAGGTTGAGATCTCAAACAATCTTGGCTGAAAAGTTACTTTGGTAGCCTCAAAGGCATCAAAAAGAACAACAGGCTACAAGTTGACTCAGATAAAGAAGATGAACAGTTTCATTTCGTACAAAAAAAAAAGAAAACGGAAGGCTTCCGATTGAGATGGTTGCAGTGTAGAAAAGAAGTTTATGAAAAAAAAAAACTAGCTTTAGGGGGGGTATCTAAAAGAAGAAAAGCAGACACATAAGGACAAACTCAATCGCTTTTGTCTTGTACTAGCATGCCCTTTGGCCATAATCCATCTTCTTGCCAGCCAGTGATAAGGATAGGGATCTAGAGAAATAATAATAAAGAAAAAGTTTAATGATCCCAATCGTCATTCCAACAATATCAATTCATACAACATGTTTCAATGGAATTGGGTGGCGAAATGCTTGTCGCTGATAAACAAGCTGTTTATAGATAGTTTTACGTTGTTCTTCGTGCTGAACAAGTTCCTGCAGTTTGCTTGACACTTCAGCTAAATCAGTTTGTTTCTCAGCATATTCTGAAGAAGGTGTAGTCCATTGTTTACGTCTGGCTTCCCAAGCAACAAGTCCCTTGGTCTGATCTGCCTCTGTTGTCATTTCTCTTGTAAATAAAAGTAAGAAAGAAAAATATTGGCAGCTACTTGAAAAAAAAGGGGCGAGATTATTTCGATTTCCCGAAAGGGGTGTTTATTTTTTTTCTTTTCTCGAATCAACAGCAATACAATTCTGTTTCCAAACCAAAAAGAAGATACAAATCTGGTTATAAAACCAACAAATCCCTTTCAAATATTCGTTACAATCATCAGCAAGTACTTTTCTATAGATACTGATGTTGCTTCAAATAGCACTAATATCAACCTGTCTTTTGATGAAAGAAGAAAAAAAATACGGAGTTAGAAAAAAAGGTGGGGGAATTTATAAGCATAAGATTGATAGGGGGGCTGTCAAATAAACAGCTTACTTTTTTTTTCATGCTGGTGACATTCAATAAATATGGCCTCATAATCATGCTCCTTTTGTTTCATTGGAATACAGGCAGAACATATAAAGGACAGGTGCTTTTTTTTTTCTCTTTTTATTTCGAATCTAATACAAATTTAGCTGTACTCAATAACCTTCTTGACATAGTAAGAGCCAGCTGCAAGTGAAATGATAGACAATGCAACTGGAACTGGCTTTCTTGTCTTGACAGCACGAGGAATCATAGCACCACCCAAGATAACTGAAGCAGCAACAGCAGTCTCATGTCCATAATCTTTGTTTTCTTGCATCAAGTAACCGGCAGTACCATAAAGGGCACCAACACCGAGACCAGCAACTAAAGAAGGCACAGAACGAGTTCTAGCAAAACCAGCAAGACCACTAATTAACGCGAGTTGAGTTAGTAGTGAATTCTATATGATCTATCTAGACTAGTCATCTACCCAGCAACACACAGGCCGGCCATTGTGTAAGAAGGATGATGAGACATGATTGAAATAAGTTTTAGGAAAAGAAAGAAAGCATTAGAATTTGTGAAAAAAAAAAACAAATGTATTTACGTGAATAATATTACGGTCACACAAAACTGCTAGCATGTTTATCCGACATCCGAGTTTGAGTTATGACCTGAATACCTTTTGATTGTGCAGACATAGAACAAAAGCATGAAGCGCATAAAGAAACACTATGTATACCTTACTGCTGAGTACTTTTTCCTCCCTTCTTTCTCTGTTTGCTTAAGTGGATATAGATGCTTCTTCTTTGCACAACGACTTACCAACCGGAAGAATTATTTGCCCACTTTTTAAAGTAAAGGGTTGAGCCTGATACATGCCATTTACATACTCAAAGAAGGAGCCATAGCTCATCAAGGTTAAAGCTCTATCAACTACATTTTTCTTTTGCATGTGCAGATAATATGTGCTAACACTCAATTGTTTGAAGTGCATCTATTTTAAAATCTATTAAGACTCAACCTTTTCAAAATGTCTTGTGCTATTTGATAGCTACATACACCTTCCGCTTAACAACCTTTTTTTGTTACTCTGAGTGTAAATTATTATAGCATTAAGTTATAAAACAAAGATACATGTTAATTTTAAAATAAGAACAAAACGGATAAACAGGCAAAGAACTATAGGCTTGTATAGCTACAGTAGTCGCTCTATATAAGGGTGAGGCTTTCAAGATTTTTGGCTACCCTTAAATAAGAACTACTGTAAATAAACACAAACCAAAAAATGAAAAGAAAGTAATCAAGGGCGCATATGCATTTAAGTCTGATTCAAGTGTACCACAACTGTCAACTTTATGTGCATCATATTGTTGATAAGTTACTCAATGTAGCAAAATAAAAAAAACAGACCAATTTTATAGGAAAGGAAAACAAAGAAGGAAACATGATTGCTGTGCGCTTATATATTTATTTTAAATCATTATAATCAACTATCTCTGCTTTTTACTGCTGTTTTATACAGTGGGCTTGATGCAACATGTAATAGCTGTACAGCACATCAAAGACATTCCCAATGAACAAAATTCAAAGAATGTTGGGAGGGAGAGCAATGTATGCTACCTGATTGTAAAAGTACAGACTTAAAACGACTTTCAAGCCTATTTGTTTTTCTGTTAATACAATGACCAACAAAAACTCACCTTTTACTTGAAAAACCAAGACACCTATCAGACTGTGCTCTTTCAGCAAATCAGAAGAAATGACAGCTAAATGATGAGTGTCAAAATACGGATCAGCAGAGAACTAACGGAATGACTTTGCTTCACCTACATTGTCCTTTTAATACATACGATGTGATAAACTCCAGCTCTGTAAACAACCATTCGACTTGGGAAAATCACCAAGCAGTAGTTTTGATGGTTGAATTTCTTTTGCAATTTCGAACCTTTTGTTACCAAGACAATATACTTAGATAAACATCATTCAACTTTTACAATTCTGTTTAGTCCAATCAGATTCATTAAACTTTTTTTTTTTTCATCTTGAGCATATTGGCCTCAAACAAGCCAACGTACATGTGAATTTATGGCATATGAGTGTTACTAACAAAGCGCTAAAAGACTATGAAAGCTTTATGTATGATGTCACTTGACAGACAAGCGTACAGATTTCGCACAATGAATACCTGTTGATAAATCGAAAAAAGGAAACAAACCACGATTTTTATATTTATAAAAAGGAAAAAAAGATCGAATTTAAGTGGTCGTCTCAAATTTGAAATAATTAAACTGGTAGACGACCAATCATGCAAATTGAACAATAAATGACAGCTATAAACAATTGGTGGATGAACACTCAATAAAACATGCATCAAATGTATATAGCTCGCTTAGCGGAGAGTGATCAGCTATACGAATTTCCTTTTGTAATCAGTCTCTAGCTGCTCAAGTATTTAGTGAAACAAATCATTATAAAAGATCGATATATCTGCTGTTTCTAACAAGAAGGTATACAGAAAGATAGAATGAGGCGTTCAGTCGATACACTGACGCTATTCGCTTGTTTGTTCTGGAAAACTTGTGTGACTTGTTGAAGGGCTTCTGTTTTGAGTTAAGACTTGCTTTGAGGTAAGACTTGCTTTGAAGCAAGTCAATTTGTAATTGTCATTTTCTCTTGTATAGAGGGCATTGTAATTTGACATTGAAATTAGCTTATTTAAGATTTACAGTAAATCAGATGTTTAGGCTATTTCGGAATCTTCTCAGTGTTCAAATACTAAGGTTTGATCAAAATGGTGTCTTGTGAGGCAATTGCTCATCACTGACACGAAAGCATTTATTAAGCTATAGCTTATTCATGAGTTGCACTAAGCTGATAGTATTATTACGCCCATAAGAATCGGTATTCTTCTTTGTGTCGCCGCTGCACTCACCCAAGAGAGATCAACATCACCAAACTCCCCCTATCCAAAGCAAATGTTGTTCAGCTGCAAGTGTGTCGAGACCATACTAGCCTCTAAAGATTACAATTTCTCACCATGAAAATTAGTTTGAGAGATAAGTTGTCCGATTGGTAATCCGAGATATCAATCCATTAGGAGATATTGAGGAGCCAGGAATGGTAATTTACCAACATGAAAGGGAATCATTGGGCATTAGAGTTTTTTTTTTTAATAGGAATTTTTGAATTAGTAGAGCGAGCCGATTTTATAGTGCCGACTTTACTCGAAGTTTGAAATATCAAAAGTTATTGATCAATCATTTATAGACTCTAAATAAAGGGCAAACGATACTTTATATACGTTTATAAACATCACTTTGTTTGCCCGCTTCTTGAGACTAGAATTAAAACTTCATGAAGAATATATACATAGGAGGGAAGTTTTGAAATTTCTTTTTTTCTATATGAATTTTAGAGTCGAAAAAGCAAAAGAATCAGCATTCGGGTATTATATAGGTTCCATATACACTTTCTACAGGAATTCCCCCGAGGCTATGCATCATATAGAGTTAAAATGAAAGCTGGTTCATTATAGTAAATCCTTCTTCAAGGGCTGAAAAAAAAAAGAGGAAGGAGAAGAGACTCGAGACATTTCTTTCCTGTAATTACAAATGATGTAATGGATATAGTAGCGACCAAAAATAGTAGCGGGATATGATGAGGATGAAGAGGCAAAGACGCTATAAACAAGAAGGAAACAAGGTACAAAAAGTGGTCAGTGATAAAACGGCCCATTTCTAGGCATACAATCGCTAATACTTTATGACAAATGAGTTCTTACACAGAAAACTATACAACAGCCTTTTAAAAGAGTCATAAATGCGTCTAATTTTCAGTTAAATCAACATCAAGAGATTCAATAGTTATTTACCGCTTCATTATTAACGAAAGAGGCTTTTTTTTTTCAAAACCAAACAGTATTCATGTTTTTTTTTACATTTTTTTCAGGATTTGTCTGATATCAATTGCAAAAACAATAGTGATAGTCTCGTTTCAATATGTATTACTTCTGTATACTTTTGCAATGTGGTTCCTTATCATTTGTGTTCAGGAACGACTTTTTTCTTTTCAACATACGAATAAGGGACAATACAATCAAATGGTGCGCCCATCATTAGAGATTTGTTTTCCAGGTAAGACAAGTGACGATAATGACGAAAACAAACTAGTCAAAGAGTAGCGTCAAGCTAACAAGTGTCGATATAACACTTTTCAAGAGTAAATAGTATAACAGTAATGTGCCTTAATATAAAATGTTGGAAATTCCAGGCCTTGGTGTTTCAAAATGTAAACAAGACCATCCATTCGCAACATTTTGAGCTGCTTGTATAGAACCAGCTTCTCACAGAGCAATGATGAACAATACCAGGTTTTAGGAGCAATCTAGTTACAAAAATATGTTTAATGCGGCACCTTCTTTGCTGATATAGATGTACGGATAAAAAAAATGATGGCCATCACTCCATAAAACCAGCACTCAATTGAGCGATTGCTTTCTTAAAAAAAAAAAGGAATAAACCGCGAATGCTAAAACATGTGTTGACAGCCTTCAAGAAGTTTTGTGCACCGAACTCTTTATTTCTAGCTTTTTTTTTTTTTGAAGAACTCATCCCGGAAATAGAATTTCAAAGACCAATAGTCAGAAAATGCTTTTTTTTTTTCAACGTAATCGAAAACAGGCAACCAAAACACGTGACACACATTGTAACCCCTCTCATTGTTGCATTGATCTTTTTTTGGGAAACAAGTTGCTTTAAAGTCCTTTTTTTTTCTCTTTTTCTTTTTCTTTCCCCCTCCCTCAATTAATTCTTACCTCTCTCTTTTTTTCTCAATTCTTAAAAAAAATATTTCTCCTAGTAACTTAGGGACTCATAATCTTATTGTTTGCCAACACTCCTTCAACTGTTCAACATGCGACACAAGCCTTCCATCTCGAAAGCAATCAGTTTACCTGCGATCGACTTGGAAGCTCGAGTGGAACGTTCGCTTAATTACAGACACGACCTGTCGTTACTGGAAGAAGACTGGCACAATAGCAGTCAGCAATTAGGTGTTTCTACTTCTACCAGTACATTTGATGTATGTCATTGTTGTGGGCAGCAGTTTTGTGAAAACTTGGATTATTACAATCGCACAATACGAAAGTTAGAATCTGACACTCGCTTAGCAGCAGGTAAGACAAAGGAAATGCTAGGAGCCCATTTACTGATGATTTTATTAGAAATTGGTCAAGGATTGCTTCATAAACATGAAACATTTGTTATTGAATCAAATCAACAAAAGGCACAACTGGAAAAACAGGTCTGTTTACAAACTGGTGTAACCATGTATCATTTCTAAATATGTTACCAGGTGACTGAATCTCGTCAAAAAATCATCGAGTTGGAACAATCGTTAGACGAGGTTGAAAATGAAAAAGATCAACTTTCAAACGATAAAAGTAAATGGCTCTGGGAATATCAAAAAAGTCAAAAGGTATAAATACCCCCCCCTTCTTTCTCATGTCAAGCTATGAAACTTATTTGTCAACAAAAAAAAAAGATTTTGGATGAAACAGTATCGGACTTGCAAATAGCAAATGAAAAATGCAAGCAGCTGTCAATGGAACTCAAATCAAAATCTGAAGAATTAGAAAAGTTACGCCTGTTTAAATTTATGGTGCGTAATTCAGAGTCAAGAGAGGAAATGTTGACATCTAAAGTAAGTTTGTGAATGCATTATGCTCAACATGCTTGCTAATACAATCTACAGCTGGAAGACACAAACCAAGAATTAGCCTTGTGTAGAAGAAATGAACTTGTCTTGGAATCCAAGATCAAAAAGCTTAGAATGAGATATGGTGAGCGAGATATTTATTATGACTCTTTTAAGAAAGAAACTAATAAATGCCCTTTTTTTTTAAAAAAAAAAGAGACATTACATGATACGCATGAGCAATTGACCAAACATTTGGAACAAAGAGTAAACTCTTCTCCTTCTGCTCTTCATCGTTCAGTTGATGAGACAAAACAGGTACGTTTGATAACTACACAACAAAGAAATTGTACTAAGTTTTTTCTATTTCTCTTTGGCTTATCTGTGTAACAGTTTTCTCGAACCAACCAAAGTAGCACTGATGATCTGATTCATTTAATCAAGGAACTTTCATTGTCTAATGCCAAATTAAAATCAGATTTAATGAGCTGCAAGGACCAATTGTTAGAAGCTCAAGACGAAGTCGTTGCTTTAAGCCAAAAAGAGGATAGCTCAAAAGGAGGAAACCAAAAGATTAGACGCACTGCTTCTTTTAAGGAGAGAAAGTCTAAACATTCAAAAACGGACAGCATGGAGCCCGTGCCAATCCGATCCGAGACCTTCCTGCCTGCTCCAATCCCCAGTGTTTCTTCCTCTTTACCTACATCCTCTATGATGGGTCCACCTCTTTCTGATACTTCGCCTATTGTTCACCACCATTATCATTATTATCTCAAAAACAATCAAAACCAAGTCTCGGATGACATGAAAAGTAGTAGTAGTACACAGACAAGCACAAGTCAGGAGAGTAGCTTTCATCAGCTGGACATTCATGAAGACAACGTAACTATTGTTTTTGTTTCCATCTTTCAAAAGATTTACACAAACTCATCCCTGTTTCTTTTTAGGAAAAAAGCGCAAGTTCAGTCAGCAAAACGTCTTCTCCGTCTGATGCATTAGTTTCTAAAAGAAATGAAGATACACCTTTTGCTATTTTGCGAGAATATGTTACACAAGTGTTGGACAAATTAAGGGGTTCTGACACTCGCACTTTGAACAGACATTTGAGACGAGCTTTTGACATCCAGGAGCTAAGCAGCATGAGTAATGCGATGATTGAAAACATTCTTTTAGAAGCTGATGCACTAGATGCCCGATTTATATGGCTTAAGGATGTTACCGGCGACTTCTTTCCTTTGTTGGAGCTGTTGAAGGACATGCTGAAAGAACTGGGTCTTTTAAAAAGTACCATCAATGAATTACAGGTAGCTTACGTCAAGAAGATTGAAGAAAGCGAATTACGTGTACAAGATGAAATCATCAAAAAGAGGCAACAACGTAAGCAATACCTTCAACACCATAGAAGGACAGATATGATGGATGCAAAGCCGTTGTCTTGGTTCGCCAACATTTTCATCACACGCACACCTAAAACAATCAGAAGGACCTCTGCTCGACACAACAGTTATGACTCTACATTTCATCCAGGATCTACCATGACCAATGCATCAACTTTGATGGTGATTGAAGATGAACCAATAGCAGAGGTTGGAGAATCTCTTGGTAAACATCATGAAGAAGACAATCATATCCATCGTATCTCGGCGCGAAACAGTAACGTATTTCCTCATCCTATACCTGAAATGCCTATCAAAAGAAAACAAAAGACAGTCTATACGCCTCATTCCGTGCCTTCAATAGGTGGAGGAGGCCCATTCAGTCATCCGGCTCAGCCGCCTCCAATGCATGCCTCCTCTAGTACTGGTACATCCAATCGTACTCATCTAGGCTTGCGTAATAAACGTAGCTATCCTCGCGTTCATATTGATTATGAAGGTATTGGACCTGCAACTATTCGACCTATCCCATCTGATAGAGATCTTTCTGGTACTGCCAACTTTTCTTCAAGTTGGTTAGGTGGAAAATAAGCCCTTCCTATTTTATATGTATATCCTCCCCCGCTTCTTGTCTTATATTTAATATTTATGTCAACTATTTGATCTCACATCTACTAGATCTTTAACTATATATACAACTCTCCTTTATTTTTTTTTGTGAATAGAAACACTGTTATCCCCCCCCCTTTTTTTTTAGTTGTATCTGCTATTACTTTTTTTTTTATTATTATACTTGCTTTAAATATTTCAGAGAGGGAATTGATACAAATATTACATAATTGAAATGATTTAAAGGAAATCATCATATTCGTCATCAGATTCTGTATCAGGCTCTGATGCCCAAACGTCTTCCTCTTCTCGCTTCTTAATACATTGCATACAACGAGCCTTTTCTTGATTTCTTCTTTGTGACTAAGAAAAAAAATTGTTTAAAGACTCTTTTCTTTTTAATTATATAAGCCTTCTTACCTTGGCAAATTCACTCAAAGGTCTAGTCTTTGAGCACAACATACAAGTCAAGTGTGTGGTCTGAGAAGCAGTACACTTCTTGCAGCTAATAGTCTTCTTTTTGTTGTTGAATGAGGGAGGCGCGTAAGCTACGAAATATACATAAATTAAAAAAAGAAGAAGGAAGGGGGATCTTGCTTTTTTTTTTTATTCACACTTACGGTTGAAAGTTGCTTTAGCAATTTGTGTTTGTGAAAAGGCGTCAAGAGGCTTGTCCTATATTATTTAGTCAAGTTAATTCAACTGATCGAGCAGTAATGAGTGTGTTTATATACAATTTACAGTATCGCAAAAGACACAACGCAAAGTCTTGATCTGTTCGTGTTGATGAGCTTTACGCAACGTTAGTAACAATATATACATAGCAAAGTTTCTCTTTCTCTCTCTCTCTCTCCTTCAACTTACTGTTGGATTTGTTTGCAGAATAGCCGTGAAGCCCATTTGCAAAATTGTTATACTTTCCAGCAGGTCCAGGTCGGCTCATTTATGTTTATGAATAATAACAAAAAAAAAAAAAAAGTGAAACAAACAATAAAAACAAGTTCTTTCATTTTAAAAAAAAATTGATTATGCCCCGACTTGGGATCACAAAGTCAGTCATAAATTACCTCTTTTAGAATTGCATTTGATTGTATCTTGTTTTTTAATGAAATGTCTTGCTACAATACTCTCTCTTTTTACTTGAAGGAAGAAAAAGCTTGTGCTTCTTTTGGGCCTTAAGATTCTTCCTGTGCTTAGATTTATCTGTTGTTCTGGAATCTAATGTCTATTGATTTCATTGCCAAAAGTTAGTCTAATTGAGTATAGAGTGAAACCATTTGACTTGGCAATACAGAAGCACCATCAAACAAGAAAAGTCGTCCCATTTGCTAGACTACTGTTCGCACTTGTGTAAATTGCTTTTAAACATGAGTCTTGGAGTTTCTTGTTTTTATTTATTAATCCAACAATGATTGATTACTATCAGAGAGTCAGTCATTAGGAATTTTTATGGCTATAGTTGACCGCATGTTCTCAAAGTATCAAACTTTTCCTTGCTGACTTTGCAAAGTTAACAAGTGTAAGCTTCCATTGTTTTTATATGGTTAATAAGAAAGAATTTTGATGTGTCTGGAAAAAGACTTTATCGCACTACTATCTCTCCCACCCTTAATGATATTCAACTTGTATCGTTCAAGACAATGGCAGTAGATTTAAAAGAAAAAGTTTGAAAGAGGATCTATTGATATGTATAATTTGAAAACAATTTAAACTGTAGAAATATCTCTACCCCAAAGAGCACGCTTTGTCCAGTCAATACTCAAATTCATTCGAGTACGCATACTGACTTGTTCACTCCAGTAGACACTACGCCATAAGTACAAGGCCCATAGACCACCGATCATTTGATAACCCCATTTGAAATCACCTACTGCTGTGTTACCGAGATAGGCAAGGGTACCAAGGTGGTTGTAGCGGAAGACACCAACAGACTTCTTGGCCTCCAACTCATTGTTGTTTTCATTTGCCAATCGATTCAGATATTTAGCCAAGTAAACGCCTTGCTGACTAGCCACTTGAGCTGTCTAAATTGAAGTTGATACTGTTAGTCTTCATGCTTCCATTTTTTTTTTAAAAAAAAAAAGACTTACGGCTGGTAAGTTAGTCAACTTTTTATCAATATCTTGTAACATATGCTTCATCTCTTCAAAGTCCAAGACACCATTACTATCGGAATCATACTTTCTAAACATCTTTTCCAGATTAGTCAAGTATTGCTCAGTCAAAGGGAAACGAGAGCGCATGTTTTCACAAGCGATCAAAAACTCGTCGAATCTCAAGCTACCATCCTGATCACTATATACAAAGCAATTGAAGTTAGATTGACATTTTCCATTCTGTCTCTCTCTCTCTCTCTCTCTCTATTGAAACTGTATTTGAGATTGAGAGGGGAGGGTTATTTATCTTTACCTATCTGCCTCTTCAAAGAACTCCAAGATATGTTCAAGTAGCTTGGGGTTTTCAATACTAGCACAGTCACCAAGAGCATAAATGGATTGATCTTGAATACCATTCAAATGCAAGTATCCATCAGTTGTCAAAACACGTTTGTGTGCTTGTTCGGGTAACTTCTCAGTTAGTTTCTTTGCAAAAGGTGTCATAGCTAAATACAGAACACATAGTTTAGTCTACCATTTCATAGCAAGCCCTTCTATATGCCTTTACCTATACCAGTTGACCATAAACATAAGCCATAAGGTAAAGTCTTTACAATAGGCTCTCCATCTTTGTCTGCGCTTTTGACTGTGTAGACAACTTCATCATCGTTAATGCGCTGTACTCGAGCATTGGTGATGACCTGAATATGAGCACGATCAAATCTCTTTTCAGCATATTCACTGATTTTACTATCAAATGTATTCAAGATATGATCTCTTGATTGAATAATATGAATTGTAATATTTTCGCGAATCAATTTAGGGAACTACATATTCTTTTGAGTTAGTTTTTTTCTTTTTTCTCTCTTTTTGTAAAAATAGAAAAAAAAAAACTGTTGTCTCTACTTTACCCATTTTGCTAAATCTTCATTAATCCAGTCTGACATTTCTGCAGCAAATTCAACACCTGTAGGTCCACCACCACAAACAACAAATGATAACAATCGTTTGCGTTCTTCAGGTGAAGTGGTAGGCAAGCAAGCCTTTTCTACATTTTCAGTTATTCTATGACGAATCTTGATAGCATCTTGAATGGTCTTTAGTCGGTGTGTGTTTTCAATGCCTTCTACACCGTGAGTCATGCTGGTGGCGCCTACACTCACAACTAGCTTGTCATAGGGCACATAGAAATTCTCATTGCCATTGATGCCATTGACTTCCACATATTTGTTTTCCATATCAATATCGACAGCTCTGCCTTCCAAGAAATGACCACTGATACGTGACACAATCTTTCGAATAGGTTCAAGTAATGATCTTTTTTTTTTGACAAGCAAAATTAGTATGTCAAGATCAATGATGCTTCTATTTAAAAAAAAAAAAGATTACCTTAATTCCAATGTGCCTACGGTAGCACTAGGCAATAGAGGGGTAAACAAAAAGTAATTGTTATCACTGATAACAACCACATCATATTTGTCTCGATCAAGCCCCTTCAAAACAGAGACAGCACCCCATCCAGATCCAAGAATGACAATTCGTTGCTTCTTTTTACCTTCATTGTGAATGGAATCATCAATCAAATGAGTGGCCACTGGTAGGTTTTTGACACCACCTCGTTGAGGATAGAATGCCAAATGAGGTACATGTTCATGAGCACCAAACATATCTACATAGTCATTTGGATCCTGGGCTAAATAGTATACAAGGCCACCTGAGCCAGCTGCAATGGTTGAATAAGCCAATAACTTCTTGCTTTTAGGGCCAATCCAGGCATTGGGTGTTTTTTGTGTAGCATATGATCTTGTTGCAAATCGAGCAAGATTTTGCTTGGGTATATTTCGAAGCAATGAGCGCGAAAACATCGTGATATGAATGATAAAGAAGAAGAAGAAAAAAAAGAAAAAAAAATAGCTATCTTTTTTTTTTAATCTATTATTTTCGCATTTATTACATCACTTTATAAAGTTGCTCTGTACTACCTTTGATTGTATCAATGCCTTTGTCATGATAACATAAGAGCTATTTTTTCTCGCTCATTGACATGGGACTTTGTTTTTCAAATGCTTACACATATCGCGTCTCACTTTTTCCCTAATTAAATTCTATAGTTCTTTATCTTTATGAGATCAATGTCCTTCTTGATTGGCTTTTTTTTGTATTAAGTGTAGACTTTATTTAAACGGCGATAATGAAGAAAAATTTAACTTTGTAAAAGCGGATAATCCATCAAAAGCTTTCGTCAACTGCCAGCTCTCTTACTCAAAAACACAATAGTAGCGGTACCGCCATACAGCACTAAAGCCTATTCCGAGAATTAGGAGTTTCTTAGGCTGCCAGGGATTGGACTATATATCCGAAAGTGATATCAGAGCTGTCCAGAGAAAAAAAAAAAGACGGAAAAGCCGAAGCCAACTCAGTGTGATTTAATAGCCGTTGCCAGTACTCCCACTTAGCGGCTGATTGGCTTTTTTTTGTTAAGATACCGACTAATTTTTATTTATGCTTTTTATAGAGAAATACAATGAGTACAGTCTCAAATGGTGGTTTCTAAAAAGAGAATAAGCGTAAAAAAATATCCAATCAGCAGTTTTCAGAATGTCAATGAGTGCACACAAAATTTCCAAATAGTGATGTTGCCAAAAGCCAAATGACAGCATAATGAAAGCTTTCAGTGTGCATATTGTTTATTCTAGTTGCCCTTATTAGAGTTCTTGTCTACTTTTGTACTTTTCCAAAGCTGCAGCCGAGTGCTCTACCAACTTGATTAGTACATCCTGAGGCATTTCATTAGAAACATCGCAAATTCTTGTGAACAAAAATCTAAACGATATTTAGAAAGGAGAATTACTACAGGTGCGCCGCTTTGTCGTACTGTTTTTCGCAGCCATCTTTAAAAAGAGTATGATTCCCAACTGCTTTATTTTTGAGCTGTAAGTTTTAAGATCCCTTTCTTGCAAGTCATGAATCAGATCTTTTAATTAGCAATACCATTGGCTTCCTTGTAAATATCCTTTCCTTAAATATTAAATCGATTTTATTTTTTCTTTTATTGTTCTCTCTCTTCTCTTGCAAATGGTATTGATGAGCAAAGGGTATAATGTTCTATACAATGCTTTATCTTATATATTCATTTCTGACTACTGATCTTTATACTGAAATACTGAAAACCTATACTGTACCCAACAGGGCAAGAAAAAATTGGAGAGAGGGGTTTAATATGATTAGGTTCATGTTAAAAATTTGAATAGAAAAAAGTTAAGTTTAGGTTGCTATTTTACTCATAAACTGTTTTGGCTGCTTAAATGTCTTTGGTTTTTTTTTTTTTATATCCATGTAATAAATTCATGCATTTCGTGTGATGATTCTTTTTGTTTTTATTTTTATATAACATAATAGTAAGTAAAAATGTCGATATATACAATATAGTTAATAATCAGATAATAAAACATAGAAAAAAAAAGAGATTGTAGTGTGTGAGTGGTTGATTAAGTGAATTAGTTTTTTTTTGGAGGGTTGTAGGTTCTCCATATGCGTCTCGTATATTTTTTTGATCTAACACGAGTAGTAGCTCGAGTTCGATAAGAAGGCAAAGCAAAAGTATTGAGAGCAGAAACTGGAATAGGAGCAGGAGCAGCAGGAGTAACAGGACCAGTAGTAACAGCTCGAGGTCGAAGAGAAGGCAAAGCAAAAGTATTGGGAGCAGAAGCGGGAGCAGGAGCAGGAGTGTCAGCAGGGTCAGTAGTAGCAATAGTAGCAGCAGGAGCAGGAGTGTCAGCAGGGTCAGTAGTAGCAATAGTAGCAGCAGGACCAGTAGTATCAGCTCGAGACCTAAGAGAAGGCAAAGCAAAAGTATTAGGAGCAGGAGTATGAGCAGTAGTATGAGCAGGAGCAGAGGCAGTAGTAGCAGCAGGAGCAGGACCAGTAGTATCAGCTCGAGGTCGAAGAGAAGGCAAACCAAAAGTATTGGGAGCAGGAACGGGAACGGGAGCAGAAGTATGAGCTGGAGCTGGAGCTGGAGTATGAGCTGGAGCTGGAGTATGAGCTGAAGCCGAAGTATGAGCATGAGCATGAGCTGGAGCATGAGCTGGAGTTGGAGCATGAGCTGGAGCATGAGCAAGAGCTGGAGCTGGAGCTGGAGCTGGAGTATGAGCAGGAGTATGAGCAGGAGTATGAGCAGGAGCAGGAGTATGGGCAGGAGCTGGAGTAGTAAAGTTAATTTGAGACAAGCCATTGCTCAAATTGACATTGTTAGAAGCACGGTTATTCATGAGTATTTCCATTTGTGTGCTGAAAAGTTGCTGCTTCAAAGCAATAACTTGAATTTCCCTTGAGAGATAGGGAAGTACAGACAATTGCTGAGAGATACTATTCAACAAAGCATTGTTTTCTTGAGACTGCTGCATAAGTGCTTGTAGTACTCTTTGATTCTCTTGCTGCACCCTTTCATTGTTTTCCCAACATTTCTCTTGCTCTTTTTGAAAGCGCTGGAAACAAAGATCTCCATCTGCTGTTGGTGCAGCTGCTTCTCTATATGGCTCGACAGTTTCTGGTACAAGTCCTTCATGTTCTACGTAAACAAGATCATGCTCATACTTCTTGAGCAAATCCGTCAACGCTTTAGTCTTCTTGGGTGATGGCCAATCAATTTGTCTGTGCTCGCTCTGAAATCCATGGAGGAATATGAGTGCTTTCTTGTATTGGTTGACAGCTTCAGAACCCAATGGCACCTCGATAAATTTTCTTCCAATCTTACTGGATGGATCGCTGTCGGTTACTATCATTAAAAAAGAAATGGTCAGTCAGAGGAAAGCTAACATTTAGAAGCAAATTTAATATACAGTACAGTCTACAGGAGACATGAAAGAGCCTTCTACTTGGTCTGAGCGAAGACCAAATTGAGTTCTGGCGTCAGAGTTAGTCAGTACACTTTTCCTGAAAGTGCGCTTGAAGACAAATTCCTCAAAGAAGGCGATGACAAACTCAGTTGGACCAACTGTATAAGGATACCGAGGATCAACAGGAAATCTGTATCTGTTAAAGTCGCACCATTCCTTCAAATTGATCAATGTTAGAAACCAATAATTAATTTCGTATGAAAAAAAGAATTAAATAAAAGATATGTTTTATGGCTACCTTCCATTGAACTAAATACATTCTGTAGATAGCGGCAGTACTAGGACGTACTCTCAACTGCAAAGCTTCCATTGCATAGTCAAACTCATTCAAAACGCTTGGTGAGTTAGCGCTGGCAGAGATCATTGGTTCGCTAAATGCAGGCGATTCAGAGGTAGAAATTGAGGTTTGATGGGACTTTTTTGGGCGACCTTTATGAATTTGTCCTGGAACATATTCAACAATAGAAACTTCAGAGGCCTTACAGAAGTTGTTTTATGTGTTTATTTATTAAGTCAATTAGTTTTTTTTTTTATTCTTTCGTATATACAAGACGCTTCGATCTTAATGTACCTGAGTCTGATTAAAACTAGGCCCTGATTCCTGAACATTAGCATCTGTCTCAAGACGTCTCTTAGGGGCGATGTTTCTGAAGACTGAAGGTTGCATAGTAAGATTTTTATTATCTGAAAGAAAAAGTACATTTTGGTGACAAGGAACTGACATTTAAGTAAACTAGTCTTATAAACTCAGAAGTTAATGAAACTGAAAATTGCACAGTTTTGTTAACTAAATTTCAGTTTCATTAAATCGTACCTTCCCTTTTTTGGAAGTTATTTTCAAAATTGAGCTATCTGATTGGCTTATGGAAAAGTTTTCTTTATTTTTTTTTCCAAAAATTTCTAAATCGAGTTATGATCCTAGTTGCTTGTTTATGCTTTGTGTAGACCAGTCTATACTGATATACGCTTTGATTCTTTGTAGGTGTATAGAAAGAAAAGCACTTTGATCAATAATGCCAATGACGAAAAGAGAAAGAAACCATTTTAAAGGCTCATCCATTGATTCTGATTACCCTCTGTGCTATAAGATGATATATATTGCTTTCTGTCATTACAAGAAAATAGTATTGTACAGTCATTTACTAGACCATAACTATGGCTTATTTCATCTGTCATTGAAACAACAAAGCAGATATATTCTCTGTTGATTTAGGCTAATTGTTTTTACAATGGTGTATCAATAAACCCTATACTCCCAAGTGAGTCTCTATTTGTATCATTGTATCTTGAGACAATCATATCTACAGAGCACGGTTCTCGTCAACAAAAAGTACTGCTACTTGTTTATCTGTTATTATTCTAATTCATGAGTATGACGATCAAAGTCTTGGTTTAAACCGATACAGTAAGCATTTTTTGTTACAACATTTTCTGGACCATGTTTATTTAAAAAAAAAAAAAGAAAGAAAGAAAAGAGATAAAGAGCCAGAATAGTTATGCTTGGGGTTTCTTGATACAGAAAGCGGGAGAGAGGAGACGGAGTCTTTGAGGCAACTATTTTTTGGGTGGCAAAGGATAAGGTGAGGGAAGAGCTATGATGGAATTAAGTCAGCAATACTATAATAGGACATACTTTGAATTTTACCTGGTTTATCGGGTCTGATTTTGGCATATTTGTTTTTTATTTGTAAGTGTATGATTTCGATAAAACAGATAGTCATGGCCCGTATTTATATAAGTTTAATTTGTTGTCAAATGAAACGTTGCTACATTGCTTATTGTTGCTATTGCCGCGACCACAAAGAGGAAATGTCTTTTTTTTTTTGGGGGAAGACAATAAACAACTTTATTACTTGTTTGAATCAACATTTTTATGGACAAAAATAAGAGGGGTATCATTCATGTTTAAAAATTACTAGTCAGCTCTTCAAGAGCAGCTATCAATAAGTTTGTCTTTTCTTTGTTGTCTTCAAAGCGACGAAAAATCGATTCTATTTTAGTAATACACTGTCTCCATGGTTCCGGATCAGGCTCGATTTCGTCCAACTCGTCTTCCTCTGCTTCTGCTTCTTCTCTTTCCTGTTGTTGATCCTTTTTTGACATAAAGTGGTTTTTGCGTCCTCGACTTGTGCTTAGTAAATGATCGAAATCTAAAGGGTGATTATGGAAACACTCGTTTTGGTCTGCAGGCTTGTTGAGTTTAAAGCCTTGATTGTTCTTTAGTTTCGAGAATCGAACACGGTATGGACAATCAGTCTTCATGCTTTTTCTCTGACGCTGTCTCTTTTCGGACTCTATTCGCTTCTGTCTGTATTTTCCACCTTTTTCACACTGAAAGATCAGTCGTCTGGCATCTGATTTAGTAACTACCATCACAAACTTGTTTCGAGTTGCATATTCATTCAAAAGTGTATTCAGTGATTCTCTTGTAGTATCGGATAATATTTCAGGTAAAGGATCTGCTACAGCATGCAGCTCATGATGTTCTTTCTCTTCTTCTGCGTTTACCATCCACAACAATAAAAAAAAAGGAAAGAGGAAAAAAGCAGTAGGGGGGAGGAGAACAAAATAAGGGGAGAGTTACATTATTTTATTTTATGGTCATTTATTCGACAATTCCTTTATAACGAGAAAAAGCATAAATACAATCCATTCTGCTTAAAAACATGCTTTCTTTACCATACCAACAAAACTCTGCAATAATAATTAAAAAAAACAAGGCTCGCAGTTTATGCTTCAAAAAAAAAAGTCAATAATGCTGTGTTTAGGGAGGCTGAGCGAGAAAAAAAAATTTTAAAAAAACAAAATAAATAATAAAATACTATTTCTTTAACCTATTCAACCTTTTAAATACATACTATGGCTGTCGACTCCTTTTTCGCCAGTGCTCGTAAGCGCAAGAGACCCACCAAGACCACCAGCATGAGTGGCAGAAAGACCAACGGAGTTCAGTCACAAACCAAAAACAAAAAAGCAGACAGTGATTTAGAAGATGACGATGAAGATCATTTTGATGCCAACCTCTCTGCTGAAAGTGAAGCTGAATCTTCAGAAGAAGAAATCGTCGAGACAGCTGCCGAGAAGCGTGTTCGTCTTGCCAAAGCTTATCTGAATAACATTGAAACTAGTCTAGACGGTATGGTTTCTTACTCTTTTAAAAGTTTGATTGACTCAACTTTTTCTTTTTTTAGATGTCGATGGTTTTGATGCTGCTGATCTTGACCGAGATTTAATTGCAGAGCGTTTAAAGAAAGACGATGTAGGATCTAATTTAACAGCCAAACCGTTCTTGAAACTAATTTATCGAATGTTTAGGATGAAAGTGAAGGACGTCTTCATTTACGTATTGCTGATACAGTAAGTGAACAAAGCAGTTTTTGTTCTGAAAGAAATAACACTAACTTAAAAAAAAAACAGTTTAAATGGCAAGAACTCAAAATACATACAAATCGCGGTCACCAACTCCCAGTGACAGCAGTTGCATTATCTGAAAATGGATCTATTTATTATTCAGCTTCGAAAGATGGCTCTATTGTGAAATGTAAAAAAAAAGAACCTCTTTGTATTTGTGAATAGATGAATTAATCAGACAACCATATAGGGGATTTGAAGACAAACACACGACTGCACACATTTCCCGGTGGTAGAAAGGGTGTCAAGAATTTCGATGGACACACGGATATTATTCTATGTCTTGCGATAAGTCATGATGGCAAATACCTTGCTAGTGGTGGCAAAGACAAGACAATCAATCTTTGGTCTGTCACTGAAGACAAGCACTTGGTCAAATTCACTCAGCACCGAGATACTGTCTCAGTAAGTCTCTTTCGCTTTTTATTCGCATCCATTAGACTCATCTTATTTTATTAGGGTCTTGCTTTCCGCAAAGGACAAAACCAGCTTTATTCTTGCTCTCACGATCGTACTATCAAGTTATGGAATGTGGATGAACGCGCTTATATCGAAACTCTATTTGGCCACCAAGACCAAATCACAGATATTGATACCCTTGTCCGAGAGCGTTGTGTATCAACAGGTGGCAGAGATAAAACAGCGAGAGTGTGGAAAATCGTGGAGGAATCACAACTGGTCTACCGAGGTGGTGTGTCTACTAAGCAAGCAGGAGAAACAGTTTATGTTGAAGGATCGCTTGATTGCATAGCTCAGATAGATGAAAGCATGTTTGTGACTGGTGGTGATAGTGGGTAAGTCAGGAGCGAAGCAAAATCGAACATAACAAATTAAACAAATTGGAGTATACAGGGTCATTTCATTATGGGAACTGAATCGTAAAAAACCAGTCTATTCTATGTCAACTGCTCATGGATTAAACACACATCAGAGTGACATAGAAATCAACACACCTTATTGGATCACAGCTGTTGCCTCACTAAGATACTCTGACCTATTTGTGTCTGGCTCTTGGGATGGTCGTGTTCGTGTATGGAAGTTGGCTGCTGACAATAAGAGTTTTAGTCAAATTGCGGAGATTCCTGTTGAAGGTGTTGTCAACAGCATTCAGATCAAGACCACTTTCCCTTCAAAACGTACATTGCTCATTGTTGGTGTGGGACAAGAGTTAAAGCTGGGTCGCTGGATCCGAATGAAGGGTGGTGTAAAGAATTGTACAAAAGTCATTGAGCTTGAGACAACCTCAGGTCAATTTAGAATTATTTAGACTCTGTTGTTTGCTTTAATATATATAATGTTTTTCTAAAAAAAGAGAGAGGAGAAGGAAATGTGCTATTTACAGTGATATGAATTAGGGATCTCTAAAAGTTATCTTCACCCATAAACTCTACTATGTTCTTTTCTGTCTCATAGACCTTGACTTTGTAGAGTCGAGCTGAACTGGCACTCCATTTTTCATTCTGTAGATAATAATATTGGAAATTACTCCAGATAAATACAGCTAAATTCTCGGTAGTACTAACAATAAAAGTGAGTCTGTTAATAATGAAAGCATTTAAGAGATAGGTCTTTTTTCCTCTTTTTTTACCTTGGGTTTGATTTGAAAAAAGGAACATCCATATCCTGTTTAAAAAAAAAATTTTTTCGCTTAGTTATGCTTAAACAGCATATAAAAAAAGGGGGGGCGAAACATACTAGATTACGATGATCTAAAGGATCCATCACTGCTTTTTGAATGCACTCTTTTAGATCGACCAAGTTCATGACCATCCCGGTCACAGTATCAACTTTGCCTTGCATGGTGATCTCCACTATAGCAATGTGAATAAGAAGTAGTAGCTGATGAGACACTAGATCTTACCTTTGTAGTTATGACCATGAAAGTGAGGATGGTTACATTTGCCATAGACAAGCTTATTTTCTTCTTTGGAAAGTTTGGGTGAATGAAGTCTGTGAGCAGCAGAGAATGTTTCGGAACGCGTAATATAAGCAATAGCTGGCATAAGGGAAAGGGGGTGGGGTCGAGCAAAAGTATTAAAAAAAGGGTGAGAAAAAAATAATAATAAATTTGAGGGACAGAAGACTGAGAAGAAAAAATCGTTACACACATTGTTACTTTTTAAAACATGGACAATGAACACGAAAATAGAGAAAAAGAGGAACGCGGTAGAGTGTAACAAGGCGCTCAGCTTAAAAAGAGCTTGAAGGTTCCAGAATGCGCAGGCAGGTCTATTTAATGAATTTTGAATAACGGAATTGGGGGGAGGGGGGGGGCTTGAATGGACAATCGTCATTATTCTATCTCTTTTTTTTTTTATTCCCATTGTATTTTCTTTAAAGGGAACAAGCCTGGTTTTATTTAAAGTCCTTCAAAATGTCAGAAGAGATTGAATGTATAATATAAATGTACAGGGAAAAGAAACGAAATGTCAAACAAAGCATTGGGTATCGAGAAAGGTGTTTGATGGTACTGTGTAAATCAGTAACAGTTGAGAGAAGAAAATGCTGAGAGATTGAGCGTCAATGAGTTTGTCAATTACCTGGTAAAGACTAGGCAAAAAAAATTGTTCTTGAGAGATAGAGATGACGAAAATTGGGAGGCGGGAGCAAGTGAGGTTCCTGAAAGAGCAGCTAAAGTCAAGTGAGAAACTGCTATTAGGAGAAAATCAAAGAAAATTGTTAATGAAAGGAGTGATATCGATAAAGATGAATGATATTGGCGTCATGCGAGGGGCAAATCTATGGCTATGCTGGGAAAAGGAGAGGAGAAGCTGAGGAAGCTAGCTTGTATAAGATAGTAGATCTGGGAAGCGTAAGTGTCGGGTATCAAGAATATTTGAGAGACATCTATTTTACAGAATTTATCTCTCATGTCTATCTTTTCGCACCACACTGATATACTTTTAGCATCTAAACTATACAATAGGGTGAACAATTTGCTAAGATTAAATGAAAAGTGACATGATACCAAAACCACATGCGTAGTTGTATTGACCATGTCTGAACTATTGCAGGATTGAATAGCCCACCACTCTTTAGTCTAAATTTACTCTTCTTGAAAATGATCGAACCCATGGGCAAAATGCCAAGCTTCTCTTAGGCCTATCTTTTAGTCTTCAACATTATAGTTTAGTCAATTTCCTCTTTCATAGCACTGATTACTGGAATAGCTTTATTATTGCTTGTGTTTTGTGAGACGTACAAGGTAGATGCGCTTTTGGCTTCAAGTCATTCGTTTGGCACCACAAAATGACGATTGTAAGAGACACCTGCATCTCTAAATGATCTATATGTTAAATAACTATCATTGTTTCAAGAGACTAACTAGAGCCATTATTATGTTATTAAATAGAGAGGCAGTAATCATACTTATTGTCTTGGGATTGCTTGGCATCATCTTGTTCCTCGGGCCTTTTCCAAGCTTCAGCATTCAAGGTAGATTAAGACATTCTTTGTTGTTCGTAGGCAAATAAACTTCTTGGAAACATAAGTAGAAAAAGTATACGTTTTTACTGTCACCATCACTGATCTCCCGATAGTATTGCACAGTTAATCCTAGTAGTTTGAAAGACAATCAAGCGAGAAAAGAAGTCAATATGAAAGTTACAAGTAATGCTATGAGATCATACTATTAGAAGGTTATAGATAAGCTAAAGTTGAAAAACAACAATAGGAACTTTTTCTTGTCACTACTTCATCTCTGATTGTTTTGGGTGTGATTTGATCAACACGAGTAGTTCAAAGGTAGTTTGCCTCATACTAGATAATACTCTCCTACACACACACACACACACACACACACACACACACACACACACACACACACACACACACACACACACACACACACCTCAAATCAGGTTGAAAAGCTGATTATTGGTCGAGAAAATGGATGTGTAGACACTCCATCGTATTTCTCTAATTTCAATCCTGTGGGGCAGATTTAGATCTGTGTTTAAGGTCAAAGAGAAGCTGCTGAGAAAAGATAGCTTATGGCATTATTTGTTTGAAAAGTTTCTTATGGATTTTGCCAATACTCTAACTCAAGGACACAAGCATGTTTAAACAAAGAGTTTCCCCAACATTACAGTCTTTAATCTTTTTTGCTAGTGTAATTTTGATTTTTTCTGTATGCAGTCCGTTTCTTTCTATATGCAATCTATTTTCGGAAATGGTGTATATTATTATAATTTCGGAAATCCATAGAACAGTTCTTTGTCTTCGCTTCCAGGTCAGCTGCTCTCATTCAGAAAGGTGCAATACCTTCAATTTTGTGGGGGGCATACATTGGCTTCATTTAGCTATAAAGAGTGGGTATGGACATATAAAGAAATTTTGGCGTTTCTTTTTCTCACATTCTCTTAACCTGACGTCAGTCTTCTAAATGAACAGCTTTGCCAGAGCCTATTTCAATTCATTAAATCGATTTTTAGGGCCACACAGAGATAAAGAAAAAGAGAGAGAATGTATAAAATTACTGAAAAAAGTGGAATTTTCTCTTTCGGAATTGATAGCTTTCAAACCAACACTAAATCTTAAAGTGTCAGAGCGTGTAGTTTTTTTTTTCTCAGGGTTACGTGTGAGTTGTTAAAGACTTCAGAGTTAAAGTGCGAATGGATAAGGGGAAATTACCTTTAGTGTGTTAGCTTCAAACAACGTCATTCCAGCAGTGTATCTGGTTGACTTTAGTTGTTCTCTATACACCACTTTTTTTTTTTTGTTAATGTTAGATTACTCTTTTGGGGGGATTTCCCCGCAATTTTCAAAATGTTGCCGTTTTCAGCATATTTGTTTCTCATATAAGAGTAAAAATGATACAGAGCACTCTTTATTTTAAGAGAGAGAGAGAGAAAAGGGAAAATAGATTGGCTTTATTACCAAGTTGAGGCTTTACAGAATAAATTGGTTGATCATATACAAATAAATAAATAAAATTGAAGCTAATACATACGGAAAATTTTCTTTTCAAGAACCTCTTTAATAAGCCTATCTTCTGTATCACTTTATAAACTATCTAAACAGACAGCAAAGATCATTGATTTGATGACATCATTCAAAAAGATATGGACCGGGTGAGTAATTTTTCAGTCAAAAAAAAAAAAAAGAAAATCAAATCTTACAACAGAAGAAGAAAGTCTATCGCAACTTTGGTACACTGATCAGCCTAGATCTCTTTCCCTCCCCTTAGAACGATACCCAAACTAAGTTAAAACCAAAGAAAAAAGGAAAAATCAGAATAGGCCCTGTTTCAATAACAGAAACCTATCCCACATAAACAGGATTTACTTTATATTTGTGAAGGGAAAGTTAAGCGTGGGCGAATTCTATACAATGAAACCTTCTACTACCTTTGGATCGGAAACCTATTCATTCAATGATAGACTACCCTTATGATGAAAATACAACAGCAAAAACAAAACGTGCCCTCTCTCTAAAGTTCTTTTGTTTGCGCCTTCTCATGACCTAATTTCTTTTTCTTTTTTTTTTGCACTTTGAAAGTAAACAAATACAGTGTAGCACGTGGAAACAATTTCTTGGTAGGGTCTGTATGAGACATTTTGAGCAAATATAAACGCATAGCCTGGAAAAAAGGACAGTTTGTTTAATATTGAACTGTAGAGTGTATAACGTAATTTTGTGTACTCATGACTTGCTTGATGTCTACGCAAAAATAGTTGAGCCGGGACATATATTATTGTTTGTCTCCTTTTTTTTTTTGGTCTAATAAAACATCTTGAAAGTCTTTTGTTTTCTCATAAAGAGAGGGACTTAATAAAAAGGAAAAATTCATTTCGAATGAACAGAAAGAAAGAAAGAAAAGCTTGATTGGAATAAGATCAATTTTTAATTGGGGATTAACGCTCTAAAAGGAAATTAAGAGGTGATCTCGCGTGAGCCTACTTTACCTATTTGGTAGCTCTAAAACCTAATTGGCTCTTTTCCACTTTATTTACAGCTCACTGTGTATAAATAAACCCTACTCTAGCAAAAAAAAAAAAATCTAATCTGAAACCTATTGTGAATGAGCAATTGGTCTAATTTTCTTATTCTGTCTGTCCTCTTTTTTTTTAACCTGAACCCGACTTATCTTATCCAATCCGACAAACCCGCCAGAACCCGTAACACACACACTATACACAAAAAAAAAAATGGAGTATAAAAACGAGCTTTTTTATTTTAATTTTTTCCCTTCTCTCTCTTTAACATTTGTTAGCGTCTCCTCTTTTTTTTTGAACTAAAAATCATCCATACCCTTCCTCCCTTCTCCATTTCTTTTCTTCTTCTTTAGATCCAAGTGATATTTTCACTCGATTAAAACAGCATTTATAGACACAAAAGCGGGATTACAAAAAAAAATAATGGCTACATTAGCAGTTGCAGATACTCAGGACGATTGTTATTTCGAAAAGGGTCGGTACCTTTCTTCAGGTCAATTTTTTGACGATTCTATTCCACGATCTGCTTCACCTGATTGTTTGGAAGAAGAAGGATTATCTGCACATCCCCATGACGTCCACAACAACTCTTATATTAAACACAGAGGCTCAAATGACACTGCCTCTTCTGTTTCCTCATCGATTGCCACACCTTCATCACCTTCCACACCGGTACCACCCGAACTCCATCATGCCAAACCTATTCCTGTCAGCAAGTCTAAAAAGAGACTTAGTAATGTATTCACCAACAGTTTCTTTGGCAGTCTGAAAATGACGCCTGCTTCACCTAGTCAATCTACTTTCTCTTCCTCCCCTGAACACAGTCCCAACCATCTTAGACGATTCAGTGCAGCTTCCATCCATAGTGTAAGCTCTGTCAGTAGCACTGCTAGCAAATTTGGCAAGTCATTTTCTCGAATGATGAGCTCGTCCTTTAAAAGATCGCCTACAGACATGACATGTGGTTCCTTTGGTACTGTCCCCTTGTTAACAGACAAGTACGGTGACTATATCAAGCCTGAACATCGCTCTACCAAAGGCTTGGGCTCCACTTCTCGAAAGAACATTGCCAGTGGTGCCACTGCTGTCATTCGCTTGGTTCAACAAAGAACAGGTGGACGTATCTTGGCAGTCAAGGAATTCAAGAAGCGTGATAAATCAGAAGCTGAGCGGGAGTACCAAAAGCGCATGCTAAATGAATACTGTATTAGCAAGTCAGCCTCAGATTGTCCTCATGTGGTAGATACACTTGATCTTGTCAAAGATGAAAAGGGTCGTTGGTGTGTCGTAATGGAATATGTATGTTTCTCTTTTTTATCTTTTTGCCTTTTATTTTAAAAATTACCTTATTAATAACTTTCTTCTTTTTTTCTATCTCAAAAGTGTGCTGGCGGTGATGTCTTCAACCTGTTACATGAAAAACCTCATTTGGCACCTGATGATATTGCTTGTCTCTTTAAACAGCTTTTATTAGGCCTGCAACACTTGCACCATTTGGGCATTGCACACCGTGATATCAAGCCCGAAAACCTTGTGTTAACAGCTACAGGTGTACTTAAAATTGCTGACTTTGGTGTAGCTGACGTTGTTCAAAACTGCTTTGAAAAGGAAAGCAAAGCGTGCAGGAAATGGTGTGGCTCTGAACCCTTTTGGTCTCCTGAAATGTGGAAAATCAAGGACGATAATGACCCTTATGACGGCAAGGCCTTGGATGTCTGGAGTGCAGCTACCACCTACTTTTGCATGCGCCTTCAACAACTACCCTTTACTGCTGCTTTCTTCACAGGCCGTCCCTGTGGCAAGGCTCCCCAAGACGCCATGATCGGCTCGCCTGCTGCTGTAGCTGCTCAAGCCTCTGATGGAGGTGATTTCGATTACAAACATTATATGGAACAACGTCGAAAACTAGACGACCCAAGTGATTGTGATCTCTTTAAGCATTTTACTCAGCCTGAGAGAGAATGCTTGGCTGGTATGATGGACCCCAACCCTGAAACTCGCTGGACAATAGATCAGGCCTTACAGTGTTCCTGGATGACTCAGTTTGAAGTTTGCAAAGATGGTCAGCTTTCAAATGGCTTCAACCATACACATTATATTCCATCAAAATAGATTTCTTTTTATTATTATTTTATTTTGCATCCTTATATGCTTGTATTATTATTATTATTTTTCAAAAGAAAATGTACCATAATTTCATGTATTATTATTATTATTTTTCAAAAGAAAATGTACCATAATTTCATGTATTATTATTCCCCTTTTTTTTTCACACAAAAATAAAGTAAAGATTGAAACTCTAGAATCCAAAGAAATTGTGGGAATTCCAAGAGCTTTGTTCAGTTCCATCAGTTCCAGAAACAGATTACACAAAGATACTTGATAACATGAACCTTCTGGAACAATTGGTCATATCATTAGATAAGGCAAGACTATTCACTTTTTCTCTCCTGATAGCACAATGAATAGCTTGTGAAGTTTAGTCATTGGCAAAGAAGCTTTTCAACAGATATATCAGGGCAAACCAACATGATTGAAGAGGTCAACAGCAATCTTCAATTTTTTTTTGTCACCTAGCACATCGCTAGATCATCTAAAGATTTTGTTGTTAGACAACTATTAGATGTTGTCAAGAACATACATTATATCATGCTCATATTTGTTTTGTTCTTATTATAGACCAAGTATTGCAGCTGACTCGTTCACTGTATACTTGTCATCTTTCTTCTGTGTCAGGCATAAAATACAACATAATTAAAAGCCGATTCATGATGGCTTGTTTGATCTTCTCTTTCTCCCAACAGCCTTTAAACATAAAAGACAGAGAAAATGGTCAATTAGGTTTTTGTCTAACCTAAATTCGAACAAACTTTGTTTTGTACACTGGAATCAAGTGTCGAGATGGCCTTTCAACTTTATTTGGATGATTCCTTGTAAATCTGTAGCTACTAATAAAAGACTACAAAGACATGATAGGTTAGAAAATATATTTTTGACAATAGTTTAGTACTCAAAAAAAGCTAATTTGATTGGTAATTTCAGGACATACCATACAAAGAAAAAAAAATAAGCCTCATTTTTCTTGGTTGTATTGACATCGCATTTAACTCGACTATTCTCAATAAGCATTTCCTTCTTCTTCTGACATTTCCCAATACATATCGTGCAGCAACATAATGCATGCTGTCATGGTTACAGCCAATACACAGACAAAGGAAATTCACAAATGTTCTCGAAATGGCTTATCACTCGAGGTCAAAGTAAGCAAGTCATCTTGTTCGGCATATGTAACAAATAAAACTCCATTAATTCGGCACCATAGAGATTAGAGCCGAAATTATCCTTTTATTACCAAAGAAAAGTAAGATCCTTGATGCAATCATTTCTCATCTGCTTGTTTCCGAGAATTCTGATTTACACGAATGCAGTCAGCGTTTCTTCTCTTCTATTCTTGATCTGACATGCAGCGATCTTTTTTTTTTTTCTAAAAAAAAAGAGAGAGAGAGGCATTTTAAAGCGCACTACCAATCAAGCGCATTGTTTTGCACTAGTAGAGTTACACTATCCCCTATTTTCCCCCAATTAGAATAGGGTTAAATAGCAGCCTGAGCTTTTCAATTTTAGAATAGAAAATAAAGAACAGAAGGAAGTTCTGAATTGGCTTATACTCTATTTTGGAAATCGATTGCATCACTAAAGGAGAAAGAAACACAGATCAAAAAAATAATCAAGCTGCCATTTGTTAGGAGAAAAATAAGCTCAAGTGATTAGTACGCAGAACTTGACGATAGAGTAGATTTGTTTCAGGAAACGAACTCTTTTTTTTTTGGATAATGCTACTTGTGCACTCGACAGAGTATATAAATTAGGACAACAATTCCTTAATCAGGCGGTCTTGGGCACAACAAACAGACATATCCATTGTCAACGCACCTATGAGCTCAAGCTATTCTTTAAAAAAAAAAGAACAACTAGTTTTGAAAAGCTTCCCCTTTAAATCTGTTGAGGTTGCTTGTTTTTCAAAACAAAGCCTAGCACCAACTCTCCAATTATGAAGTTCTATAACCATTAGCCAAACAAACTGCCAAAGTATTTTGTCTGTTTGAGTATCAGTAAGAAACTTTCAGATCTACAGCGGTGGAGAGCTCGACTGTTTAGCTTCTTCTTCAATCGTTGCTTGATGTGAAAAGGGATTTCTTTTTAAGAATTAGAAGGCAAGATAGTGACATTGAAGATTATAGCAGTATAGATTTTTTGGAGAAAGAAAAAAAAAAAGGAAATATCTTTTTATTATTGAGTAGATGCATCTTTTGATTTTAAATAATTGTTACACTGATGCCATTGGCTTACGCAAAGATGGATTTTGTAAATTTTGTGCTTTGGCAGTTCGATTGTTTTGGAGATGAGAATGAGTTTTGAAAAGTCAAATGAGAGGTCTATGTTACAGGTACGAGTTACACAAGATTTACATTGTTAGCATGAATAAAATCTAAAAAGGACGTCTTCATAAGCCACCACGTGTGATTTCTAAGCCACTGAGGTGCGCGAGAGAAGTGCATCAGTTCACTTCCATCAAAAGATCTTAAAGATAACAATACGGCTTGTATGACTTTCACATAATGAAGACAAAGTGTTCTTTTTTAATCCTTGGATGCACCTTAATTTCTTGTTGGCTTTGCACCTGTGGTTTGCGATTTCTTTTTAAGAAAGGCTATTGCAACTTTAGAGAAACAAGGGCCATTCAAAGCTCAATTCATCAAAGACATATGATAGACATAAGCCTGGGATAGATATGTACAGTTGCATATACAGTGATACTCCAAGCATTCTTTTTCTTGTTTTGAATCTAGTAGACCATTACCCGTTTGAGAATCTCTCTGAAATATCTTTTTTATTATTATTATATAGACAAGGTTTGTTGTACATTCAAATCTTGGTGAATAAGAATAAACTGCTTTTGTGCTCTAAAATTTGCTTTATTTTATTGATCAGTTGAGAAACCCTGCAATCAAAAAGCTTCATTTACTACTGCCACATACTCCTTAGACTATTTACACAAATGATAGATATGCCTTGAAAACCCCATAAGGTTTGCATGCATTAAGAAACGCGATTACAACAATTTCAGGACAAGATATAATTTAATTATTTTTTATTTTATTCATTTTAAAAGAAAAGAGGATCAAAAGTAGAATCAATAGACAAGAGGTTCCTATTGAAAAAGAGGGTCAGCTAAATGTGACAAATAGTAATAAAAAAGAGAGAGCCAAATATAAAGCAATTCAGTAACATAAATGTAGCCGAGTTTGTCTTCACAAGATCAGACTGACGTGCAAAAATCATAAATGGTATTCATCATTTGCTTTTTTTAACAACTCTCTCACTTCTCAAACAAGCTATACTTTACCTTCTACTGTTTCTCCCTTTCTTGGTATCTTTAGCTAGAGAACAAAAATAAAGAAAAAGAAAACAAAGGACTTGAAAATAATATTTCTTTTATCTTGACAGGTATGCTAAGCCACTATGTGACTAGTGTCGAAATTAACACGCCTATAGCTTATAAAAGTGAGTAAGAAAGAAAGAGAAATAGTGGTACTAGAGAAAAGACAAATGCTATTCATAAGGAAAAACAGCATCTTGCAAGCCTAACAAAAGAATTTGTTTTGCAAGCATGAACAAGTCTGTAATTTCATACAAATGATACATGATCAACTCGAATGGTTGTGACATTATGTAAGAAATATTTGATTGGCTAAACTTACTTGCATAGTTCATCTTTTTGAGATAAAAAATAAAAATAAACACCATCATCTTTCTTTTTCCCTTTCTTTTTATTGCCTGCAACAATGAACTGTATTCGTACCGCTGCTATCCGACCTACTCGCCAATGTAAGCAAATTACTACGAGGAAGAGCTTAGGATTCCTGTGTATGTGTGTGCATTTTATTTACGTATTCAACTTCTTTATTTGTTAGTTGCTCGCTCTTTTCATGCTGCCCAACCTCGTTTGACCGGTAAAACAGTCGAGGCCACTACCTCTACTTGGGATCAACTCGTCACCAAGGCCGATCATCCTGTCATTGTTGACTTTTATGCCGAGTAAGTTGATTGAATGATGTACAGAAAATGGATATCTAATCCTGTAATCATTAGCTGGTGTGGTCCCTGTAAAATGTTGGGTCCCATCTTATCTAAAGCTGTTGGAGCTAACCCTAAAGTCACCTTGGTCAAGATCAATGTCGATGATCATCAAGAAATTGCTCACGATTTCAAGATTGCAGCTTTGCCTACTGTCTCTGCCTTCCATGAGGGCAAAGTTGTAGATAGCTTTGTTGGTATGCGCAATGCTGCCGCTATCGAGCAATTTGTCAAGAAACATGCCGATCTTGCTTAATTTTGTTACATTTGTATATTATTAAATAAGGACGATTTCTTTCATGTTCATTCCAATAGACAGTCGTTAGTTGAAAGTAAACGTTACATGAAAAGGGATTCTTAAGAAGAGGGAAAGGGGGACCTTAGATTTAAACAACAGTCAAGACTTTATGAATTGTCGATTGATATCGTTTTGCGCCCTTGTGGTTATTGCTTTTTCTGATAGTAGTCGCTCCGTTTAACTTGATCACAGCTACTGACTAAAGATGACAGGATGTGTCTCACTTTATACACATGCACAATAGACTCAATTTATGCATCAGTGGCTGGAATAGCCTGCAGGGAATCCAGTCTTAGGCAAATCTTGAACAAAAAGTTTAATTTGACATTGTTAAGGCATACAAGATGGTATGCTTCAAAGTATTCCTATATTGATTTCAACAACTTTGCGCAAATCGATATAGCATATTTTTTTATGTGCTACATAACAAAAGTAATGAGCACAATTGAGCCTTAGTCAGTACGTTTTCTTTAAAAAGAAATTAGATAGGTAAATACATTTGAATTTCGAATATGATACAGCCTCAATCCATATTTAAATGAACATGAAAATACTTGCTCTGCTGTGTGCTTACCAACTTGCATCATTATCAACATGGGACTCCTTCTATTTGAACTGCTAAAAAGCCAAGCTTGCATGACATGTTCTGCCAACTCGCAAGCCTATATTTACTTTGTCTTTTTACTTTAATATTTTATTTTTAAAAATTTACATTGATTTAAAATTTACATTTCTCTCTATAAGAAAACACAGGTTGCATATGGATAAGGACCCGTCTAATAGAGAACGCGAGTCTTGATATTAGCAGGTGTAGCAACAATTGCATTGTAAAGTGATTCCAAATGCTCTTGTGTCACATTTGAGATATCAGCCATCACATAAGCAACTTCGCCCTTGGAATCAGAATATTGCTTTTCAACGTTGTGGTTAGCAAAAATTTCGTTGATAGCCTATACAATATATGAGTGAGTTTTCTTTTCTTTAAAAAAAAAATCTTTTCTTGTGTTCGACACTTACTCTCAAGACACCAGGAATGTTACGATGGATATAGAGAACACGAACAGTATCCTTGTCATCTTGAGAAATAGCACGCAAATCGATTTCAGGAAAGTTGACAGCACCAAGCGAGCAACCTTCGTTAATAAACTTGGTCAAAGCAGTAGAGACCTCAATACCAATCATGCTTTGAGCTTCTTCTGTAGAGCCACCGATGTGAGGGGTCAAGATTAAGTTTTTGGCACTCAACAACTCAGGATAATAATCAAAGTTAGGACCATTGGCGGCAGGTTCCTTGGGATAGACATCGACAGCAGCACCAGCAAGATGGCCAGATTGCAAGCCCTTGATGAGAGCAGGAATTTGGACAACAGTACCACGAGCATTGTTCAAAAGATAAGATCCCTTCTTCATATAGTCCATGATTTCCCTTTCGCCAATCATGTTCTTGGTGTCTTCTGTTTCAGGGACATGAAGAGAGACGAAATCAGAGATGCTAAGCAAATCTTCAAGTGATTCAACTTGCTTAGCTTGGCCAATGGGCATGATTTGAAGAACATCATAGAAATAAACAGTCATACCCATGGCTTCTGCCAAGACAGAAAGTTGAGAACCGATATGACCATAACCAACGATACCCAATACCTTGTGACGAATCTCATAACAACTCTTTGATACCTTGTTCCAAACACCCTGGTGCATTTCGGTGTTACGATCACCTAATTGACGAGCCAATGTAATTAATTCGCCAATGACTAATTCTGCAACTGATCTGGAGTTACTGAAAGGTGAATTGAAGACAGCAATCTAATTCAAAGTCAATCCAAGTACATTCCTTTGCTTTTTTTTATTTTCATTGTATGACTTACACCTCTATCAGCAGCAGTCTTCAAGTCAACTTGATTTGTACCGATACAGAAACAGCCAATAGCCATCAGGTTTTTGGCTTCATCCAAGACAGCCTTTGTAAGTTTTGTCTTGGAGCGAATACCGATGATATGAACATCCCTGATCTTCTCAATCAACTCTTCACCCACCAAAGCTTTAGTGTGCGTCTCAACCTAAATGGGCTTGGAGTCAGCCAAAATTACAAATAGGCTTTCATTCACCTGTCATTTCATACCTGATAACCTTGTTTCTTGAAAGCTTCAATAGCGGTAGCATTTACATTTTCCAGCAGCAAGATTTTAACCTCAGCTGTGTTGAAAGGCTTAAGCACCTTGGGCTTTGACAAACCAAAAGAAGAGCCGCGTCTACGGTTTTGGATAGTTTCGGGTGTGCTTTCAGCAGACATGGTAATGTATAAGATAAGATTGAAAAAGAAAAGAAGAAAGAAAAGAAAGAAAAGAAAGACTAAATAGAGTAAGATTCCGTTTGATATCGGGTTGACTCACTTTGATTTTTAATTTAAGAAACGAATTGCACGTCACTGCATTCATTTTATTCAAGTCAGCTGTAATCTTTTGTGTCATCTTTTACTTATCTGATTGGTTGAGTGCTGTAGTCAATCACTGGTCGATCTAAGCATCAAACTTACTTTTTGTTTAGATTGAAGATGATGAAAAATGTATTTAAGTGTTGATTTGAAACATGCACTTATTTTCTCCTTCTCGTCTCTCTCTCTCTTTCTCTATTTTTCTTCCTTTTTACCAGTCTAGACATACACCCTTTGTCTATCTTAATTTTAGTATACAAAGAAAATCAAAATCATGCAAGCATTAAAGACTTATGCAACATTAAATGAATTGCCACCAGAAGAATCAAAGAACAAACTCGTTCAACTCATACCCGACCAAAACATCACAATCATACCCGAGTACACATTAGAATCAGGTGTTCGTATGACCAATGTGCCAGTTGCTTGGAAGTCGTGGGGAAAGTTGAATGAAAAAGCTGACAATTGTATGGTTATCTGCCATGCATTAACTGGTAGTGCTGATGTAGAAGATTGGTAAATTGCTTAGCGTTCTTTGTGTTTGCATGTTTACTAAAATAAAGTGAGGTAGGTGGGGTCCATTGATGGGTCCTAAGCGAGCATTCGATGCTACCAAGTTTTTTATTGTTTGTTGTAATGTCCTCGGCTCTCCTTATGGGTCTGCTTCTCCCTTGACAATCAACCCTGAAACCGGTGACAAATATGGCCCTGAATTTCCTTTGGTGAGTGTAAGAGATGATGTACAGCTCCATCGTCTAGTACTGGACTATTTGGGTGTGAAGCAAATTGCGATTTGTATTGGCGGATCCATGGGTGGTATGCAAGTGTTGGAATGGGCTCAATTGGGTCGAGATTATGTACGCTGCATTGTGCCTATCGCTACTTCAGGTCGTCATTCTGCTTGGGGCATTAGTTGGGGTGAAGCACAACGTCAATCCATTTACAGCGATCCAAACTATTGTAAGTAGCCATTATATCTATAAATACTTGAGCAAAGAAATCTCATTATATATTATCTCAGTGGATGGTTATTACACAGAAGAAAATCCACCTATTGTTGGCTTATCTGCTGCCCGTATGTCTGCTCTGTTGACTTACCGATCTCGCAACTCGTTTGAGTCTAGATTTGGTCGCAAAGCTGCTGAACTCAAGTCACTTCAACGCCGTCCTAGCTCTCCTGGTGAGGCAAATCGAATGATCCATAACGATGGCCATCGAGCTTCGAGTCCACCAATAGACGAAAAAAAGGAAGGCACCATCAACAACCCTTCTATGCCTCAACCCTTTGTTTTTTCCGCACAATCTTATCTTCGTTATCAAGGCAGCAAGTTTGTCAATCGATTTGATGCTAATTGTTATATTGCCTTGACTCGTAAAATGGATTCACATGACATCTCTCGACACAAAGGTGATTATTTTGATGTGTTGCGCTCTGTCTCTCAGCCTGCTTTAGTGATTGGTATTGAGTCAGACGGCTTGTTCACCATCTCTGAGCAATATGAATTAGCTGAAGGAATGGCGGATACAGAGATGGTTGTGATTGATTCACCCGATGGTCATGATGGGTTCTTGTTAGAATTTGATCAAATTAACTACCATATCCTTGGGTTCATCAAGCGCGTCTTGCCTGAGATTTTCAATACCAGCATTGTGTCTGAAGAAGAAGTGGAGCAAGGCGAGAAATTGAAGGCTACCAAGACAAGTTTGTTTGGTGAAGCCGAAGTCGATATCACTCAATGGTAGTTCTATTGTTTATTTATTTATGTAGATATATCTTATACATAGTCCTCTTTTTATCTTTCTCTTGAATACATTTATACATAATTCTTTTCTTCCCTCTTTATACAAGCAACACATAGTTTTAGTTGATAAAAGTTTACGCATTCTTAAAATTAGCATGGCAGTAAAATAAGTGTGCCTTAAAACTTTCATACAGAAACTTAAATTTCTGCAAGTCATTTTTCTTTTTCTTTTTTTTTTTTAGGGAAAACCTATATGCTATCTCAGACTGTGTTTGTTGAATCCAGTGAAGACAAAGTCTCGATCGAAGTTGGCATCAGCACTTGCGTAACAAGCCATCAGCTAAATAGTGCGCCTGGTATCATTATTGCACATCCTTATGGGCCTTTAGGTATTTAGGCTTTTTTTTTATCTTGACAATAGATATGACATACGAATAAAAGTAAAACAAGAAAAGGCGGTAATAGATGGAATAATGTTGTTATTGCTTTACAACGCTATTTCTCATCCAAAGGCTATGTTGTCTTTTGTCTCAACTTCCGAGGATGTGGCAAGTCGAAAGGTAAGACAAGCTGGACGGGTATGCCTGAGAGACAAGACTATCAAGCGGTAATTGATTATGCACTCGATCACCAGTTAGCAGAAGTGCCCAAGGTTAATCGCATGATATTATGTGTAAGTACCTGACTCTTTTTTTTTTTGCTTGGAAGGGAGGTTTTTTTTATATTTATCTCTTTTGTTTAGGGCTACTCGTTTGGTGCTATGATTGCTAGTACAATGACATGCACACATGTGCCGTGTGCTTATTTGCTTATTAGTATACCTCTTGGTGTCTTATGGGCTTTAGCTACCACAAAAGCAAGCTTTTTCAAACAAGTACCCGATATAGACAGTAAGCACATGTTGTGTGTTCATGGCGGAAAAGACCAGTTTACTAGATCAAGTCGGATACAGCAATTGTATCCTGCAGATAGTATACATATCATTGAGGAAGCGGATCATTTTTGGTTTGATCTGGAGTTTTCTATCATCAATGTAGTCGCTCAGTGGGATTCAAACTTATAAAGAGAAAAATAAATATTGCTAAACGAGCAATGTGGTTCTTTCTTTCCAAGAAAAAACGGGGACAAGCGGGGGTCAGGCATCAGCTTTGCAATGGCTGAGAAAGGGACCAAAGATCCTCTAGAATTATAATCAAGTTCAAATTTGACAAGATCCGTCCACTCGTAGTGCAAGAATGAACTTTTGTATCGGCGCACATATTTCTATGTATAGCAATAACTCTGTGCAACTCACAGTTGATAGGAAGCTCTTCACTTACTTTAGCTGGGCAAGTCTATTCAGTAAATAATGTAGTTTTTTCTATCAAAAACCTGGATATGTTCCTGAATGTATTCTGTTCGAGTATTGAGCGTAAGGATGTGCATTTCATTATATAGTGAGGCTTGGATAGTTTTGTAAAATTTGCTTGTGTTTGATTGGCTCTCTGGAAATTTCAAAGCAGTCATTTTGAAGGAGTATATTGACGCGTACTTTTGTTTTTTTTACTTTTTCTTTTTGTTTATGAAACAAAGCGTGTTCTTTCATATTGCTGCTCTTTTTGTTTTCGTTGAAGAAACATGCAAGAAAGCACAGTTCGAGGATAATCCGAACATCTTTTTCTCCTTTGTAGAGAGAGATGTAAATGAAGGACTTGTTTAAATTAGAACAGACATCTGAGAAATAATGAGGAAGCTTGCAACTGAAAGAACCCTTTGTTATTGGAAGGAATAAATAACCCATTACTTGTAATCAGAGAATGATTTATAACCTGCCTGCTCTCATTCTGATGCTACGATTATTGACGACAATTACCCCTTTTCCGGCTTGAATGTTAAACCATATGTAAGCCAAATAATAATGTAGTTTTCAATCCGAAATCGAAAACATTAGAATCAGGCTGGTTTTTCTCTTTCTCTATTACAATTGATGTGTGTTTTTCTTCTTCCTTCCTGCTTAACAAAGCAAGATGATGAACACTTGAAAGGCGAATATGATCTCGAAATATCAGAGAAATGCATTCAAAGTTATAGTTCTGATTGCTTTGTAAGTCTTTTACTTTTGTGTTGACTTTTATATATCACTTTGATTTAGTTAATTCATAGTGGATTTTATTCTCGAAAGCTTCTTTCGTGATTCAGCAACACCTCGTATAGCCCATTCCATGACACCTTCTTTCCATACTAAATCATGACCTTCACTCTCGAGTATTTTGAGTCGCACATCATGAAAGCTGTTTGCTAAAATATCAATCACTTTGGCTGGTATCAGTCCATCCTTATCTCCCCAAACAGCTGAGACAGCAATTTTGACATCTGAATAATTAAAGCCAAACAAATGGTATTTCTCGAGTGCCACCATGACATCGCATAGCTGACCTTGGCTGTAATTTTCCGAGAGTCGATGGTTGTTCATAGCCAAGTACAACGACAAATGCTTGGGCCGAACAAAATGTCGAAGAGGTCTATCTGTTGGAAAGTCTGTTTCCAGATCAGGGGCATCTTCCTCAAGGGAGGCTAGTAGCTCGTCTTCCTCTAGAGCAATGAGTGTACGCCTTGGTTTTTTTGGATCATGAAGTAAATTAGTTGAGGAAGTGTTGGTTGAATTAGTGTTATTAATAATAGTTGAAGACATGTATTGGGTATCATATTGTTGCTTCTCGTTTTCGAATGAAGTACGAGTAGAATTTGTATTTGGTTGACCGCTTGGTCTGCTAAACATCCACATCACATCTAACGCTAATGAGACTGTCTTGGCTACCAAAGGCGCGGGTAATCGACGTGTCCATTTGAATGTGCCTGCCAGCTGTGTTGAGACCCACGGTGAGATAAGAAAAATAGGGCCTAATACTCGTTTTGGGTATCGATGGGCTACAGCCAAGGCAAATACAGTGCCCACAGACTGAGCAATAATGTTGAATTGGCGTATACCCAAGTGATCTGATAATTGAATAATTACATCTGCCCATTCGAGTGCTGTCATTCGTTGCGAGTTGCATTCCTCACTTAATCCGTATCTTAGAAAATCATCATTAGTAAACCAGCAGTTTTCTTTCTCTCTTTTATTTTTCTCATCCTACTTTACCCAGGACGCTCAGGCCAAATCATTCGTAAATTGTATCGATAAGCAAGCTCTTCAAACATAATGCCTACCATACGTGTGCATCCATAACCACCAATAACAAACACAGGCTGCCCTTGACTGGGTCCATAGACAGCATAGCCTACACGATGAGATCTAAGTCGAGCATGAGAAGGTGCTTTGTACTGAAATGTTTGATGAAGCCGAGATTCTCTCAAGACATCAAGTCGAGGCACACCTCTTTGTCCTTTAAATGAGCGATCAAACCCAGAAGAGGCAGTTGTGTATTGTACAGGCAGTTTAAGGGCCATTGGCCTTTGTTGCGACGAAGGTAGTGGTGTCGATTGAGAGGTTTGTAGGGCGATCAAAGGTAAAGATGTGCTCATGGCACAAGGTGAGACAAGCGAATGAAAAAGTGTGTTCTATCAGGGAAAAAAGAATAAGTAATATAAAAAGAACACAGTGATATTTCCATTGGAGACACAAAGTAGACAGAGAAGGAAACATGTAGAGTCAGTTTATTTAAATTCCAAATCAAGCGGAAAGATTTTCTCCTGAAAAGAGAAGTTAGGCAGTTTGTCACCTAACAAAAAAAAAACCTTATTGTGAACAATGTGAGTTTAATAAAGACTGATCTGTCTAAAAGCACCATTTTCTCTCAGCGCGATAGAAGAGAAAGAGAGACTTGTCATAAGCATGACATTGATGATCTGTTTAGTGTTGCTAGATGACATTGATTGAAATAGAGATAATCTGTTTCATTTGTTTCTAAAAGTATCGTTTAATCAAACAGGTTAAACTATGACACAGTGAATGTTTTGGTTTGGCTGTACCGCTATAACTATTAACCGATATCTGCTTTAGCAAATAATCAGAAGATAGTGATATGCCTAAAAGTGAAGCATGATATTCGCTTTGTTGTCGACAGCTAATCTTATAAGTAAGATTGAAACAGATTGACTTGTTGAACAAGAGATGTTTTGATTTTTCTATTTTGTATATCCCATCTCTTAGAGTGCGAAGCTTCATACTTTTTGACCCATAATTCTTTTTCTTTAAGCTCATATCTTCTGTTTGCGTCTTTTCATCCAAATGATCTACAAGAGTGGATTGTGCTTGCATATATGTGTCTGTCATTCGAACCATTCGAATGACAGGTGCTGCTTTGCCTGTATAGTATCGCCTTGGTTTATGGGGCTGTGAGGATACAAACTGGATATTGGCCTTGTCTGAACAGAACTGTTTAAATCGAAATACAGTTGTCACACGACTTTTGCCTTCTTGGTCTATACTAACATCAAGATGAATGGCTGGGAATCGCTTGTAAGTCAAGACATAATTGCACAATACATGTAGTCGATCAGATATGCTTTGCATTGCTTGTAGTGTGCTTATAGGTAAGATTGACTGGGAAAGGATCAAAACCAAGATTTCGTCAGGCAAACAATCCAATGCAAGCCCATTTGACTTTGTATGATTCATCTATCAAATATTACTCTTTTGAATATTAGAAAAGAAAAGAGAGAAAGAAAACAAGACAAAAAGAGATGTTTTTCTTTTACAATACCAAACAAAGCATTATACCATTGATACTTGTGCTTTTTTCTTTCTTTCAAGAATATGGCCTGAATTGTTTTGATATCTCATTTAAAGGATTTTGAGTGGAGTTTTGTATTTCAATAGATTTTTTTTCTTTTGCGAAACAAGATTACAGTCGCTTTATGGTTGTATAACTGTTGACGCTATGATATTGTATATGATACACAATTCTTTTAATAAAGACGAAGTTAGCAACAACTTCCGAGATAACAAACAAGAAACAGTATCTTTTATTGAATATCTTTCTAGCGCCGTCTATGCTACAAAATGCTTTGGTAATGTTTACAAAGTTGTGGGTACAATTTAAAGTGTCAATATTTAGATGTATAATAGTTTAGTCGTTCAATTGATACAATTGTGAGCTGCTTTACAATGCAACAGAAAGAGCCATTAACATCGTCTCCTTTTTTCCTCCTTCTTATTTGATTAAAGGAGCTTGATTTTCAAATGAAATAGACTACACTTTCTAACATCCCTTTGATTCGCTCGTCTTTCTTGCTTAAACGACAGATTAAAGAGCTGCCCAATTTTAGAGAGAAAATTATGCATAGCATGTGTTCCTTCTCTGTTCGAAATAAATTGACCAGCCAAAGAGCCCAAAACTAATTTCCTTTGAGGCGTAGCTATTGCCTATTTCTTTTTGTATCGCTGATGACTCATTGATTTGCCAAACAAAGCAGAGCCTTTTGACACTGATAATCATTCCTGCAGAAAGAGTTAAAGTCGATGAATGAAGAGCAGATAAAATCATTAGGGTCCAGCTCTTCTCCTTGTTTTCTCTGTGTTTGGAAATGACAATCTTAATTTCTTGTGTAATAAAAAAGTGAAATCTCTAGAGACTTTAATTATATATTTTACTTGTGCACTCTAATAACAATAATACAGAAAAAAAAAGCTATTGGTTCTTTGACAGATGCATCTAACAGGAAATAAACAGCACTATGAAACCATTTTGAGCTGACCACACAAAAAGCGAGATTTAATTTAAATGAGCTTAAAGCAAAAAAAAAAATCAAGGAGAATTTCTAGAAAAAGAAATCCTCTGCTTAAGATAGCAGTATCGGTTCAAATAACGCCAAAACTATTTTACAAATTTCCATATGAAGTCAAGCCAACATCTATTCAGGAGAATTTACCCAAAATTGACCCTACAGGAGGATTGCACTTTATAATTCGTTAGAACGAACACAGAATTAAAAAAAAGTGAGCATCATACTTGTATATTGCACCACACCAACTTGTCTACTTTTGACATAGGTTAGCTATCTTTTGTTTATTTTCTTTTTCCTTTCCTCATTCTATCCATTTTTTGTATTATTCGATATCCTTGCAACAAAAAAAAATGGCCAGTTATGCATCTGTGTTTGATTCAAGTCGATTTGTCAGGACCACACAACCGGATGGAGGTGAATTAGCATCCAAAATAGTTTCATTGTTTTCTATTACGGTCATGTCAGTATTGTTTGGCATTAAAACATTCAATGTTCAATTCAGATACCTATCGTATTCTCGTTGGCTTGTTCTGCTACTGTATGTCTTGTCATGGGCATTTACAATGTGCGGCACCCTGTTTGTGTTTACTAATAACGGTAAGCAATTGGTTGCTTATTACTTGTATGTTTGCTGATTTCGTTTAGGAAATTTCACATCCTGCTTATTGTCTGAGTTAACCTGTGATATCTTTTACTCTGGAACAAAAATCATGATTTATTGCTGGTACCTTGAACAAAGAATGGATGGAATACAGATCCACTAAAGAACTTCTCAACCTAGGCTTATTGAAAAAGTTTGGGTTGTATCTCCCTCGAGACAATCAAGATGGAATACCAAGTCATATCGATTTCATTGTTTGTTGTTGACGCCTTATATTGCCATCTTTACTTTAATGGTAAATACTATAAATTGATGTTGAGACAACTAGGCTCTGCTCACCCTAATTTCAAAGATTGTGTTTCATATTGCAGAGCTAGAAGAAGATGGTACATGCATCATTGGACTACAGCCTATTGCTAGTATTCCTCTCATCGTAAGCAGCTTCTCAAAAATAGAAAATAGAGCATTCCATTTATTGACACAAACTCCAACAGGTTTATGATTTTGTAAGACACATGCGAACAAAAAAAGTAAAAAAAAAAAGGCTTCCTTTTGCTTACAGATAATAGGTCTTTAATTTCTACATGACAATTTTATTTGTGAAACCATTGATTAACTCAGGGGAGGGTGTAAGAGCAGATTGGAAGACATCTCGTCTTCGAAATGTAGCCAGACGAACTTTGTTGGCCTCTATTGTTTCCCTTCTCGTTTCCTTGGCTAATGTACTAGCCCTAGCCATTCTTAATGGGCGTGAACGAGGTGTACTTTGCCTTACTTGTTGTACAGTAGATGTTACTATCAATGTAGTAACTATCCATTGGGTAAGAAGAAGAAAAAAAAAGGACAGCTTAAACAAACAACAATTAACTTTAAAAAAAAAAGGTTACGACCAACACTGCACCAAGAGCATCCAAAGAAATTGATACAAACGACCTAAGTGCCAACCGCACAGACCCCAATCTCCTACAGGTTTACAATGACGAAGACAATTTCTTCAAAAGCTTTAAAGACAATAACCAGGTTATGCCTCCTTCAAAAGATAAGCCATATGAACCACACTTTGTTCATCAAGAAGCAATAAAAGTTTCGCACGAGGAAGAAGAAGAAACAATGAGCATTCAAGAATCTCATAGTAGCAGAAAGTCTTTGACAAAAAAGTAAATAAACCTCCCTCTTTTTTTATTATTATTATGATGATGATCTTGGTGCAAAAAATAAAGATCTCTTTGATTTTTTCTCTTGCTTGTCTTGTTCAGCAATAGCTGGCTTCCTTTTTCTATCTTGTATAGGTTGTCTTTGTTGTTCTCTTTCTTTTAGTGAAAGATCCAATGCAAAGTGATAATCGGCATGCTCTGCAGCATCACTTGTAGGCATCCTTTGCTGGCATCTGTCACAACAAATAATGCTTCGTCTTGACTAGATGATGTCTTGTTCATATAGAAATGAAACAAGTTCTTTTTGGTTTTCTTTTCATTCTCCTGTTTACTACTTGAGCTAGTATTGCTATTTAATATAGTGGCTTCAAAACCATTGGCATGATGCGCACTCGTGGCTTTATCCGACTTTACAAAAAACCGATTGATTGTATGTGATTTGGAAGATTCATCGGGAGCAAGGCCATAAGCGCACAAGTCAAGACCATAACAAGGAAAGGTATCGTTTAATGAATTGAATAATATACTTGCTCTCTTGGCAAGGTTTTCTGATTCAAAAAAAAAGAAACAATAAATGATTCTTTACTCGCTTCTCTTTAAGGTGACTTTACTTACCATGAGACCTCATTTCATCTTTATGAATTGAACCCATTGTTTTTGATCTATAATTCCTATGACCTTCATTGTCATACCTGATCTTAATTTGCTCATTAATTGCTCTATTCATACAAATAAATAAAAAGAGGGGGGTTATCTTACATTGATGTTTGTTGGCCATACATTGAATTCATCGTTGGCACGAGTGATTCGGTTGTGAAGCTCAACTGCCAGAATAGAGAACCAAGGTTGTACATCCTTTGAGCTCGTAAGAGGGGGTCTGAATGATTTAGATGCCATCAAAGACTGTGGTGGTTTAGAAGGTATAACTTGAAGCAAATAATATGTCAGCCTTTTGCCTCTTTCTTCTTTTTTTTTACTGTTTCTCTACCTTCTTCATGGTCGATGCCGCGACATATGTTGTAGATATGTAATCCTGTAGACGGGCCAAACCTGGCTTGAAGGTCTTCTACACTATAACTCCAAAGCTCACTTGTCTTTTCAGCTTCCAGGTCAGAACCAATCTCACTTCCTAATTTGCCTCCCAGATTTCTAATTTTTTGAAAAGGAATGTCACGCATAAAATCTAACCTTGCAATATCTCGCAAAACAGTCTAAGTAGAGAGAGAGAACAATATATCAGTAATCGTACAACACATTGTTTTCCGTATTCATCTTGCCTGTTTGTTTGGCTTATTTTGGCTTGAACCCAACTTGGCTAGTGTTTTGTTGTGTGCAATCCCTTTTTTATTATTCTAATGCTTGAGTTCCCCTCCAAAAAACATTCGTGTTCTCTAGTGTTGATACACATACCTGCTGAACAAGTGTATTTCAACTTGTCATATATTTCTTTTCGAATTTCAGCAGCTAGTTCTGCGCCTAACGCAATTTGAAGATCTTTCCATGTTGTGCTAGACCAAGGTTGTTCATGGCCTTCAAGTCGTCGCTGTTGTTCATCTTGAGATTCAATCGTAACACCCAACTGATCCCATGCCACTTCAACTCCGCAAACCTCTTGATCCATCTTGTCCACTAACTCTGGCATAAGGTCTATATATCTCTCTTGAAGACGCTGATTGACTGTTTTTGTAACATCCATAAAGCCTTCATCCGTACCTACTTTGCGAATAACATCACAATGTTTATGAAAAATCTTAAAGATCTCTCTAGAGGCTTCTCTATAAGCATCTAGTGATACTTTATGTGTGTTTCTGTCTGGATTTCTGTGATATTTAGGTTCTTTATCTCCAGGTCCATAAGTAGCCACATGTAACAAGCGAATATTTGGACATAACTTTTTGGCTTCTGTTACATTTGTCATTCTTTTGATGCCCGATTTTCTCGCAGCATAATTAACTTTTTTTTGGGGTTTCTCGAATGTCAATATATTTTGTTTCTTTGTCTCTTTTGTTTCAGGCATATGTTCTAACCTGCAATCAATCCATGCCATTGTTGTACTGCGGCTGGTACTTCAGGTGGGATGCCTAATCGTACTTGCTCTGTTATTGAGATTAGCAAGCGATCTCTAGGAAAGTAAACGATCTTACCAACTTGAACATAAAAGCAGTCTAACAAACAGGCAGACCATAGTTATCAACAATAAAAAAGAAGGTCCTTTCTGCTCAATCAATTTTATCCACTTAATGTCTCTTTTTTTTTGTCTTGAAATTTACCAAGGTCAACATGAAGAATACAACGTGAATTATGCAAAGCTGTAGGCAATAAATCCATTTACTGAGAAAAAAACAAGTAAAAAAAAATCAAGACCGAAACAAGCTTATTTGGGATAGTTTGTGTGACTTGAAAGTGAGAAAGTTGATTCATTTGTTTATTTTGAAAAAAAAAAAAAGTATTGTTTTTAGACAATCAATATGAGCAAGCTTTGTTTTTTTTAATAGCATCATATAACAGAAATGCATTTAACACTTGCATTCAGAGCCACAGTTGCAACCTACAAGAGAATAAGGATGTTAGTGGTGAATAAACGCGTAAAAGAAAAAAGCAATGTTTTACCTTCGTTAGAGCCTTTTTTTTTATGAATATGAATGTGTCAAATAAGAGTACGTCAAACATGGATGCGTCAGATGGGTCAACAGGCATATAGGTTTTAAACGAAATCCTTACCTTTACAGGAGCAAGAAGTGTTGTGTTGCTTTGCTTTACAGTTTTGGCAGGCACATTCATTTCCACACTTGCAGTCACCAGTGTTGGCGCAGCTAGAGAGGCCCAGCTTAGCGCTTGTTGACAATATAAAGAAAAAAAAAGTAACTTACGAGCATGTTTCTTGTTTCTTACAGGGGCAAGCCATTTTTTCTTTAGTAAATAGTTTTTAAAAAAATATACAAAAGAAAAAAAGAAAAAAAGAAAAGCAGAAACAAGAAACGCGCAATTTAAATAATAAGCATAATCTTATTTTACAAGTTGCACATGATTCATTGCGTCAATTATTTCGCAAGATTTAGTCAACACTTATTCATGCAGACACACACACACACACACACACACACACATGCAAAAATCATAGTGATTTAATCAAGCTTCAATTGTGTTATTATTATTGTTTTCCTTGAATTGATTTGAGTCAAGCACAATTGAAGCTGTGGGAGTTTATTGTAGTATCTTTAATCACATCATAGAGCTTACACGTTTCGATCTTTCCATACTAGGAGCAGCAGATCCTCGATTGGATGACAAAGCAAGATGGTCAATACAGTGACGAGGAAAGACACCTTTTATGTTACCACGAGTTGTATTGATACCCTGGCACCAGCCATCATCGTATTCGACCAGCAAATCGACCTTGTCACCAGGCTCAATCTCAATTTCATCACTTAATGTAGGCACATAAGTAGCTACAACCACAAACTTTCCTATTATTGGCATGGTGCTTCCTGTAGCATGTGTCATAACAGATGGAGCAACAGATATAGCTGAGGGCGATCCTGTGGGCCCAGGTTGCATTCCAGGTATAGTTCCATGGACTGAAGGCAAGATGGAAGGTGAAGGAGCAAGAGCAGTAATAGGGACTTTATCTTTCGTATCCGACTCCACAATACCATATGCAGAAGGAGGAGGAAAGTCATTGCCAAGAGGAGGGGGATAATCTTGATTACCATATCCCATCGTAAATGGATCTGGCTTGAATCGTCTCTGTGCTACATGTCGTGCCTTTTTCTTTTTCCTAAAAATGAGAAAGGCACCTGCTGCAAGCGCGACAATAGCTGCTGCTGCAACAACCGCACCAACCAGTCCACCAGTCGAGGAAGCAGACTTGCTGTCATTAGGCGATGCATTGGAAGCAACTTGAGTATAATTAGGTGCACTGTTATTGTGGCTATCATTAGTTATTGATGATTGACTTCTTTGTGTTGTTGTGGGTAAATGATTAGATGTAAGGGTAGTAATGGATGATATGCCTCTTTCTGTTGAATTGGCTGACATGCTTTTTTTTTCTGTTGTTGTCGTTGTTGTTGTATGTTGGGTAGGTGCATTTGCAAATCGGATCGATGATGTTGTTGATTTATGAGTAGTGGTTTTTGTCTTTTCGGGCTCCATTGCTGCTTTTACAGTAGTTTTACGTGATGCCTTGTATGTTTTGCTTGGAACTGACTTTTTGCTTGTTTCTAATCAAAAAAGGAAGAATAGGATCAACATACGCGTTCATTTAATCCCGTTGTTCTCTATTGTTGTTACTAACCTGATTCTGCTCTTTTTCCAGGTACCCATAAAGCGTCGGAGCCATTCATTGACAATACAGCTGTAAGAATAAGAGCCGGTATACTCATCTTGAGATCAGGAAGTTAGGTCGAGAAAAGAAGGGACTGGGGAGACGAGAGGAAAGAAATGGTAACTAAAAGGAAGATAAGAGAGAAGGAGGAAATCAAAAGAAAGGGGGTTAAAGAAAGAGAAAAAGAGATAGAACAATAAAAAATATATAATAACTTAATAGGCGAATGATGTTTGAGTATAAATATTACTTTGCACAAGTAGGTAGCACAAAGGTAGAGTATTTTAATTATACACTAGGTAATGACAAAAAGTTAAATGAAATCCATCTTTCGGAATCAGAGAACAATGATTATCTGATAAGCCATCCTTTCTTCCTTATATCTCTCATATCACTTGTAAGCCCGAGACACTTTCTCCATTAGCATGATTTCGATCAAGACAAAAGAGTGAGCCAGCTTATTGTTGCTGGAGAGGTAAGAAGCTTGACTATTCTTTTTAAAGCAAACAATAACATTTAGACACTGAAGGTTTTTTTTTTTTTCAAAATCAAGATTGTAAATCCGACAATTTTAATAATCGTCTGAGATCCAAAATAAGGTTCCATTTGCAGTGCATCTAACAATCATGGCCAATTTTGTACAGACATGTCAAACGGTAAGAATGACGAAAGACTCAAAGAAGGATTTGATGATACTACAGATAAACGTGTTGGTACTATTCAGTACGTCTTTTTTACCAGTGTCTATTGCTTATATAGTTAGTTATTTAAAGCAAAATATTGGTTTAGCAAGCACGAGCACTTGTCCCTTGCATATCGCAAATCAAATCTACTTTTTTCGCATACAACAATGTAAATTCATGAAGCTTGAATAATAAGTCTGAAAAGGAAATTGTGATTGTTTCTTTCTCCTTTTTGGCACAGTAAGATGTGTTTGGATTACTTTTAAATTCATGTTTGTAACTCTTTTCTGTTTCTCTCTCTCTTTCTTTTCAGAGATAAACCAATCCTAATTTTAACGCTGCTATAGACAATAAACGCACTCTCATTAGGTTGGTATGAGAGTTAACTTGGCCATTTTCATCTCGCTTTCAAATCAAATGAGCTAAAGAAAAGTAAACAAACAGTTCTTGTGGCTCTTCCAATGAATGCGTATTTAAAGCAGTAGCTTGTTAATCAAGACTTCAAAATAATTAAATAATTAAATATGCTAAATGTATTACATATCCGTGTACTGTTTCACGCTAAGAAAACTAAGTATAGCAAAGCATGCGCTTTGATAACCTTTTAATTCTTTTATTGATTGTTACCAACTGTTGCATAAAATATGAGTAATTGGCTTCTCTTTCTGATGGTGCATATCAAAGATATCAGACAGTACTTATATTTCCTGCCATACCATTCTTCTTTCTTTCTAGAGGGGGAATAGTTGCACAGCCTACTTCCACAGGCATTTCTATCTAGTTTCACTCAAAAAAAAGTTAAAAAGTACCTCAGTTAAGGGAGGAAGCAATTGAGACAAAACTCTACGTGGAAGTTTATTGTTGTCTCTTCCTTACGATATGTAGTTAGTTTTTTTGTGAGTAGATTGGCACCAGTCTCCGAGTTGTAGGATATCCTGTGTTAAACTTCAGAACGAGCTTGAAAAGGTTGAAATAAGAAAAAATCTTGTCAAGGAAAGATCAAGCTGGGTTTGAGCACAAGACTCTTTGTAATAACATTGATTATATCGCATCTCTGTCTTGCTTTTGAACTAGAAGAGTCTAATACATCTTGTCATTGCTTGCGAAATTAACATTAAGATGGTTTCACAACACTTTGAATAAACTGGAAATAACTTCTTTTGAAGTCAAATCAAGATGACATGAAGAAGAAAAGATTACTTTGTGTAATTAAAGGGTAAAGCAGTGTTGTCTTCAGATGTTACAAACAAGATAGTATATCGCAATAGTGACTATATGTTTTAAATGTCTCGACTATACCATGAGTATTCTATCTTGATATGCATCGATATGAGAAAAAGTTAAAACTGACATAGAACGGTACTTTGTTAAATTCAATGCCCTGATCTCTCTGTTCAGTGCAATCAAGTGGGTCTCTTCTTTCTCAGACTCCTTCTCTTTTTTTTTTATAAGCGTTCCACAATCAAAGTATTAGACAATGCATAATTTAATATTCATATTAATTTGTGATTACATTTCTTTTAATTACACTCAACTTGAAACACTACCTAGGCATGATAAACTTTGGTGTCATCATTTTGTTTGACTCTCTACGAAAAAAAAGCCAATGCAAGAACAATATAGGATGCTCAAATCCTGTGCAAAAGGTGGCATCTACAAGGTGATACTGAAATAGACACTATCTTTGTTGTTAATTACTTTTTCAAAAGAGGTTAGCTGTCTGAATATGAATTACATTCTGGTCTAGAAATACATGACATTTCTTGATAGATGTTTGGCTTTTAACTGTACTACGAGCAATTCTCTCAAGTTGTTCAAGACTTCCCCTCGTTCCAAATGTCATGAGAAAAAACAATCAAAGATGAAAATGAAAAAGTGATCATCTTGCAGAAACACAGCAAATCAGACATGCCAATGCGCTTGAGAAGCGCTACCCACGAATTGTGTAACTGCCAGGGAAAATCGAAATGGAAAGGGGGAACTTGTCTTGGGTGGGAGCATTGTCATGACTCTTGGATAGTTTCAAGAATACTAAAGCAACTTGATTTGAATCTATATTCTCGTGCGCGTATGGCAAAATCCATTGTTTAGGCATAGTCGCAGATCTTGTGTAGCTTGATTATGTACATAAAGCGTGTGTTCTCTTTTTTTTTGAATGATGCAACATGTCTTACCGTTAGTTACTTTCACTTTATCTGTTCATTCATTGAACATGAATCTACAAAGACAAGTGAAAATCTCCTACTTTTAGTTCAGGTTTCACTCTTAGTTTGTTGAATTCATAAATCACAGAAAAAAAAGAGCAAAAAAGAGTCTGTTCAAGCTTTTTGATAAGAAACAAAATCAATCCTTTTTCTCGAATGACATGTTACTTTACACAGATAAAAGTAGGCGCTAACTTGCTGTATACAACTGGCTTTTGGTATGCATGACATCAACTACTTCTATGCAAAAAAAAAAGAGAGAAGAGTTTTGGCTATAGTTGAGTTATTCAGTTAGCCTAGACTTAGCCTGAATTTTATTCGTGAAAGACATTAGACTTCTTTCGAGCTCCAAATCAGTTTCTAAATATTTCATATTACAATCAGACTCACAGAAAATGCAGCTGATAAAGGCTAGGAAATTCCAAGGATTGAATTTCAACAGTTGTGATGTCAAAATTCAACTACAATTAATGTTAAAATCTAAAATTTAGAATGCTGCCTATTTTAGCTGACATTATATCATAATTAATGAATCGTTTTTGTTTCTCATTTTAAAGCGAAATAATACAATGCATTTTGTGAAGTTTATTTCAAGAACCTCTTTTCGTTAGTACTTTGCCTAGAGCCGGTTTTCTTGATGATAGTATTTAATATTTATTTTCAGTATCAATATTACAAAGCATTATAAGGGTTCTCGGCTAATTTGCTACTTCATATTTATACTCAATTGAAAGCCAATGTCAATTCCATTGGTGCTGCCAATGTATACTTTGTAACTCAAGAACCTTGTAAGACATCAAAAATCCATACAATTGGTAAACCTTATTTTGCTGCCTGGTAACTCAAACTGTTTTTGGGTTTTAATCCCTTCGTAGTTTTGTAGAAAAAAAAACTTAAACGGACTTTAGATCAGGAAATCGGGTTTATCGTAGTCAGAATTCATTGGTGTTTGAAGTTTATTTCGCGGGCCATTCTTTTTTGATTAGCAAGAAAACTAATATTAGATGCTTTAATATTGCCTTGTCTAAAGGATGTTGACTTGAGGTACAATACTCACAAATTCAAGATTATAGCTGGAATACTAAAAAAAAAGCTAGAAATCTTGTATTTCTGGTTGATGCTGAATGATGTCTTTATCTATAAAAAATAGAGAAAGCTTCGTTACTGGCTACTTGAGCTCTATAACATTATACTGAAGCCCCGTGCTGATGATAGAGATGGACAATGTATGTAGTAAAGTGAGTGAGTGAGTTGCTACTTAAGTTACGAAGAGTTTAGTAGGCAATGCATCAAGCTTAAAATAAATACGTGCATCCGTACAAATTAAGAAAGAAAAAAAAAATAGCAAAGCCATTTAATAAAAACCAAATGTCTCAACAATATGCTAGGCGATATATATCTACATATTTGAGTATTTGCTTTTAACATGCAGCCTAGCGTGTCTATATTTACACTGAGTTTTTAGTCTTTGCTTGGCGTCGATTATGATGTTGACTTCATACTTAGTTTACCTACATTTTGCATGTAAATAAAATCAGGCTACTAGGTTTTTTGAGCAAGGCTCTCTTTTTTTTTAACAATAGACATTTAAACAAGTAATAAGCTTTGGTTATTTTAAAGCCAGCAGTCTTAATCTGTAAAGGTGTAAATTTGGTTTCAAAATGATATTTTATGTCAAGAACTATGTATAAACAAGAAAAAGAACAAGGATTTTTTTCTTTAGGAATGCCAGTGTATGTATAAGTTGGTGGGGATGTTTTTTTTAGGAGAGGTAAAGAAAGGTGACTATGTACAGAGGGTTTTTTTTTGGGGAGATATGTTTTACAAAATAATCATTAAAAGAAAGGGAAGCTGTAATAAGATAATACTTTTTTTTTAGAACAATGAGCCAGAAACGGAAGCAGAGTTCAGCATTGGAGATGAAGTAGAGGTAGGTGAAGAAGGTGTAGAAGAGAAAAGGGTTGAGCCAAAAGTAGCCAGTGTTTGGTTCAATGCAGCCATATGGGAGTGTTCAATATGGTATTTCAAGCCATTAAGGTTCTTGTAGCGCTTTCCACATTCGCCAATGGTACATTGGTAAGGCTTTGAAAGGCTGTTTTCATTTTCTTCATCAAGAAGATTGCAGTGACCGTGTTGGTTATGATACTTGAGACCATTAGGGTTTTTGTAAGCTTTGTCACAGCCAGCGACAGGGCACTTGTAAGGTTTGTCTGCGTTTGAATCTAAAGGAAAGACTATGGGTTTTTGTTAGATATTTTTTGATTCACACAATTGGAGAAACATCAACTTACTTGAATTGGCAGTGGCAAGCAAAGCACCAGCTTGAGCAAGGAAGTCTTCATCAGTCATGATGGGTGAAGGATGATCACCATTTAAAGAAGAGGCCAAGGCCAATTTCTTGGCAGCAGATTGAGTCAATAAGTCCAAAGCAGAAGGAGAAGAGCCACTGTATTGACTATATGATCTCTTCTTACCATTGGACTTCTTTGTGGCACTCGAGGTTGAAGATTCATCGTTTACTTCTTCCTCGTTATTCAATTTGGGGAGGACAGTTGCGGTGGAAGTAGTGGTTGTGGCAGCAGCAGCAGCGGTTGAAGTAGCATTGTAGAGATCAGAAAGGTAGGCAGCAGCTCTCTTTTTGATGGCATCAATGTCAGAAAAGTCATTGTCTTCCAAGACAGGACTGTTGGGAGCGGAGCCGTCCATAGAAGAGAAAGAAAGAGAAGGAGACCAACTGTCAGAGTCATCGTCAAATAAGCTACTCTCATCGTCTTCTAGGCGAACATGGCATTCTTCATAGTGTTGTAATAAATCATGAAGATCATTCAATACAAGACCGCAACAGGCGAAGTCGCGACAAAAAGAAGCTTCAAGATCTTTTGACTCAAAAGTATCCTTGATGTCATTTTGTGGTACACAGAATTGAAAATCATAAGTGCTATTGAAGTAGAAAGAGCGCGTTTAGTCAATGTCTTTAAGCATTCAGCAGTAGAATGACTTACCCAAAGCTAATATCTTGTTTAGGAACAGTGATAGTGCTCATGCGGCGAATGGAACTATATTCAACAGGAATAGGCATTGTAAAATAAATGTAAGAATCAAGAAATAAAGAGAAAAAGGAAAATGAAGAGTAAGGATGTCAATAATAGAGGATGAAGGAAAAAACAAATTGATTTAGTCCTTTTTATATCCATTTGAATGTTACATTGAAACCAAGTTCCGCTGTTGTTGTACTACAACTTCGGTCTCTTAATCTTAAAAAGTCTCTTTTTTTATTATTTCGATTAACGACATGAGACAAAAAAAAAGTTTTGCTTGTCCGACTTTTCTGTGTTTGATTATAACCTCTTTATGTACAGTCCCTTTCTTTCACAAAAAGAGAAACGGACTATAAAAACAAACCAAGATAAAACAAGCTAACAAGAAGCAGTTCAAGACATGGCAAAACTAGAAACGTGGTCAAAGATGAGAAGATCAAGACAACTTTCTTTGAATTTGTAACAAAATCAAGGGTTGTCTTGTCAAAATGCAATATCTTTTTGGGAATCCGCCTCTCTTAAATCACTAAGACTAGTCTTTACTTGTCAATCGAATGTTCATCCACTCCGATTATGGTAGGCAATACTTCATTCATATTGTATTGTCTGGCTCTTTACGTGACATCATTTTGTGCCAGATAGCTCATACCTATGCAAGTTGCTGTTTGTTTATGTGTATGTTGAATACCTTTTTTCATTTTACCGAACCCCCGATAGAAAAGAAGTTACACAACAGAACCACACAAACAAAACATAGAGACTATTAAGTTGAAAAGAAAACAAAAAAGCTTCTTCTCCTCTCATCTTTATGAAACATAACAATACTCTCTTTATGTACTGAATTAAACTATTTCTCATTGAAAACGATCTATACTACAAAGTATAATAATGATACGCCAAATGCGTAGGAATGCTACTTGAGTTGCAGCACCGCCCCTCTCTCTCTCTTCTCTTTTCCACTCTATTTACTGCAAGAAATAAAAAGGATACATCATGTGTGGGTTGGCTATACCTCACATGAAGTCATTTTTAATGTCAGTTTTAATAAAACCAAGTTATCTTACTTAGGCATGTACATCCGTCTCTATGTGTCTGAAGTTAAACTCATATTCTCTCTCTTTTTTTTTCTTTTTAATTCTTCTTCTGATAGAAGAGATAGAAGGCTGCTATTCTTTTATCTGATACTTTACACGTTTTCTTTTCTTCTTCATGAACAGCTCTTCTGATCAAAAGCTACGCGACCGATATTTACAACTTTGGCTACAGGCAGTCCAGGAAAGACCTCAAGCTACTTTTTATATGCAAGGCAATACTGTAGTTAAAGGTATCCTTTGCGGTACTGATAGTGAAAACAATCGCTTTCGAGTTGACCAACTAGAATCACCGCTTGGGCTTTATGAACGCGCTGCCCTGCGAGGCACTGACATTGATAGAATAGAGTATAGGTTAAGGAACACATAAAAAATAACAATAATAAAAGTCTCAAAAAAGGCAATCTCAAGCGTTATTGATACAAACAGAGAAAGTGACCCTTACCATTGTCAAAATCGGTCGCCGAAAACAAACAAGTAAAGTCGCAAACACGCCTTTGGGCTTTGTTAGTTTGTACACTCTAAGTTATGGACAAAAACAGAGGTGTTACCTGAGTAACCTTCGCAACCTCAACCTCTTGTATGTGTATATTAGATTTAAAGCGGCTAAAGAAACCAAAAATATAAAGTTCAACATACGCAGCACAGAAAGCCTGACTAATTCAATTAATTCACAATTTACTTGAACGTATCTATGGCTTTTGTTTAAATCTGTTATTGCTTTGAACTATCCAGTGATGATGCAAACGCGTTGAATTGAAAGTTCACGAGAAAACAAACAAATCAAGCCAAACATAGGCTCATGTAAACCATTTATACCATAGGCTTATATACTTGACATTCCTTCTTTCTTTTGATATGATCGTGGTAAAAAGCAGTTTGAAATGTACCTTGAATTTAAGTAGAGCTCTTCAGATAGACTTGACTATCCAATCATCTTGAAATACATCTGTTGTACAGACTCAAAATGCCTGATAAATGAATTGATTAGATCTATTGTATATGACAAAGAAAACTCTATTTGACTATGCTGAAGTTAAATCGGATAACAATTTTTCAAGTGATGAATCGCCATATGTGGTGAAATACTCTATATTGTCACATACAGGCAGTAATAAGTCTTGTAAAACATTTCAAACTTTATTATAAGGTTGATGCAATGGTATGTTGGGGATGAGTTACTCAATGTGTAGGGTCTATCTGCAACATCGTGTATTTGGATATCGTTTTCAAAGGCTGATGAGAATAATGCCAAACTATCTTTGGATTCGTTTATAGCTTCAATTGGTGCGTATCCTCTCCACCAATGAGTTATTATTCTGTATTTCAAGATCCGTAATGGCCGATGCAGTGAAGTTCATTCTAGCAAATGATAATGAAATTCATGCTATCCCAAAGAAATCGTCTTGAGTTTCTGCCATTTGTTTAGTTTCAAAGATATTTTCGGTTTTCCCGAAGATATTGACTAACTAAGCACATTGTGTAACGCAAACTAAGCTAACATTGTTTTGACAGATGGTCATGAGGTCACAAGCAACAACAAATAGACCTTCATGGCTGTCTTTTCGTTGACCTTTATGAAACTTCAGCCATATCCAATTGACTTTACCAAGCGAGAGAGAATCGGACAACAAGAGATTTACAAATAAGGAAAGACTTGTGCGACGCTTTTGTTTATTTCGCACTAGTTTAATGGATAAACCTTTTGTTAGACCGTGTATTTCATGCAAAAAGCAGCAGGATTTCCTTTTTGCATTTCAGTGTCTATCGTTTCCAAAAAGAGTACACTAGCAACTATATAAGCAAATTGAAGGTTTGATGCATCACACATGAACACAAAGAAAAAAAAGTAAACACAAAAAAAGCTGAACAATTATTTTCACAGGCTAAAAAGCAAAAAATTAGCTTTTTGGGTTTATGGACGTAAAAGCTTAAAATTGATTAGAAACATTTCATAGCGAGCTTAAGGGTAAATACCATGACGTTTACTAGTTACCTTTCAGGAAAAGTGATATACTTACATTGTTTGATCTTAGCTAGATCGCTGTAAAAGACATTGGCTTAGTGCTGTCTGTTCATTTTACTGCTTTTGGCTTTTTTTTTTTTTTTTTTTTTTTTTTTTTTTTTTTTTTTTGCTTTTAGTCTATTGCAATATGAGCGATCCCTGATTTTCGATAGTCGCTATGATTTCATGTTTAAACCAAGATCGGTAAAACGCTTGGTAATATTCCTGGCATTTCTCCCCTGAGATCGACAAGTGAGAGTATTTTAGTTTCTTTTTCACCAACAATAGGCTGTTAAAAATGTATTTTTTGAGCTCTTAACCCTCCCTTTAAAGTTGAAAGATCTAATATTGCAGCATTTGTGTCTAAAAACTGTTAGATCGAAGCCTTTGTGATATATCTTTCAAAATAAACAGAGGAAAGAAAATACCCTCTCAGTATTTTATTGTTTTGCCTATTCAATTTACTGTTATTCATCTCTTTTATATTTTATTCAGCATGCTTAGTGGAAATGCGCTTTTACTTGTGTTGTTCTAATTGGCTTGCTATCTTGAAATAATAAAAGCTGTGTAATACGAAGAAAAAAAAGTAAATCGTACAACTGTCGTAGAGCCGAGTAAACAGCTTGTTAAAACGTACTTGTAAATAAAAATCTACAAACAAAGGACGCAAAATGTTCCTATATAAGTTTAGATGGCTCAATTGTGCCAGATGTCCATTTTGGACGACTTGGAACTGCTTGTTTTAGATATAGTGAGTTGTACTTGTGTCATCTTCTTGAGTTGACTTGGACTTAACTGTCAACTAGATATGCCACACACTTGAGCTTGATGTTATTCTCGGCTATTCCACGTTTTGTTACTTTAGCATCGTACTGAGCAAGCATACAAGAAGCAATGTCATCAAATCAGTCGCGTCTCCTTTCGCTGATCTTTGAACAACAATAAATTTGAAAGCTCTAAAGACCATTACAAATCCCTGTCATCAAATCGGTTCAATCTCAGAAAGTGGAAGCTCTTTGACTGTTCATTTTGAATAGTGTAACTGATGCGGTAGTGTGAGTAAGGGTCTGTGGCTTATGATCTATGAATCATATCAGGAAACACAAAACTAGAATTGTAAATCTATCCTACTTAATCGCCAAGCAGAGAACAAATCCTACCATGACTGACAGAAATGTCAAGAAGAAGCGAGCTAGAGAAGAGTATGTGAGTGGAGAGCAAACAAGCGCGAATATGCATAAAGAGGGAGATTTTTTGTTTAGTTTGAGAGATGGAAGGCGATGACTCTTTTCTGACTTTGTAAAGTGAGCGAATGATAATGTCCGAAAGCAAGATGGATCTGGTTGAATGGTCGGTCATTCAATTTTAATAAGATTTATTCTTGGCCTTTGGCTTTCAGAAAAAAAGTATAAAAAGGCCTCTAAAATGCTTTGGATGAACTTTTCAGCTTCTTTGGCTGACGATTCCCGTTATACACTTTTTTTCTTCTGTCAAATAAACTCTTCTTTCTTTTTTAAAAAATCCCTCTTGCATTGTGTACCTGAAACTTAAACACACGTGCATCTAATTCAAATCTCAAATCAAGTTCGCAGTCGTTTTGGAAAGACCAGTATAAGACCTTACAAAAAACAAAGAGTAATGTTTGTAAAGTGATGCTAGCGAAAGCATGTAACTAATTTCAATATCTATCAGTCTTCTATATTTACATTAAAATGGCATCTAACATTCCTGTTCCTCCTGCTACTTCTGCCCCCATCATTAACTCTCTTCTTGGTGCTCACATTACAGCTCCTGCTGCTAATGCTACACCTATCAGTCGTTCTCCTCGCTCACCTTCTGCTCCTCATCGTCCAGCTGTTGCTTTAGAGAACCCTAAGGATGTTACTACTGCTGCACTTGTTTTGAAAGATGGAACTAGCTTTCAGGGTATTTCATTTGGCTCAGAAACTAAGAGTATTTCCGGTGAATGTGTCTTCCAAACTGGTAAGTTATTTTTTTTATTCTTTACGGAGTTTGCGGAGTGTTGGTCGCATACAATGTTTTCCCCTCTTTATTTTGTGGGGTTGAATTTAGTGCGTGGCGAGTGTATTTTATGGCTTGTGATGCGGGGTATTCGGAGAGAACATTTTTAATAAATTCCCCAATTAGGTATGGTTGGTTATCCCGAATCCATGACCGATCCTTCTTACCGAGGTCAAATTCTGGTTGTTACCTTTCCTTTGGTCGGTAACTATGGTGTTCCTTCACGTTCAGAAATGGACGAGTTGCTGAAGGATATCCCTAAGCGATTCGAATCAAGTCAAATTCATGTTGCAGGTTTGATTGTCGGTAGTTATTCGACTGACTATTCTCATTATCTTGCCGCTTCTTCTCTCTCTACTTGGCTGAAAGAGAACGATGTTCCTGCACTCTATGGTATTGATACTCGTGCTATGACCAAGAAAATAAGAGAAGATGGTGTTACTTTGGCCAAGATCTTATTCCCAAAGAAAATTTCTAACGCGTTAGAAACTGCTGCTTCTGCCTTGGGCCTTTCTGCTGGTAGTGATTCTATTTCCGAAACTGAACGTTGGAAGAAGGATTACGAAGATGTTGCTTGGGTTGATCCTAATGAACGCAACTTGGTAGCTGAAGTGTCCATCAAGGAACCTAAGATCTATTATCCAGATCCTGAAAATGCCATCAAGACACCTTCTGGTCGCACTATGCGCGTCCTTGCTGTTGATATCGGTATGAAATACAACCAGATTCGTTGTTTTGTTTATCGTGGCGTTGAACTCAAAGTTGTTCCTTGGGACTATGACTTCAGTGCTGAACCTGCAGACACCTTTGACGGTCTTTTCCTTTCCAACGGTCCTGGTGATCCAACTACTATCCAAACCACTATCAACCGTGTCCGTGATTATATAACTAACCTCAAGAAACCTATCTTTGGTATCTGTTTGGGTCATCAGATTATGGCTCTTGCTGCTGGCGCCAAGACCATGAAGATGAAGTACGGTAACCGTGGTCATAATATTCCCTGTACCAGTATGATTTCCGGTCGCTGTTACATCACTTCCCAAAACCATGGTTATGCTGTGGATGCTACCACCTTGCCTGAACACTATGAAGAGCTCTTTGTGAATGCTAATGATGGCTCCAATGAAGGTTTGATTCACAAGTCATTGCCTATTTTCTCTGTTCAATTCCATCCCGAGTCCACACCTGGTCCTCGCGATACTGAATTCTTGTTCGATGTCTTCATCAACAATATCAAAGAGTGTCTCGAGAAAAACACCCTAGTTCCTGTTGCTATGCCTGGTGGCACTAAGGCCGAAAACATCAAGAAAAATCCTCGTGTTCATGTAGAAAAGGTTCTTGTCCTTGGTTCTGGTGGTTTGTCTATTGGTCAAGCTGGCGAATTTGATTATTCTGGCTCTCAAGCTATCAAGGCATTGAAGGAAGAAGGCATCTATACTATTTTGATCAACCCCAACATTGCTACAATTCAAACTTCAAAAGGCTTAGCTGACAAAGTCTATTTCTTGCCTGTCACTCCTGACTTTGTCCGCAAGGTTATCGAGTTCGAAAGACCCGATGGTATTTATTGTACTTTTGGTGGTCAGACTGCCTTGAGTGTAGGTATTGCTCTTAAGGATGAATTCGAAGGCCTTGGTGTTAAGGTGCTTGGTACTCAGATTGATACAGTTATCACTACTGAAGATCGTGATTTGTTTGCTCAAGCTTTGTATGAAATCAATGAAAAGTGTGCTCCCTCTGCTTCTGCAGTGACTGTTGAAGAAGCTTGTGTTGCAGCAAAGAAGATCGGTTATCCAGTCATTTGTCGTGCTGCTTATGCTCTTGGTGGTCTTGGCTCTGGTTTTGCTGACAACGAACCTGAGTTGGTTAATCTCTGTAACAAAGCCTTTGCTACTTCTCCTCAAGTATTGATTGAAAAGTCCATGAAGGGATGGAAAGAAATTGAGTATGAAGTTGTTCGTGATTGTCAAGATAACTGTATCACTGTATGTAACATGGAAAACTTTGATCCTCTTGGTATCCACACTGGTGACTCCATTGTCGTTGCCCCATCTCAAACTCTTTCTGATGAGGATTATAACATGCTTCGTACAACTGCTGTCAATGTCATCCGTCACTTGGGCGTTGTTGGTGAATGTAACATTCAATATGCTTTGAACCCGTTCTCCAAGGAATATTGTATCATTGAAGTGAATGCTCGTCTTTCACGTTCATCTGCTCTTGCCTCTAAGGCTACTGGTTATCCTCTTGCTTTTGTTGCTGCTAAACTTGGTTTGGGTATTCCTTTGAATGAAGTCTCTAACAGTGTTACCAAGGTCACCTGCGCTTGTTTCGAACCCTCTCTTGATTACTGTGTTGTCAAGATTCCTCGTTGGGATCTCAAGAAGTTCAGCCGTGTTAGTACTGCCCTTTCTTCTTCTATGAAGTCTGTTGGTGAAGTGATGGCCATTGGTCGTACCTTTGAGGAAACAATGCAAAAAGCCATTCGTGCTATTGATTATAACTTGGTCGGATTTGATGCTGTAAGTCACACTATACTTCAAACTTTTGTATTTGTTTTTCTAATCTCTCTTCCTCTATAGTCTGATATTATCAATGAAGAAGACATTGATTATGAACTCACTCATCCCTCTGATCAACGTTTGTTTGCCATCGCCAATGCCATGAAGAAGGGCTACACTGTCGATCGCATCTGGGAATTGACTAGAATTGACAAGTGGTTCTTGAACAAGTTGATGCGTATCCATAACCTCGGCGAGCGTTTGACTGGATTCACCAAGGCTAATGTTCCTGGTAATTTGATTCGTTCAGCCAAGCAACTCGGTTTCTCCGACCGTCAAATTGCCAACAAGATCAACAGCAACGAGTTAGCTGTTCGTAAGCTCCGTCAAGAATTTGGTGTCACACCCTTTGTCAAGCAAATTGATACTGTTGCTGCTGAATTCCCTGCTTTCACCAACTACTTGTACATGACCTACAATGCTGTCGAACACGATATCGAGTTTGAAGATAAGGGTGTTATGGTGCTGGGATCTGGTGTTTATCGTATTGGTTCTTCTGTTGAATTCGATTGGTGTGCCGTTAGATCTATCCGTACACTGCGTGAAAAGGGTATCAAGACTGTCATGGTCAACTACAATCCTGAAACAGTCTCAACTGATTATGATGAAGCCGATCGTCTTTACTTTGAAAACATCAATTTGGAACGTGTACTTGATATCTATGAAATCGAAAAGTCTTCCGGTGTCATGATGTCTATGGGTGGACAAACCCCCAACAACATTGCTTTACCCTTGTACCGTCAAAATGTCAAGGTCCTTGGTACCTCACCCGAAATGATTGATAATGCCGAAAACCGTTACAAGTTCTCTCGTATGTGTGATAACATTGGTGTAGATCAACCTCTCTGGAAAGAGTTGACCAGCTTTGAAGAGGCTGAAGAGTTCTGTGGTAAGGTGGGTTATCCCGTTTTAGTCAGACCTTCCTATGTTCTCTCTGGCGCTGCCATGAATGTTGTGTCTTCCAAGGATGATTTGGAGTCTTACCTCAAGGAAGCCGCTGCTGTATCTCGTGATTACCCTGTTGTTATCTCCAAATATATTGAAGATGCAAAGGAGATAGAAATGGACGCAGTTGCTTTGGATGGTAAATTGATCATGCATGTCGTTTCCGAACATGTTGAAAATGCTGGTGTTCACTCTGGTGATGCTACTTTGATTTTGCCACCTCAGGACTTGGACCCTGAAACTGTTCGTAAGATTGAAGAGGCCACTGCAAAGATCGGTCGTGCTCTTAACATCACTGGTCCCTTTAACATTCAATTCATTGCCAAGAACAATGAAATCAAGGTGATTGAATGTAATGTGCGTGCTGCTCGTTCATTCCCTTTTGTCTCTAAAGTACTAGGCGTTGACTTGGTTGAGATGGCTACAACTGCCATGTTGGGTCTCCCTGTAGAGCCTTACCCTAAAGTCAGTATTCCTAAGGATTATGTAGGTATCAAGGTCCCACAATTCTCTTTCAGTCGATTGTCGGGTGCTGATCCTGTCTTGGGTGTCGAAATGGCCTCTACAGGTGAAGTTGCTTGCTTTGGTAAAGACAAATACCAAGCCTACATGAAGGCCTTGTTAGCTACTGGTTTCTCTCTTCCCAAGAAGAACATTTTGCTTTCCATTGGTTCTTACAAGGAAAAGATGGAAATGTTGCCTGCTGTTAGCAAATTGCATGAACTCGGTTATAGCCTCTTCGCTACTACTGGTACTGCCGATTTCATTTCTGAACACAACATCCCTGTTAAGCACTTGGATCTCTTGGACGGTGATGTTGACGACAAGCTCAAGGCTGAGTACTCTCTCCAACAACATTTGTCTAACAACATGATTGATCTCTACATCAACTTGCCCTCTAGAAACCGTTTCCGTCGTCCTGCTTCTTACATGTCTAAGGGTTACCGTTCTCGTCGTATGGCTGTGGATTATTCTATCCCTCTCTTGACCAATGTCAAGTGTGCCAAGTTATTTGTGGAAGCTCTTGCTCGCAAAAAGGACTTCGAGATCCTTGGTGTCGATTTCAAGAGCAGCAGTTCTACTGCTACTTTGCCTGGACTCTTCAACATCAATACCTTCTTGTCCTCTGCTGAAGATCTTGCTCAGATTACCGAGGCCTCTCTCAAGTCAGGTTTGACAACTGTTTCTGCTGTCTGTGCTGATGTCAAGGACGCCTCTTCTTTAGAGTCCCTAAGCAATGCTGCCAAGAAACACGCTGTTGTTGATTATCTCCTGAGCATTACTGCTACTGCTGAAAACGCTGATAAGCTTGCTTCTCTGGCTTCCGCTGCTGCTGCTGTCTATGTCAATACTGATAAAATCGGTGGCGGCAACGTCTCTGTATTCGATTCTGTCTTTGACTCCTGGCCTAGTGACCAAATCTTGATCACTGAAGCCAAGGGTACTGACCTTGCTTCTATCTTGCTACTTGCATCTATTCACAACCGTGTAATTCATGTATCTAACGTGACCAGCAAGGACGACCTGGCTTTGATAGAAATGACAAAGAGCAAGGGTTTGAAGGTCACTTGCGATGTTTCCGTCTATTCTTTGTTCTTCCATCGTGGTCAAGTAGATAGTCCTTTGTTACCCTCTGCTGCTGATCAAGAAGGTCTCTGGAAGAAATTGAAGATCATTGATTGTTTCTCTATTGGATCCACTCCTTCTAAATTAGATGGTTTGGCCACTGCTGGTATTGCTGAAGCTTTACCTTTGCTTTTGACTGCTGTTGCCGAGCACCGCTTGACTGTTCAAGATATTGTTGAACGCATGAGCGAAAACCCTAGACGCATCTTTAGCCTCTCTTCTCAACCTGATACCTATATTGAGGTTGAATTGGATCGCCTCAAGGTCTGGAATACAGGTGTACTTGCTGGCAAGAAGACACAAGGTACTGTAAGTCGTGTGGTTATTAACGGTGTCACTGTCTTTATGGATGGTGTCATCCGAACCTCTGGTCTCTTGGGTCGCGATCTTTCTGTTCAAGCCAAGGCTGTTGCCGAAGATGTTCCTGTACCTAACAAGAGCGAGACTTCAATTGCCAAGACTTCTGCTGTTAACCTGACAGACATACCTGAGACTGCGCCCGAAAGAAAATCTATCCAGCCATTTGATCCTATCAAGTTAGCTGGTGCCAGCGATCAACAGATGGTGCCTTTCACCTTGCCTACTTATGAAATCTCTGCTTCTTTAGCTCGTGTTGTCAGTCGCTCTCCCTTCTATCGCAAGCATATCTTACGTTCCAAGCAATTTGATCGTAGTGATCTCCATCTGTTGTTTGGTGTTGCACATGAAATGCGTAACTTGGTTGAACTCTATGGCTCCATCAATTTGTTGCAAGGTCGTGTTATGAGTACCATGTTCTTTGAACCCTCCACCCGTACTTCTTCTTCCTTTGAGGCTGCCATGTATCGCTTGGGTGGTAAGGTTGTTAGTGTCACTGCTTCTACCTCATCTGTACAAAAAGGTGAATCTCTTGCTGATACTGTCCGCACCTTGGGTTGTTACTCTGATGTGATTATCTTGCGTCATCCTCAGCCTGGATCTGCTCAGATTGCTGCTAAATATTCTAAAGTACCTATTATCAACGCTGGTGATGGTATTGGTGAACATCCTACTCAGGCTTTCTTGGATACCTTTACTATCCGTGAAGAACTTGGTACTGTGAACGGGTTGACTATTACTCTAGTAGGCGATTTAAAGAACGGCCGTACTGTTCACTCTTTGGTCAAGATCTTGGCCTACTATCAAGTCACCATCAACTATGTCTGTCCTGAATCCTTGTCCATGCCCAAAGATGTTATGGAAGAAGTAGCAGCTGCTGGTATTCAACAGAACGTTTATAGTTCTTTGGATGAAGTTATTGGTACCACTGACGTTTTGTATATGACTCGTGTTCAAAAGGAACGTTTCAGCACAGAAGAAGAATACCTCCGTGTCAAGGATTCCTTTATCTTGAACAATGATGTCTTGAGTAAGGCCAAGTCACAAATGATTGTCTTGCATCCTTTGCCCCGTGTAAATGAAATTGAACCCGAAGTTGATTTTGACCAAAGAGCTGCCTATTTCCGTCAAATGAGATATGGTCTTTATGTTAGAATGGCTTTGCTTGCTCTTGTCATGGGCACTCTTCGCGGTTAAACATCTGTCTATATTATGCATATAAATAACATTACATTATACATATTTCAATAAAATGATCAACATTTCATATTCCCTTATTTTCTTTGTTTAATAAGAAAAAAGCAAAATGGTTTTTTATTAAGTAAACAAAAAGGAAATATCTTCTTAAACCTTTGTGTTATATCACCCATAGATACAAAGACAATTAGGTTGAAATGTTTGAAAACAAGTACTTGTAATGGAATAAACAGATAGAGAATGGACAATAACTGTTTAGTAAGCAGAGGAAGAGGCAGAAACATAATTGAGGAGACCCAGTTGGAGATGTAAGCAGGGACCCAGCAAGGCATCAGTAAAGGCAAGTCTTGAGTTGTTTAGTAATAGAGTCACCTCCAACAACAAAGCAAGACAAAAAAAAGTAAAGACTCAGAGGGCAAGCCTTCCTTGGCTTACATTTTTTTTTGAATAAGCCAAAGAAGACTCAGTTCTGTTCGCACTATCCCAAATCCTTAGCAACTCCATACCAGTCAACTAACGAGGAATAGTACAAGTATGTCTGTACCCGCTTCCTCTGCCCAGATCCCTACAGGACACGCTCATAGTGTTAACAGATCAGGCGGCATAATTGCCCTCAGTCATTCCGACTTCAGTCCCAATACTAGAAAACGAGAGGTCGTTCGCGAAAATGGACTAGATTCCGGTCGTAAGCCACTTTATATAGGATCAGGAAAGGCAGCATCAGTCTTTGTCCTTACCCCCCATCAAGCTTGAAGTAGAGGCAGAGAGAACGCGTAAGAAGGACTTGTAGAGCTTGAAAGCATTTGTAGATATGTAGTTTTGTAGTTTTGTAGATGGAAAGGCACGCGTATTTTCTTTTTTGTAAATAATGTGTTTTGCTCTTAGTGCAATAATGGACTTGCGTAGATCGTGGAGATTCGAGCTATGTACAACAAAGCAAGTTAGATAACAACAACAGTAAAGAAAAGAATTTTATTACTTACCTTTGAGGTTATCAAGGCGACGAGGTATTGAGGCGTAGCTAAAGAGACTTTGATAAAGAGAGAGAGAAAAAGAGAGAAAAAATGATCATTGAGTTTTGTTTACTTCAAATACGCTCTAAAAACAGCCACCCAATCGGAAGCTACCATCTCTATTGCACTCGTTCCGTCAGTAAACAAAAGACATGCGAGAACTAATAGAACCAGTAAAATAGAGGGCGTTAAGAGATAAACAAGCTGAAGGAGATCATACTATTTTATGCCAAATTAAGCTCTGCTTTATTATTATGACAGCCAAACTCCTCTTTAATTTCTTAGTCACACTTTGTTTAGCAGTGGAAAGAAAAAGTACTTGAAATTGCCTCCAGAAAAGCTGACTGTTATTATTCATTAAGCACATAAGAAAGTAAGCCAAGAAAATGGAGCAATTCATACAGCTTGTTTCCACCTTCAAATGAACATCATCAAAGAAAGCAAGTCATTCTTTGATGATTGTCTTGGTGCTTTTTGAATGATTGCTTGAAAATTTCTTTATGTCTATTGTATCATATCATGCTATACAACTTGTTCTTTTTCAGCAGATAAGTCCTTATGCGCTTTTTTAACTCTGTTCATTACAATTAATATCCTGGCTTACGACCAAACAATCTTGAAGCTATTTCTTTGTTCCTCCCAATAGAGTGGCGTTTTTTTTTTCCTCTTTACTTGATTCTCCGATGCGCGAATCCCCTTTTTTCTTCTTTTTTCTTATAACTAACTCATGGAAAATACTCGTACAAGAAGACCACTTTCAACCAACACAGCTAATGCAAATGTCACTGGAGAGCCTTTAGCTGTTCAAGCTACTGTGCCTGCACTTACACCAGCACAAATGTATTCCAACTTCGAAGAGTGGATCAAGATGTGTACAGACAATGTATGTGCATTGTGTATATTTTAAACAACTTTGCTAATGTTACTTGTAGAAAGTGAATGCCACCAACACTTGGACATTTGCTCTTATTGATTATTTTCATGAAATGACATTTATTCGTGAAGGCGATTCCATCAACTTTCAAAAGGCTTCATGTACACTTGATGGATGTGTCAAGATCTATACTTCTCGTGTTGATTCAGTTGCTACTGAAACAGGAAAACTCTTGAGTGGTCTTGCTGACAGTTCAAGTAAGAAAGAAAGAAGAAAAGCAGTGATTGATAGATTGACGCCTATGATTAGATGATGATGATACCTCTAAACCGACCAGTGAACGAAGAGTGCGCAGAAAGGTATGCTGTCTATTCGAGAAAAGGTGATGGAAACATTGACAAAGTATGCATAGACACAACGCTCGGAAGCTACTTTGTTGAAGGATTTTAGTTCGATTGCACTTAAAAAGTTTGATTTGGATTTCACAGTGGACCCTCTGTTTAAAAAGACCTCGGCTGATTTTGATGAAGGTGGTGCAAGAGGTCTTTTGTTAAATCATTTAGGCATCGATCAGCAGTGTAAGATTATCTTTGATGCTTCGGATGCTACTGTGGAATGTGCATTAGAAGAATTGGATGGCGAGCATACTTTGATTGAACAGATTGAACATCCAACAGCTGTGGAAGCAGAAGATGAAGAAATGATGGATGCCGAGTCTGACGAAGAAGACGATGATGATGAAGAAGAGAACGAAGCAAACGATATGATAGAAGATGAAAAAGAGAACGACACTACTGATATGGTACAAGATGAAGAAAAAGTAATAGAGAACGAAGCAACTGATATGGTACAAGATGAAGAAAAGACAACAGAGAATGACACGACTGATATGGTACAAGATGAAGAGAGTGAAGCTGCTAAAGCGACCGAGAATGAACCACCTACAAAAGATACACAGATAGAAATATTTCGACTCAAATGTAAGTATACTCTAACCATAAAAACGACATGATTGAGTTCTCTAATTTGTATCTAGCCAAATTACCCAAAATGGAAGCCTTGTCTGAATTTCATATTGTACCTTTCTTAAAGGGATATGACTTCTTTTCAGACAATTTCACTATTCCCGATTTAGAGCATGACAGTGATGATGAACAACCCATACCCGAAGCAAATGATGCCTTTCAATTTGACGATGACATTGATGATTTCGACTTTGGTGCAACTGGTGTTGGTGAGGACATGGATCCCTTTAACGAGACTGGCTCCTTTGAGAATCATGTACAACAAGATGAAGACGAAGAAGAAGAAGTGCGACCCTCAGACAACCAACCCAAGTTATTTGAGCATGACTTTTTATCTGCCTTGATGAAGAATGGAGAAAACAACATGTTTGACTATTTCGATTCTACACTTGTCAAGAACTGGGCTGGACCTGAACATTGGAAGCTTAGAAGACCACCCACGAAGAAATCGACAGCAGAACATCAAGAACCAAGTAAAGTGTCATCAAATAAGAAAAACATCGACTCATGAATTTTTTAGATGCTACCCGGAGGAAATCAAGAGCCACTGAAGTGTTTTGGTTGCCCTTTAAAGAAGTGCAAGAGGAAGATGAAGATGTGTTTGAAAAGAGCAGTCGAAAGCCGCTGATGGGTAAAGAGATGATTATGAAAATGACAGAACATCTCTTGCCCAATGATATCCAATTCTCATCCAAATTATTATTACAATATTCACTCAAACCTGCTATGCCTGTAAGTACAACATAAACTGAATCCCAATAGAGAATTAAGAAGAAAAAAACATGATAGAAAAAGACAAGACACAAACGATTGGATGCCACTCCTTCTACTCACAAAGAACCAGAAGAGGATGAAGAAAAGACAAAGGAGGGTATTGCACCTGCTGATATTGAATTCTGGGCAGAACAGACACAAGACTATACTCAAGACTTTGATAGTGGTATGCCTGAGGATGACATTCAACTCGATCAAAGTAAGTTGTATTGTCATTTCGATTCTTAAAAAAAAAGACTAACTCGTTCTATGAAAGCCATGTTGACAGCATTCGAAGACACTTCCTTTTATCATGATAATTATGATGACCCCGAAGTCTCTGTGCTGTATGGTGATGAATTGATTACCCATCATACGTTGAAAAAGACAAAACCACTCTATGTCAACTATGCCAGAACAGCTAAACGTGTGGATATCAAGAAACTCAAGGATAATCTCTGGAAGGTGCTGACAGTGAATCAAGAAGAGGAAAAGGTAGAAGGTGAACACAAGTTTTCAGATATTGTTCATCATCTCAAGAAACTGTATCCACCTAAAGCCATGCGAGATATTTCAGTTCCCTTCTGCTTCATCTGTTTACTTCATCTAGCCAATGAAAAGGACCTTTCGATTCGTGGTCCGATGATGGATGATGAAGATGATTTTGTGTTGGGTGATCAAGCATGGATGAAAGATGAAGCTATTTTAAGTGAAGTGACTATCATTCAAAATCAATAAAACGTACCTTAATTTTTTCTGTGTTATTAAAAGAAAGTTCTATTTTGGGCTGAGAAAAAATAAATAAATGAATCAATATACTTTCTGTTGCTTAGGTAACAAAATACTCATCTGTTGCTATGCTGTTGCTATGGTTATTATGTGTGTATTTTTGCGAGAAAATGAAGGAAAATGAGTGTGCTTATATATCCATTATTCTCTGTCTTTCTTTATTCCGTATAAAGTCCGGTGGCAACACTGATGAAAGGATGTGGTACACACTTCCTTAAAAGATCGCTGCCTCAAGTCACGCGTAGGGGGTGCTAATAAAGTTGAAAATTCTCTTTCTCTCTCTTTTTTTTCTTCTTCTTTCTTAATACTAAAAAAAAAATGGTAAGCCTATAAGATGGTTTTATTTTGAGGAGAAAAGGAATTTATTAAAAAGTAGAGTAAAATAAAATAAAATGATTAGGCTGACCAACTGACTGAAGAACAAATTGCTGAATTCCGTGAAGCTTTCAAGTAAAATAAAGTGTATTCGTGTGCGTATGTGTGTTTACTGAAACTGTTGTTTTTTTTAGCCTCTTTGACAAAGATGGCGATGGTTCCATTACCACCAAGGAACTCGGTACTGTTATGCGTTCTTTGAATTTGAACCCTACCGAAGCTGAGCTTCAAGATATGGTAAGCAAAATAAGCAGAAGAAACAATATCGTTCTAATAGAACATAGATCAATGAGGTTGATAGTGACGGTAATGGTCATATTGACTTTGCTGAATTCTTGTCCATGTTAGCTAGGTAAAACAAAAAAAATAAGAAAAAAAAGGAGATGAGTTTATATATGTTCTTTATAGAAAGATGAAGGATGTTGACTCTCAAGAAGAAATCGAAGAAGCCTTCAAGGTGTTTGATAAGGATGGTAACGGTTATATTTCTGCCGCTGAATTACGTCACGTGATGACCTCGCTCGGTGAAAAGTTGACTGAAGAAGAAGTTGATGAAATGATTCGTGAAGCTGATGTTGATGGTGATGGTCAAATCAACTATCAAGAATTCGTCAAGATGATGGTAAGACTTTTCTCCCCCCCTTATTTTCTCTTTACTAACTTGTGTTTCATTAGATGTCTAAATAAGAAAAGAAAGGAATAAAATAATAAAGAAAAAAAAAACAGGTTTTTTATTTAAGCAGTAGTGATATCAAATGACTTGACATAATCAAGACGGAATTGATTATCTGATTGAACAGGGCCTATAAAAAGAAATAGATGAACATATATTCATTCTATACAGTCTCATTCACTTACGATTTAATGGAGTCCAAACAGGATCTTCTTTAAATAGACGCATGGCCTTGATATAGTTGTTTTCATCTGTTGTAAATCGATGGTAGATACCAGCAGGCTTATATCGAGAAATATCAATAAAAGAGAGAAAATGCTTCTATATAATGACCTTACCAAAATAATCATATCTCCCTTCTCCATAAAGATACGAATCCAAACATCTTGTTGATCACGTACATCGAAATAACCAGATCCATCCAAAATATAACGAATTTCTTCATCTTCATGTAAATGTCTAGATTTCATCAGTTTCCCGGTTTATTTTCTCTAGAAACAATACGCTTACTCTGCAAAGAAAGACTTGACTTTTTCTTCATAAATATCACCCATAGCATCAGGAGAAACAATCACCTGTTTCTTCAAGTTAGACAAGAAGAGTAAAGAGAAAAAAAAAGACAACTTACTGTATCTCTGTTCTTGTAGTTTCTTTCTTTTGAAATGGCATCAATCTGTTCAAGAGGATGTTCACCATCAATCTTCCAGTACTTGACGCCTACTTTCTCGAGATCTTCCAATGACTTTTCAATACCCAAGTCATGAGGTGCACGTTGATCAGCAGGGTCTTGCGTATCGTAAATATAAGCTTTCATTATTTTTATAAAGGAAAAGGGAAAAAAAATAAAAGACACTAGGAGCTATTTTTTTATTTTTTTATTTTTTTAGTATTGCTATTTTCTTTAAGAAATTGTATCATTTTTCAGGACATTGATGGTGCGCCATAACTGATTTATAAAATAAAAAAAGAAAAGTTCTTGGTACAAGTCTGCCCGAACCTGGATTGCTAGCATTCATACAAAAGACTACAAAAGATGATCATGTATCAGTGTTCCTTTCTTTTTTTTCTTCACTAATTTATCACTATGGATACGAGACAGGCCCTGGTGGACGGATAAACTTCGGAAGATCTTTTTAATTTTTGCGCAACTTTTCCACCTATTCATTTGAAGTGAATCCCTTTCTTTTTCTTTTTTATTTCGTTAAGAAATGATGCGTCGTTCTATGAGCACTTTGGCATCCTGTTCCAAGTTTGTTTCATTAACACCCAAAATTTATGCTGAAGGCAAACGACCTCATCACAATGGTAACCGCTTTCAAAACCCTTGGTCTTCTTTTGTTCCCTTTGGCATAAACACAGTAGCCAAGACGATCTGGTCCATGGACTTGAGTGGTACCGAAAACAAAATTCGTCCAACGGATTTACCAGAAAAATTAGATATTCAATGGAACACGCTTCAAAAAGATAATCAAATTGCAGCTACTTGGCTGGGTCAGTAAGTGTGCTTAAATGAAGAATGAGGAATCGCTTATAAAAGAAATTAGTGCATGTGTGTTGGTACAGTTGAAAGGCTTTACTGTCTTGTTTGATCCTATCTTTTCTCAGAGGTATTCAAGAAAAAGGAAGGCATGAGTTATTGAACTAATGTCATGATAGATGTGCTCCTGTTCAATTCCTGGGTCCTAAACGATACACAGAGACACCTTGTTCCATGGACCAATTGCCTCCTATCGATATTGTGGTCATTTCTCATAACCAGTAAATAGGGGATTTCTCAAGTAGAGAGGCATTGGCTGATATCTTCTTTAGTTATGACCATATGGATCAAAATACCATTCGCCAATTAGATCAGTTGAATCCTGATTGTAAATTCTGCGTGCCTATAGGAAATAAGAAACTGTTGAGTTTAACAAGTCGACTGGATGCATCAGGAAATGAACGTGTGGTCGAGATGGATTGGTGGGACAGTGTTGTCCTCAAGAAAGAACAGGATGAACTCAAGTTTACTTGTACACCCAGTCAACATCAATCAGGAAGAGGACTGTTTGATAAAGATGTGGCCCTTTGGTCTTCTTGGTGTGTAGAAGGATCTGATGGCAAAGTGTTCTTTGCAGGGTAAGTTCCCCTTATTCTATTGCCCAAAAAAGAGAAGAAGTGATTAAGAAAGAAAGATAGAGATACAGGATATCGTTCTGTTCCTCATACTGCCACAGCAGAAGAAGAAAAAGAATATGCCTATTTAGATACACTTTCACATTGTCCTGCTTTTAAAGGTATTTCTATTTTATCGTTATCATGATTGTTTGTTTACAATTTTTTATATTTAAAGAAATTGGTGATAAAATGGGTCCCTTTGACCTTGCATTGATTCCCATTGGCGCTTATTCGCCTAGATGGTTTATGTCCAATTTTCATTGTTCTCCTGAAGATGCTGTGGATCTTCATAGAGATATTAAAAGCAAAAAATCAGTCAGTAGTGTCAATATGTGTATATAGAGAAAAACTTATTTTTTTCTTCTTTTAGATGGGTATTCATTGGGGTACTTTTGTATTGACAGATGAACCTGTAGAAGAACCTCCTCAAAGGTTGAAGGCTGCCTTGGATAAACGTGGACTTGATCCGAATGAATTTACTGTAGTTCCATTGGGTGGAACAATGACAACCACGTCAGAATGAAACATTATTGTTTATATATATCATAATTTGAGCCGTTTTATTTTCTCCTTCTTTTTCTCTCTTTCTTTTTCTTTTTTTTTTTATAATAAAAGGGATGAATCAACATAACACGAAAGAACAATCCTTATTTCAGTCCGAATCACCTGATCCAAGTCTCATCCAAGCCATTGTGCTTGAACCCGAGTAAATAACCATACTATCTGGTTAAGCCCCATGTGTTGATCGTTTGTTATTATAGAAAGGACTATAAATCTCAATCTTGGAAAAATGGGTTAGGTATGACAGATGAAATTGCTATTTATCCAGCAGAAAAGAACTTTGTCAAGGATGATTTCTTTTGGAGGTTTAGTACAAATTTAATGCAAGCTGATTGTAATTTCTCTGTTTTTCCCGGATACGATTGGTAAACAAGCGAATGTTAGTTTAGAGAAAAAGAAATAGTGACTTTTCTATAGTACAACGATTCTCTTACCTGGAAAACAACACAAGCAGCCTACATTGTCTTTATCTCATTTGGGCACTGAATCCACAACCAAAGTACAACCTTTATTTCCTTATACATGGCAAGGTGAATGGACAACCACTTGCAAAGTATCAAGAGCACCTGTTCGTTGCCTTCAGTTCATGTTGAGACGTAAATTGGGTAAAGCTCAAATTCGAATTGAAAAAATTGGTGCATTTGAAACGGATCTACAAGGCGATGTTGACTCTGGTAAGAACATGTTGTTTGGTGCATTTGCTATGGTCTATGTGGTTGAAGGCGTCGTCAGTGTGAAGCTGGATGAAAACCATGCCCATCGTCAGAATTTTGAACTTGTCAGTGGACAGACATTGTATATTGAACGAGATGAAGATGCAAGTCCCACTAGTATCTTGTTGAATGCAATTCATCAACATGGTCAACAGGATGGTCATACAGCAGGTAAAAAAAAGGAGGGGGAAGATCGAGAAAAGAAAAGGAAACTGATAGACTATCGTACAGAGGCAAGTATCATTTTGATTCAAGTAGAGGAAGGAAAAACATTTGGTGGTGTCTTGCCAAAGCAGTCCACATCTGAAAAATCAGTTCAAAGAGAAACACCAAAAGAGAACCATGAAAAGGATGAAGGTATCGTACCTAGTCAAAGACGTCCCTCGCTTCGTCGACCCAGTCTGTTGGTGCCTATGGAGCGTGACCAAAACAAGATTATTGCACCTACAGCAGCCAATACCATGCCGCCAGATTTGCCAGATAAACTCAGCCAGTTAGATAGACAGGCCTCACATGAGACACCAGGACGATCGACGAAAAGAAGAGATAGTCTGAATCTAGAACTTTTTGACCCTAACGCTATCTATGAGCCGCCACCATTTGCGTTGATCCATAGTGATACACAGATGCCACCACCTGTCATTCGTGATAAACTGGAAGTAGAAGACTTTCCTCTATCAGCCATCAGTACAGCTTGGATCAAGATGATGACTCAAGGTTTAAGTGAATGGTTAAAATTACCTGTCATTGTCTGTCGTGGTTCACAAGATGGGTAAGTTTTTCTTCTTTAAAAAACCATGTATGTATTTTGGTTCATCTGTTTTTTTTTTCTATTTGTTTAGTCCTGTACTTGGTATTACTGCTGCAGTTCATGGTAATGAATTAAACGGTGTTCCTTGTATTCATCGGTAAGCAGATTTTAAAAACATGACAATTGAAAAGAGACTGACATGTACTTTAGAGTCATATCTCAAATCGATATTAGCAAATTAAAAGGCACAATTGTTGCAGTACCATGTGTGAATGTCTGGGGTTATCTCAAATTTCAAAGAGAGTTTGCTGATGGACGCGATCTTAATCGACAATTCCCCGGTAAAGAAGATGGTTATGCCTCTCAGGTCTTTTGTTATCACTTGATGACCAAGATCATATCTCAATTCAATTACATGGTTGATTTGCATACAGCTAGTTTTGGTCGAGTCAATTCTTATTATGTAAGAGCCGATATGGTAAGTTCTACTTCCAATGCATACCTTTCTTTTTTTTTAAAAGAAAAAACAAGAATGACCCTGTAGGTGCTAGTATGGCAAAATTACAACAACCTCAAATTTTACTACATAATTCTGGACAAGATGGTATGCCCTTTTAGAGGAATATACACGTATAGTTCTAAAGCTGTCTATATCGTAGGCACATTAAGATCAGCAGCAGCAGCGCGCGGTATCAAAGCTATTACAGTAGAAATAGGTAATCCACAAACTTTTCAAGACATTTATATTCAGGTATGTAACAAAAATAAAATAAAAACTATGAATTTGTTGACACTTTGCCTAGTGGTCATTTATGGGAATCATGCGTATTATGGATCATTTTGGAATGTATTCCCTTCAACATATTAATGCATCTGAGCCTATCACTTTATCTTTATCGTCTAAAGAACTTGCTGGACCTTCTCATACTGTATTATGTTCAAGAGGATTTTGGGTAAGCTCACTTAGAAAAAATCTCGATATTTATTTAACAATTGTTTTCTAGATTTATACAAAAACAGGTGGTATTTTAGAAGTGTATCCCAACGTCAATACATTGATTAGGAAAGGTGATATCATTGCACGTATAAAGAACATGTTTGGTAATATAGCAGAAGAGTACTTTGCACCATGTACAGGCGTGGTAAGTTGTTTGAATTGGGAACAGAATGCATCTGTTAAAACTTTATTTAGGTCATTGGCCGTAGTTCAAATCCTGTTGCTATGGCAGGCGATCGTATTGTTCATATGGGTATTATAAAGCGAACTGATGAAGTATTGGCTAAGGCAGCAAAAGAAAACTATTAAAGAAATCGTTTTTTTTTCTTATAAAGTGTGCAAATTGTTTCCTTCATTTTGAAAATCCAACGTGCCTATTATAAAGTCTCTTTTCATGAATCCTTGATCAGTCAAAGTTATTTGAATGTCAAAATATGTATTTACTCATTCTAGAAAGGGAAAATACGCCAGATGTATTTCCTCTCTTCTCAAAATAGGCTTTTTTTTTTCTATTATAAAAACAAGTTGGCTGTTAGGTAGAGCATTCATACTAAAATGAGTTATTTTCTTTTATAGTTTGTTTTTAACAAAAATCCGCTTTAACAAAGTAACTAGGAAAATCAAGCTGACACAAACTTTGACTAACTAAAAACAAACATTAATTCTTAAAAAGGTAAACCTTGATACTTTGGAATAAAGCGAATTTGATTTGTCGAAACACAAGCATTGTATGCCACTCAATACAATTGAAAAAAAAAAAAGACCCGATATTGTTATAATTAAGCATTATTATTTTCCTGTTAAGTACAAGTTTAAAAAAAGGGTGGGAAGTAATTAACGAGAGAGAAACGAAAAAGGAGAAAAGAGAACATGTAGGTAGAGGGTATAGTAAAGGGCCATAGAAAGAGGTTTATGTTACAGATGAAAACAAGGTCCTTTTTTTGTTTCCTTGTTTTAGTGAATTCGACTTTGTCGATGTAGAGGAGTGTAATGCTTGTGATCTAAATGTCCATAATGATGAGGTAATGTATGGTCATTTGCATGATAGACACCCAAATGATAGGGTGACCTTACATCCAAATGATGTTCGTGATGTATTGAAGAAGAAGAGGAGGAAAGACCTGATCGGGAATGAGATTCTAAAGAAGGTGTAGGAGAGAGATCGACATGTTTTTGGCGAAGTTTTCTATCTCTTTGAGTCGATAAATCTCTGGCTTCTTGTTCATAGTCCCGACTAGGATCGATGGGTTCTGGCTCTTCTGTGAGGTATCCCAATTCTTTAAAGAAGAGCTGACAAAAGGAAAGAATATGGTTGTCTTTATCAATGATGGATTCTTCAGGTGTGAGGGATAAAATATGTGCCAAATTTTCTTGACACTCTGAATCATCAAGCCAAGGGTAAGGCTCTTGTTCTTCTTCTTCATTCAAGGGCAATTGAACTTCTTCTGGTGTTAATGAAAAAAAGATCATGTTGGTCATAGAGATAAAAATAATAAAAAGGAAAGAAATAAAGAAGAAATTGATCTACTGCTCTATACATTATATAGTCCTTCTGGGCAACGGAAATTCAAGGAACCAAATATGCAATTATGTATTATGAGCAATCTTTCACTGGCCAATAAAATAAACAGACGGGATCTTATCAATGAACTTTACTTGGAGATAGCGAATTTTTTTTTTGATTGAGAGGAGAGGAAAAAATTATACACGCTTAAAAGATGGGGAAAATTACTAGCCAATCAGATTCCAGAGGAAAATGCATAAGGAAAGTTTAGAGTGTATGGGAATTTGAGAAATCACATCATGATTGGCTTGCACATAATTAAAGAGAGAGAGAATAACAATAAAATGCGGTATTTCCGGAACTTATTTGCTCATGACAAGTAATGAATTCTAGTTTTTCTTTAACAGAAAGTTTGAGATTGGCTAAAAAGACATGTTTGCATTTTGTTTCATGCTTCACAACATACATTGATAGATCTACAGACTGTACTTGAAAGGCCAGTCTCATGCAAAAAAAGCGCTTGATTTAAATGAATTATTTATGCGAGTGACCTCTGTGATCTTATGGCTAAGGTATGCCCAAAGCTTAGTGTATACACACAACTGCAAGTTGCTAAGCAACGAGTTGGATATAAAGTTGTCATATTCTGGTGCAAACTAAGCTTTAAACAGCTCTATCCGCCACTCCTGCAAATGTATTTTAATTCCTGTAGTTGCTGAGCTGTGTTGTTATTCACCCTCATTTTATTGGATTGAACGATGCAAAAGCTGATGACCTACAAGCAAACAGTTGTAATCTTGAGGTACAAATGCATGTGCTAAATTGCTACATTTCTTCTCTCTGACAAGTTAGGTCTATGGGATTCTAGTCACTCCTTTTTTTTATTTTGGAAAATTAATGGAATGGTTTTTTTGCATAAGAAAACTGTGATAAAGTGCTAAAGGTTTCAAACAGTATTATAATATATGATAGGAATAGAAGACATACCACATAACAAAATGCATTTTACTGCATTACAGTAAAACCCAGCGCTGCTCTACATGTTTCGGATATTGATCATGCACCACATAAATTGCAGAGGAGTTGATAGCGAAAGCTTACTAACAGTATAAATAAGTAAAGTAGTCTTTGCGCCTCTGTATTTCTCTTAATTCACTGTATGTCTATATCCTTCGTTTATGAAAATCTTCCTTTTCCTCTATTACTTTTTGGCTTCTTCATCCTAATCCCAAAAGAGTACGTCTATCTTCGAGCAGCTTCGAGTTTGGTCAAGTTCATCGATGGCGCTTGGTTCTTAATGGTTGCTGTGATGATAGGCGCAGATTGACAGGTATAGCTTGGCTAATTTTCTTTAAAGTACATACTGAAAGAGGTTTTTGATTTGATGGGTTTGTTCATTGGGATATCACATACACCTAATATAATGAGTTATGGATCGCTTTTGAGGATTCACCTAGTTTCCTTCCCGTGAAGTACTAGGGCATGCAAGTATAACCGAAGATATGATGGCAAAATTCCTGCGGCTCACTTTGAATAGGGATCCATCTGATGATCATATTGTAGGAAGAAAGCTGTACGGGCAGAATGGCTTCTACTTCATGTGATAGGCGCAATCGTAAGAAAATGAGAGTATACATAAAGTATCGTTTGTTAAGTATTTTGAAAGGTATTAGAAGAGATATCTTCTTTCTTAACGATGTAGTTTACCCGTATCGATCTCTAATTTTTGGTAGGAGCAATTTTGTATGAGCGCCAGTCGGATCAAACATACCCATCAGCGACAACTCCATCTCAACTTAATTGGATATACTAGATCGCGTATTTTTTACACCAAATGGAACAAATTTAACCTCTGAAGCAAATTATGTCTGTAAATTTATGAATTTGAGTTCTTCCTCTTTCTATTATCAATAGCAAAACATATACCAGAGCGAGCACTTGAGCTCAGACACTTAGCTTACATGTATGACAAAGGTTTGAGGTCAATACAGCAAAAAAAAAAAAACAAAGGAACAGGAAGAGAATATTTAGCTTATTTTTTAAGCTTCTTGACAGATGAACTCCTCTTTAATCAGTGTAACACAGAATTCATTTTTTGATCCTTTTGTAAAAGAAAAAAGAAAGTAAAGATACATTAGTTTTATTCAGTTGATCCATTTTATCACCGAATTCTCAATCAACTGTATAAAGGAGCAGAGTTGATGCACGCGAATATATTTATTACCTCATTTTTTAATAGTGTTTGTTCAGCAATGTCTTTAAATATAGCTACAAAAAACAAGACGACTGCCAACATTAAGAGTAGAAGAAGGTGTATTTATTCATATAAACAAGCGATTGCACTTATGTCACATTTTCTCTTTATTATCCGTCTGTATCGGAATTGATATCAATAGGTGCTGAAGCAGGATCTGACAAGAAGTCCTGCAAGGTAGGGATTGCTGCTTCGTTTTTTACTAATGGAGAACGACGTTTTGGCAAAAAAAGCTGTGTGCTATCTAGCCCAGACGACGAGTTTTTTTGAGTGTTTGATTTGTCGAGTTGGGGAGCAACAGAACTTGCTTGAGGTACAGCATTGGGAGTAGCAGAGCTTGCTTGAGTAGCAGCAGTAGAACTTGCTTGAGGAGGAGCAGTAGAACTTGCTTGAAAAGCAGCATTAAGAGTAGCAGAACTTGCTTGAGTAGCAGCATTAGGAGCAGTAGAACTTGTTTGAAGTACAACATAACTTGCTTGAGGAGCAGCAGGACTTGCTTGAGGAGTACCAGAGCTTGTTTGAGGAGTACCAGAGCTTGCTTGAGGTACAGCATTGGGAGTAGCAGAACTTGCTTGAGGAGGAGCAGGTGTTTGCTGATAAATAATGGGATTTTGCAAGGGCGTAGAGGTGGGCTGCAAATTGACCTGGGTTCTTGGAAATCTTTTATTTTCAATGTGAAAGTGATCTGAAAAATTTGGAGCAGTATTCATAGAATGTAGTGCCTTTTTCAATTGCTGTGCCTTTTTCAGATATGAAATCGCTTGACCCATCGATTGATACTCAACAGGCTTAGCGGAAGGAGCAGGAGTGGTTCTGTTGCTTGGTTGCAACTCTTTCAAATATGATATAGCATATTCAATACTATTGTTTGTCGATGCATCTATCAGTTGGTGTTGTGTATAAGCGCGACTTGCGAGTTGATTGTGCGTGTCCAACAAAGAGCTAGCTCTAGGCGTTACGTCGTTCAAGTTGTCATAACCCATGGTTGTCTTTCCATTGCTCGCAAGTAAAGTGCTCCAAACATCCTGATTTAGATTAGCTGATGTATATACCATTGGCTGGGCTGATGATGTAAGAACCATGGGTGGTGCTGTTGATACTATTTTTGGTGGCGCTGTTGTTGTTACTGGCGCTGTTGTTGGTACTGTTGGTACTGTTGGTACTGTTGGTACTGTTGGTACTGTTGGTACTGTTGGTACTGTTGGTACTGTTGGTACTGTTGGTACTGTTGGTACTGTTGGTACTGTTGTTGTTACTGTTGCTGTTGGTACTGATGCTGTTGGTACTGATGCTATTACTCTGTTTCCCAATTGCTGAACTGTTTGGTTTGGCTGTGAGTCTTGTACTAATGCCAATGGCTGCCCTAACTGCATGGATTCAGTTGAATCCCCAGTAGACAAACTGGTAGTAGGCACTGTTGATTGTCCTGCTGCTTCTACACTTGCTGCTTCTTTTGTTGATGCGGCTCTAGTGACTCTTTTTGTTGGCGCTTGTCTTGCCTTTCCCTTTGATTGAGTCTTTGCTACCGTCTCTGCTGACAATGTCTCTATCGGCGATGTCTGCGTCCTTGTTGCAACAGACAAAGCTTGGACATCGGATGTCTTTGCCGTGCCGGATGCTGATAAGTCCTTTGTTGTAGACGTCTCAAGTGCGATTGATGCTGCTGGCTTATCCACAGTTGATGAGGAATTCTGCTTTTGCGTTGGATTCAACGTTGGTTGCGACTTTGATGATTCAGAGGCTGCCGCTGCCTTGCTTGAAGTAGTGGGTGCATTTGGCATTTCTTCACTTAAAGCTGTTGTTACCGTTTCTACTGTCTGTTCATCCGGCCTATGAACATGTCGATCCTGAGGAGCTGCCACTGGTGTATGTGATATTTGTCCAGCAGGAAGAGTGTGGGACACATGCAACTGTGATGTAGAAGACGGATGTGGATATGGAGGTAACGGCTGATAAGCTGAGGGCATAGGTGGGGTATATGCATATGGATAAAGAGGTGGTTGTGTGTATATATATGGCAAAGGTTGAACATTAGGGTGTGGATAGTTTGGATAGACATAAGATGGTTGAGCTAGAGCTGCTTCGTTCGGAATTGGTGGCAGCTGTGATGTACGGGTAGGAGCATGTGGAGAAACATGTGTAGATTTGCTAGTATTAGCAGGTGTAGCGAGGCTATTGCGCGCACAATATTCCTTCACTGTCTCATGAAATCCTTGAGTGATTATATCTATAAATTGTTGAGGATTGATGTTTTTAAAGAGACTTTCTGTATCGTTTAGCAGTTGATGTGTTCTGGCAGTAGAAATATCGTAGAGCATGCGATCCATTTGAGTCCAGCTCTCATGATGGTGACTTTGATTACTTTCTTGTGTTGTTCGTTCATTAGAGACAGTAGCAGCAGGAGGAGTATTAGCAACAACTTCAGCAGCAGGAGAATCAGTGGCAGCAGCATTAGCAGCAGGAGCATTGGTAACAGAAGTATTAGGAGTAGTACTGGAAGCACTTGTGTTGTTTGCCGAATTCTCAGCCGTCTCAAGACGATTAGCAGAGTTGGCCAAATCAACAAAAGTACCATAAGGCACATAATCGCCATAACAATGAACCCTTAGTCTGCATTCACTGTACCGCCTTAGCATGTACATATGCTTACAAGGTAGTTGACGGCTTTTAAAATCTGGACAAGTGCAGTTTCTGATAAAGTCCTTTTTATCCACTAGCATCTTATAACAAGTTGAACCGGATGATTGAGACTGTATAGTCCATACGCCAGCATGGTCTCTCCCGTCGTAATCTTCTGGATGTCTGATCTGTCTTTCTAGATCCTGGTCAGACATACTGAGTGCTTTGTGCTGTCTGCGTTGACTGTCACTTAGGCCTCTATAGAATTTGCGTTCATTATACTGTTGATATTCTTCGTAATCTGATTCTCCTCGGCCTGGAAATCCCTCAAAGTCACTCTGTACGTCGTCTGGATCGGGTGTTGTTTCGCGTACTTCTACTCTTGGTCTTCTTCGCTTCGCTGTCCGTGATGATCCATCTATTTGGGCTCGTTTCTGAGAGCAAGCAATGTTGGCCTTTCTGTCTACTATCTCCTCGTTTCTGTTGCGCGCAAAACTTGTTGATGAACCTTCTCCATTGTCTACATGACCAGAAGACTGAGCTGACATGTGTTAATTTTTGTTAACAAAAAATAAAGAAAAAATTAGGCTGACATAATTTTTAAGACAGAAAAAGTTAAAAGACATTGCTGACATAATGCAAAGTAGGAAAAATTGTTCAGCTCTACTCATCAAAAAGTAATGCTAATTGCTACAAAAGAAAGCTTATGGATGACTATGTACTATCTTTCCTTGTGTTCTGTGCCTTAGTATCTGTAGACTTCAATATCAACGTTTCTTGCTCTCTCTCCGCTTTGAGCGCAGCCAATCATTTCTCTACATATCCCTTTTTTTAGTTTTTTTTTCTTTCTCATTTCTTAATTCTGCTTATTTTCAAATTATCATGATAAAGTCCTGGCTACAACGTCCTGAGACAAAAAAGTACGCGGCAGACGGTAAGAAAACAAAATCGCTTTGAGAAAGTAGTGTTGCTGACCTTCTGTTTCTAGTGGCTGTATTCGCCATCTCTCAAGTTGCGTTTTATTTTGCGTTTAAATATATTGTTGGATCCCTTGATCCTAACAAGAGCAAACGTCAAGAGGCTAAGGCCCGTAGTAACAAAGTACTTGGCAAGCTAGGTGTAAAGTCTTTTTTTTTATTGATCTCGGCATGACACTAGACTCATTTTCTATATAGGCCAAAGATCTAAAACTGTCTGAATATGAACAAATCATTGCAGCTGAAGTGATTCACTCTGATGAAATCAATGTGAATTTCAAACGTAAGTCAGTATACTATGAAAGAAAACAACGAGACAGAAACTTATGAGTTATGTAGAAATTGGTGGTTTGGATCACATCATTCAAGATTTGCGTGAAAGTGTCATTTACCCACTGTGTTATCCCGAGTTATTTACATCTGCCTCAGGCTTATTGGGTGCACCTAGAGGTGTCTTGTTATATGGACCACCTGGCTGTGGTAAGACCATGTTGGCTAAGGCTTTAGCCAAAGAAAGTGGAGCTACTTTTATCAACATTCATGTCTCTACCTTGACTGACAAATACTATGGTGAGTCCAACAAGCTGGTGGCTGCTGTCTTTACCTTGGCCAGAAAACTACAGCCTTCCATTGTCTTTATTGATGAAATCGACTCGTTTTTGCGTGAACGTAGAAGTTCAGATCATGAAACAACAGGCATGATGAAGGCTGAATTCATGAGTTTATGGGATGGTTTAACCACAGGCGAAGATAGTCGTATTGTCATTCTGGGTGCCACCAATCGTCCTAATGACATTGATTCTGCCATTCTGAGAAGAATGCCTAAACGATTCTCTGTTCGGTTACCTAGCGAATCTCAAAGAAAGAGTATTCTTGAACTTGTAAGTGGTTTTTTTTACAAGTAAGCATGGGCCATTAACATATATGTGTTTTCTAGCTATTAAGAAACATTGAGCTGGCTTCAGACTTCAATATGGCCGAATTAGTACAGAGGACAGCTGGATTATCAGGTAGTGATTTGAAGGAGCTCTGTCGTAATGCAGCCATGATACCTATTCGTGAATATGTTCGATCTGTTCAGCCTACAGGCACAAGTGAAGATGCCTCTCAAGATTTGGTTGATCTTGATCTAACGGTAAATGACACACTTTTTCTTTCCGTTTATATGACTCACTTTGTCTTTTTTTTTTCTTTCTTTATAGAAAGTAAGCACTCGTCCTTTGACTTTGCTTGATTTCTATGCATTTGATGCCACCAATGAAAAGACAAATAGCTATACAGTTGATGAAATACCTCAACAAGAGAATCTGGATTAAGAAGCTTTTATAGATAAATAAACTAAATTTCATGCAAAAAAAAAATCCCGAGTGCGGGGTAAAGAGAGAGAGTGAGAGGGGAGGATTTGCAGGACCCTAGAGTTATTACATAAATCGCACCATCCAACGTAATAGAATTACGCCTTTATTTGCAACCATAGCAACGGGTACATTTCTTAGCCCATGTCTCAAATACCATTTGCTAGGTAGTTTATCACTTGTCATGATAAAAAAAAAAGGCTTTCAATTTGGGCGTGTCTTAAAAGAAGAGCACCATTGAAGCTTTGTTGTAAGACAGAGATGTGAAACAAATCTAATTGGCTCAAAAAACGTAACATTGTTTACGTAAAGTGTCCATTCTCTTTTATGTGCCTTTTTCTATGTTGGGACCTGCAGTTACTTTACCCTCTTGGTACGAAGAGTAAAGTAGAAGCAATTTAAAATGAAACACATGTATATTTCAGTTCCCGCAACGAAAAAGTGACGCTGTTTTCAGCTTTTTTTTCAAGACAGGAAACGGGATGTCAAAATAAACTAATAATAATAAAAATTTCAAAGTTTACCCCTCTCTCTCCTCTCTTTCTCTAAATATAATATCCACTTTGAACAACGATGGCACCTCCCATGATGGTAAATTGAACATAATGACCTTTTAAGGAAAGAAGAGAAAAACAAATGAAGAGAGAAAGAGGGAATGAAGTTGAGGATGGAACGAAATTAAGATTACGACGCGTTACTTCATCATCTCATCAACCCATTCATCAATCTGTTTATGGGGAGATCAACTCGACAGTGTGTTGCCTAGCTTCGTCACTGTGAACTTGTTTTCTCTCTTTCTCTCTTTGCCTTTTTTCTTTCTTTTCTTTTTTGAGCGGATGATGACTAACTTTGTTTCTATAGCAACCACAAATTATTCTTTTGAAGGAAGGTACTGACACTTCTCAAGGCAAGGGTCAACTTCTTTCCAACATCAATGCTTGTAATGCTGTTGTTGACACTGTAAGAACAACTTTGGGTCCAAGAGGTATGGATAAGTTGATGGTGGATAGCCGAGGTGAAGTCACTATCTCAAATGATGGTGCTACTATCATGAAATTGCTTGATATTGTTCACCCTGCTGCAAAGACATTAGTTGATATTGCTCGTTCTCAAGATGCTGAAGTATGTTGCGATGATGATTTTAACTTATGGTCGAACTGACAGCTCTCCCTCCTTTTTTTAATATTTAATTTAGGTGGGTGATGGTACTACAAGTGTTGTTTTGCTTGCTGGTGAATTGTTGAAAGAAGTAAAGAGTTACATTGAAGAGGGTGTCAGCCCTCATGTGATTATTAAGGGATACAGAACTGCTGCTCGTTTAGCTATCAACAAAGTTAAGGAATTGGCTGTTAAGATTGACAAGAACAACGAAACGTAAATAGTATACAAGGACACTATGATAAGAAAAGAAACACTCATTTCATTTTTTTTGGACATAGTGAATTCCGTGATCTGCTTTCAAAGTGTGCTGCTACCGCTATGAACTCCAAATTGATTTACTCTCAAAAGGATTTTTTCACAAAGATGGTTGTAGACGCTGTCATGTTGCTTGATCAAGAGAGCTTAAATGAACGTTTGATTGGTATCAAGCGTGTTCCCGGTGGCGCCATGCAAGACTCTATGTTAGTCAAGGGTGTTGCTTTCAAAAAGACATTTGCCTACGCTGGTTTTGAACAACAACCCAAATCTTTCAAGAACCCTAAAGTATTGTGTCTTAACGTTGAACTTGAATTGAAGGCAGAAAAGGACAATGCCGAAGTTCGTGTTGAACAAGTGTCTGAATACCAAGCCATTGTAGATGCCGAATGGCAAATCATCTTCCAAAAGTTAGAAGCCATTGTTGCCAGTGGTGCCAAGGTTGTTTTGTCTAAATTGCCTATTGGTGACTTGGCTACTCAATACTTTGCTGATCGTGATATTTTCTGTGCCGGTCGTGTTGCTAAGGATGATATGGACCGTGTTGTTCAAGCTGTTGGTGGTGCTGTTCAATCCACTACCTCTGATTTGCGTTCTGAACACTTGGGTCAATGTGAGTCCTTTGAAGAAAGACAAGTGGGTGGTGAGCGTTTCAATATCTTTGAAGGTTGTCCTCAAGCTAAGACATGTACTTTGATCCTTCGTGGTGGTGCCGAGCAATTTATTGCTGAAGTAGAACGTTCTCTCCATGATGCCATTATGATCGTTAGACGTGCTATCAAAAACAACTTGGTAGTTGCTGGTGGCGGTGCTACTGAAATGGAACTCTCAAAATACCTCCGTGTTCACTCTCGCACAATTGAGGGTAAGCAACAATTGATCATTGGTGCTTTTGCAAAGGCCTTTGAAGTGATCCCAAGACAATTATGTGACAACGCTGGTTTCGATGCTACTGATATCTTGAATAAGCTCAGAATGAAGCATGCTCAAGGCCATGTTTGGTATGGTGTCGATATCAACAATGAAACTATTGCTGATAACTTTGAAGCTTTTGTCTGGGAACCTGCTCTTGTTAAGACAAATGCTATTGCTGCTGCTACTGAAGCTGCCTGCTTAATTTTGTCTGTTGATGAGACCATCAAGAATGCTCAAAGCGAAAAACCACAAGCTGGTTTACCTCGTGGTGGCCGTGGTAGAGGTGCCATGAGACGATAATTATACAATTAACTAACAAAAAAAAAAGCCAATTTCTATACATGCAACACAATACATTACAAACTAGTTCATTTTTAACAATAAAAAACAAATGCTATCATTTCTTCTCTTTAAATAATAAAGAAACTGCATAACAACAATAAATTGTATTCTGAAATAATTGGATGATCTTTTAAATTAGTTCTTCAACAGTAAAAAAAAGAAATGTCTATTAAAAGAGTTAGGAAGTCTATAAAAGCAATGCCATTTTCCTACTCTTTTTCTTTCCGTAAGCTATCAAGAAACTCTCCTTTGTTACCTCCATTCCTTTCCCTTTTCTTTAATCATCATGAAGTACTGTGATCCTGAAACCATCAACAATACCAAAATACCTAGACCTCTCAATAGTTTTATGATTTTTCGTCAAAAGAAACAACGCGAAATTGCTCAGCAATGTCCAGGCGCCAGTCACCGTGACATGTCCAAGATTATATCCAAATGGTGGCGTGAACTATCTATGGCAGAAAAGCAGATCTATATTGATCAAGCCGAGAAAGCAAAGCAAGAACACAAATTGAAATATCCCAATTATAAATTCAATCCGAACCGCAATGTAAAGCCCAAGAGAACATACAAGAAGCATCCTGAAAACGAACTGGTGGCTCGAGATTTCGGGAACATGCAAAAGCTACTTTCATTGTATCATCATGGTACCTCTAGCCAAGAGGAATCGAACCAATTGCAGACTCGCTTAGAGGAGGACTTGATGGGGCAGACCAACTCTTCTGTTCCTGTTCATCAAAATGAGTATTCCTCTGCCTCCGTTAAGCCTGTGTCTATACCTCAGCCTCAGCAAAATTCTTCTACTAACTGGTATCTGCCTATGCCCCTTGATATGATGCAAATAGCCTCAGAAAGTTCATGCTTTGATCTGCCATTTTCCTTTCAAACTACCCCAGCTGCTTTCCTTAACTCATCTGACTATATGCCCTTTAATGTCGATCGTCATTCTTATGTTTGCAACATTTCTTGGTAAAGAAGAAAGAAAGAAATAGAAAACAGTGCTCTGTTATCCAATTTTTTTTTATGGAGGACAAGAGATGCATGTAATTTTTGTTTATTCATTACACCACAAAGAAATTTAGCATAACTTTATTCAATGCATTTTTTTTTTAAATTGCTATTTTCTTTCTTGTATATTGGTATAATGTTATTAAAGACAACATGCTTTAATTAGAATGATAATAATAATAATAAAAACATTAAAAGGCTAATCAAATCTCTTTGGTATAAATAATTTTCTAATTTTGACATTGGGGCTCAACAAATTGTTACAAAAGTTCAATCTTTTTAGCATATTCATCAATAGGTGACACAAGTCTTTCTGTCACATTGTCGCCTTTTCCTGACACAATTTGCAACAAATCCAACTTTGAAATAAAAATTAAACGTTTTGATCCTCTTTTTTAAAATGAGAGAAATAAGACTTACCATCATTTCCCAATTACCAAGAATATCAATATGATCACTTGCTTTGTATCCGCCTCGAACATCTAACTTGCTTGGACTTATTTCATGCTGGTATTCACGAAGTACCACAGGAATATGGCTAGGGTTATATAGATCTGCATATTTTGTCCAACCACCTGAAGGAGCACACATATAGCCTAAAGATAAAAGAGGTACAGTACCATCCCTGATATAAGGTGGTTCTGTTAGATGACAATAATTTTTTTTTGGTAAGCAACATACCCATCTGAGAACCGAATGCCTGTCTCAATACGCTGGACAGGATCAGTGACAGTAGCATCAATATACTATGGATTAGAAAAGAGAAAGAGGTGAATATTGTAGCTTTCGAGTAAGGGATATGATTCATGTACCAAATTAGGTGATTTTGGGGCAGGATAGACAGCTTCAGATGTTGTCTGAGCTTCTTCTTGTGTACAATTCGTACCATCGCAGTCTTGTTGGTTCTCATTAGCCATAGCGTAAAAGTAACTACGTTCGGTAGGCACACCAGTACCGTAAAAGCAGTAAATCTTCATGTCAGGAGCTACCAAAAAAAAAGGCAGAGTGAGATAAAGAAAAGAAACTAATGTTTCAAATGACTTACCATGAGGCAATCGAGTTTCAAGAGGGTTTGACCATTTAGTTGGATCATGATCATTTTTAGCCAATTGCGACTTGTCAGTAGTCAGACCAAAGGAATAGTTTGCATGTAAATGGCGACCATACAGACTATCTGCGTTCTGCAAAAGTAAATCAATGGCACCAGTGACTGTATAGTTTTTAATCAAAGGATCATGCAAAGAGCTAGGAATTTCTGTAGAGTTCTCATCCATACCCTCAGGGCGAGGTACAAAGGAAATCATATTGCCAAAGGACATATATTCCTCAGCTACTTCATCATCAGGCGCGTTATTTTCACTGCCCCAAATTGCACTGCCACCCTTTGGAAGCATGGATGATCCGCCAAACCAGGATCGCATCAACTTTGCTCTTTCTCTACGAGAAAAGAATTGTTCAAGGACATAAGCGCCGAAGCTACCAAAGGCCATGGTGTCTCTTGTCTCACCTGAGAGCAAAGAGGTGACTGCCTTTGGCACACCCATCAAGGGTCCAGCAATATTGACAAATGATTCGATATGATCATTTACCCAATCAGGACCACCTTGACCACCTTGTTCACTCTCAACCCATTTTAAAAAGTAAGGAAACATTGTGCTACCTAAGGAAAAAGGGGGATGAGAAAGAAAATTTAAGGGAGGGGGAGTTTGTTTACCCATTGAATGTGCTATCACAACAGATTTGCGCCCTGAAGATCGCTTGGATAATTCAATTGTGTTCTTTAGGTGAGAATAGTAGAGATCGCGCACTTCGAGATTGGCAAAGGAAAGGCGCCAATCATATGAAGCAAAGTGCATATCATTTGTATCGTAACCGATAGTTGCTAGATTTTCAATCACCTTGGCCCAAACCCAATATCCTGTAATGAAGTAATCGGCCGCTTCCACTCCGTGAACAGCTCTCACTTTGTATTCTGAAGGATCTAGCCCTGTGATTGGATCAAGCATGATGTGCTCTGTCCAGCTTTCCTTATCCATCAAAACAGAACGGATCATGGCTAAATATATTTTTTTAGAGCTTTAGCTTTGAATTTTGATCAAGCTACTTACTCATTGTGCCCCAAAGTCTTTTGCGGAAATATTTTTTTGATTTCTCAGATGTCCCCCAACTCTCAAGCCCGGATGAAATAATACCAGGAATCATGACCACTGGAAAATGAGGCTTCAAGTCCATTTGTTCCCTAATCCAAAAAGTTTTCATCTCTTGTCAACAATCTCTCTCTTTGCTATCAAATCCTTTCTTTTTTTCTTACCTGTATTCAAGAGCAGGCATAAATGAGACTTCAGTAGCAGGTGTGGGTGTAATGTAATGGGTGAAATTGCCCAAGAATTCATCTACCATTTCTGATTGTGGCAAAATATTTGCCAAATCGACATCTGCCAATTGCCACAACAGATAATCATGTAACGTGTTGAGTGATGTTTGTGCAACAGGTGTTGTAGAAGCTGCATACATGGCCAATAAGCCAACTGACACACCGACAAAGAAGTTGAACCGTTTTCGTCTATAAAATGGTTTTTTTATACTAAAGATCATTGACCGAGCATCAGCCAAAATATCCTCAGGCTGTTCTCGAAGCATTCGAGCAGCTGGATCTTTTCGATTCTTTCGCTTTGTAAGAGTTGACATGCAAAAAAAGAAAGAAATTGAAAAAAAAAAGGAAAAAATCGAAAAATGAATGGGGTTATTTTTATCTGGTTTTTTTTGATGGTAAGTGACAAGTTGGTGGCAACCAAAATTTCTAAAATAGAAAGCCAGCTTATACCTTTGATCATCTATTAGAAGCTGAGTAAGGTGAAGCTTTCTTTATGTAAGAATAGACTTGTTTTTCAGCAACTATAAATTGCACTGCAATCAAGAAAATAAGTTTTCTCAAACAATGGCTTTTGATACCATTTGCTTGTTTGTGCGTACCAAGATTTTCCCCCCTTAATGCAATTGAGCTTTCACTCTGCACCTTAAGAACTACCACACAAACAATCATTTTACAAGTTATATGATTTATAAGTAGATTGCCAAAAAGAAAAAATAACACATGTTAGATAGAAGGATCAATCCATAAAGTGTCTTGAAATATATGATCAAGCGTATACAATGCTGCATCTGTACTGTTCAGCAAGGTAGCAAAAGGAGCACGTGAGGGACCAAAAGGACCACTTGGCCCACCATTTTGATATTCAGCAAACAAGACATGATGGGTACGAATATCAGTGGGTTTCCAGCTTGACCAGCCAGCAGGATGGATATGCTTCTCGAGGAATGAGCGCATAAAGACGACCCGAGCATACTGACTCCAAGGCCGTCCTAAATAAGTCGAATTGGTAAACTGGGCACTTGACGTAAAGGATAATGTAGCGTTGGCATGAGAAGCAATCGGACCAGAGGGAAGTGTGGCCTTGAGTCGACACTGGTTGAAATAGAATCCTCCAGTAGCATTTTCTGAAGCTCTGTTCTGAGCTGTAACGTAACCTATAGCATTTGATCCAATCACACAATCTTCAAAATAGCCTAAAAATCACCTTGATGATAAGCCTTTGCTCTAAACTATCCTATAGACACTTACCTATCCCATAACCAAAAATAAAATCAACTGAGCCTTCCACATAGCAATTCTTAAAGTAAGCAATGCCATCTGTGTTTACAAGCAGTGTATCCTGAAATCCATATATTTTGGTGTTATAGAATGCTACCTGCTGGCCTTGCACATTCAGAGCCACTGTAGCAATATCCTTTGTCTGCTTGAATGTGTTTACCAACACCAAATTATAGAAACTGATGTTATTGCCATTGACTGTAACGACAGCCTTTTGCCATGCATGACTGTTGGGGTCCTGTGTATTATGATCTATACTGTATTGTATGTATACTTTGCCTGGATCTGATGCCTTCAAGTTCACATTCGATCGATTGACCCAAACACGCTCATTGTATATACCAGCCGCAATGGAGACAGTACAGGGTTGGCTATCATTAGGCAAGTTATCCAAAGCATCAGAGATAGTCTTGTAATTGCAGGAGGAACATACTTGAACGGATATAGCTTCTAGAACACTGAAAAATGATAGTAAAGTGATCCATAAGGTCAAGAGAAACACAGTGTTTCTTTTCATTGAATTGTTTTTTGTGAGAAAAAAGAAAAGAAAACAAGAGCAAGTGAATGGTTTTTGTACTCTTGAGTGATGCACTTGGATTTTCTCACTAAAGAAATATGAAGATGCTAGTGCAACCTTCGGGCCATTTCTTTTGATACGTTATTGCCCGATGACAGAGTAGCTCTTTAAGAAAAAGAGTGCTTTTCTCAGTCTAAAGGGTACAAAGTGCAACTTTTGATCAAGGTGATTTCCTTTCTTTGATTGAACTTTAAATTCTCATGTAATCAAGCACTGAGATGGGTTGACTATCAAGTTGGCTTTCGTCAGGACTTTTTCTCACCTTCTCAGTTCTTTGCTGTACAATTCAAGTTGTATTACTTTAGGAGAAAAGGAAAATATTTGCACCCAACTGAAAATGACTTGTATTCTGTCATTTTATGCTATTCAAAAGTATTGTTTAATCTGACCGGGCTTTTGTTATCTAATCACTATCTGATTGACATCATTCTTGATCTGATAGCTATCTTATTTTTTTTCTCCTCTTTTAATAACATCAGTCTGTTGAACAATGACAGATCAAATCACGCTTGAAAGATGCATAGAATGACTTGAGCAGACCTTTTTCTCATTCATCCAATCGAAAGCTGTCTTGCCCTTAATCGCGATTGATCGGAGACCTAATCATTCTGTTCATTAAACTACGCATAGGATCCAAGGCCTTGGGTTGATGAGAGCACATGGCAACCAATCAGCTTTTAGTTCCTTCATTCTTTCTTACGCCATCCTGATGTTTCCATAACAACGGTGTAAAGTGTCGACCCAAATTAGGAAATCCATCATCATTGGGTACATGATTGAATGCATGATTTTTTTTTCTTATAAAATTAAGAAAAATCTCCTCTCCTTTTCTTTTCTTTTTTTTTTTTCTTATCTAATTCAAGAAATGCAAATAAACGATGACCGATTAACTTTTTTATTACCTCGCCCTGTTTGGGTAAACGATGTGGATGTTCACTGTTGTTCTTGCTGTAACAGTGCTTTTGGACCTTTAAAAAGAAGAGTAAAGTATCTGAAACAATAGTCTGTAACTGGTTTTTTTTGGCTTATCTGCCCTTTATTTTATTTAGCACCACTGTAGAAATTGGTAATCTATCCTAACCCTCGATAGACATGTATCTTGTACTTACTTATCTTTTTTTTTGATAAAGTGGAAATATCTTTTGCCATGAATGCTCATCTCGCAACGTACCACTTCCTCAACTAGGCTATGGCACAAAAGCAGTTCGAGTATGCAACGGTTGTTTCGATGTTGCCTATTTAGTGACTTATGCTATTGATGAGGATCATGGATTGTCAACACAGGTATTTATGATTGCTTGAGTCACGTGGATAAACAAAGACTGATACAGCTGATTTAGATGCATGGTGTAAGAGGATTATTAGAATTGACAGAGAAAGATGATGGTATTAAGAAGATACAATAGCTTGGTTTCTATTTAATAATATGACTACTATTTAGCTAGAGATTTACATAATATGGTAGCTTATGGTGGCGTAGATGCACTTATCTGGCTATGTCGTTCATCCAAAAGCATTCGACTCCATCATCTCACAACAACCATTTTGGCCATGTTGGCAGAGAAAGAATCGATACGCCCTGTCATTATCACCAAATGGGCTCTATCACCCCTTCTGTTCCTTATTGGCTACTACACACAGACAGATCCATCCTCAAAGAGAAAATCCCCGGCCAACTCAGTCCATTCGAGCACCACACCTTCTCTCACAAACCAGAGTGCATCCTCTCTCTCTTCCTCTTCCGGCTCTGTCTGTGTTGAATCAAGAGAGAGTGTCTTGCTGGAGATCATCATCAACTGTACCCATATCATCTATCAACTCTCTCGAGCTGGTATGCTCAGTCAAAAGGAGGTGGTGTCTGATGGCGTGTTTGACATGCTGCTCTATCTAGCCAAGTTTGACATTCACCAGCTGCAGTGTGAAAAGGGGCTTATGGAGGTAGGGTCTCATCAGGAAGATGAACAGCCCATGATGGAGCGTGTACAGATCATTCAGAATTTGGCTGCCAAGGCTATTTCGGCCATCAGTTCATCTGTTTCATTTCAGCCTACAGCCATCGGTCTTGTTCAAGGTACAGATAAACTGTCTTGTTTGTTACGATCTCAGAATGTAGAAGTACGTAAATATATGGCAAAGACCATGGCCTATCTATCACTTCGCAATGGTAATTGTTCAGCTTGTGTGTGTGTGTGCGTCTATATTCATCTTGTCTTTCTAGATAAATATAAGCCAATCTTATTGAATGGGGATGGAGCAAAGGCCTTAGTATCCGTCTTGGCTTCTTTACCTCAACAGAATCACGATCTACACAAAAATGCAGAACAAGTCAATTCAGCAGCTATTTCTCATGCATGTTGTGCCTTGGTAAGTGATTTGACTCCCTCTTTTCTTTTTACTAGACAATGAGTTAACATGTGCATCTATTTTAGGCTAATTTTGCAACCAACAGTAATGTCTGAAATAGTAAAAAAAATACTTGAAAACTAATATCTTTATTAGATGAATCTCAAATCAATTTAATGTCACAAGCATATCTTTTGAAATACATCTGTAATGTGTCTATCGTCTTTCCAACCCATACAGAAATTCATCGTCATGTTGCTCGTTGCCTTGCTAACCTTGCGCTTTATGGTAAGTTTCGAAATAAAGGCCAAAAAAGAAGGAGAGATCTCATTCTTGAAAATAGAGGAAAACAACAAGGCCATGTTGACAGAAATAAAGGAAGAGAAAGAGGGTTACAATACACTGCCTACTTTGGTGCGATTAAGTAAAGTCAAAGGAAATCAAGTACAACGCCATGTTGTGAGGGCATTGGATAACCTGAGTTCAAATGGTAAGTTTATATATATATATATATATGTGTGTGTATGCATACTCATAGCCTGTATATAGCCCAAAGATTGAATCAAACAGAATGGCAGACTCTATTTCATGACGCATTTGTCTACCTTCAATCCCTTGTGGACCATACCAATGATAGTGAAAATGATACCATTGAAAGAGCTAAACATGTCTTGGCAAGAAGACAACATGGTGCCCTTGATGCCTCTCTGTCTGATTCAGGGGATACTCAACAATCTCCTGCTATTTCAGGTGAGGAAGAAGAAGAGAGAACAAAAGAGACTGAGGAAGAAGAAGAAGAGGATTCTCTTAAGCCACATCAACAGAAACAATCGAAAAAGAAGAGAAAGTCAAGAAAAAACAAATGATTTCTTATTGTAAATAATCTCCCCTCTTTTTTTTTTAACAATAAATACCCTCCTCTCTTTTATTTTTTCTATATATTATTTTCGTCTGTTTCTCGTTAATCCTTCTCCATGATCAAAATCAGCAAAATCATCAAAATCATCATCTGTTTCTCCATCTGTCAATACAAAACGTTCATTCTCTGGTTTATGAGTTTCTTCTTCTTCTTGATCGGATGCTTCAGCTTCAAACAGAGTAGGTGTCTCAACCACCAATTCATCCCTATAAAGAAACGAGTCAATCCCAACTGTGCAAATTTGCCTATTTTCTTGAAACTTACAGTTCATTCGTTTCATCACCACCTAAGCGGAACTTTCGTTTCTTTCCTTTCAATAATCCATGTATCCATCCTACTAGTCTGTTTGGTCGTTTGAGATCTTCACGTTGACGTTGTGGTGCACCACCAAATTCATCTGCAGCTGAAGCAGACATCTTGCGACCTGTCTTGAAACAGTAACAACAGGCACCTATAGCCATACCTAAGGCCATGACCACCATAACCCATGTCCAACCAGAACTGATGGTGGTATTTTTGTCTTGATCAGTAGAGGGCAATGTACTCTGTGTAGTATCTGGTGTAGGTTGAGTAGTAGAAGTAGAAGTAGAAGTAGAAGTAATGGTGGTAGATGGCAAAGAAGAGACAACAGGATCCCCTATCACCTGGCTTTGCTTTCCTCTGACTTTGTTATTGCCTACATGCATAAATCGATTGATCATATCAAGACACTCGATGGGTCGATCATAGGGCACCATATGGCTTCCATCTTTGATCAGTACATAAGTCAGATTGCGTTCCTGCATATAATAGCCAGCCAATTGATCATCAATCTTCCATGGTTGCCTTTTAGTATGCTTGCTAAATCCTCGGCTACCATCCCAAGTCATGTTGCCAATCAGGTATTCTGTGCCAAGACTGTTACATATCAGATCATATTCACCACTAAACAACAACACAGGCACCTCTTTTAAGATATCAGGCAATAACTAAGGATAACCAAAGTAAGCAATAAACTAAACACAACCATTGACAAACTTACACCATAAGCAGGCTTGCTAACATCGTCTTTGAGTTCAAGTGATACAAGCGAAGTACATTCTTTCCATCCTAATATCTGCTTCTCTGCATGCACTGCCTTTTTTACATCAACTTGCTAACAATAGAACATGAATGAGCATCAAATAGATCCATCAGACTCAAACATACCCTCAAATATCGAGTGACATCATCCAATTCATAAGGCCAGCTTAAACCACACTCTGGATGGTTTTCTTCTTTCATTCGAATATCATACATATTTAGACATTTCATATCTCCATGACTATCCCTAAATTAAGCAAGTCAGCACAGTCTCTCCTCTTCTGTTGAGTGATAGATCACTTACTCATGTGTACTGGCATCTACAATGTTGGACAACACTTTTTCACATGAAGCAATATGGATAGTCTCTTTCTGCTTCATATCATCTTGACATGCTTTTAGATGAGATGAAATATAAGCCTAAATCCATCCTTTTTTTCTTTAGTTTAATTCAACAGAAGCATCCACAGACTTACCACACGATCTTGAGGAATCAAATGGTGTTGCATACTAAAATCAAAGTAAGCATTGTACTGATGGACTGAAGAAATCCAACCATTGCCAATAGCAATACCCTTTAAACGATACTAAAAGAATATTCTTGAATTCCAGAATACTTTATCATATCCTCCCCTTCATATATATATACCTTGTCTTTTTGTTGAATCAGGCGAGATGCAAAATAAGGTATATAAGTGCCTGCAAAACTCTCTCCTGCTATATACATATCTTGTTGGCTTAGCTGAGGAAACAGATGCAACAGTTGATCCAGAAACAGGACAAAATTGTCTGTTATTTCATCCAGATTATGCGTATAACTATCTGTATTGGCAAAACTAAATCCAGTACCCACAGGTTGATCCACTACATCTTAAGTTAGGGGATATGCGTAAATGTCATATCAAGCGATACATTACAGTAAATGGTGGTAGCATAATTCTGCCATCCTCCTTCATTTACACTGAGTGATAGGTTCTTGTTGACACGAAAAGGACCGTTTTCCAAAAACAAGCCATCCATACTATTCGTTCGTTGCTTAGTATTCTCTCTATCTCCTAAATAAAGGATAATCCCTTACCTAGAACAACCAGGACCACCATTTAGCCAAATAATCTATTTTGTTGTCAAGACAAGTCAAATAACCACATGTGTCAACTCTCTTCTTTATCTTACCAATTTCTCTGGTTCTGTCTTGACTTCTCTCTCAATCATCCAAAAGAACATGTTGGCTTTGGTCTTCTCGTTGATCTCAATGTGGCTATGAAGAAGTCAATCTCTAAACTATCCTTTGGTTCATGCTTTACTTACCCTGCATACTGTTCAAAGTGAAGTGTTTCAATGTCAATACCAGGTAGAGAAGTGATTTTGTAGTCATTGGCTTAGAATAAGGTGTTAATTTTAAATAACATCAAGTTGTCATTCAAATACCAGTTTGTGCTGAAACATAGACAACTGACCCAGCCAGTGCAATTATCTTGAACAAAGAAAGCATATTGTTGGTGTGCTATCCTCTACTTGCTTCCTCTTTCTTTTTTTTTGGGTTTCACACAAAGAAAAAAGGCTTCTTTTTTTTTGTTGCTTGGAAAAATAAGAAATCACTTTGTGGCATTCAATTTTGGGGTCACACAAGCTAGGCTTAGGGAAATAGCAGCATAAGGATAGGTATCATTTTCCATATGCTAATAGATTCATTTGTTGACAACTTCTTTTACTCATGGATCACTTGTACTCACATTGTCTATTTTAACCAATGAGCTTCAAGGATTTTTTGTGCCTGATATTCAATTCATGCATTTAAACTTAAGGCATTGATTGCAATGAAGAAGAAAGTAATAAAGATGGTGACACATAGATCTATTCGATTGCTTTCTTCAACCAGAAAAGTAATCTACCAAATTGGAGTGTTTTGCTAATCACTATTAGATGCTGACTACTGTATCGATTTCTCAGAAAAGAGCTTACAATAAGACCAAAGTTGTTATTGAAATATACTTGTAATCTTATTCTTAAATTCGTTCTTTATCCTACAGTTCATGTCAGTCTTGTGTTGAGCCTATTCTATTGAATAGTGGTAATATAAAAGAAAGTAAGCATATATGACCAAGATATAAAAAAAAAAGTGACTTGATGAATACCTTTAGATCGAATAAGACAAGACGATAGAGAAAACCTTACATTGACCAAGTAACTGAACAGCCATCTAAATTGTTCCGATAGCTCTCTTTTCATCTTCATTTGAACCAAGGCAACATTGCCAAACGGATCAAGAAGAGCTACAGAAACAAACCAATCACAGTAAAGCAAGCTAAATATGACCCATAGGCAGAGATGACAGCTTTTTTTTTTGACATTCACCCGTTAAGAACTACATGCTTTGTTCTTCTTGCACTCGAATATATTAAAGTGTCAAGTATAAATTATAAATGAAATAGAATGAACTCTGGCTGTCTATACACAACAACAACAAAAACCACTAAATGATGAAATGAGACAAGTCTTTTTTTTAGGGTTTGTCTGGTCAACATAAGCTTAGCCTCAAGAAAGAGAAAGGAAGCAGAATAACCATGGTAGGTAAACAAATCAAAGCATGACCTCGCTTAAATTAAACAGCGCGAGGAAAATCTATGATGATACAGAATGGCGTATGTCAAGTGTAACATCATGTTTGATGTTTAGGTAAAAGCAACTTCTTTTAATATGTAAATCATCTCTAAAGTCTCTCCTAAAAAAAAAAGGAGCAATTTAGGTTAAGCGACGCGGATATTTTGTTACTGGAGGAGGAGGGCCTTCTTTCAAGCTTAGGAAGATAGCAATGGTCATGATGATTGTAAATCGAAACCATCTCCATGTGAAATAAAGCATTTGTTTCATCATGCGCTGGATTGTACCAACTAAGCCTAAAGACAGAGTATGTGGCAAATAGGTCACGTTGACTAACTGTGTATGCTTGACGATTGTCTGCTCAGGTTCTGACATTGTCTCAAGATGCCCATGCTCCTTCAAGAATCGCTTATGATCATATTCGTTCTCCAGTCTGCCTATCAAACTAAGGGCATCATCAATAGCATCTCGCTCTACAACACCTGCTTTATGTAGAATAGAGGCCAATAGCTGATCGTTCTCATCTTGTTCTCTACAAGCATGATGTAGTTCAGACAGTAAATTCTGACTCTCTTCCTCTTCTTCTTCTTCTTCTTCTTCTTCTTCTATATCCTCTCTTTCCCTGAATTGACCCAGTAACTGTCGATGCTCTTCTAAACTCGATTTTAATTGGTGGATATAGGATTGTTGTGCCTCAAATGATTTTTGAAGTTGTTCATAATCATGCAAAGTGAATTGAGATTGGTCTAATTGTTGTTTCAAGAGACGCAGATCATGCAGCGTTTTCATCAGCTTTTCCTCCACAGCCAATTTAGAGTGATACACCTGATCATTTTCTAGTCTCAGTTCCTTGATCTTTTCGTGTAGCAGCTCATTGTCTTTATGTGATACCGATTGCTTGGAATTTCCTTCTTTGGACATTGTTTTCTCTTCCATCTGTTGGAGCTGAATGGTAGCATGATCAAGGCTGGTCTTTAGAAGATGAATCTCTGTTTCCATCGCTTGTTCTTTTCGCCTATACGATTTCTCCTTTTTTTGTTGGTGCTGTACTGTCCGTTCAAGTTGAGCAGAGAGATCTGTATTGGCTTTCTCGAGAATCTCAATTTTGGCTTCTCGGGTAGTATGGGTAGGCAAGAAGATGATGTCGTCTTTTTCGGAAAGTGTATAAGAGTTTGAGGGCGTAGGATAGATTGATTGTGACAATAAATCATCATAATTTGATTTAAGTGCAATATTGTTTTCCAATAGAGATTGTCCGATTTCCGCTGCTAGCCTCAAGTCTGGAAAAAGGAATTAACTTCATTTCATCATGCCAACCCTCGTTTGTGTTACCTTTCTCTTTATCTTTGATAGTAGTGTATGCACTTTTAAGCATTGGTATTAATTCACTAGGTGACTTTTGGAACCATGAAGATAGAGACGAGGTAGCTGAAAGAGTAGGTGAAGGAGGTGGTAGGCATTCTTTTGTTGAAATCATTTGACTAGGTGCTTTTTTTTGTGTGTGTGTATATAATAAAAAAAAAAGAGAAAAGAGAGAGAGAAAAGAGAGAGAGAAAAGAGACGAGAATGATTATTTTTCTTTTTTTTTTATTGGAATTTCCATATTTCATCTGATTGAAAGCCTAATTCAGATAACAATCCAGTCACTGGGCCTTGTGAATAATCTCTTGCTCTTTCACCACATACAGCTGCCAACATCCTATTTGGACCACACACATATACCTTACGTTTCCCCTTTTCCAACATCATATCCTTGATCATATCCTTTGTCACATAACCCTTCTCATAGGCATCAGAAGGTGGATTCTCCAATACATATTTCACTCTAAATCTATCCTTGTGTTTCTGTTGAAGTTGATCCAATTCTTGTTTTAACAAAATATCCTCTTCCGTCTTATTACCATAGATGAGCCAGACAAAAGTGGTTTGGTCATTCGGATTCTCTAGAATTCGGCAGATTAATGGATACATGGGCGATATACCTGTACCACCTGCAATCTTTTTTTTTTTATAAGAGAAAAGGCATGTATGAGTTTACTTCAATTTCCAACACATACTCATTTAGGTTTTTACCATGCCGACTTCATCTACACTCTTGGGTTCATAGAGACATTCGGGCTCAACCATGGGTCCTCTCACATGTACCTTGTGTTGGTTAGGCAAAAAGCTTGTCAAGGTACGAGAGACAGAGCCATCCTGGTATTTCTTGATAACCAAATCCATGTAACCATCTGAGTAAGGATTTTGATTGATGGGCGTATAAGGTCTCATGACTTGAATGGCATCGTCTTTGATATAGACACAGGAAGGAACAGGATAGTCCTTGTTCTCTTGCTTGACTGAAAGTCTCAGAAGGTAAGAATCGGGCGATATTTGTTGCCTTCTTATCAGTCCGAGTGGTGTATATTGATCTTGACTAAGCTTATTGTTATTTGTGTAGGCATTGTACTTTTCCCAACCAAAATAAGAAGCTGTCAAACATGCTGTGCCAAGTAACAAAGTTTGAAGCTTTTTACTCTTTTTGGTATGAACTGTTGAACTGAATAGACGCCTCGATCCGGCTAGGAAGGGGCGATGAGCAAACATGTGTTTATATACAGAATTTGCTTCTAAAAGAAAAAGTTACAGAAAGAAAAAGAAAAAAAAAAGCACAGTTGTCCCAGGGAGCCTCTAGATGAAATTCTACAAAAAAAAATAAAAAAGAGAAACTTGATCGGACATTGTATTATGTAAGGTTGAATGTAATTCACTTGATGATACTGTTCGTATTCTAGTGATTGTCTTCATTCTGATCAATAGGGCAAGAAAAGAGACTTTAGCAAAGAAGAAGATGACTCTCAAACCGAGTGTAACATTTACTATAGATGGTGGCCAAGGGCCAAACTTATACTTGCATAAAATTTATTAAAAAAAAATTGAAGGCATTGGTTTTGAGGAAGCCTAATTCGATTATAGAACCTGACACGAGTAGCCTACTATGCTCTCGCTAGCCATCTGTAATAGCAAAAGAAAGAAAAAAAAACTCGGATAAATATTGTTATCTGAGGAAGCAAAGAGCAGCAAGTAAATCAAGAATGGTGCTCGGCTTAAAAAGTTTATATCATTCCTTGTAGCTGTTTATCGACAAATAAGAAAATTACTATGGAAAGTATGTTTCTCCTAAACTACAATAGTACGCTCTATTCAAGAGCGTTCATATTCTTAACAAACGCTACTCTTATATTACATACTCTTCAATCGAGCGATTACTGTAATCAACATTTTCCAGTCTATTGCTTATTGCTGTGTATTGGAAAGACACTTTAAAGTGTTATCCTTCTCTCCTCATATACTATTTCGTATAAAAGACAAAGGTCTTCCATAAAATACACTAGAATTTTACAGGAGAGAAAGACGACTGCTCTTATAAGCGAAAACAAAATAGACCCTGAAAGACACAACTATCATGTTCAGTAGAAGACATGTGTATACGCTATTTATTTTAATTATGATGATGATTGCTTCTTTTTTTTTGTTGTTGTTGATTTTCCACTCCTCTTTAGTTCATTTGAACATCTTCACTTCCACCCATATAGCTGTCCATGTCAGCATCCAATTGTTCTTCGCTAGGTTTAGGGCGACTGTTTCTACTACGACGGTTACCACCAGAATTACGGTTGTTGTTATTGTTGTTGTTGTTGTTGTTGCCACCACGGACAGGACCGTTACGACGACTTGAGGGTGCGGGGTTTGCTACAGCAGAAACAAGAGATGCAACAGTGATACGCATGGGGCGACCTTGTTTTTTTGGGGGTAAGTTTTGATTGCTTCGCTTTCTAGCTATCTCTCATTATATACAAAATATTATTACCATCGAGTTCAACGTTGTTGTATGTATTGCGTGCTCTTTCAGCATCCTGACTTGATTGGAAGACGACATCAGCGATACCAGCAGATTTGCCGTTAGGACCAATATGAAGGAAAGCTCTTTTTAAGGGACCCACTTGACCAAATAGATCCTGTTCAAAAAACGTGTTAATGACGCCTATTTTTTGTTTGTAAAAATGAAGCAACTTACATAAAGGTCTTTTTCAGTCACATTGAAATGCAAGTTAGCAACAACAAGACTGTTACTAGCACGGCTAGCAGCAGGCTTGGGGTTTGAGCGTGTGTTGTTACGAGCAGGTCTTGATCCATAAGGCTTCATTGGCGAACAGTAAAGTGAAGCATTAAAGTAGTGAGGATTAGGAAACAGATGTACTCTTTTTTTTTGGTAAAAAAAAATGATATAAAAAAGAAAAGAGAGAAAAAAAAAGGGAGAAAAAAAACACATCATTCGGTAGCATGGAGTTGCCTTTTTTCAAATAAAAAAAGGAACACATAACCTGACCCCAAAGGAGACAAACTAGACAGACATCACAAACAGGCAGAACAAGCAGAAAGGAAAGGCAAATCATTAACCTGCAACCTTCATTTCTTTTTTCCATACTCTCTCTTCAAGTTGACTTTCTTGGCAAATTTCATCGCTCTCATTTTTTTTTAAATCTCTTTGCGTGTGTACGTGTCTGCATGCATGTGTTGCGCATAGATGTGTGTGTGTGTGTGTGTATAGTTCATATGTATTATATGAATACACATATAGATACAGCGGGTGTGTGTGTGTGTATGTGTGTATGTATAGATGTGATTATATGAAAAATTTAAGTACATACCGAGCGACCACCAGATGAGCGGTTTTTGTTTACACCACCACCAGTAGAACGACGAGTGTTAGATTTGTTATTGTTGTTGTTGCTACGTCTGTTGCCACGGTTTTGAGAGATGACATCGTCAAGAGCCATATCGAGAGCGCCAAGGTTACTCATTTTATGTAGTATGTATATGTGTTGGGTGTATGTAAAGAAAAAGAAGAATAATAAAAAGAAAATAATAAAAAAAGAGCGATATATATAAGTGGAGGGGGGGTAAACGTGACGTAGAGTTGTACTCGAATAATAATGAAAATATCGCCCCCGCTCCTAATTTAGAAATTATCAACGCAGAGTGGCCTAAAAAGAGATGCATTGGTTCAAAAGAAAAATTGGCTTTTTTTGGTGTAATCAAATAGCTTTAATTTCTTTGTGATTAAAACTCAAGGAGTTCTCGTTATCTATTATTACTTGGTAAATGTAAATCGTTTCTCAAAAAGGAAAATCTATGATTTACTGCCATTTGAACATGCTCTTGTTTAGCTGTGTAGTTCTTCTCCTCAGCTAGCCTTCATTGACTATTCGACTTTTGGTAAAAAATTAGAATGATTCTTTCTTTTTCACTGAAACTGAATTCAAAAACCTCTGGATCTAATGATAAACATCTTTTTCTTTTTGAAAAACTAAACATTCTTCTCGGTTAAATGTACTAAAGCAAGAAAAAAAAGAAGGCAGGGAACAGTTATGAAAATGAAGTGTCAAACAGTTTTATTAAAAAGATTGGCTGTATTAAATATATACAAGGAATAGAAGTATCTAACTTTTTTTTTGCTTATTGTAACAGAAAACTAACGCAGTTAGTTCTTGCCAGAGTTTTCAGGTCTGAGTTGACGAACGGTCTTGCCGGTTCTCCAGATTTCAGATTCACGAATTTCTCTAAGTTCTTCTTCAAGCTTTTCACGATAATCAGGCTGAGAGTTACGGTCAAGGGAACGAGCAGTTTCAGAGCCATCTCTGACAGATTGATAGAGCTTTTCAAAGACAGGCTTAGAAGCGTTATGGAAAGGCTTCCACCAATCAAGAGCACCACGCATGGCAGTTGTAGAACAGTTAGAATACATCCAATCCATACCACGTTCACCGATCAAGGGGTATAGAGATTGTGTGGCTTCTTCAACAGTTTCATTGAAAGCTTCAGAGGGAGAGTGACCATTGGCTCTCAAGACTTCATACTGAGCTTGGAACAAACCTTGAATGGCACCCATCAAAACACCACGTTCACCAAACAAATCGGAATAGACTTCTTTTTCAAATGTAGTTTCATACATGTAACCTGAACCAATACCAATACCCAAAGCAACTGTACGTTCTTTAGCCTTACCACTAGCGTCTTGGTAAACTGCAAAGGAAGAGTTGATACCACGACCTTCTTGGAACAAACGACGAACGGTAAAACCTGAACCCTTGGGGGCAACAAGAACGACATCAACACCTTCGGGAGCCTCGATCTTGGTTTGGTCCTTGTAGACAATAGAGAAGCCGTGAGAGAAATAGAGGGTCTTGCCAGGGGTAATCAAGGGCTTCATTTGGGGCCAAATTTCCGTCTGGTAAGCATCAGACAAGAGGTTCATGACAACAGTACCCTTATCGACAGCATCCAAAACAGGGAACAAGTTCTTACCGGGAACCCAGCCTTCTTCAATAGCCTGTTGATAGGTCTTACCTTCACGTTGACCAATGATGACATTGACACCGTTGTCACGCAAGTTTAAGGCTTGACCACGACCTTGAGGACCATAACCCAAGACTGCAATAGTATCGTCTTTGAAAGTTTCAAGCAATTTTTCTTTGGGAACATCAGCACGTTCATAGACAGTTTCCTTGGTGCCACCAAAGTCAAGAGTCTTCATACCACGTACTTGTGTGTTGATCTTTTGACAAAAGCAAGTCAATAGCTAATTCCTACATGTATCATTTTAATGAAAACTTACAATAGATTTGACAGCAGTGTGTCTAACGTTGTTGGCCAAGACAGACATAGGTCTGACAGCAGCAGCAAAAGTATTGGGACGAGAGCGAATAGCTGCACGAGTAGCAGTGATGAAAGCGCGAGAAGCCATGATGATTAAAGTAAAGAAACTAAATTAAATAAAAACAATTCGCTTCTGCTTTATATACATGCACTTTCAGCAAATAAAATCGGAGAATGTGACACTGCCCAATCACGGACAGAGATAAGAAATCTGATCAATGCATTTGTTCCAATCTAGCTGTGCTCTGATTGGTGTGAGTCATTATTGTAAAATAAGTCAATCACCAAACATATGCGTTGTAACTCATTTTGAGCTATGGTTGGAGCAGGTTGTTCATGATTCATTTTTATGCTATACCTTTTGAGCATCTTGATTTCTTACCAGAAAGATGAACTATAAATGTATTATTGTTATCGTTTATATCGCTCTGTACCCATCTTTGATGGAATGTACAATATTGGCACCATAGCCAAAAGCAAGACTCACTCAAGGTACCAAAACAATCAGTTCCTGAGACATCACCCTCACTATAAGCATATAGCTTAGTGCTACAGCATTGATTCTTGTGTCAGTACTCGCCACACTTATTTTATGCGCTTTAGATGAAATATTTGAGTTTAAAACTCCAAGGCTGATCCAATGATAACAAGTGTTCAGGACGTGATACAAAATCCATCAAGCGTCTAAACCATCTCTTTTATATGATTTTGTTTTAGCACTCAAGAGGAACATTATATCCAAGCCATCTTGTTCAGTAATACTCAAAGCTAATGACGTCAACAATTTAATCTTGTTTTTTTTCTGACGAAAAAGGGGAGGCTATTGTAAACGTGGTACTATTTGCTTTATATTCACATATAGAACACCACCACGATTATGATCAGATTTACCCAAAACGACTAAGTAACAACTGCACTTATATATATACATCCATCAGGTAGCTTGTGTACATATAGCACATTAATGTCTTATTCCAAGGTGCATTCAATGAACCATGGATAGAAGTGTGCCAATGTTGTGATATCGACAGACCATAAGCTCTTCAACAGCACAGCATCGATGTCCATGCTTCATAAGCCTTGTTTCAAGAGCTGTTCTATGCACCTTATTAAACCAAATCCTAAAAAAAAAAGCCATAGAACTTTATGCCGAGATAGAACACTGGACTAGCCATGTTACTTTAGACACCCGTATCAACGAATCAATTGTAGGGTTTCTTTGTCTTTTTGTATAGCCAGCATGATTCGAAAGCTTTCAAGAAGACATCATAAATCAGCCCTTTATTCATTACACAGAATTCAAGCCCGTGAAGAAACATTTCATTTTAGTTTAATCATAAACAAAATAAACAAGTGCTTTTGATGCCAAAAATAAGAAAAGAGAGGTATACTTTATTGTCAACCCCCTCCCCTCCGAGATAACGGTAGGGCTATAAGTGTTGATCTCGAGACATCAGTACACTTTCGATTCACACTCTAATTGCGTGTAGTAAATACCATTGAATTAGAGATACCAATTATCCGTACTATCTGACAGCACAATACCATTCAAAGTTTTTTTTTAAAAAAATATTTTGTTTGACATCTGCGCTTTGACAGATTATGAAGGATGTTACACATTAGTTAAATGTAATAATGCCTTCAAGATAATAGTACATCTTTCTGGCGCACATATACACACACATAGAGAGAGAGAAACAACGTTCTCTCCGGATTTAAAAACAGCAACCACAAGAAAAGAGTGATTTGTTTTTCAAAGTTCCAACAACTGTCAACTCTTGTCACTGACGAAAATAAAGTCAAATCAGCAGCATTGAAATGGAGAGACACCCCGATGAAACTCACATTAAAGGAATCAGGGCTAAACATTCCAACAATGCTTTATGGATTGAGCAAGTCTGTTCAGATAGACAAGTGTTACATCACCATAAACTTTGTGTTGATGCATGATTGAGTCTATAGACTATAAGGTTACATTTTTACTACTATCTCTTTGAACCAAATCCAATCAAAGTCTTTTGATAATTCCAAGAAATACTGCGGAAGCAGACAAATGTCGAAGCTAGAATAAATCTAAGTGTATAAAATGATCATTCACGGTATCGCTCAACGCTAAGTAAGCATTTCGACAGAAAGCTTCTTTAAGAATTATCCTTTATATATAAAAAAAAAAAGGATAACTTGACTAAATTTCAAGCAACTAGAAGGAAATGACTGACTCATAAAGAGGTGAATTGATTTTATCAGAAAAAAAAAAAGTGAACATTTGTAAAATAGAGCCGAAAATTCGATTTTAAGTTCTGTAACCAAACTAAAGGCGTGTGAATTTTTGAGAGCACAGCACGGATTTTCATAGTGTTTGTACTATTACCACCGTGGGAAACAAACTTATGAATTCAGGACAACTATAAAATCCTCACATAAGCAATATAGCTCTTTTCTTTTTCTCCAAACAAAACAAAAAAAAACACCATGCAGAGAATAACCCAACGCCTTCCTCAACTTGTCGCTCGTTCTCCCATCTCTAACCTCACTCATCAAGCTGCCAAGCGGTAAGTCAATACCCTTTCATCTTTCAACCACATTGAAACTCACGCGTATCTCAGTCATTACGCAGCTTTGACTTATTCTTCTCCCACTGCTCACGAAGCTCCTACCTCTTTGCAAGCTTTTACTGATGACGAATTGATGCTCAAAGAGACAGGTACTTGAGCAAAAAAGGAAATCAATGGCAATATGCTAATGTGCCTTTGTTTAGTTGCCAGATTTGCTCGTGAAGTTGTTCAGCCCAAGGTCAGAGACATGGACGAAGCTGAATTGATGGACAAGGACATTATCAAGGCTATGTTTGAGAATGGTGTAAGTAGAGTCAAGCTGCTTTTCTTTTTGTTTGTTTATTTCTCTAACATGGCTTGAACAGTTGATGGGTCTTGAAACTCCTGCTGAATATGGTGGTGCTGAATGCTCCTTCACTGCTGCCATTTTGACTGTCGAGGAGCTCGCAAAGATTGATCCTTCTATCAGTGCTTTGTGTGATATTCACGTAAGCTTCCTCTATATCCTTAAATTGACGTTTATGTTAAACGCTTGCTTTGTAGAACACATTAACCAACACCATGATCCGTAAATGGGGTTCACCTGAGCTCAAGGAAAAATACCTTACACGTCTTGCTACTGATACAGTAGGTAGTTTCGCTATCTCCGAAGCTGGTGCTGGTTCCGACGCCTTTGCTCTTCAAACCCGTGCTGAGGACAAAGGTGACCACTACCTCTTGAATGGAGGTAAGATGTGGATCAGTAACTCAGGTGAAGCTGATATCTTTGTTGTCTTTGCCAATGTGTAAGTGCTCGATCATTGTTGTATTTCTGATACTAATTCTTTGTTTAGTGACCCATCTAAGGGATACAAGGGTATCACAGCCTTTATTGTCGAAAAGGAATGGGGCGTTGAAATTGCAAAGAAGGAAAAGAAAGTAAGTTGACTCTTTGCTTTAAAAGAAAGTGAACATTCTTATTCACCCTTGTTTGTGTACGTTGCTATTTGCTTTTCTTTTTCTAGCTTGGTATCCGCTCTTCATCTACTTGTGTCTTGAACTTTGATGATGTCAAGATCCCCAAGGAAAACGTGCTTGGTAAAGTAGGCGATGGTTACAAGTATGCCATTGATTCTTTGAACGAAGGTCGTATTGGTATTGCTGCTCAAATGATCGGTTGTGCCCAAGGTGCTTATGACATTGCCTTGCCTTATATGATGGAAAGAAAGCAATTCGGTCAGCCTATCGGTACATTCCAAGCCCTTCAGCACCAATTCGCTGAAGTAGCTGTCGAGATTGAAGCTGCCAAGCTCTTGACTTATAACGCTGCTCGTTTGAAGGAAGAAGGAAAGCCTTTTGTCATGGAAGCTGCCATGGCCAAATGGAAGGCCGCAAAGGTAGCTGAAAAGGCCAGTTCTTATGCTGTTGAATGGATGGGTGGTAACGGTTTTGTCCGTGAAACTGGTGTTGAAAAGTTCTACCGTGATTCTAAGATTGGTTCTATCTACGAAGGTACAAACAACATCCAACTTCAAACCATTGCCAAGATCATCAGCACCAAATACAAATAAGAAAAAAAAAAAGCTAATTCTCCCTTTATCAAGAAAAAAGTAAAGATAAAATTTATTTATATACATTCTGTACAATAAACATAAAAACAAAGAAATCATTCTACACAACTACTAGAGGATCTTTGTCTACCTTTGAGACAAGAACTTCAATTGCTTCACCTTCTTCTGACTTTTCGTTAGCCAATTGCTTTTCCAAAGCAGGCTTTAGGACTGCGGACAAGTAGCCACGCTCCGTGTTTGAATGTTCACCTATTTTTAGTCTATGTTAGGACAAGTCATAGTAACTATCTTTTCTCGCCTTACATAGAATGACATTAGTATTGTTTGCTAGAGCAGCCAATACATCGTGGTGACCCATTTCACCTGTAAAATACAGATCAGCTGGAACAGAACTAAGTACAGAAGAGCCAGAGCCAGCACAAATGGCTACTGTCTTGATTGTTGTGTTTTCTGCTGTAGCCAAGCGCACTAAGAGACATTTTGAGTAAGTATGGTCTTTCGTTGTTTAAACATAACTTACAATAAGGTAAGCCAATCAATTTTTTGACACGCTCCACTACTGTCATCAAATCAGTAGGCTCATCAAAGGTAAATAAACGACCAGATCCAGAATCTTCTTGACCTTTAGGTGGGTTGCTAGCAGGAGTAATGGGCTTGCAAGATCCCTCACCAAGTCCACTAGCAAGCCAGTCATTGACTGATTGCTCCATGTAAATATATCGCCTTATTTTCATATTTTATCACTTTACCTCCATCGACACAGTTATCGCATGCAGTATGAGGAGAATAAATGCCGACACCACGAGCAATTGCTTTCAAAACAATATCTTGCTTCACATCTTCTGAAGTAAGACGCTTCATGGCTTTGAAAATAGGTGGATGGTAAGATACAATTGTGCCAATCTAATAAAGGTTTCTAAGTAAAAAAAAAATTGCAGAACTTTCCCTTGACTTACTTTGGGATCAGCAAGAGCCTCAGCAAGGACTTGAGGAGTCAAGTCAATTGTCAACAATACTTTGCTCTGTTTAGGAGAGGGAAAAGGTGGTTCTAAACAGGTCATGAGAACACGCACCAGTTGTCTGCCTGTTCTGCTTACCAACTAATACACCAACGTTATCCCAAGAAACCTCAGCGAGCTCTAGAGGAGCAATTGTTTTCATACAACGTGTGACTTTTGATAAGAGTGACATTGTCTCAAGTTTACACTATGTGTAGTATTGTGCTTTTAGAAAAAGAAAAAAAAAGAGCTTCAAGTAATTTTCGCGAAAATCACTGCTGTTTCGGAGCTAAATTTACTTTTAACATGCAGCTGAGAGCACTTTGTTCTTTAGGAAATGACTATCCAAAAATCGACTCTATTTAACTTTTTCTTTTTGGGAACAAAGACTATGGGTAGAAAGAGTGGATCCGGGATGCTGACTAAAGAACACTTTGCTCCTCTTTGGTTTAGTCAACTCATCTTTTTATTAGATCGTTTATATCTAGCTTGGAGCAAGTGAATTGTTGAGTGACAGTTGCAAGTGTGTTGTTTAAGATGTTTTACTTATTCTTGCTGCTAGCTTGAAAGTATGCCTCGTGAGACCATCTGTATTGAAGCAATAAATAGAGGCTTCTGCTTGTTTTGTTTTCCAAAAATTGATCCGAAAGAAAAAGAAATGAAAGACGCTATCGTAATTACAAACGTTGACTCTTTGCTTGGATATGCTATTGCTTATCGCTTTTTATCGTCTTGGAACCGCGACCACAAAGGCTCTCGTCTGACTGAATTCCGCCTTGTATGTAAAAACTCTCAGGGCTTGGAGGACTTGGTTCGTCTAGGCGGAAGAATTATTCAAGTACAACACTATGATGATGCAGACCGTATAAAACAAATTATGGAAGATGTTTCTTACGTTATGTTTATCCCTGAATCAGACAGCAATTCTGCAGAGATTGGTAAAACCGTTATTCAAATGGCCAAAGAGCAAGATGTAGAATACCTTGCTATGTTTTCTTAGTAAGTGTGGTTTTGTATCAAACAGTACAATTGATTTACACCAAGAAAATAGTTTAGGTGTCGAAACATTGGATAAAAACCGGGCCGATTCATTTCCTTACATGATGCAGTACAATCGGCTTGAAAAGCAGGTAGAGAAGCATTTTGGCAAAGATAATTACTGTATCTTCCGGACACCTTTGTGGCATCAGATCTTTTACTATTTTGGTCCTATGATCGACGACAAACAGGCTATTATGTTGCCTGTTGGCAAAGACAGAGAATGGCAGACAATTGACCTGGAGGACTTGGTGAATGCTGTTTACAGGCTTTCCAATAGCAAAGATGAGAGTGGCTCGCATGCATGCTTTGGCCAATTCCTTTACTCTAACCTTCGAAAAGAGAACCAAACTATTTTTGAATTGACGATGCCAGACAACTTCACCTCAAGCGAGTTAGCTAGATCAGCTGGCCAAGGACTCCAAAGGGATAATCTCAGATTCGAGCATGCTAAAGCACACGACATTATCCAATACCTTGAGCGCATTCATCATGACAACCGTTTTAAGGAAAGACCTACAGCCGCTCCGTTTTCATCTTCATCTTCATCTCCGTCCCCGTCCCCGTCCCATTCTCCCTCGGACACAACTACAGATCAACCCTCCACATTCCCACTAGGTCGATACCTTCACAAAGGTGTCATCAAGAGCCTGGTCGAATGGTGGCAACTCGTTGATGAGGGGTACACTATCAAGCCAACAAGCCAACTTGAGCATGCGATCGGTAAGAAGCCTCGATCAATCCAGACCTTTTTTGAAGCAAATCGTGATCAGTTCCGACGCTTGCGTTAAAGCAAATACCTAAAAAAATTGTTTATGTCAATAGTACAGCAATCGTAAAAAATCAATAAAAGGAAATATCTTTAAATAATTTTACCTTGGATTCTTTTGACAAGCGATAGTAGCGTTTCAGAAACAGAGATGGAAACAGTTAATTCAGCATTGCTAGAGACACTTTATCTTTCCCCTGCTATAAAAGTGCTTTGGTCCTTCTATTTCCTGATTTCTGAAGAGCAATTTTTATTTTTTGAAATAATCAAGATGAGCCTTGCTGAATGCTTCTTTGCTTAGAGAGATGAATCGTTGTAACCGCCAACCTACTGTAATTGGTACTCATGTTTTCGTTAATGTGCCCCCAGACTTAAAGTATCAAGAAAGTCTAAACAATTTTATGAAAGATGAGATTTCAAATTGATCTCATTATTTTGAAAGACAATTGGAAGCTAAATGACCCGTTTGTTCAAAGCTTTAAGTGAACGAAATAGGGAAAGAAATGCAACATCGAAACAGCATCGAACTGTTTTGTTTGCATGCTCTGTAAAACCAATGATCTGAAAACCGCAACAAAAAGCATTATTGTGCTCCTCCGTTTCGCTTTCCTTTACCATATGCGTTTCTTGGCTTGTATAAAAAGAATTAGCTGTGATTCTAACGCGAGTAAATGAGAAATACAATGATTATGTCAGTTCATTTATACATTCAGCAATAATGTATTCATACAGCATTCTGCTAATTTATAAACAAAATTGCTGATTTGACAGCTTGAAGGAGATAAAATACAAGTTGTTTTAATCTATAAAGTCAAGATAAGTTGAACAAGATTTAAGAGAGGGCTTTATTCAGTTCAGAATGAGATTATCAATATGAGTTGATTTTAGTGATACACAGTAGTATTATGTCTCGAATAAATGTCTTGATTTAGCAATGTATCTGACTTGCGATACACCATGTTCTCTTCTTCTCTTATTCTCATCTTTTTACGACCTACCTTTACCAGATTCACTACTTCAAAGTCAAATTGCGCAAGATGTATAAACAAGACGCATTGAGTGATGATCAATGTAAGGAGCTTCTCTAAAGAGAAATAAAATAAGTCGTGCTTACTACCACTTGAAATCTATATTAGCCAAGAAAGCTTCTTCCTTTTAGCGGTGAAAGGCATGTTTTAGATTCAGCTTCATCTGAAAGTATAAGAACAAAAGTTGAAATTATAACAGCTTTGTGACCTTGTAGCTCCAAGTCTAAAGGTATGATGTCCCTTCCCTAATACTGTTCCACCAAGTAGTTTAGCATACAACTATCCGGTTTTTTTTTCTTGCTGCATAAATGCATACCAGACTGTTTGGTGCGACTGTAAATTTGTCTTGGGGCAACTCACAAATACATCTCTAAGACTTGTTTGAGCTTCTAGAATAGTTGCATAGACGACTAAGTTAGGCATTTAATTTTGTCTGTTTATAAATCCGACTCATCCAAGAACAAATCAAGTTTATCGAAAAAAAAAGAAAAAGACTTTGTAGTTTAAATGAAAATACAGCATACTTTTCCTCCCGCCTAAAATCAGATTCATCTGAGTTTCAATCGAAATAAAGTAGAATTGTAGATCGACTGGTGAAAGTAGAAGCTTATTTGTTTGATTTTATTGCATTTGAAAGTTAATCACTTTTCTCCATTTGGCTATCTATTATTATTTGTTTACTCAATCAATCATTAGAATGTACTGATAGGTGATTATAATAAGTCGAGCTTATTTTTCAAACCCGATAATATAGATCTCGTCAATCAGCTAAGGTTCATGCCTATTTAGGTAAGGCGCATTTTCCCAAAGTCTATATTTTTTTTAGGTATTTGCTTTAACGCAAGCGTCGGAACTGATCACGATTTGCTTCAAAAAAGGTCTGGATTGATCGAGGCTTCTTACCGATCGCATGCTCAAGTTGGCTTGTTGGCTTGATAGTGTACCCCTCATCAACGAGTTGCCACCATTCGACCAGGCTCTTGATGACACCTTTGTGAAGGTATCGACCTAGTGGGAATGTGGAGGGTTGATCTGTAGTTGTGTCCGAGGGAGAATGGGACGGGGACGGGGACGGAGATGAAGATGAAGATGAAAACGGAGCGGCTGTAGGTCTTTCCTTAAAACGGTTGTCATGATGAATGCGCTCAAGGTATTGGATAATGTCGTGTGCTTTAGCATGCTCGAATCTGAGATTATCCCTTTGGAGTCCTTGGCCAGCTGATCTAGCTAACTCGCTTGAGGTGAAGTTGTCTGGCATCGTCAATTCAAAAATAGTTTGGTTCTCTTTTCGAAGGTTAGAGTAAAGGAATTGGCCAAAGCATGCATGCGAGCCACTCTCATCTTTGCTATTGGAAAGCCTGTAAACAGCATTCACCAAGTCCTCCAGGTCAATTGTCTGCCATTCTCTGTCTTTGCCAACAGGCAACATAATAGCCTGTTTGTCGTCGATCATAGGACCAAAATAGTAAAAGATCTGATGCCACAAAGGTGTCCGGAAGATGCAATCAATGTTTTTGCAGTACGATCGGCTTGAGAAAGCATGTAGAGAAACATTTTGGCAAATTGTTTTCGAGCTGCGAATTCCAATCTTTTGGATGTGTCCTACTCCTTTAGGCAACTATGATGCTATACTTACCTTATTTGGTTGACTCAAACTAGAGCAATAGAACACAGCTTTTTATTTCTTATTTTGATATTTAGCAGCTTTCAATTTTTCTTTTTTTTTTTTCTCTCTTTCTCTTCAACTAAAGTTAAGAAACACAAAAGAAATGAGTACCAAATTTGAGTCACCTACAAGCCATGCAGAGAATGGCATTCTTTCACCAGAAAACACACCCACAAATAATGGAAACGAGAGCACAGTCTTTAGCGGAAATAATGGCAGCAGCTATCATGGTACGCCAGTGGTTGATACATCTGGACTGAAAAGCAATTTTCATGATCATGAAAATGATGAATTTAGAAATTTGATCAACACAATCCAGACTCGTCCATTTAACTGGGTAACTCCAACAGCTTCCCCTATATACCGTCATCAACACATAGAAGATTTAGCACCAATCCAATGCGATCTATTGAATCAACTGTTGGAGCAAGATGAGCAAAAGATACTTATTGTAGATGTACGCTCCAATCTTTATTATTCAAAAAATCGTATACGCTCAGCCATTCATTTATCGCTTCCAACTGTCTTGTTGAAAAGACCCAATTATACACTAGATAAAATATGTGACTCAATCTCAAATCCGGAAGCAGCCCAAAGGTTAAAAAATTGGCAACAAACAACGCATGTCGTCTTTTACGATCATTCAGCTTACAAACCAACAGAGTCGAGTAATTCAGCTACAGCCACTTTATTGGGATCAAAACTGCGTAATGAAGGATATAGAGGACAACTAAATCACTTGCAAGGTAATAGCCAAAAAAAAACACTTTACGTTTAATCAGAGTTAACATTGAGATCATTCTCTCTAGGTGGATTCCACGAGTTTAATCAGAGGTACCCTCAGCAATGCGAGTTTTTTGAGACAAATGAAAATAAGACACCTACCTCAATGGCAGCCATCAAAAGAACCAATAAGCCTCAAAATATAGCTTTACCTACTTTGAACATAAATTCATTAGAAGCTGCCAATCCATTCTTCTCCAACATCAGACAGAACATGGAATTGTCGCATGGCCCTATTCAAGAGCGCATTCAGATTCGACTGCCCTCTGGCTTTTCTTACAAGAATGGGTCCATCTTACATAGCGACAGGAGCAAGTCACCCTCTTCTCAGGATAGCCGAAGCAGTGTGGAAGCAAACACACATTATCATCCAAGATTTGGCCTAGCTGGTAGCTCAGTTGATTGTGAAGGAAACTTAGAACTACCTAATTGGCTGCAGAAAGTGATGGATCCAGTCAATGGATCAAAAAAGTTAGCAGCTATGTACGAGGTGAGTTTGAGTTTATTGTTGTGTGCAACCATATTTAGGTTTAACATTTTGTGTATGACGTCATTGTGAACAGCAATTGGAGCGCACAGAGCAGAAAAGACTTTCTACCATCATGAATTATCATTCCAAGACAACCGAAGACAATTCAACCTCTTGCCACTTCCCTTTGAGCATTACCTCTAGTCTGGAAAAAGGTGCTCTAAATCGATATGATAATATATGGCCATATGGTAAGCACAGTCAACATTAGGGTTTCTCGTGTCTATATGCTAAGCCATCTATGATTAGAATATTCGCGCGTCAAATTGAATGAAAACGATGGCGATTATATCAATGCAAATCATGTTCAATTTGCAAACATCGTGAGGGATATTACACAAAGTCCTTTGCCTCAGTCAGTACAAGAAACCTCACTTGAAAAAAAGGGACTCTTGAGTGAGGCCTCTATCCAGACAATGAAGCCATCAGTGAACAAAGATTTGACTAGCAATCGTCCCTATATCTGCACCCAAGGTCCTTTGCCTACTACTTTTGGTGATTTCTGGAAAATGATATGGGACCAAGAGGCATTCGTGATTGTTATGTTGACGCAAGAACTCGAAATGAACAAGGTAAATAAAAAACACATGGCTGCTTTCTTTTGCTCTTAATAGATTTTCTTTACCAGATGAAATGCCACCGTTATTGGCCATCTACTGTTGGCGTTCCACAAGACTATGATGCATTTACTGTCACACTCAAGTCAGAATCTAAGCAAGCAGTCATGAATATCAATGATAAAAGAGAACGTATCTATGATGGCCTAGACGAAGAATGCATCATCATCCGTGCAATCCATATCAAGCATAATACCACTGGCATAGAACGTATGGTGACTCATCTACAGTATACTGGCTGGACTGACTTTGGCGTACCTGACTACCCCATTGGTATCCTACAACTGGTGCACGAGGCAGACGAGGCCTACGAAAAACACCGAGCAAACTCTCTGAGTATCGGCCCAATGATTGTCCATTGCTCTGCAGGATGTGGCCGATCAGGGACATTTTGTGTTATTGATACTATGGTTCAGCGACTATGGCACGACAAGGATGTTTATACCTCATCAACTCAAGACAAGCTATGGGAAACAATTTATCGCTTCAGAGAACAGCGGATGAGCATGGTTCAGACACATAGACAATTTGTCTTTTGTTATGAGACTATTCTTTGGTGGATACTAGGATTTGGTAATTTGCCTACTTTAGCCACAACAACAGACTCGGACATGAAAATGCTGGTAAGAGATTCAGCCTCTGCAACAGTTGGTTCACCTGTACATAGCTTTGTGAATTCAGATGCTAAGAACAACCTTTCTTATTTCTCTTGTAGTCCTCTTAAATATCCATCTTTATTAACTACCCATAGTCTAACATCTCCTTCCTCAGTGGGAAGTATTGTAGAGGACCTTAAGAAAATGTAAATATTATTTTCATTACTGTACAAAAAAATTATTGCTTTATTTCAATAAACCTATTTTCCTTTTCTTTTTTTTTCATATATTTACAGGTGTTTTCAAATAATAATTACATAGACAAACAATCAAAATGAAGGAACGGATACGTTAAGCTTGATTATACGTCTTTTGGGAATTTTCTTGCTTCTAGACAAGGGCATATTGGACTTTTTGGCATAAGGTAAGCTACGGAAAGTAAAATGCGATATTGTTTCCGTAAGAGGCGATAAGGTATAATTGATATTGGTCAGTTGAGATAGGTGAGCTACCATAGAATTTTCTGAGGGCTTAATGGTGATTTCTTCATCTAAAGACATATCATAGGTGGGGTTGGTAGAAGGAAGCTCAGGCCCTTCAGTTGTGTACCATGGAGCATCTGCATCTTCTGCGTACAAATCTGTCAAAGATAAAGTCATATCAGATCGCATATCGTGTGGCACATATATAGATTGATGCATAGTAGGATAGATCCCTAAAGAGGCATTGTTGAATCGTCGATTATGTGAAAAAAGATTGGCTGCAGTCATAGGTGCTGTTTTAGAATAGATGTTCGAGAACGCTGTATTTTCAAAATTGGATATCATAGACTGCTGCTTGTCGACCAGAGCAGATTCCGAGTAGGAACCGAAAGGTGTACTGGGGCTTACACTCAGATAATCATCATAATAATCAAAGTTGTCGTGTAAATCAAAGGAGCTTAAAACAGGTGTATTTAGACTGCTGGATTGAGACCGAGGTGAAAGAGGGTAAACTAAATCGGGTAAACTAGTATCACTGTAGTACGTGTTGGATCGGCTCGTTCTTGCAGAATGTTGTCTTGACAAGCGTTCTTCTTGCAACAGTATGCGCTCTTCCTGTTCAAGCTTTTTCTTCTTTTCTTCTTCTGATTGAATGTATCGCAAACTCAAGTTGTGAATCATGACTGGTAGACTTTCTTGAAGCATTGTACGAAGCTGCCCTTCAATCTGACGTTGCAAGAAATCCCGAAGGATGGAGACACTGTCGAATGTAGAGCTGATGCGAATGCTCTCTAAAGGATCATTCTTGAACACGAGCGTAACACCTTTTGTCTTTGATACTACAAGTACAACAATGCCTCGTAATTTGAGATCGCTAATACGGAGTATCATTGGCACTACAAGTGGTTGATCAGCAGCCAAGATGTTGGGGCGAGAATGGCGCGGAAGTTCAGAAGATTTGGCATGCATTGGGTTGGCCTAATTGTAAACGAGTCAATACGCGATGTAAAACAAAAGTCTAGTTTTCTTTTTACCTGAACTTTTGTTTGAATCTCAATATAGGCATCACCAGCGTACATTAGTTTGAAAATGCCCCGGAATTTATCGTTACCAAGTTCGCCAATCTCAAGGATTTCCAAGTCGGGTGCCTAAGAATCATGAATATACACATTGGATTAGAAACTTTGTCACTAGGAGGAACAAACAAACAGCTTAAACGCACCTTTGTACCCATATGCAACTCTTTCACAGCAATATGGTCTACAATAACTGAAGGCTTATTCCCTTTGTTCAGTGCAGATTCTAGTTGCGTCTTTGCTTCCTCATAGAATTCCTGGTCGAACTCTGGCCAGCTAAAACGAAACGCCATTGTTAAAGACTAACAATAAGTAATATGTACAAAAAGAAAAGAAGGAGAAAAAGAAAAATTGCGGGGGTAGCAAGTAATTCTTATTTCTTTCCACACTCTTCTTTTTAGCGGTAACTTTATTGAGTCATATTATTTTCGTATATCCGAGATTAAAAAAAAAAATTTTTTTCTGTTCCTTTAAAATCGTAGCCCATTTTTTTTTTTTTTTTGGCTGTTAATCAGATTAGACTATACCTCCTTTATAATTTCATTTTATTATCACATCTAGAGTAAGGGTTTAAAGAAGTCAAAAGAGAGCTTAATTTCTACAAAAAAAAAGAGAGCTTAAAGCATTGACCAAGTAACATTGTTCTATTAAGAAATAAAATAATGGTCCGATCTTTCAAGACAACAAAATATTTCCAGATCCAGTAGTTTCAGTTGTTTCTTTGCCTCCCTATAAAGGAATCCTTTTTTTTTTTTTACTCTATAATAATACTTTCCGAATCAGCGCCTTAAGGCCCATATATAGCTCATTGACTTAAAATTCAGACAATTCAGTAAATCGAATTGGACAATTGAAGCAAGACAAATAGGAAAGTATACAATGTTGATGACACAGGAGACAAGACCAATACAAAATGGAAATGATACATCTAAAACAAACCATGCTTGGATATGATTTCTCCTTTTGAAGTATTCTTTCTTGAGGTTTAAATGAATACCACTGACTGAAGTCTTGAAAATATCTTGTTGACATAGACAACACCCATGGTTCAATAATAATTGGCTCTTTTTTTTCTATGAGCATCCATATCTGTCTATGCATACATGTTCTTTTCCTTCATTCGGTTTACTGTGTCCTATTTGCTCAATAAAATCATGTTTCATCTTATACTTATTACTCCTTTTTTTTTTCTGAGAAATCAATCAAACTGATTTATTCTTTCATTTATGCACTCCTTTAGTTTTTATCTCATTTTATTTTAATGATCAACACAAACACGACTGGTTCAGGATTTATAGATTTAAAATAAATGATGACATATCTGCTGCCAGTATTGAGCGAACTGTATTAGACCTGACCTGAGGAAAAGCCTTAGGTAACCCACGGAACATCAACGTATCGATAGCCCGATCGCTGGATCCATTGATCAATGAGCTGTTTGATTTCAAAGAAATCTGATTGATATTGAGACACTTGATCCTCTACTGTCTCTGGTATCTTTTCTAATGATTTGGAATAGTCAAATAGCTTCGAAAGGTAGCATAGCTTGCTAAAAAAGTTTCGATCAGAAATCTGTTGGTAAGTGAAATACAAGTCAATAAAAGGATGTGTCATCTCTCTTTTTTTTTTCTTACTTCAGGCACTAGCCTTCCATTGCATTGAGGTACGACACAATAAGCACCTACATCATCACGAGTCGAAAAGCCGCATGCTTCTTGATTACAAATCCATTTTCGCTGATAATATTGGCTAACCAGTAATTCTAGCTTTTGACGAACTTGACACCATACACTAGCTTTGTTTATGACTAACTGACATGATCCGCAGGTAAGCCCTGATACCATCTTGCCATCCTCAATTTGAATAGGCCCTAAAAAGGCGTTCGTATGGCCACAGTATGAGCATATAAATGAGGGTGGTTCAATCATATCATAGCATTGTTCATCATTCAACAAAAACATGTTTGAATTTTTATGTGTCCAACTCGTCACAGATGTGTTATCCGCAGTGTCCTCTAGACTGTCTGCCAAATCGTTAATATCTACATTCAGTTGACTTGCTAATTGCTTTATATCCGTTCCATCAATAGGTTGACAAATTCGATAGACAGGAGGTAATATTTGCTTTTGCAAATACCATTGTATATCTAAAGAGAGATTTAGATAAAAAAAAAAAAAAAGAGAGGGGGGAAAGGATTATCTAGGAAACACTGTTTACTTACCAATTTCCAGTTTACCATCAACTACTTCTTTTGGTGTACAAGGGACAGTAACACTTGAATTAGGCGACCTACACATGACATAGGCAACTGTATCACCCACACGTACCATTTGCCCAGCACGGCGTATTGATTTAGCTACCGTTACATGATAGTTCGATTTGGAATTCATGTATTGTTGTGGTATCTTGGTCAATTGTTTGCGGATAATATAACTGTCAATAGTATACGCCTTTTTTTCCATTTTCCTTGCAACATCTTGTAGATATTGATGAATGGTTGAGACAATTGTAGATTGGTCTTCTTGTTGAAAAATCAATTGCAACACTTGCTCAGAAACTTCTCGAGATAGACCACACCAATCTCTCCTGACTAAATCCAAACCTTTTATCTGAACACACTCCTGCCAAGTACCATCCGATCTCTCACTGACAGCCAAAGCAGCATATTTCTTCTTGCGTGCCAATAAAGTGCGTCGGAAGATACTGTCTATGTCAATTTCTAATAACTGATGGTGCCGATTGATGTGCGCTTTAAAGCGCTCTCCAATAGCTTTTGCCTTCATCAACTTCTTTTGATGTGTGTTGATCATAACAGAGTCAGTATCACCATAAATGATATCCAGCCCAAGCTTAGAAGCCAAATCAACTGTGTTCTCCAACACTTCGCGCCCTTTAGCCGTGATGATAGCAGCCAGTCTTCTTGATTCAAACCGAGAGACATTAGAGCCCAATGAGCCGTACATACTATTAGCTGTCAGTTTGAGAGACATCTGTTGGATCTCATACTTTGCCCTTTGGCTTCGACTTAGGTTGGGGTTCTGCATTAGTTTTTTTACCCTTTTGCGTTGTTCTACAAACTCTTTGACCAATTCAGGTAAAACGCCTAGTTTAGATTCATCAGAAGAGGATGCATTGTAATTGTTCAGATTCGGGTTGGTGAAACACACATTGAACTCTTGCATAATAGTAGGATACAAGCTATTGAAGTCTAGTAACAGTACATAGTCATCATAAAGACCAATTTTTGGTTCAAGCACTAGCCCACCCGAAAGCGACATATAAGACTTGCTTTTGAAGTTTCCTGGCTTTTTTCTTGATACTTCATATTCTATTAGAGTAAAGAAAGAAATACATATGAATAAAAAAAGAAAAAGAGAGAAAACCATGCTTTAGATACACTACCTAATGCTTCGTCTGTAAATTGAAGTGTCTTTTGTTCTTTCCATCTCTTGTTTGGGTATACGAATTTCTTTTGGTAAAATGTATGAAGCAATAGATATTCATTCCGTTCTAGCCGTGCACCATACAATGTATGCGACCACAAATTGCCTGATATATTTGTCAGTTGCTTTGTCAACAAAAGTACATTCATCTTGGTCATAAGCTGATATGCTAAGAATGCATCATACAGGCAATGATTCAGGAGCAGCAAGAGTTGGTTGCTATCTTGACTGAAATGTTTTTTAAGTTGACTGGGTTCAATAGAACAGCGTACGATATGAAGCTGAGCAGAGGCCAGCTCTGTCAAATCATATGATTTGCTCTTAATTAAGTCTCTGGATGCCATTAATGTATCGCATACAATTCTGCCAGTCATCAAGCGACGTTCTTGAATGGAAGACTCGCCTAGTAAAGCAGAAGATGAAGAACTGATTGTTTTGGGCCATTTTTGATGGCGTATTCTGCCAATCTTGTGCCAATGCTCAACATTGAAGTGCTTCATTCGACGCAGTAGCAAATTCAAACTGACGCCATAAAAATCATGGCCTACTAGGATATCTGGATCTAAACGATGAATGGTATTTATAAGGCCACTAAGTAGAGCCTCCTCTGTAGATTCTAAAAAGATATGATGATTGGGAGTCTTTCTGCATGTATCAATCATGTCCTCGGTATATTCTGTGCCTGGTAGTAAGCGAACAAACGTGAAACATGTAGCATCTACAGGCACCACATCTGATTCATCAATTGTTGCTTCATATGGCCAAGAAAGAAAGTATTTTAGTTCTTTATGCCATCCTGACTCCCCAAGCATTTTCATCGTCGCTTACCATTTTTGCGAACAAATCCACTCACAGCCACAATTTCATTTGAATTAGTATTTGGGCTTCTGTAGGATACTGTGTTTAGTGATAGAATGGTTAAAGGAGGCACCGTCTCTTGCTGTTCAGCAACAGTACAGGTATGGATTCCAGTAGTTGTTGCATTTAGCTTGCACCATGATAGTGTCGCATCTGTTATCATTGCATCTGCAACCCTGATCCAACATGGACCCATAATGTGCCGCTGGATAATCCAGTGTTCTAAAGGCCCTGTGTTTGCACCAAATACACGGCTAAATGTCCTTCCCTTTAGAGTAACAGGCAGCTCGTAATCTATATAGCTATAATTTAGCCTTATGTAAGATGCTTCAGCAGGAGTTTCGGTTGAGTCAAAAGCGTATTTGCGATTGCATGTTTCCATCTTGAAGCTTGATATTCCTTTGTTCTGTAACAAGGATGTCAACTCATTCTCGACATCAGCAAGTGAGACTTTGTCATTTGTTTGATTTCCATAATCTAGCCAAAGCGCAGGATACATAAACAACAGTTAACAGACAGAGGGAGGAGACATCATTTGTGGTTTACCATCCATTCTGTATTGCCTCGGGAGAACATATATCTCTCTTTGAACATCTTGTAGTCGAACACAGCAACTCTCATAGCACGTGTTTTCACTATTGTAACTCTAAAGACATGGTAGAGGGTTAACATATCTTGTTCTACTTTCCTTTGTCCCCTCTATATCGTCTGCTCTTCTTTGTTTGCATTTGTTCTATTACCTTTCCGAAAAGATATACAGTGCCTGAACTGAAATCCTCATATGCGTCATACCACCACATCTCTAAAATTGGAATCGTCTTCTCACGCACTATCCTTGGTCTGTATTTAGTAGGCTCAAACAACCGGTGTGGAGTAATGTCGATAGATTGAACCATATCTTCTTCCCAGTGTACTGGTATAACCTGTGTATTAATGCGAAGCACTGGCTGCGGTTCAATTAGATCAATATCATCGTCCTCTTGACTGCTTTCATCTTCGCTCTCTTTATCTAGCATCATTTCATCTTGTGTTGTGTTTATAGGTGCATCGGTATTCGACTCTAGATCGTTGTCGGGAGTTTGATTCGGCTCTACAGATAAACTACTTTCAGCCACCATTGAGGGATCTACTACTTGAATTCTGCTTTCCTCCGAACCACCTTCTGTATCAACATTGCTCTCTTCATCTTCAGAAGCGACATCATTTGAAGAGGCAGAGCTCGTCTCTTGAGAAGGTGCGATATCATCAGATGAGCTAGTATGATCCGACAAAACTATCTCTGTTGTCTGATGTTTGTTGTCTTGGCTATCAGGCTGATTCTTAACCGAGAATGACAGGCTGGAGCTTTCACTTGTTGAGCTTTGCCTTTCAGAAATAGCTTCTTTTTCGAAAGCAGCGTTATCAACATCAAAGAAAACATCGCGGCTTTCATCACTTTCAGAGTCCTCTGTTTGTTTGTCAGCGTTAGAAGCATTATCAGATTGGACTTTTGATTGTGTATCTGTAGGTGCTATCCCGGATGAGTCAATAACAGGATTAGTATGATTGTTGTTACTGTTGCTGATACTGAATGAATTCTGAGAATCCAAAGCTACAACATCAATCACTAGATCTTGCAAATTTGTATTTGATTCATTCTGAGCTGTGTTGCTTATATTCTGATCTGTACAAGGTTGTGAAAGATGTGAGTTATTGAGAATGGAAAGAATCTCGTTGTTGAGTATAAACTCGCTCATCTCATCGTTGCTTCCTGATTCGTCTATAGCAACTTCAATCGAATATTCTTCAGAACCGTCTCTGTGATGATCGCGATTCTTTGAGGCATCTTCCAGTTTTACGTTGTCAGCTAAAACACTCTTTTCTTCATCGGTAGCTTTGACATCGAGTACTTCGTCTGTGATAGGTGTTTGAGTTAGCAAAATAGTTAATATCGCTATTGTTTGCCGAGATCAAGCGAAGTGAACTAACTCACATAGCATCAAGCTACTAAAAAATGTCTCACTCAAGTTGAGAGTCTCATTGGCAGATCTTGTCTGTGGCTAAGTTATGTTTAGCATCCAAACTACAGATAAGAAGGCAATCAGTTACCTTTGTGGGATTGCTTTTCTGCCTCTTTTCAAGACTTTCTTCTAGAGGCGAATCGCTTTTGGAGCGTTTGTTGGACATTCAGTGAAGAACGAAATAAGAGAATTTTTTTTTCGAAATAAAGTGTATGCGTGCAACCTTAAAAAATCGCGCTTTGAAAAATACACGAATCTTCAAAAACATGGATCAAAATGAGAGAGCAGTGTATAGTTGAATCAATTGGACTGAACTTGTTGATGTACTGAATGGGTGAAAGAATATCAAAGTACTCTAAGTACTTGATGATTTTCTTAAAGAAAAAGGAATTTTGGTATGGTATATGCTTGTTGTTGTTGATAATGCCAAAAATCAGTGATTACAAAAAGCCCTATTGGCATCACTGTTTTAGCTACCTCTATTCAATCCCAACCAATTGTATGTCCAAAAAAAATACTATAGCCCTAACGAATGGTATATGCATATATATAATTAATAAATGCATCCTTTTCGAGGATATACAGTATCGTATTAGCAGTAAGATAAAAGCGAGCACTTTAAAAGCCTGACATTTCGAAAGGCTGTTTATAGGCATATTCATATGTCAACACAGACTAGAAGTAATAACTTGGAGAGAGAGATATTTAATGGTACAAAATAACATTGACAACAGCTGTCTCAGCAAAAGTTCTTTTAAGCGATTTGTCGTATATGTATTACTAGTCTCGCCTTATGTATAATTCATTGTTTCTTTAGGCCAAACTTTTCTATACAAAAAAAAAAAGTATTTAAATCATCTTTCATGTTTTTTCTTTTGTCTTCGTGATATCTCAAGTTCAAAAAGTAGGTATAGGTAGCGTATAATAAAAAGCAAATCTCAAAAAAAAAAAAACTTCTCTATTTGATATGACCCATAAAGTCATCATAACCGTCTATCTAATCAAATGCAACTATTTTTAAGGTACTCATCTCACTTTTCTGCATGTATCAGTATTTCAGAGCAACAGACTCTTGCCAAAGGAAGCAGACATTTGTTAAAGACAAGTTGATTCGAACATATTTTATGCGCCCGTGGTTATTTCAGCTTTGCTACTATCCTACCTTCAAAAGAACAATACAATTACATCTGCTGAATTGGAAGAACTAATGCAAATAAAATATTGTCTCTTTAGGACCCTTTTTTTGTAACAAGGCAAAAAATAGAAAGAATAGACTTTTGTTAGATCTCCAAGCTAATTGGTTAGGCATGATGAGCGTTGAGCGTTGCACAAAGAATTGTATCACGCGAGACGTGAGACATTGTGTCTTTGTTTTTTCATGATCTTTTCCCAGTTACTGAAAATGCAACTAGAGAAAATAAGGTAAAGCAAGCCAATTTTTTGAAAATAAGTAATGACTTGCGTGATGACTTCATTAAGCCGTAGGAAGGTTGGCTTGGCTTTTCATATGAACAGACAAACAGCCAAGTGCTGCGCTTGTGCAGAATCATAACAAGATCTATCAATGTTGCCTTTTCTCATATCGTGAAAAAGTTCAATTGCTCGCAAGAAAAAAAAAAGAATGCTAAAGGCAAAATTATAATTAGATAAAATGCCTGGTTATGTTTCCTCAACTGAGATCTGAGAAATAATGGCAATTTTTAAGCTTTTTCTTTCTTTTTTTTTTTCTTTATTTCGACTTGGTATCATATGTGCAACACTCATTTTGCATTAAACAAGATATGTATTTACTTTGTGTTTTTACGTTGTTGATACATGTCAACTATCTATTTTCTTTGCTATTGTTTAACAATAGACTGAAAAAGAAAGAATGTTGATAAGTTTATTGTTCTCCATTCAGGCAAACATTGTGCAAAGAAGCCAATTTTACTAGTTTGTGGACCTTACCTGATGTTGTTGCTCGAGTGACACAATTAATATTATGGTAGTACCTTAACAGCACAAAGATTTGGTGTCTTTAATTCAAGGGACTTTTTGATTTCTTTTGTTTTGTTTTTTCTTCTCTTTATTTTTTTTTTCTTTATTGTTGCTTTTTTTTTCTCATACTGTAGAATACCATAATATTTATAGACAAGTTTTGTTCATTTGAATTATGCGATTATCTGTCAAGACATTACCAACTACGCTTGTCCTATTGTTCTTATTGACAACTAGTAGTGCGCAGATCTTGATTTCAAATGATCCAATTACTATCACTTCTGCGTCAGTAACATCAAGAGAACCCATAACGACAAGCAAAGCTTCATCTTCTGCTGCTCCTTCTGTTGACATATCTACTACCTCGCGACCCGCTCCTTCATCAACTTTGGTACTGCCATCAAGTAGCTCTGTTTCTACTCTTCAGCCTTCGTCTAGCAGTGTTGCTTCATCTGCACCAGTACCTTCGGCTACTTCATCTGCTGCCCCTTCTAGGACCAGTGTAGCTAGTTCGGCTTCGGCTTCTCTTTCTCTCCCTAGCTCAACCACAACTGAAAGAGTAACCTCCTCTAGCTCAACAACATCTGCAGCTTCTTCACCTACTCAAACAGGCACGGTCAGTGACCCTAAGCCATCAACAACACCTATTATCATAGGCTCTGTAGTAGGCGGCGTTGGTAAGCTCTTTTTTTTTTTCTAACTGGATCAAACCAGAAATCCATCTAAATGTTTGTGTCACCTAATAACCTATTTCAACTATTTTAGTGGGTCTTGCTTTGCTTGGTGGTGTAATCGCTTGTATTAATCGTCGGGGAGGATGTACTAAGCGACAGAAGAAAAAGAACGACTTTGAGGATTATGGCCTAGGGGATTTTCCTCATCAACACAAGGCCAATATGAACGATGCATCTGCTGGTGCTGGTATGGCTACTGCTGGTGGTGTAACAGGCGCAGCTATGGCAATGAACAACAAGGCAATGTCACCTACTGTGCCTCGACTGAATGATCAAGGCAATTACTACCAGGATGATGCCTATGGCTATAATAACTATGGAAACTATTACGATAGCTCCATGGATTACAGCATGCAGCCACAGCAACAGCAGGGTGGATATTATTACAATCCTCAACAGGAGTACTATGATGATAGTAATGCTTATTACTATGACAATAGCACTTCTACTACAGCTTATTCTCCACAACAACCTATGCATCATGCAAACCCTATTCCATATTCTGGTGTTGCAGGACAACATCAATACAATGCAAATGCACACGTACCTCAACAAAATGTTCACAAACCTGATGACGCCAGTAGATCGCCATATTAAGCTATCGGATATTTTTTTTTCTTTACATCTGTATGTGTGTATTGTGAGACATGCCCTAATTCTACTAGGCTAAATCATTCATCTACTTTAATAATTATTCAAGACAAATATTTGTACCATATATATAATATGTATATACATGTATACTTTAAACAATAAACACAGCCCTTCCCTATTAACTTGTGTTTTAAAGCCTTATCTGTCACTATATACTTTTTTCTTGGTATTGTATCTCTTGATTAGAATTGCTGGTATAGGTCGACCTAAGATAAAAAAAAACTTATTTGTTTTTTCGCCTATGCCATACTTTGAATGAATTCCGCAAGTTCTCACTGGATTCCAATTAATAAAGAAAGCCTATTCACAATGACCACATATTCGTCAATTGTTGCCAACTGATTCAAATAAAAAGTACTACAAATAAAACTAGACTGATGGCAATTGTCATCCTTGACTTGCATTCATCAAAATACAACGCTACTTGTAAGTAAACCAACCCACCATGCATGTCAAACAACATCATTGATAGAATGTTTAAGATGTAGAATGATCATTAAAACAAGGCACTTTTTTACTCTAAAAAAGTTGAACGATGTCGAGCAACTAGACTAGTTTGATTTTGACCATACATGGCTTAGGAAATATAGTTTGTAGCAACTTGTTTCCTACGATTGTTGTACGCTTTGATATAAGTTAATTTATAAATTATGTATAGCTTAGTGAATAAATATTAATAATAATAAAATCTAGAAAGACATAATGGGATGTACAAAGGATATACAATAATGAAAGATGGATACAATATGTGATAAAGGAATGTCAAGAAGGAGTGTGCTTAGAATTGAAGGATTAATCATATAGCAGTAAACAAATAAGTTATAAGGAATAATTATGTACAGGAAATATAAAAGAAATATACATATCAGATAGAAATTAACAAGTGGAAACGATTGTCAGAAAAGAGCATAGGAACATAATTATCGTGGTCGCTCATCTGAAAAGTCAGATTTGAAGCCTACGACACTTCTTTGTGTCTCTATGGCTTGCTTACCTAACAAATGCACACAATAAGTATCTTTTTTCTCTTATTTTTTTTGTTCACTTACGGGCATCCAGAGCAAGTGATCTATATCTTGTGACTTGTTCCAAATCAATAGGTTGACCCAAAAGCCCCTTTTCAAAACATGCAGCAATGAATTCATATGCTTCAGGATCTGCTAGTGTGGCAGCTTTGCGCCAATGATCAAACGCCTTTTGAGGCTGTCCTAGCCTTTCATAGTATCTGGCTAGCTCTTTCATTGCCATCACATTGCCATTGTCTTTTTCTTCTTGCAAGATCCGATGACCAAGTTCGATATCTTTCTTGGCTGTCGTTTGGGAAACCCAGCCATTCAACAGATAACAGCCTACTTTAAATCGAGCGAATTTGTGATTGGCTTGGGAGGCTTGCATGAACCAATTGAAAGCTGATTTTCGTTGTTGCTTAGTAGCTGTCGTGTTGACGAAAGCTATCTCTTCCAAGCATCCCAAAGCATATTCAGCCGCACCGTCAGATAGACCCTTGGTATTCAAGGCCTTTGTGTACCATTCACGAGCTAGAGAGAGATCTATTTCTCCCAAAGCACCTGTTTCATAGAGACTACCAATCCGGATCATGGCAAGGGGAAATCCTTGATCAATAGCCTTCAAATAATAACCAAGTGCTTTTTCATTGTTTTGTACAAGGCGGTAGGTTACTCGATTAGAGATCGATCCAACAAAGCCTGTGGAATACAATTCTCCCAATTCAAAGCTTGCAGCGCCATGTTTCAAGAAATCAGCTTCTTTTAGATCCTCAACACCTTCTTCATAGAGACCAGCTGCCATTTCTAATCTACCCAACTCATAGAAAGAGGGACCATGGTTTTTGCCTGCAGCCATTCGCAAGTAGCTGACAGCCTTTTTCGACTTGACTGCGGCGTTGATGGGTGAGCTTTGTTGAACTCGGTTGATACAATACTTGGCATAGTAATAGCATGACTTTGCATGACCTGCTTGAGCAGCTTTCATATATTGATCAGCTGCCTTCTTGCAAGGTACATCAGGATCATCTGTGAGTTCCTTGGCATGGTAGTATTGTCCTAATCGAAACAAGGCACTGGGATCATTGCGACTCACATTATAGAGGGTAGGGAACAAATCTTGATTGGATCCACTCTTGTCAGAGATTTCGGCTAATCTTTCATACGTTTCCTTGTTCTGTAAGAAAGCACACGCTTTGCTATAAAAGTCAAGTACTTTGTTGTGGTCCATGGTTACACCATGACCATGCTCATAACATTGACCAAGTCGAAACTGTCCATAACTGAGAGCCATACGAGCGTAATAGTCAAGCATATGAGTGGCCTCATAAGGACCCATCAGTTCAGAAATGCGTTGAATGTTGACTGAGGTACGTTCGTTTGTTTGCTTCATCTTGTAGTAGAGGATCATGATCTGAGCTAAGGGTTCCTCAGAGATTTCTTGAAGCCAATCGAGTGCTTGGCGCTCCATGTTGTAATAGCTGTAAGTAATACCAGCTGCAAGCTTCATCTTCTTGATCTCAACAAAATATTCGCTACTAGTCTTGATATTCTCAGTTCGCATTTGAACCATGGCTTCGACAATACGGCTCTTAAAGGAGATAGAAGTGGCCTTGCTGTTTTCCACTTTTTCAAAGCATATACTGGCCTGTTCTTCTTCACCTTCCATTGTACCATAGAGATATCCTAATTCAAGACAGGCCAATATATTACCGAGTTCTTGTGATTTAGAAAGATAAAAAATTGCCTTTTTGCGATAATTGAAAATGGTTCCATTATGTAAAGCCAGTAAGCCTAAATAGAGCAAACAATCACGAAATAGGCAATTCAAAGCAATAAGTACAATAACAACCAGAATAGCTTTTTTTTTATATATATATACGCGTACCTTTGTAGTAATACAAGTCTGATGATCTCAATTGCTTTTCTGAACTATCATTGATCAATTCCAATAAAGGCATAAGAGCATCCAACTGTTCTTGAAGCAATGCGTCCTTGAATGATTGATAATAGTGTTCAACTAGCCTTAGCCTTGCTTGTACCTCAAGAGACACATCGAGCGATTTGCATTGTAATGCACTTTGATAATATGTAACAGCAAGTGATTTATCACAGCCGTCACAGATCTCATTTTCATGGCATTTGGCTAATAATACAAAAAAAAAAGGTTAATTCACAGGCTCATAATTTCCATGTCACCAAAAACATAAATAAATATAAACAAAAACAAAAACAAAACAAACAAAGCAAGATTTTTATACCTAGTAGAATGAAAGGAAAAAATCGGTTTTTTCCATTGTACTTGATCATCTCATTTAACCAAGAGAAAACTAACACTTTACTTCGTGCTTTGCCTTTGTCTTCTAATACAATCAACTTGGTAGCTTCCAGTCGAGCATTCCAGCCAATACTAGTAGTCACATCATTGTACGATGCAACCTCAATAAACTTGGTCAATGCACCGCTGCTATTTTTGGCTTTTCTCAAGAATTGAGCATAGGCAATGCTGAGCCTTGATAAAAAAAAAAAAGTTAATGACTTTTTCTTTTTTTGGGGGGTATAAAAGTTCAAACTTACTTGTCTGGAACGCGGGTCTCTACTTTCTCAAACGTTTCAATTGTCTTGATGATATCATCTTCGCTCATCTTGTGGTAAAAGTTACACAAGTATTGACCAGAGCTATGGTCCTTTAACTCTATCGCCTTCCAAAGACAGTGCAACGTGAAACGGAATTTGATATCAGTATTTGTCATAAATGCCTCTGTCTTTGATTGTTGGTAGATAGATAACAGGTCTGGATAGATAATGTCGCCAGATGAAGCTGTATTCTCATAGGTCTCTTGAAAATCGATTCCACTATGGACCACAAGTGCTAGCATACGGTAAGCAATTGGGTCATTGTTTGCACCGGCAGCACGATTGAGTTCAGTGTAAATTTGATTTCGGTTGATAGGGCCACTTGCTGTGTTCTTTATCATATAATCAGCCAAGTATTGAATGGCCAATGGGTCATTGTGTTTGGCTGCAGCAGTAAAATACACAAATGCCTTGTCAAGATCACGACCCTGTTCGACACCAAGACTGCCAGTGAAATAATAGACACCTACTTGCGTCAAGGCAGGAGGGTAATTTAGATTGGCTGCCTCTAGAAAGAAGGAGAAGGCATGTTTCTTGTTGTAGTGATGGTTTGTATAGCCATCTCTTAACATGAGACCTAAACAGTATTGACAATCTGCCTTGTTTTGTTTTGCGCCTTGCAAAAGACAACTGAATCCCAAGTCGAGATCTTTGGCAACAATCTCAGTACCATCATCCAACTTGACACCTTCAAGATAAGCCCAGGCCAACCAGTAATGAGCGCCATTATAGTTACATTCTTCAGAGAGTCGCTTCAGGGTCTGAAATGCTCTCACCGGATTCTTTTCAGCACCACCGATACCATTGTATTCCCAGATAGCAATGCGAACACTTGCTTCGTACTTGATGGCCCGGATATTCCAGTGTTCTTCATCAAATGCAGTTGGTTCATGACGCAGTACGTCAATGAATTCATGATAGGCATGTTGTGGGTTTTCCTGCATGATCAGTAGACCACGAGACAGTTTAGCTGCAATGTTGTCTTGATAGTTGGTGAATATCTGCATTGCTCGAGAACGGTCCACGGCTGGACATCCTAATCCCATAAGATACATTTGGCCCAAGAGAATATTGGCAGGCTCATCACCATATCTAGCAGCCTCTTGAATGAACTGAAAGGCAGCAGCAGCGTTCTTGTCTGTACCTATGCCTAACAAAGTCAAGACACCTAATTTACGTAGGGCAGGTGTGAACTTGGTCAATGCACCATTTTGTTCATGATTGGCTCTGGCAGCAGCAGCCATGCATTCAAAGGCCTTTTCTGCAAACGTCTTTCCGGCCTTTAGATAGATGATACTGATTTGGTATTGACTGATACAATAGATAGGACTAGAAGGTGAAATCTGAACATGTTGGCAATAGAATGCAGCATCTTTGATCTGGTTTATCTTTTCATAATGCAATGCTAGTGAAAGTGAAGCAATGGCATGCCCCTAAAAAAAAAAAGTCAGTTCCACATTGTGCTTCTTATTTTGTTGGGTGTTACCTGACGTGAAGCCTCATCCAGCATCCGAATGGCATCTTCAAGTTGAAAACCATCCACCTGTTTCTTGAAGAGCAGTGTGTTTCCAAATGCTACTTTTCCTGGCAAATAGCCTAGAACAGCTGCCTGATGATATAATTGACAGGCTTGATCGAGATCTCCTCTCTGCTCAGCATAGAAACCCAAGATAAAGGTTGCACGAACATGACCGTTTTGGGATGACTCAATGAGATAGGTATAACCTTCTTGTTCCTGCTGGGGATCGTGCGACTCGTATAGCATTCGACCTGTACGATATTGAGCGAGCGATACTAAATCTTGTGTCCGTTTATTGAGCTTATTGTAAACCTGACGGCCATGACGCGCTAGCCATTCAAACATCTGTAGGGCTTCTAATGCATTTGTTGGCAGATAGCGTAATGCGGTCATGTAGGTGTCGCAAAATTGTTTCTCGTAATGCAATGCTTCTTCTTGACTATCGCTTGGCTCATATTGAATGCTAGAGACGACTGAATGAGGTCGAGCATGGACTGGTATTTTTGGGAATTCAGAATATTCAGATGCCACTGATTGACAGTCTGACATGGATAGATGTGAAAACAGGGCATCTTGTAATGAGAGTTTTGATGATGCTGCTGATGATATAGTCAGGTATTCATCTTGGATATGATCTCTCTGATAGCTGACATGATCTGATAGCTGATCTAGACTTTTCATGTACAGCAAAGTATCGTTTTTGTTCAAGGTGTTGATGAATTCGTTCATATCTGTCAATTTGTTTTTGGTGTCTGAAGCAAAATAAGATGAATCGTCCTCTTTGTACATGCTATTCATCCGTAGTAAAGAAGATGGTTTTGATGTTTGTTGTGATGGTGATGGTTGTGATGATGATGATGGTGGTGATGGTGATGGTTGTGATGGTTTCCGTGATGAAGGTGAATTGGATTGTTCTGATGATGTTGGGATTCGACTGCTTTTATTAGAAGATGCCATTTGATTTAATGGCGGTCTTTTGGCTGATGTTTGAGCATCTAAAGTAGTTTTGTTCTTGTTGTTCTTTGTTAATCCGCCAAACAGGCGAGCAAAGAAGCCTTTGGCCATCTTGTGTGTATATTAAATAAAAATAAAAAAGAAAGAGAAAAAACAAGAAACAATGAGGGGCGAATTATTTTTTTTTATCTTTTTTTTTAAAAATGTTGTTCCAAACAGATAATCCGCGCAAAAAAAAAAAAAAAAAAAAAATCTAAATCAGAGCATACTCCTTTTAAAGAAGTGGCAAAACGAAAACAAAGAAGCGTGTCATCTGATGAGACTTTTAAACACAGTTGCCTTATGATTGTATTCTCTTATTGCTGAATGATCATGAATGTTCATTTTACAAGGTAATATGATCATTCATGATTTGATTTAACAATCACAGAGGAAAATAAGCAAAAAAAAAAGGGGGATTTTCCTTATATAATAAATCGTATAAGCAAAAAAAAAAAGGTGAAGATTGGTTTTATATGACAGCTCAATGTTTAGTATGGAGAGGATTAGCAAAAAAATAACATGAAACACGCATAGGATAGCAATATTCTCTTTTTCTTTTTTTTTTTGTGTGTGTTTACACTTGTTCCAAATTAAGAAAGAAAACTACTTTCAAAAAAGTTACTTTATTTAGATAATGAGGCAAAAGGCGCAAATAAGAAAAGTGGCAAAATTCAAGAAAATAATTAAGTGGGCACTGACAGGTTAGACACTTTTCAATAATAAACAAATAGACAGTAAGCATGGATGGGCATGTTTGTCAATCGCTTGTTACGCAAACATTGCTGCAAACATTCATTCTGTCATTTGATATCACACCATAGATTCTACTTTGGCAATCACCTAAAACCCCACCATCAATACCAATACAAGTAACAAATCTGACAGATGTCTTACCTCATTGATATCAGGCCTTTCTTTGGGATCAACCATCAGCATAGATTTGATAAGCTGTCTAAATTGATTGCTGTATGGATCAGTCTGTTGCTTATCTACTGGAAAGCTATATTGACCATTAAGGATCGTTAAGGCGATCGATCCTCCCATTTCGTTCACGATGGCCTCAAAGGGGTTTTGACCATAAGCTGCAGCATAGACAGTACATCCCAGACTCTATTCTATCTATTCAATATCACTCCCTTTTTTTTTTAATTCATTGCCTACCCAAATATCTACTTTCTCATCCAATGTAGAGTTTGTTTGGACATCAAATAGTTCGGGTGCTCGGTATGGAATAGTTGAGTTTTCGGCTGCAATATCCTATTTTTTTTTTAAAACCCATATGATTTTTTAATTTTACTTAAACAAACACGCATTCCTAAAATTAATACCTGTTGTAACAATGCGTCTTGTCTTGATCGAATAAATAGGCGCGCTTTAGTGACTGAACCGAAATCCATCAAGATGGGCGTTTTCCCATCATCCGATATAAGGATGTTGCTAGGTTTCAGGTCGCGATGAGCTGAACAGAAAGGGGACTCAATAAGTTAAATCATACACCCATCTTGTTTCTAGTTACCATAAGGCTCGGTGTCATCAGAGCATGTATGCAACACTTTGAGTGCAAAACATACTTTAAGGAAAAACAACAACAACTCTCTTTCCGGAAACCAGGTCTTACTCAGGTTATTGGCATTGATGTTGTCTTGCAGATTGCCTCTTTTGTAATAAGGCAAAAAGAGGTAGACGTTTTGAGTACCGTCAGGATCTGTCACAACAGTCGTGTCCTATTTTCTTTCTTTTTTCTTTAGGGCACACATCAAGCATTCTCTCTTTTTTTTTTTTTTTACTCTTTATGAATTTACATAAAGTTGAATAATATATTCGCCTTTGAACTTTTGGTACATGTCAATCTCATGCATAGCATCTGTTAGTGCTCTATCTCCAAGTGGACAGCGAATCTTTTTTAGTGCATAAAGCTGATGATCGTGCTCATCTTGTACTAAATAGACAAAAGAATAGCCCCTATAAGCAGCAAGTTACTTGAGCAAACTAAAAACAAACTATTCAGGCTCTTTTTTTTTTTATTTTACCCTTCACCTAATAAGTTGATAACTTTATAACTTCTCTTGTTGATCTTTATTGTTGGATTAGGAAAACAACATGATGTTAAAGAATAAACTGTATTGCGAACAGTTTGAAGAAACGACATTACAATAAAAAAAAAAAGAAGGGCTTAAAGAAAGAAAGAAAAAAAAAATATAAGCTCACAAGGGTTTTCCAGAAATTATTTGTTTACAGAAAAAACTAATTTTCATCAAAGAGCATTGTCAGTCTGCTCTACTCAGACTTGTTCTCTTGAACCTCATCTTTGCCACAAACAAGAAACCATAGTCTGTCTCGACTAGCGCTTCATGAGCGATGCCATGGGTAAAGGCATGTCATTTCTCTACAGTCTTCAGTCAGCTTGCTCCCCCTTTTTTTTTTCTTTGTCTACAGACTAGCACGATACAGTTTACCCTCTTGTTCTGCGAGTGCAATTCACCCAGAGAGAGACTACAGCTTTCTTCTGAAATACAATTTTGGTTTTTGTGTACAGCTCCTTTGCATGCCTCTTTTTTTTTGTGACAAAATAAAAAGAGGAAAAAAGCTCTGCTTTTTGCCTGGCTTGTAATGAATTAGATATAACACTAATGAAAACAATGCCCAAGCACGAATAGAAAGGAAAGCAGAAAAGTAGCTTTTTTTATTGTTATTGTTGATATCGCTGTTGGTATCGTTGTTGGTATAACCAAGCGACTCTTCCTAAATATTTTGCCCTCTAAGCATTTGATGGTACTAGATAGGTTGTTTCCCTCAAATATGCACTTTTTTTTTTCTCTCTACAGTAGACCTACCAGTTTAGATTTTTGTGATGGATTAAACAAAGAGGCCAGATGAACTCAGAAAGCAATCGTCTAAATCAAATCAATACAAGACATTCTAATTTTGAAAAAACAATATCTGCAAGAAAAAAGAAAACGAGAGATGAAGATGCATGCACCAAAGAAGACTTGTCAGTTAACAAATAAAGCGTTTTTTTTTATTTATCAGTCAAAAGCAATGCATTAGTTTGACACACTTGTAAAAAAAAAAAGACTTTTTATAAAAGGCACAACACTTTCATTTTTTTTATTGTTTTAAAAAGCAATAGAAGGTCTTCCCGGCAAGCCAAATGAAGTCTGACTAACATCACAACCAAAGTCCATCTGCCTCTCCAATACCCTACTTGGAGGAAGAAAGAAAAAAGAAGTACACCTGAAGAACACTGTAAAACCTCAGAGTAAAGCCAAGTAGCCCATAAGACCTAGATCACCCATCTTGGACGGACAAGAACCTCTCAGTGATTACCCCTACCGCAGAGGATACCTTGACGAACAACCTACTACTACCGAATTTCAATTACAACAAACCTTCAGCATAGCTATCTCCCTTCAACCACCGGCACCATCATCTCCGGAAGCATGAGAACAAGAGGCACCAGTATCCAGAAACATAAGAACAAGAGGCATAAGTAAACTAAGCTTAGAAAGCCGTTATGTCTACCTGGATAGCAAGCCAAGACACCTTCTTGCAAGCAGAGCCAGAGCCAGGTAAACAGAGAAAAAATAAACACAAACAGAGAAAGACCTACTGACTAGCAGGGTTGCCAGCCAGTGAGAAACAAATACTTACCTGAAGAAAAAAGGAGAGAGAAGAAAGACAAAAAAGAAAAGGGAAAGTAAGAAAAGGAGTATGCTTTGTACTTGTACTCACACACCAGAGCGTCTGGTACAAGCAGTATCCAGGAGAGCAGCCAGAGGCATCCAGTTTGATGCAAGAGAAACCGGGTTCGTAGGCGTCGACAAGGACATCCTCGTTGGTAAGAGTAACCACCGATTGGTTCGAGTCCGCCAAGACAGGATCACTAGGACTTACAGACTACTTGACAATACCCTGAGGCTACAGTATTCCGCAGGCGCACCCCCTTTTTCCTTCTTCCTCCTGGAAGTAGGGCATCGGAGTGACAAACAGACCTCGGAAGTGATGCTTCGTCAGAGATTCATAAGGCTTGCCAGGGGACCAACTATTGCTTCTTGGAAAGTGTTGTGCCTTGTCAAAAGAAGACGAAATGCCTTGTCAAAAGAAGACAAAATGCCTTATTTTGACAAGGCATTTCGTCTTCTTTGGCTTTTCGTCAGGTGCATCGCGTATGGTGCCAAAGAAGCACGGCACCATACGCGATGCACCATCGGTACAGCGCCAGAAAGGCGACACCACAAATACAGCGCCTGAAAGACAACACCAGAAAGACAGCACCACAAGTACAGCGCCTGAAAGACAGCGCCAGAAAGAAAACACCAGAAAGGCGACACCAGAAATACAGCGCCTGAAATACAGCGCCAGAAAGACAACACCAGAAAGACGACACCACAAATACAGCGCCAGGAAGACAACACCATCAGCACAGCGTCAGAAAGACAACACCATCAGTACAGCGCCAGAAGGACAACACCACAAATACAGCGTCAGAAACACAGCACCATCAGCAGAGCACAGCACCACAAACACAGCATCATAAGCACAGCGCCAGAAAGAGAGAGAGAGAGACGCCAGAGAATTAAAGAAAACGAGAGGAGGAGAGGAAGAGAGAAAGAAAGAAAACAAGCAAAATGGTGCAAAGTTGAGTCTTTGATACTTGCTCTTTCTTCATTTTCTCATGACTTTACCTATTTTAGATGTATTCGTTATCCGTTGATGTGGTACATGATGATCTTTGATTAAAAGGTAAGCAGGATTTGTAAGCATACCGTGTCATAATATACGGTAAATGGTAGTTCAAAGATTATATAAAAGTGCTTGAAACATTAATAGTTTGGTCAGATTGAATAGTGAAATCATTCGATTCATTTAGCTCTAAAGGCGCCTTTTGCAAGTTTCAAATCAATATTCCTGCATTTTTGTTTTGTTTTTTTAATGCCGCTCATTGTTTTTCTAACAGCCCAACTCTTTCTCAATTACTGCGAGACAGAAAAAAAAAGAAGCCCCTTTACCCCTTTCCCTGATTACTGTTCTGGAATAACTATAGAGATAGAACAAACAACCCATGTCTTTCTTGCCACTTTACAGCAAAGATGGAATCAACGCAGTTACTGTATGACACGAAACTAAGGATTTGTTTGTCAGCCTCTATCATCATGCTTATCTTGTGGTTCAACAAAAAAAAATTTTTTAATTTGTAGATCGTTTCTCGCATGAATTTTTGAGGAAAAGAAAGGGCACTTTGACCAGTTCAATTTGGCTCTGATTACAACAAGAAAGAAGACTAGCAGAGAGCGAAATCAGACAAGCATAAAGTGTAGTGTTTCGATTTTGATGCCTTTCTTTCTTCTCTTATCTTTCTGGTTTTTGGGGTCTTTTCTATTTTTGGAAATGACCTGATTCACTCCCTAATTGAAAATGCCAAAAATAAAAGGTCCATGTTTACATGTTTCAGTGGAGTTCAAAGCAAGTAAACATTGCTAGAGAAATAAATACTAAAGTAATCGTAACAAACAATCGTCATCAGTTACTATGGACATCACAAAAAAAGGAAAAACTGCTGCGAAACAATCGAAAAGGACTGTAGAGAGGTTAGTAGCAGCAAATTGAAAAAAAAAGTGATGATTGAACCACAACATACATCTCATACTTTAACTCTTACTCAAACAAACCATTCCTCACCACAACTGTCTTTTGGTCAATCTGATTTACTTGAGTAACGCCTTACACCAGCTCTTAAGATTGACTGTAAAGAAATGCAATATAGGCGGTTTCTCGGGTAAGACGTTCATGATCGCCTACTCTTTAGAAATCTTTTCTAGACAAGTATGAAAACAATTCTTGGGACCAATTGAAAGGCAGATGGACAAAAGGATCTAAAAAGGTTCTAAAGAGAGAAAGAAGACATAACGGCATTAGTGAGAAGGAGCTTTGTAGGATTGATTATAAATATTTGAAGCGCCTGCACAAGACACATGTAAACATCATACGTCTCTAAATTTCAAGTGTCAAAATAAAACCCAAGTTTTTAAGAGGACTTTGCACATAATCGTTGCACGCAAAAGTACTTGTACATCTGTAAATTACATATCCAGGGGCCATTTAGAATAGAATGAACGAAGCTTTAGTTATTGTCTATTGTAAAAATTACAATACTGATTGATATTTCATCAATTCATACAAATGCAAATGAATTACTAAGTAGCAGTTTGTGTGTCATGGTCAGTTTGCTTTTTTTTTTACTGATATAAGAGCATCACCATATCGTCCTGTTCTCTTTTCTTACTATGGATTGAATAGTAGTAATTACTGCAAATTATTTATGCTAATATTTTCTATTTACTTGCTAAGGATAGACATTTGGTCTGTCTGTATTATCCAACAAAGAAACAAGGTATCTATTATGTAGAACAAGAATAAACCAAGTTCGCCTATACAATAGTCAACATATCAGTCATTGAGGACATAGATCAGTAATGCGATCAATTTGCTTTACAAGATAAAATAGAGAAAACATTATTTTCTCTAATTATTACATACAATGAATACAATACACTCAAAGGTAACAAGGCTGTTTATTAGATTGCACTTTTAAAGAAAAGAAAATGGCATACTTTCCAAATACTTGGTAGAAAAAAAAAGATTTGGTGTATTTTTCATTGGAAAATGGACAATGTTGTTTTTTGGAGACAGCTTTGGTAACAAAGTCATGGAATTTGAAATGGATGCTGGGAACGGTATATATCCTATGGAAGTGTTTAATGAATTATGATAGCTACAACAGTTTGAGCCTTTCCTTTGTGGACCAGCAACAATACTAACTCAGTCATGTTGAATACTATGCTAACAGAAAAGTTTGGCAGGATTGAAATCATAAAAAGTGGATTTAAGGACAAGTGCACGTCCTGAACCAGCTGAGTGCAATAGCCCCGAGAAAATTGGAGAGTGCTATTCATGGATAGAGAGAGATAGTTGAAAGCCGATGTGAAGGGCAAACTTCTCTTGGGTCAGAAAAGGAGAGCGAGCCATCATGAAAGTACTCGAGACAAGAGTTAAGGTTACTACAATCTTAGGCGCCTCCATCAAGAAAGAAAGAAAAAACAAGAGAAAAAATGAAAGGGGCTTTGGGTGCAAAAAGAAACTAGTGGTAATTGCTTACTTCAACTTTATGATTAACGTTTTAGGTGTATGTTTTCTACCTTGTTCACCTGAGCTTAATCCTGTTGAGTAATTTTGGTCTATCTGCAAAAATAAGCTTAAGAGAGAGAACAGCTGCTACAGGAAGAGACATTGACATCTAGAATTGCAGACGCTTGTAACAAAATTCTTTAAGGCTTTTTATAGGCTTATGTAATAAAGTGTGGGTATTTGGCGTGTATGTCAATGCGCCAAATTTCTTTTTGCTTGTGCATCAAACTTTTTTATTTTCTACTGCAAACATTCAACCATTCAAATTGAAAGCATGAGTTATTGCTAATGACTGCTTGTAACATTTTCGCAATAGTAATTAGTTTGATCAATGATATGGGAAGAGTAGGCTTTTTTGAAAAAGAAATGTAGATTGTATGATTGCTGTCGTTATTAGCATATTTTCGCAGACGAAACAGATGAAAGCCGGCTTCTTTTTTTTTCAATGCAGGACAAGCAGATACAAAGACCAAAAAAAAACATGTTTGATTAGCAAAAGAGATAAGAATATTTGCGTCTTTACGTTTCTTATACTAAAAGGTGCTTCATTCAATTCAGGTATCTGCTTAATATATAATCCCACAGCTCAAGATACCCGAAAGGCGGCTGAAAGAAGGATTATAATTTCGGGTGTAAATCAACCTCAAAACAGACAGTTGCACAATAATGGTAGTACCAATAATAACTATTCATTGCTTCATTGGAATATAATAAAGCAGTGCAACAGTGCATCTTTCATCCATCAAGTTCGGGCCCACAAGTATTATTCTTTTTCATGTTACACTTTTCTTCCAATGATTGTGTTCCGCTTTTTTTTCCAAGAAAAAAAAAGAGCATTTGCTATTTTAGTTTAAGCGGAAAACGAGAAGGGATTAAATCCGAGCTGGGTAGATATGTTGCTGATATACAATTGTGATTCTTGGCTGTCTAGACCATACAACACTTTGCTGACTGATAGCCTGTTGAGGAAGATTCACAAACTTCTTTTCACGCATTCAAACCGTTTGCTTTGTATGTATGAAGAATGTGGCAACACCCAATCTGGAAATCAACAAACATTTCCATCCAAGATGATAAGGTACCTATTTTAGTTTTCATTATCCATGCAGGACTTCATTTGAGAACTTCCGCCTTGATAAGAGTACCTTTAATTAGATATCAACTGAACTTGAAGGACCGTCAGATTGGAAACAATAACAGAGCCCGACATGTGGCTTCTTCTTTCTCTACTCGTTAGTAAACACAACTTGCGATATTTGACTCATTCGTAGCATGAAATAGCTATGATTGTTGTTTTTCAGTTTAGTAACTGGCAGTGATACAAAACAAGTCATTTTGGGGGTGTTTGAGATAGCCTTCATAAAACATAGAACGAATGACTCAAATAATTGTAGCTTGTTGATGCGATACTTTATTGATAAATTGTAACCTCACTTATGATATATCAAGTCTATCGAATACATTTTTCTTTCTTATACAGCCATGCTCCTTTTCTTTGTGAGGAATAGACAGTAAAGAAAAACAAAGTCTACAATATCATTCAAGTTTAAGCGGAGGCTTTTCTTGTGTGCATATGGAATTTTCTAGCAGTTAGTATATTTGTTTGCTTGCCTAATTAGTTAAGCCAACTCTTATCAAACAAATTGAATGATATAGTACTTTTTTTTTTGTTTCTTTCAACGCTATTGAATCAATAACGAAAAAAGAACCAAGCAGATTGCCTTGTGACGCTGACAAGTCTCTGTTTCAAATAGAACAACAGATCGATTCCAACTCAGTGTTGATCAAAGAATTGTTTGGATTTGCAGCAGGAACCTACATGTGTAACACGATGGCACGTTGTATGGAACTATTGTCTCTGAAATCTTTCTAAAGCTCCAAAAAAAGAAAGAAAGAACGAAAAGCGGCCAGTTTAGAAAGCTTTATGCTCCGTTATGCCATGGCAAACCAGCATTTGAAATAAAGTTTTCGGATATTGGTAGTACAAACCAAAAACTTGATGGACCCGCAAAAGATCCATTGCACTAGGGACGCTACCCCCCTTCCTATAAGAGGAGGAGAAATTATATAATTTTTTTTTTGTTTCTTTCTTCTCTATCAAATAGCATCAAGCAAACTTAACAACAATACACTTTAAATTTCATACATCTACTTTTATACATTGGTTTATTGTCCTAACTGAACTATCAACAAGTTGATTCTGTACCGCTCTCTGTAATACGCCACCTGGAAATGGAAAACTTCAAATGACAACCAAAGGCGCATCTGGTCATATCCGGAAGCAACAACATGTCATTTGGCTAAGCTATAACCACCCTTGGTAAACCAAGAAACTGGGTCATCTGTTGTAAATCCAAAGGATGGATCTGAAAAAGTGAGGAGAAAACATCCCTCAAACAAGAGAAAAAGAGTAGCGTCGATTTCCCTTCTTTTTCTATTTCTCTCTTTCTGTCATCCGCCGGCGTTCTCGGCCGCCCTTTCCCCCTCTTCTTCCTTAGTCCGCCTGCTTTTTTTGAGGCTAGCAATTTATCATCAAAGATTTCCGAGGATGATGTTAAAGTTGATTAAGGAAGAAGAAGGGGGAAAATTTAAAAGGACTTTATATAAGGGAACACTATTGTATCCTTCGATTATGGTCCCCCCCCCTGGTCTGCTGAGTTCTACTGGCACCATAAATAAATGAAATATTTAAAAAAGTTTATTCATGTTAGTTTTGTGCATTAAGTGAAGTTGCTAATGATTCAACTAGAATTGATTGGATAGTGTCAGTCATTTATTTTACATGTATATTTTGTTTACTTACACCATGGGAAACCTCCTTTTTTGCCCAAGATCATCAAACTGATAGAAATGAATTCATTTGTTCGATGAAACTCTTTTTCTATCACACTTAGGGTTTCATCAAACATCTCAGTGTTCTGCATATCAGTTGAATTTGAATGCAGATATGTCTTGAACAATTGCTTCATCTTTTCCGCCAAATCAAAGATGCTTTTCACCGATTTTCTAATAGCAATAGCCTATGAAAAAAAAAAGGAAATACTTTTTTTTTAGATAAAAGTAATATCAAAGAATGACTTTAAGCAATTGCCTTTTCGTTTAGCAAGCATCGGTCTATTATACAGGTAATGAAGGATTGATGAAGTGCTGTGATCTCATCTGCATCTTTTGAAGTGGATAGCTTGTTGTAAAAATTGATGGATTCGGCATGAAGAATCTATGAAAGACAGACTGGTTAAAACAAGTGAAAAAAAAAGTCTGATATACAATCATTTACAGTTGTCATGATATATCGCCAGAAAGCATTGATAAACCACAAAACTCTCATACGCAACTGATAAAATCTCATAGCACGAGTATCGCTCTTTTCCACTCTCTGTCTTCTTGCCTGAAACAGGGTCTTCTTTTCCATCACATATTTTGCTCGCTTTAGACGTAAGAGAAAGCTCAATATTTTCGAATAGCTTGGTAAGAGTTCTTTTCGAATAAAATTGTTCAGAGGCCATGGTACCTTGTTATAATTTTTTTTAGAAAGCCTTTTTAGACAACCCATTATGATTAAGCTTTACCTCTACTTTGAATTCGATCCATTCAAGATAAGCTGCATGAGAAACGCCTTCTTTTGATGAGTCGTCTGTTTTGATACCAAGATAGACAGTTTCATCATAGCCTCCAGTTTTGCAGGCGTCTGCAAATGTTCGATTCAATATACGTTGATCAAACCATTTGGTTCCATGATCCATCTGAAAGAAGAGAGCTTCACAAAAGGCATGCATCAAATCATTTTCAAACATTAAATAGATGGATGAAAGAGAAGTGAGTTGGTTTAACAGTTGGCAGTCCAAATGAAGAACCTGATTCAGCGTCTGTGCGGCTCTACTATAGGGCTCATTGATATAGGCCTCTAAGCAGGAATAGAAGCATTGGTCGAATAACCTATCCAAGCTGTTACAAAGATCATCCTGAGAAGGTTCAGGTATTTGCTTTGCTTTGCTTTGTTTTAATGCAACCAAGGGCATAAAGCCACTTGACATAGGTTGAGCTGTGCATTTTGATTTGGTTGGTAACTTGAAGGAAGTAGATGGAGCAAAGAACGAGCGTGTTGGTATAAACTGTTTCATGATACTTTCAAAAGTTGGTGTCGCTTGATTGATGGCCTATGGAGCAAACAATATAACTTAGTGTTTCTATTTTTTCTGCTGTTACTCTATCAAGATCTGTACCTGAGCTTTTCCCATCTTGAACAACAGATTCATTGCCTTGCCAGCAAAGAAGATGCGCCCCATTGTCTGTAAATCAAACAAGGGACAAGAATACCGCTTGGCATAGATTTCTTGTTCAGTTTTCAGATGAAAACCATCCAGCCAAAAGTTGGAGTCGTTCATAGACACATCTTCATTTCGAATCACATAAAACTCTTGGGATTGGTCGGCCATCAATGAGCCCTTAAGGACCCAATCATCTATGATACGCCCATAAGGTATAAGCGTTTTATGCAAAACAAACACCAATGCGTCATAGACAGACTGTTGTCCCGATATCTGCGCCATGAGTGCCTGTTCATAAATAGTAGAAATCAAGTAGGTTGCAATGGATCTACATGTCTCTTCCAATGGTATGTTGATAGCAATATCATGCATTGCACTTAGACACTCCATCCTATAGTTGAGTTGATGGCGTAACTGAAGTAAAGAGATGGTGAGGGAGGGATCTTGTGTGATAAAGCTCGAATTGATTTCCCATATGGCTAAGTGACCATCAAAGTCTGATAAAGCACTACAGACAGTAAATGAGAAAGCTTGGAGTGTTTGACATGTAGTAGGTCTATGAACGATACGCCTTAGTATGACTAACATATTGCTGAATGCACAGAATTCTTCTAGAATGGAGTGAAGAGCAGCTTGGCTGAGATGTCGCATACAATAGTTTTTGTTCAACTAGTTTGTTTGAAAATGAATACGTATAAATGATGAGCTATATCCCTTCTGCCGTAAAACGTTGATTGATTTACCAGAAATTGGTCATTGCTATCTTGTGTGAACACAATGCCACTAAATCCTCTTAATAAAGATAACACTTCTCTCACCATGTTGGCTTCTGTTATTGCTTTTACTTGGTTTTGTTGTGTTTCGTCAGGCAAGAGCTTTCCCAAAGCACGACTCATTTGACATGGATTCTGTAAGAGTGTGTCGTCTGCCATTTCCTCTTCAGACAGGCTTGTCTCATCCATCCAGTATTGTTGTGTCATAAACTGGGTCAGTCCATCTTGATCAGAACGAGTATCTACAGCTATAGGATGATGTCGATAATAACCTTGTAGATTCATAGTGTTTGGATTTGACCTTAGATCATTGTTACTGTCTTCATTTAGTTCGTATTCGTTCATTTGGTCTGATGTATAGCTGTTTTCGCTTGAGGTACCATCTGACCATTGCTTCCAGTGATCTCCCTCTAACGGATCGTCTTTGATAACATCTTCCCAAGTCAATGCTTTGCTTTGAAGTATATTGTTTAGTTTTGGCATGTACTCATAGCTTTGATTCAATGAAGATGACAACGATGCCAATAAGCGCAGCATATCATACTTCAAAATTGATTGCTAACAAAGTCATATTACTCTAAACAGACAGCTCATTTTTATCTTCTTAAATGGATTGTTTACATGTGTCTGCTCATTTAATCCAATTGGCCTTGCTGGACTCAATAGTTCAACTTTACATTGCTTAATTGCTTGAGCAAGCTCACTATGGCCTTTTATACTAAATTTTTCCACTAATCTTTTTTTTTTTTTAAGTAAGACCATCTACTCTGCCTTGTTTTCTCTCTCTCACTGGTGTTTACCCTTTGTATGCTTCGTTTACTTCATTGTCACTTGTGGAAGTACATTTATGGTATTGTAACGCATTTTTCGTCCTATTCACAAGCCTGTTCCATTGTGGGTCGTTACTCTTAAAACAAAATACAAAGCAAGTTAAAAGTTAAGAAACTCCAAGGTGCTTTCAGAAGAACTCATCAATCTACTTGAATCCCGGTTATTTTTTGCACAAGTTTGCGGATAAGCTGATCATCACTACTGAATACAGACATAAGGAGAAAGAAGGAGAAAGAGAGGGGGGAATGCGCGAAAAAAAAGGAACGCGAAATAATTAAATCTGCTGTAGAATGTGACTATTGCATTATAAAAAAAAGGCCCAAACATGAAACTGCCTTTCTCGAGTGATTGTCTAGATGAACATACTCTCTAGTCAACTCAAACAAACTGAGGCTGCTTTAGTGTTCCATTGTTCCATTTGTCTTCAATGTGTTCCATGCATAAAACACAATAGGTCTCTAGAAAAAAAAGAAAGCGTTTATGTAAATACAACAATAAGGAAGAATAGAAAGGAATGCAGATTGGGAAAACGGTGACTCTGCAGAGATATGACAAGGTGATAAAAGAAATAATTAAATGGATGTACAAAAATGTCGTTTAAAGCGAAAAAAGAGAGAAAAACAAGAGTTGTTTAGATCTTGCTACCGACAACAGAATAACCTTTAGCAGGTTTCGATGCGTTAATCTCTTCTTTGGTGGGAATATGGTCGACAACTTGAACTTGAACAAGTTCCTTCATCTTGAGGATCAGACCAGCGGCACTGGCGCTGACAGGTTTGTATGATGTTTGGTGAAGGCGGAAGAGACCCAAGGTCTTTGAAGCAGCACGAACATCTTTAGGAAGACCAATGGTGGATCTCTTTAATGTGATTTTATAATAGTCTGCAGCTGTCTTTGTGCTGGTAGAGAATAAGCGGCGAGATAACATGATATAATAAAATAACAAAATAGGAAGAAAAAAGAGAGAGTAAAATTACCACCCTTGGATTTCAGGGAAGTTACTAGTGGCTTGGCCCCTCCATAGAACCTGAAATGCTATTAGAAAAAAAAAAGATACTAGGTTACACAGAGCCAGTTTTACTTCAATGCTTCTGATGACAGGCAACCTTATGCTCTTATTCAAAAGATTCCCGGAAGGATTATGAAAGAGCAGATATATAAGAGATAGGGTGCTGTAAGGACAAGATTGGTATTGGAGCTGGTTATTGTTGACTTTTGTCAAAAAAAAAGGAGAGAACAAATACTCTCTTGCTTCTGCGGACCTCAAATTACAGTTCATCATTTACTATGCTTTGTTGATCATTCTATTGTGTTTAATGCAAAACATATGTATATAAAACCACTGCTATTTCATAGCGCTCATAGAGTTGAATAACAAGAGAGAAAAGAGAGAGAGAGAGAAGACATAGGTCATGTCTTGTGTATGCCAAAAGAAAACAGCGACAGTGGAGCTAAACCCATGAAATACATCAATATGATACAATAACAACTATAAAAACACGCCTACATTAAATTTAACATATTATAGAGCAATCTTTTTTCTCTTTTAATCTATATTTATTCTTCACAAACCATGACTTCTTTAAGACAAAACCACTTTCGTGCAAAAGGATTCGTCTTTGATCTGGATGGTACCCTAATTGATACGACACCTATTGTCAATCGATTTTGGAAACAATTTGCCATAGAAAATGGCCTTGATGCAGACAAGGTAGCACTAAATTTATATACCATAACATAGAAAAAAAACTCATATTATGAGGCTAGATTTTAGCTACTTCACATGGCGTTCGTACGATTGAAACTATGACACGTTGGACGCCCCATAAAGCTACTGAAGATCACGCAAGAGATTTTGAAAAGAGACTAGCTGAGGACTCGGAGGGTGTGAGCGTATTGCCTGGTGTGGCTACTTTAATTGACAAGATTCCACTCGGGCACTGGGGTGTATGTACTGCTGGTACTGAATATATGGCACGAAAGCGTTTAGAGCAATGTGACATTTCTATACCTGAAGTTTTGATTTGTGGTGATATGGTAAGAAAAAGAAATGGTTTGAAACCCCCAAATGAATACTTATTAAGACTACATAAAGGTATCTCAGGGGAAGCCTCATCCTGAACCATATCTCAAAGCTATTGAGAAGCTCAACTTGAAACCACAGGATGTCATCGTATTCGAAGATGCACCTGCTGGTATTCGGTCAGCAAAGGAGGCAGGAGCACAAGTGATTGCATGCAAGACTACACATACTGCCAGCCAACTCAAAGAAGCAGGTGCTGATTGTATTGTCGAGCTATTAACAGATGTTGATTTTATCAATCTCCCGGATGGCACTTTTGAAGTACAGGCAACAAGTATTTCCTCATTAGAAAAATAAAGTTTATAAAATGATTGCATGAAATCATTTTCTTCCTTTTTTCTTTCTCTATATAATTTTTTTTGTCATTTTCGATTATGGCCTACAAGGTAAATAATGTTATTTGTCTTATCCTCATATTCTTATGCCAATCTTAGTGTGTGTCTCAAAAAGTAGCTCAAGCCATTGATACTGAGCTCATGTCAAATGCTGGAGGTTTTTCAATAGACCAATTGATGGAATTGGGTAAAGACCACATTCATTTTACAGTTGTATGAACAATTGACTAACGCCTCAAACATAACAGCCGGCTTAAGTGTAGCGCAGGCAGTACAGAAATCGTTTGATAACCAAAAAGCCTCACGCGTACTTGTTTGTGTTGGTCCAGGAAATAATGGCGGTGATGGTTTAGTAGCAGCAAGACATCTATTCCATTTTGGATTCAAACCTAGCTTGTACTATCCAAAGCAGCCTGAAAAAGATCTCTATCAAGTAAGAAACGAAAAAGAACAAGAAAATTAAAGGTTCTAAAGAAACAACGAAAATAGCGTCTACTGCTTCAATGCAAAAACCTAGATATGCCTGTCCACAAAGAAGTCTCGGACGATATGATTAATAAATCGGATATCATCTTGGATGCTCTATTTGGCTTTAGTTTTAAAGGAGATGTACGTGATCCTTTCAAAGAGATCATTCAGATCTTAGAAAAGACAACCAAGCCTATTGTGTCTGTTGATATACCCTCTGGTTGGGATGTGGAAAAAGGACCCACTGAAGTTGTCAAATTTCAACCTGAAGTCATGATCTCATTGACTGCACCCAAGCCTTGCATTGAACACTTTAAGGGTAAGAAACACTTTTTGGGTGGTCGTTTTGTGCCTCCATCTTTGGCATCAAAGTTTGACTTTGAAGTACCATCTTATCCAGGAGTAGATCAAGTTGTTGAATTGTAAATGACAATTGTTTTTCTTTATTACCATGTTGTTTCAAAAGAAAGAGAGAAAACAAGTAAATAAAAAAAAAAGAAGAGATAAATAGGAAATGAGCATAAATGAGTTAAACATGACAACGAGATGCAAATGAGATTAATGACAAATGTAGACTATTTACAGGGGGGGAGGGGGAGGAGAGAGGATAACATTTTAACAATTGGTAATGCGGAAATTCTGTGTTCGGGATGGACTGATGGCCTTTTTGAAATTATGTTCAACAATCGACAGATGCTTACGGTTGGCAAATTCCATTTGCTCCTTTAGCACTTGGCTTACATGAGTCATACGTTGAGGTTGTCGAAGTAGGGTTCCGGCTACACGACAATAGGCTTGAAGTGTTTGGATACCAGAGGTAGGAGAGGGACATTTTTTGCTGCCTTTCTTTGAAAAGCAACCTTTTTTCTTATCCGTGTTCTCCTTTGATTTCTTTGATCCTCCTTTGATCCTTTCCAGAAAACCTGGATGGTCTTGCGCACATTTCTTGTAACGATCAAAGGCTTGCTGATGAGAAAAGCCACGGGCGCGTAATAGAGTATAGCTGATGAAGCAATTCTTGAGCATCATTTCAAGTTGTACTTGATCATCATCCTTCTTTTCTTCCGTCAACTGTGTTTCTTCTTCTTCCTTGACTTTGTTGTCATTGATGTTCATTCCGTTCATGCTAGCCTTGAGATCTTCAAGGTCGTCATGACCGCGAAGTGTTTCTTCATCTTCAGAACGACCATAGACAGTGGCATTATCGCTTTCAATGCTCTCAGTAAACTCTCTCATCAGATTGGCTACATATTCAAGTGAGAGAGTATGACGAACGACAATGGACATCAGAGCAGGTGCCAATAAGGGATAGTTTGCAAAGAGATCACGAACAAGCTCTTTCTGGCGGTCATCTGTTGTCTCAGAAATTGCTTTGTCGTTGAGTACACGATGCATATCCCAATCAGGCATGACCGCATGATTGAGATAGAATGCGTTGCTTGTTTCAGGCAATGGTGGTGGTACTGGCTGTTGATCAAATAGGTCAAAGGAGTAGAGATCATTGAACTGGAACTGCTGTATAGGAGCAGGACCGTAGGGTGAGCCATGGCTTTCTGAACTAGATGAAGGTGAGCTTGACTGAAGCTCGTCACTTGAAGGTGGTGGGGTAATCAATTGATCCAGAACTTGATTCATAACCTCTTGGTTGGCTTTTCGAAGTTTTGCATTCTCTTCTTTCAGCGATTGAATGATTTTCTCTTGTTGCTCTACTTTTTCCTCCAGTTTGGTAATGTATTCTTTTTAAGAAGAGAGCAAGTAAGTAATATGATACACAAGTTCTTTAGAACAGTGGATGATCTACCTTTTCTTCTTACTCTAAAGTTACGGGCCGAAATTTTGTTTCGTAGTTGTCTATAGAACAATTACATAAGTAACACGCATAGATGATCATGGCTGTGTTTATTTTTTCTCACCTTCGTTCTTTTGAGCTCATTTGTTTTAAAGATGAATTTTGCAACATGTTTTCATCTTCATCCTCTGAGTTTTCTTCAGCACTGCTTGATTGATGCACATGGTTGGTGGGGTATTTTTTCATTTTCTTGTTGAAACTCTGAGGTGATTCTGTGACAAAAATTGGCTCTCTGTATTTCACTTTTTTGGGTGGTTGTTTGTTTCTGGTACTACGATGACTGCTACTGTTGATATCAGTGGTAGTACTATCTCCCGATTTGCTCAAAGCAGGTGTAAATGTTACAAAATTATCTTTGCCTTGTACAATCGATATAGGTTGCTGGAAGACTGCAACTGCTTCAGCCTCATTAAACTTCAGAGCCACTCCCTCAGTGACAGCAGACTCTGGTTTTCCAAGAGTATCAATCACCTGATTTACTTGCTCTGTATTCATTTCTTGTTGCCGGGATGGTAAATTATGCGCTATAGATGGTTGAGAGGTAAAACCCCCTTGCATTACAAATGAGTTTGAGGGAGTTGAACTCATACCATAGTCTTGCATGTTGTTTTGTTGACCCAAGTACTGTAGAATATCGTTACTAGCAGTAGTATGAGCAATGTTGTCGGATGAAGCAGGCTGATTAGGTAATGAAGCAAGTTGAACCAAAGAATTGATAATGTCATTATCGTCGTTAAGCCAATCAAAAGACATTGGTTCCATTTTTTCAAGCTATGTAATCCGAAAGAGAAGAGAGAGAGAGAGAGAGAGAGAGAGAGAGAGAGAGAGAGAGAGAGAGCTATAAGAAAGAAAGAAAAGAAAAGTGCAGTCAAAGGTTTGAAAGTAAAATAAAACACAAAACTAAGTTTGATATTTCCATAGAAAATAAGAAAAGGTGACTCTGGTTTCTATTTAGGAAATCATAGAAAAACCGCTTACGTACCTGATTAAAAAAGGAAATTCAATGGTAGTTCTTTTATTGTTCGCGGACCGGACAAACCAGATTGTGCAAAGAAAGAGGCTCAATCTACAACAATAACTATCAACTTTTTTTATCTTTTTGAGGTAAAGTCAAACTGGGTAAATTTGGCTGAACTTTCCTTCCAACCACCATGCATGCCATAACTCGTGTATAATGCATTCTTAAGGGAAAAAAAAAGAGCATATGTGATGTATGTTTTCAAAGTAGAGACAATAATATTAGTCCGAAAATCATTAGTACAAAATGCAAGCAATCTTTTTTCTTTTTCTCAACAATAGAAGAGAGAATAATTGAAATGTTCATACAGGCTATACGATTCACAGCATAAAGTCCCCTCAAAAGAAAGGACAAAGGGAAATAACGTTTATTGTAAGCCATTGTTGGGTTGATATTTTTCTTTATCATACCAGGACCTATCAGACAAGTGATCATTGTATGTAACAAGATCATCTTGCTGTATGCAAATAATCTTTCTTTTTTTTTCGTGTGAGAACATTTGATCATGTCCAATTCGGTCATAAAAATCCCTTCTTTGTATTATAGATTTCAAGAGAGTCTTTGAACAAGTGTTACATTATGTATTAGACTAGTGGCTATTATCTACTAATGCCAGTTGTCCTCTTCCACTGTCCGAACATAGTTTCTATTTAGTATACGATACATGAATGAGGACAGGTTTTTCACATATGGGCTGTGAAAGTGTAAGCTGAGCTGGATGGTAATTTTAGATACAGGACATCAAGAGAAAGACAGCAGCAATGCACGCACTTTGAAACATCTATGCATGAAACAAATGCGCTAAGTACTTGAAGAACATACGTTCTAGATGTTTGTTTATGTCTTATCAGACTCAATCTTAAACACAACAAACTTTATTTTCGACTTGAGAATTCTTAGCCTTATCCACTAGGTCTGTGTAGTTTGTGTAATGCAATTTTGTTGTACTTGCGCCTAGATGCTATCTATGATTTTGCTAGAAATATGCGATCAAGATCTTTTGTTTTTTTCTTTTAGAAAAGGTATGTTCTCTGAGATTCCATTGCACAAAAAAAAAGAGTCGACTTTTAAGATTTCCAGGTGTACTGGCTGACTGTTACTATTCGTTATATATAAAAAGTTCGATCTTGTGGTAGAGCAATACATGCTCTTCCTTAAACAGAATCAACTGGACTTCTAAACTGAATAAAGCTTTGACTATTTCTCTGTGTCTGATAATACAGTTGCACAGGTCAAGTAAATCACAAGAGCAATACCATATAAGTGATTGACAAGTAACGCTCAATAGTATACACAGTTTAATAGTTACCTGTGAAATTCCAAATGTGTATCAAACCTCTAAAAAGTTTTCTTCTGGCTTGTTCCTTAAGTGGACACAGTAGAATAAGACTGTAAGGCTTTCTTTTAAAAAGCCAATTGAAGAAGAAAAGCAAAACGTATCTGTAAAGAGCAACAACTCATACGGATGGGCAAATAAAGATGCTTCAAAGTTATTTCAAGCTTGTATCAATACAGATGCAACTTAGAAGGATGATTCTTACACATTTTGCTAGAACCATCTTTGGTATACTCTCTTTTCTGCTTAGATTAAAATGTGAAGGCTGACTGGTGTAACAATGTCAGAAAAGTTAGGCGAAAGTCATTTCTTTTATGCAAGATGCTTTCAGCAAGCTTATTTCTGCGCTCCTAGTGTGTAGCAAGCAATAGAAAACGATTGTTTTTTCCATGATTAATGAGATACATCGTTACATATCAAAGACACAGAAAGAAGTAGGACTGGCGATAGTTGTGTCATTCAAATGATAAATTTTCTTTAAAAAATAAGTCTTACATCTTGATTCGTAGACAAAAGTTTCATGTTAAGGTCCAACTGCCGAAAACAACTGTAAGTTTCTGACAAACCCAAGCATCTTTGAGACTGAAATGCTTGATGACATGTAAATGCTTTAGGATTTCTCCTTATTTAACTTTTTGGAACAATTTGTTGTCTTACTATTGAAGATCTTTATAAAAGTCATCATATTGTTCTTGTAATTTATCTCAATTGTTATATCAAATTTGGCTAGTTATAATGGCTAGAATTCACGAGCATATTGTAATATTCAAATAAGACACTTTGCAAATGTTACAAGAGGAGAGATATCATTTATGCTATAAACACACTTAACTGCAGTTCAGTTTTAGCAAATACAGCAAGCTAGTTTTAACACTAGCTTGCCTTTTTTTTTTGGTATTGTCTGATATTTAAATAAAAGGAAAATAGCTTATCATCACTATGAACTTGTCTGATTATTATGCAAAATATCACTGCAAATTAAAGAGGAGTTTGACTGTCATGATAAAAAAAGAAAGAAGTATTTGTTGGCATAAAATAATGTTAAGCATGACATCTTTCAGGTTGTTTACTTCTCAACGCCCTCTAATCTACTGACCCTATTAGTTCTCACATGTTTTTTTTTGTTTACTGATGGGATAGATACAATAGAGATGCCAGGCCCTGATTGGATGACTGTTTTTTTAGCGTGTATTTGAAGTAAATAAAACGTAATGATCATTTTCTCCCTCTTTTTCTCTCTCTTTGTCAAAGTCATCTCAACTACATCTTGAAATTTTGTCACCCAGACAACCTCAAAGGCAAGTAACAAAATACTCTTCTTTAATAATGCTGTTATCTAACTTGCTTTGTCGTGTATAGCCTAAAAATCTGCAATCTACGCAAGTCTATTATTGCACCAAGAGCAAAAAAAAACGTTATCTACAAAAAAGAAGAAAATACGCGTGTCATTCCATCTACAAAACTACAAAACTACAAATGCTTTCAAACTCTCTACAAATCCTTTTTAATCGTTCTCTCTGCCTCTCTCTGCTCTCTCTCTTCTTCTCTTGGTGCTTCTGCCTCTACTTCAAGCTTGATGAGGGGGTAAGGACAAAGACTGATGCTGCCTTTCCTGATCCTATATAAAGTGGCTTACGACCGGAATCTAGTCCATTTTCGCGAACGACCCTCGTTTTCTAGTATTGGGACTGAAGTCGGAATGACTGAGGGCAATTACGCCGCCTGATCTGTTAACACTATGAGCGTGTCCTGTAGGGATCTGGGCAGAGGAAGCGGGTATAGACATACTTGTACTATTCCTCGTTAGTTGACTGGTATGGGGTTTGCTAAGGATTTGGGATAGTGCGAACAGAACTGAGTCTTCTTTGGCTTATTCAAAAAAGTAAGCCAAGGAAGGCTTACCCTCTGCGTTCTTACTTTTCTTGTCTTGCTTTGTTGTTGGAGGTGACTCTATTACTAAACAACTCAAGACTTGCCTTTGCTGATGCCTTTACTGATGCCTTGCTGGGTCACTGCTTCCTGCTTCTGTCTCTGTCTCTGTCTCTATCTTTGCTTCTAACTGGGTCTATGCAACTGTGCCTTTGAATGCTTCCTTTTTATTTTTTCATGTACCAAACATAATACAAGTCCACCAACATACTATTTTGCTTTACATGCATCTCATTTAAATTTCAACTCTAACCATAGCATCATATCGCACATAAAAACAATTTCACATAACTGTGTTAATCATCTCTCTCTTTTGATAAACTATTTCATACTGCCTATTCAAAGAAACAGAAATCTGGTTTTTGAAATAGACTGCTAATAACTGTAAATCAATGTCTACTTCTTTTGTGTGTCAAACAGCAACATACAATTGTAGATCTTTTTTTTCTTGGATAATAAAATTACCTGTGATATCTCGAGAACATCAGTTGATTTGCTGTATCTCATGCATGATGCAATCGCTGACAGCAATTGTTCCTTTTCTTTCTTTTTTTCTGGGCGAGAGCATGTTTGATAGAGGTTGTCTCGGCCAAAATGATCATAACTTGACACCTTATAGACTAAGGTCATAAATATCACCATCTCCAATTTTTTTAATTGGTACGATCCGTCGGTAAATGCACCGTATTTTTCCAAAAATAGCGAATCTGTCATTCCCCTTTTACCTTTGATTTTATTGCAAACTTGACGTTAGTGGCAACTACTGATGAAACATCAATTGACAAAAAAAAAATGTGCGAATAATTGAATGAAAGATAATAAGTTTGCTAATGTCAACAATGCATAGCTAGTATTACAATGAAACAAAAGCCAAGTTTGAACTATAGCTATCTTTGCACTAAACAATCATGAAAAAAAAAAAGAAACAGTCTTTATTTATTTTAAAAGTATATTAATTGACATATCAAGTAGTTTGTTGATGATTCAAACATAGTATACAGCGTATAAGCACCTCATGCATACAGTATGTCAACTATACGCGTGTACAACATGAAAACAGACTAAGCTATCCGGAAAAGATTGAATCAGGGAGTTGACTTTGTTGGATCACAGAAAGGAGTACGGCTAGTAGCAGTGGCACATCCCAGATCAGCTCTTTTATAAGAAAAGTTTGATGGCAAGCCTGTAGTACTAGAGATGGCCCATAAGAAAATTATGAGAGTAATGTATTTCAGCATATTTATTAATTTCCAATAAGGAGAAACAAAGAGAGCAAAAGAGTAAAAGAAGAGTAAAAGAAAAAAAAATAGCGAGTAATGAGTTTGGTTTTATATCCAATTCCTCCAACCGATTTATGCCATTTTGACTACTTTCAAAAGCCTCTTACAATAGCAGTAAAGTGTTGGAGAGAGAAAGCAAAGTACATGTTCTACCTGTCATCTGTATGGTCACTTTTTAATGCAGCTTTCTCAACAAGGAATGAATGACTCCATTCAAATGCAACTAGTCTTTTTTTTTTGCGTGTAAGAAAATGCACTCCATAATTATTCCGGACCGGACTAAGGGTGTCTTCTATTCTCAGCATGAAAAATAAACCCAAAAGTGGGCTCCGAACAGGCGAATGCATTACAAGTAGAGACATTGCCTCTGCATGCGATTGTTTCCCCCTCTCATCCAATATGGTTCGTAACAGACATCCAACATACTGTATGCATGCAAGCAAGACCATCAATACTCTACTTCACAACCATCTCCCTCTCTCTATCATGAATTTGCAACACACAGCTGAATGGATGCATGACCTCAGATTTCCTTTTTTTGTATGGAAGCAGACAGATACACATCATAGAAGATTTAGCCATCATCTCTTGGATGGATGGATGCATCTGTTGAATGATACATAATCCATCTATCTCCAAATTGCTATACATTCTTCGCTCCAACACAGCAGGCATCAACTCACCTTAGCGCACATACTTGTGCTTATACACGATTCTCCAAAAAAAAAACACACGCTATACAATACAATGCAACTCATTCAACCTTTCACAACATATGAGTAGAATGAGACGATGTTTATAAGATAGAAGAGAAATAACCAGGCACACGAATATGAGAGAAAGAGAGAGAGAGATGTGTTTGAGCGAATATTGGAAACTAGCTTGCATGCACTCATTCGTTTAGAGCTTAAAACTGACTCTTTTTGTTATACAATAGGCTAAAAAGGACGTTGCCGCTAAGCCTAGCTCATCCTCTGGTGGAAAGAAGGCCAAGAAGAAGTGGTCTGCCAAGAAGGTCAAGGACAAGGCCAACAACTTGGTCATCCTCGACAAGCCCACCTACGAACGTTTGTTCAAGGAAGTCCCTACCTACAAGCTCATTTCTCAATCTGTCTTGGTTGACCGTCTCAAGTTGAACGGTTCTTTGGCTCGTATTGCTATCCGTGAACTCGAAGCTCAAGGTTTGATCAAGCCTATCTCTCGCCACCACGCTCAAATCATCTACACCCGTGCTACTGGTGATGAAAAGAAGGCTACTGCTGACGATGAAGAATAAACACATCTATCTCTTTTTAAACAAATAAAAAAAGTGGACATTGTTTTCTATATTCCTTTTTAAAACGCGGAGAAGAGGTCTTTTTTTATGTAGTCATTGAGATGTTTTGTAATGATGAGTGCTATTATAAAAATAAGGATGGTAAAGTACGATTCCTTTTTTTTTTATTGGATATCCTTGAGTGAATTATCACCTAAAATAGCAATGGCAGCACCAAGACACCATCCGGTTTCTACACCATTGATCTTTTTAGCCACTGTCAATTCTCTTTCTGGAGGGATCTCATAGCCAAAAGACAAGAGGCGATAAATAAATGAGAGATCCAAGCACCATTCGGGACGATCTAAGATTTCGTCTCTTAATGAAATATCTGTCACATTCTCTAGATAAGCGCCTGAACATATGGCTTCAGTCAATGAAGCAAGCTGAGGTAAGCGGAATGAAGCAGGTAACCCCAATGGCTGAGTACGGTCATGGAAATAAGAAAAGATATAGATAGGCCCTTGAGTGAAGGTATCTGCAATAGGGGGTTGGTAAATACCATCAAAAGAACAAGGTGCAAAATCGCATGCCTTGTGCTTATTGAGAGCTAAGTCAGCTACACCAAGACAATCATCAAAAGAACCACTGCCTAAAAACTCAACAGGATCCTTCAATTTGTTGTACTCCCATCGCATACCCTCAGGGAGACAGACATGCGTCAGATTATCTGTGGCCAAGGACTGACCATTCAATTGATCCAATACTTGTTGATGCATACGCTTACGAGCCTCCATTAGACCATAACCCAAATAAGAGTGCTGATAGAGCAAATATTCTTTACCTTCATGCGTCAACAGGTATTTAAAGTCATTATCAGGCAATTCAGGCAAGCTGCCATCCGGTAGGCGATCGGGCTCAAACACAATCTGAGTTGAACCACCGCCAAGATCCAACACGGCTGCTGTATGGCGTTGTTGGTTGCCATGAGGATCAAAATGGCCCAACAGAAAATTGACAGTGATCCAAGCATAGACGCCTTCGTCTCGACCATCCATGATAGCCACACCATCTTCACCAATGATAGGGAAAGGATATTTGGTCTCTATATGATGACGTACTGCTCTCAAAATGGCCTCACTCTTTTCTTGACCTAAAAGACGAAGACCGGCTGTTGCCTTGACTTGAATAGGTGTTTTCTTTTGTAATGATGGAGGAACTATTTGAACTGCATTATCAAGCAATACGTCCAGGGATTCGGCAGCTGCTTGAGGATTGTCTGGATAAGCAGACAAACCGGGTATAGTCTGTGCAAATAATTCTTCTTCTTCAAGCTTTACTGCCTCTTTATGACTGCATTGGTGAAATCGATAGACATGGATACGTGAGCCTGTAGATCCTGCATCTACCATAAGAGCATACTTCTGACAACGAGTGGAAGCTTATGGAGGAAGGAACAGGTTAGTTTTGTGTTCAAGAAGACAGAATTCCATAACCTGAGCACTTACTTTGTTGCAAGGAAGTCTGACTTAAGAGTTGAGGATAAAAGTAGAAGGCTAAGGCTATAGCGATGCCAAGCACCATCATACTTAGACGAACTTGAGCTGCTCCTTGTGTTCGTCTGCTTTTGGCATGTGCCTTGGCAGCTTCATTGAACTGTTTGTAAGGTGAATTCGGCTTTTCCTTGTTCATATAGAATATAATAATCAAAAGAAAGAAGAAAACACTAACACTGTAGAATACACAGATTCGGTTTAATATATTTCTTAAAAAAAAGGAGGGGGAAAGACACGCTTATTTTAAACCGAATTATCCGCTTGTGTTTAAGGCAGTCAGTTGAGTTTCAAAGCTACTCCGATGATTTTCCGCATCGACTTTCACTTGAAAGTTTAATTGGAATGAAAAGGAGATGTGTGAATCCAAAGAACTGCTTATGTAAACTCATGATTGAATTCTACACTGCTTCTGAATCAGTTGCAAGTTGCCAATCAGATAGCCAAAAGAAAATTAAGCTATACCAGGATAAATAAAATTATATAAAAGATGTTTGAATGCGTTTATTAGATTCAAATGAAGCAGCCTTTTAAGTTAGACCTTTTTATTATTATTATCGCATTATGAGATTAGCAGGAGGTAGAGTTCCAGTACTTTTGAGCATAAGATGACCACATTGTACTACTAGTAATACTTGGATCCCCATAGCTCATGTTAGCAGTCCATTCTTTACCGGTAATGGTAGCAAGGGACTTTCTTAAGAGGGCATCAAAGTAATCAAAGTAAACAAGATCCACAAGAGTAGAGCTATCGCCTTTAGGCACAGCAGAATCAACATAGAATGGGATATCATAGTGAACATAAGGTACATGGGCAGTGTCATCGCCTATTGAATAGTTAGTATCATTTAAATAGGGGATTCATTCTCCTCAACATACCGTCTGTTCCAAAATCATCTTTAGTGACATAACCTCTGGTAAGATTTTGAGCTCGTTTAGCAAAATTCATTTGTTCACCAAACTGAATTGGGTTTTCAGTATGATAAAGACTACGCTTCTTGAAAACCTCGCTTTGACCATTCAACTTGGCCAAGAGTTGTTTGGCAGCACTTAAAGGTACATCATGGATAGCATAGAAGCGATCCTCGAAAGGAGAGATTTGATACAAGTTGTCAAGAGTGAAGGGACCCTTGTAAATTTCGTAACGAATACTACCACTGTTAATAATATAGTAAGGAGGGTTGGTGCGGTCCTTGTTCAAGACAACCTTGGGAATCACCTCTGTTTAGAAAAGAATAAGAAACAGTTTATCCTAGTGCCATGTAGCTTTTTTTTTATTATTACCTTCCATAGCCAAACGGAAAATGCTGAAAGAACTGTTGAGGGGAGCAGAATACATTTCATAGCTTTGAGGAGCGCAACCCAAACTGGTGGATAACTTGTACTGTTCACGAAGCTTTTCGATCTTCTTGCTAATCTTTTTGCCCTTGCTAGTATCAAACTTCTTTTCAACATTATCAGCAGCATGGTAAATAAAAGTAGGTCTGTTTTGGTCTAAATAACGTCTATGAAATGTTACAGTGCCATTCTTCTTTTGATGCTTGTTTGAGACACCCTAAAATTCAAAAGAAGTTCAGTTCTTGCCCTCTCTTCTTTGCAGAGATATCAAATACTTGCATCCAAAGAAAAGAAACCAATGGTTTCTAAATATCTTCCTGATTCAATACCAGCAGCATAATCATCATATTTAACAGCATCACGAATATGACTTAAAAAAATGAAGAGATTGAGCTATCTTGCTTTCTTTTTTTTCTTCTCTTGGTTACTTACGTATGTCCACCCAAGACAGCAATAGGAATAGTAGGGTAGTGAGCACGGATAGCTTTGATGACAGTATAGACTTCTGTGAATCGAATACCTACATGGCCAATCACAGTAATCAAATCGGGGTTATGCTCAGTCAAGGACTGATTGAACCAGCTCTGTTGGATTTCACTGGCAACTGATTGTACAACAGAGTTGTTGCCATTACCCTTGAAGTTATAGAGAAAACCATAAGCTAGGACACGAGTACCGTATTTGCCTTCAAAGTAAGTATATTTTTCACTAGAGAAAGAAGATGAGAAAAAAAAGAACAAAGGAAATCAACAATAGTTATCTTTACCCAATAGGTGTTGTCTTGTTCGTATGAACATCCTTAAAGTAGACATTGGAAGCAACATAGCGTTCTTTCCAATGAGGAATAAAGTTTTTGACAGTGTTGGCTGTAATCTCATTTACTATCAAGCCAAAGAAAGGATGAGAGTCGGTTTCTTGAGGTAATCACAATGACTTACCATAGAGCTCATGATTACCTATACAAAGGACATGATGAGTTCAAGTCAAATACATGCAAGTGTTAACTAACTTACCGATCGTTAAAAGGTCGTATGGGATGTTGGCCAATAAAGGCTGAGATACAAGACCCTTGGGCGAAGTTACATCACTTAGACCGCTGCCTGGAGGGTAGTACAAATAAGCATGTATGCATATACAACTTTATTCCTATCAAATAGTTACCATCGTGTGTGTCACCAGTGTCAACGATAAATAAATCCTTTCTTAACTTTTTAGCCTTTTGTTTCATTCGGACCTACAAACACATTTTTGTTTATTATCGATTTGGACTTTTAGTTATCTTTTCAAGATCCCCCCCTTTTTTTTCTTCTTTCTTACCGTGAATGAATACAAATCGCCTAAATCACCATTGTAAGATCCTTCTAAAACATGGCCCTAATCCATACATGAGTTTCCTTTCTATTCTTTCTGTCTTTTGTTGCGACAAGTTAACTTACTTCAAGCCAGCCTAAATTCGCAGAATCAATTAATGTTACAAAATGAAAAAAAAAAGTGGGATAAATTAATTTACCATGTGTATCGGTTGTATGAATGAAGTTGACATCACCCCAAACTAAAGGACGAATACCATTCGTATTAGGGGTAGCAACAGCATCTTTTTGTTGGCGTTTTTCAAGTCCATGTGCTAGAACAGATTGTAAGCATAGAATGCTCACTACCAACGATGCTGCACGAATCATTTAAAGGAGACAAAGCAGAGAAAAGAAGAAAAATCTGAAATCAAGTCTAATATATAGTTTTGAGTGAACACTTAATTTATTTTGTGCTTCAAAGATATGCTTAAACTTATCACTTTTGTTTGACACGTTTGATAAAGAAAATGTTCGATTTGCTTGATTATCGATATTAGCTTAATATCGAGATTGTATTTTCTCCAATCATTTTGTTCATGCCTTAAAGATAGATGATTACACAAATGAACAAGTTTTTTTTTTGTGTTTTCTAACTGTAAGAAAAAAAAGGCGTAATACAAGAAGGAAACGTCATCTTAAAGCGTGCATGAACCAAGCAACTGGGACTTATTATGTCATGTTGTTAGGTGCTCTGTCCATGACAATGAGTTTAATTTTGTCCCTATAAAATAGAAAAAGAGATGAGGGTATTGTGCAACATACAGTCTGAGAGAACACAAGCTGCATTTCAATCATCTAAAATTTACTTTTATGGCAGTAAGGTTCGAAAAAGTTCTATTGCTAGGTAACACGAGAAAAGGTTAAATTGTTTATACACGTAAGGATAGATGATCAGTGAGAGAGAATAGTTGGACTATTTAGACAGATTTTTTTTTTTTTTTACTTTCATTTGCAAGCATACGTAATAAGCATAAGATGGGGGGTAGTATAAGAGAGAAAGAGAATGTATTTGTGTGTGTGTGTGTATAATTTGTGAAAATTGGCGTCATTAAATAGATACAAGAAAAAAGAGATTAATATGTATAATCTATATAAAAAAAAAAAACTCTTATGGGTGTGAGATGTATAAGTAAAGGGTAAAATAATAAATGCTATGTATAATAATAATAGAATGAATGATTATATATTGAAGTTCATATTCTTTCTCTTTTTTTTTTTGCTTTTTTTTTGTTTTCAGATGGTCATTTTTCATGCTTTTACATGGGGTTGGGAAAAATAATCATTGGGCTCGTTTCCTGAAGATTCCTTGTTGATTACTGTATTGAGAAATGGTGTCAAACCTGTTGATGTTGTAGAGAAAGAAGGCATAGAGTTGAATGAATTGGTAGCGGGAAGAGAAGGATAGTAACTGGTGGTGGATGCTAATGAATCTCGTCGGAAAGGAGATGTATTGTTTGTGATTTCGACAGATGTCTTGCGAAGATAAGCTTGCTATTATTTATGAATCAATTTAATGCATGTTTCTCCATGTCAAACAAAACAAAAACTTACCACTGATTCACAATCACAATTGCCATGGGATAATAACAAATTACGCAAATACATGCTTTCCTCTTTCAGTTGTGCGACCATGGCACGAAGTTCTTCATTCTGACTGTTCTGGACTTCAGCCTTTTGTTCTAATTCAAGCATCCAGTTTTTCTTCTTTTGACGACACTTGTAAGCTAATCAACAGACATATTAGAAGAAAAATAAATAAAAGGAGGGAGGGGGGGATTTTTTTTTCAAAGGAGTCTTACCAGCAACACGGTTTCTTTCCAGAAATTTCTTTCGGCGATCTTCAGCATCTTCACCTTCAAACACAATGCGTCTTTTACGGCCACTTGTGTTAGATTTGGTTTGAGTCTCTTGTGTAGATGGCTTTTCATTTTGCTTTGCTGATTGAATGCGAGAACTGCGACGATGATTAGACTCTTCTACAGGTGGTGGGGGTGGTGGCATATACATTTGTTGGGGAGATGTATGAAGTGTGTGAATAGGTGCAACTACTTTTGGGGATGTATTGAATTGACTATATGAAGTAGGGTGCTCAATAAGAGGATCTGAAGAAGTAGAGCTTAGACTGAAGGAGGAGCTACTGGGACTTTGGCTGACTGACATGGGAGGTGTAGGTGGAGAATGAATTGATTCAAAGGAAGTCATTTCAAGTTCTGGTGATGTTGTTGTCGTATACACTATTTGGTTAGCAGTAGCAGGAGTAGCAGAAGTAGTAGGCTCAAACAGGTTGGTTTTTGTGCTCAATGGAGGAAGTTCAGTTGATTTAGAAGTGCGTTGGAAATTGCATTCAAAGGGATTGATTTCGTGATGTACATCTAGGCTAGGTGTTAAATTCCATTCTCCATTTTCAATCAAGAAGCGTGTGGGAGTTGCAAGAGCAACCATTGAGTTATCTATAATTACAGATGAGTTTCAATGCGCCATAGTGTACCAGCCGTATAATGTTACCATCTGTCATCATTTTGCGTTTATGTGTGTATATATAATAAAATGAGAAAGTACGTGTTTTAAATTGAATCAATAATAAAATAGAAAAAAAAATAAAAAAAAAAAGTGGTATTGTATTTATATGCTAAAGGAAAACTTCGGAAAGCCAAAAAAAAAATGTCTTTGATCAACAAACAATATCTGACCTGACGTAATTCTAAAGGCCAAAAATTAAGCTCTGTCCAGGCAAATGATATCACATACACACACTTTCACTCGCTTAAATTTATCTTTGTGTAACTAGGAGGGGGTAGATTCTGGCCTTGTCAGGAAAGAAACATGACAAGATTCTATTTCTTTCTATACGCTAAAATAGATAATATTCTATCATTGTAATTGTGGAGGATCATGCTTTTCTTTGCTTTAAACATGATGAAGCTATGGCGTCTTAATTTTTTAGTTACTTTCTGATATTAGCCTATATTATTAAAAATAAAGAAAAACAGATGTCTATTTTTCAACATCGTGATTTGCATGATATAACAGAAAGACTCTCCTTAAAATGGAAGGTAACAAGGGATCACATACACGCCATTTTAGGCAACAAATTAGGAATCGAGATTTATACAAAGGGGAAAGAGCTCTGGAAGCACACAAGAGCTCAACTTCAAATAAGAAAGATAAAACCGGTAATAAGGAAAGGTAAGCCCATTTTAGAAGACAATAGCCCATGGAGACACGATTATTTCATACATGTCTAAATTTAAGCTCTTTTCTTTTTTTTCTTCTTTTATATGTTTTTTCTCTCTCTATACCTTTCTCTCTTTCTCTCTTTTTTTACGCCCAAAGAGGAGTCAAAAGGCGAGGCTGATAGATAAAAATAAGAATGGTACCATTAAAAACACTACAAATCATGATCGATGTGAGCAACAAAGCTCAGAAGATAAAAGAACAAAACAAAAAGTGGGGTCTGAAATCTGTATGGCTCATAAAACTTGCCAATTATCTGGGAAAACAGAATAGAAGATTCTGTTTCAAATCGAAGAAATTCTCTGTGGATTTCGATTTCCACAACCAGTTGAATAAACTTAATTGGAAAAAGAGGAAAATCTTTCACAAGTTGGCTTTTGCTTTTTAGCTAGTTTAGACTAGCTTAAAAATCACAATTTATTCTAAATTGTTCTATGGCACCACTCTGTTTCTATTCTCAATTTTTTTTTTTTTTTTTTGGCCTACACTCTAGAAAATGGAATAGTTTCGTGTTTGACTCCAAATCGGCAAAATAAATTGTTTTCTTTTTTCTTATTAGCAAAATAAATTGTCTTTCCTATTTTGCTTTTAAGCTTGTCATTCAATAAATTGTTCATGAGGAAGAGGGGGACAAGTAATCAATGCAGAGCAAAAAGGAGGATCTGTCGATCCCAAAAAAGGCTATTGCATTGTTCTGTATTCTGTATAATAATGCATATGGTTTGACAAGTAAAATTTAATGTATAAGCCATTTGTAACTACTAAAGCAAAACGTATGTTTTTCTCGGTCTTGAGATTTCTATACTTTACTATAAAAGTGCACAAGGTGATGCCTTGCCTACAAAATAAGCTACCATAGTATACAGAAAGAGATCGTGTCAAAGTGACTTGTATTCCGATCGAGAAGCTGATGACTATACAACCAATAGCGCCCTCCCCCCTTTATTTTTTATATTTGCCAAACTCATCATTTCTACTCATCATAAATGATAAACATGAGAATAAATTTCATCAGTTGATATACAAGAAAGCATACACTATCTCTAGGGAATAGCATGGCTTTTTATATTAGATGTGCCATGATTGTTTATATAAATGCAACAGAGAGTGATTATAGCTTTAGACAATTACACAACACACTAATCTCTATTTTACGGCAGTCGTTCGATGAGGGCTACAAGAATTCATAAACATCTCCTTTTATTATTTCTTTTTAAGCTCTCTTTTTTCTTGAAAAGATGAATGGTTGTCAGGAATTAAGATGTAACGAAACCAGCTTCCATTTTCGAGGAATTTAAATTTATATAAATATCTAAACAATCTAGTGAAAGCGTTTTATTTATTTTTTGCCACTTTCACGCTCTAAGCGTTTCTTTTCTGATTGTTCTCCTTCTAGAATGGTCGTGATACCCTTAATGTATTTGTTGTACTCAGCATCCTTTTGCTTACGCTCCTTAACTCTTTCGCGTGCAACAAATTGACTATCTTTACGTAATTCACGAAGAGCACCCTTCTTTTCCTTCTTGAGTTGAGCTTCCAGCTTACGTTGTTGTGCACGTTCATGATCAGGATCATAGTGACGGTCCATGGAATAAGCAGTTTCGAACTTGGGCAGGTGTTGAGCAATTGGTATGGGTCGATGAGCTTGCAATTGAAGGGGTGCCTTGATTCGCTTTTCTTTACAGAATCTGATTTGTCTTTCAAGGCGGCCCTTTAAGGTTTCTAATGTAGTCTATTCTTTTTTGTCAGTTTGTCTTGTCTGCATTTCAATCTTCAATCTTACCTTGATGTCTGAGTGCCAAGTTAAACGATCGAGTTGTGTAACAATGTCTAATGTACTTTCGAATACTTCAGCAAGAGCAGGTGTGGAAGCATACAGCTGCAAGTATTTTTCAAATAAAGCAAGTGTTGCTTGGAATAAGGAAGATCGCATGGCCTTGTTGCTTTCTTCACTCACTAGTTGGTCTAATTGGAGTCGAGTAGCTGAAGCTGTTGTGTCTTGGATAGACAGATCTATCTGTCGATCCGATAAAGGAAGTGGGAAGTAACCAGGAATACGTTCTAGAATAGCCTGTTTGGGAGCCAATAAGATGAGACACTTGTTTAAAAAGTTGAGTGCTTCGGGAATAAATCGCTTCGATACAGATTGATACTATAAAATACGGGAATTTTTTTTTTTAAACATTTGTGTGACTAAAACATAAAGAAAACTAAAAATACCTCCAGAGTCAATAAAGTTAAAAACAGACCGCGACCCATATCAATCTCAGTCTCCACATGACATTGAGACAAAGCATGGCACATGAATAATGAAGCTGGTGTAGCAATAGGATGCATTAAATCTGATGTAGAAAACACCTGTCCGATCAGACGCAGGAGGGTCAAGTCTTCTACATCAGGCCAAGCAGACCCTGCGTTGTGCTTCATCTTTTTAGCCATCTCCGCTTGCATCTTTTTCAGTTTACCGTGGAAAGCTTGTGCGGCAGGTTCAGGCAATTGTTGTGCAAGATCAAATACATGAATACTGATTTTCTCCAATACATTTTTAGGCAAAGGGTTGGTTGTAGAAGCAATATAAGCCATATGGTCTACAAGTACATTCAGGAAGTGAGATAACTTTTGCTTGTTTTCAGGAGCTAGCTTGATATGGTACAAGACGCGGATACGCTTGATTACCAAAAGGCAATCTTCTACTTCTAAACCTTCCATGATCTCCAAGAAAGCTTCATGTGTAGTAGGGCATTCGAATGTAAAGGGAATTTCACGCTTCTCGCTCTTGCCTGTTGATGGTTTAGATTTGGCTTTTTTGACAATACCAGATTGACCAAATTCGTTCATATCATCTTCATCGTTGCCAAATTCAAGAGGCTCATCATCCTCATCTTCAATGTCTTCAAGATCTTCGTTATCTGTCTCGTCATCATCTTCTTCGTCTTCTTCGTCATCGTCATCTTCTTCATCTTCATCTTCATCTTCTTCATCTTCATCTTCATCTTCTTCATCTTCATCTTCATCTTCTTCATCTTCATCTTCATCTTCATCTTCCTCGTCTTCATCCAAGACACCATTTTGGATATCTTCAAGTGTCAAACCTTTACCAAGTCGATCTACTTCATCTTCCAATTCAGCCAAGTAATCGTCTTCAAGATCATCACCTTGAGGAGCACTGCTCTTTCTCTTCTTGCTTCTCTTCTTATCATCTTCATCCTCACTATCGGAATCAAGACCTTCCATACGTCTTTTACGAGCACGCTCGGCTTTTTCTAATTTTTCTTTTTCTTCCAAAGCAAGTTCTTCTTCTGTCTTTGTTCTATCAGTGGCTCTAGCACGTTGATCTGTAGCTAACTCAAAGATGGCTTTGTCATAATCGGAATAATCATCTAAACCTTCGTCTGTCTTGCTCTTGGGCTGCTCGTCTTCACTACGTTTAAAGACAGCACTTTGAGAAGGCAGAGGCTTACGAGCAGGCTTTGTCTCCAAAAGGCCACGGATATCAGCCAATTCCTCATCCAAATTTTCACGCAACTCATCATCTTCTTGTTTGGCTAATTGACGTTCAGCCTAAATCTCGGTCTGTTAGATTGCTTCCTTTTTCATTCTAATTAAACTCATCTTACCTTGTGCATTTTACTTTTAGCAATAATCTCCTTCATGATTTCATTCTTTGACTTGGGTCGATCACTGTCTTCAGGCTCTTCATCACCAAAACCACCAAAGTGGAGCTTAGATACAATGTTTTTATCCATTTGTTTGCGCTCGTCTTCATCATCACTCATTCCCAAGCCAGCGTCATCAAAGTCATCCATAGTAGACAAGGATTGACCATAGTGAGTTAAAGAAAGGTCTTCATCATCATCATCCAAATTAAACATAGATGTCTTTGCTGTTGATTTTTGCTTTTCTCTTGTGAATCTTTCCAACATTCTTTCTTCGGGTGTCAATGAGGGGTTGTTTTCACCAAAACGCTTATCAATAAATCCACCTCGTCTGTTCTTGTTCTGCATTTCAACTAGCAATGTCTTCTTACGCTATAATTGAGATAGACATAGTGAGAAGAGAGTCGTTGTTGAAGATATCGAGAAATGACTTACGTTTTCCTCACCAACTTGTTTACTCAAAGTGGGTTTACCAGAACTGCCCTTCATTTTGCGGCCAAGAATTTCAAACTTGGCCTTTTGTGTTTTCTGCTCGAATGGGTTGAATTCACCACGGATCAAAGACAACTTCTTATCGGCATCGTTCTTTCCTACTTCGGAAGGTGTACCTCTCTTACGATCCTTTTTAGATCGGCTAGCTTTTGAGGTTTGACCTATAACACCGGAAGCATGAAGAGATTTCTTGAGTCTCTTCAAAGCAGATCCACCGCTGCTTTTGGGTTGCTGACTTTGTTTAGATACCATTTAGGTTATATATGAAAGAAAAATCACAGGCAGAAGCAAAGATTTTTTTTTTTCGAAAAAAAAAAAGTGAGAAAAGAACGTCACTAATGGATGCTTTAGAGCTTAACACTCCGACCTTGTTTTTTCTCTTTTTCTCTCTTTTTCTGGAGCTGCATAAATGAAGACAGTTGTGCCTATCTCGAGGAGCAATTCATTGTAGGAAGTTTAGCTTTCTTTCTTCATGGGTCTTTTAGAGTACATATATGTGCTTGATAAGTCTGTCATAGTACTCAAAATATATGCACATGATTTTAGTTTTACGAATAAATATCCTGCAAGCATTGTTTAGCTTTTCCTTTAATCGCTTTTAATGAATAAACTTGCAGTGCTTGACATGGGGCTTTCGTTTTTTGAAAAGTCTGTTTTTTTTATCTTATCTTAGTTTCACTTGTAAAACAAACTAAAAGATTAATACAAGCTTCTTCACTTTTTAGAAAAGTAAACAACTTGCGCATTATTTGAAAACTAGTACTACCTTGCAGTAAAGTGTGTAAGAGCGGGCAATATAAACCGAGATACACACAATATAGATGTATAAAAAAAAAAAAGGAGAAGGGGGGGGGGGAAATGATTCGGGATACAGCCCGATTTGGTTTTACGTCATATAGCATTACAACAATAAACTCGGCCTGGGACTTTTTAGAAAGGAGGGAGAGTGATCATGTTGTTCAAGATGAAGGTAGCATAACTGCAATTCAAACAATGACAACAGATGTCTACTTATTTAGCATTTATGACGAGAAAAGGAAAATAAAATAAAACAGAGAGTGAGAGGTAAGTTGGACAAAATAAATGAAGAAATCAAAGATGATGTCAAATCTTCTCCAGCGTTCTTAATTCTTCTGGAAATCGAAAACTAGAGCATAAAAGTAGTACAAATGATGAAAATAATTACTAGAAAAGAAAACTCCCAAGTCTATTTCTTCATCATACACTAAATAGCTTAATAATGACAAATCTAATTTGGGCTTAAGCTCTATTGACGGTAAATCTCGCTTTACAAATAGAGTGTGTACCTTGTCATCATAAACAACACTAGTTGTCTAAACTAAATCTAAAACCTTGGCAACACTTTTTTAATTTATATTGAACGATTTGCACTATTTCTTTTTCTTTTTTTAAACAGGCTGAAAGGACTTTAGACGAACGTTTTATTATCTCATTGGCGGGACGATCGCTATATCAAATATTTGAATCTGACAAATTCAATATCAAGAGCAGCTCTTAAGGCTGTCAACTTTCGGTAATACAAAGCTAAAGAACATGATAGGAAAACAGCCATCAAAACAAATTTGGAAATGAATGAGGCTATACCTTTGAGGACCTCGTAATTCATATGACCAATTTGTCTTTCTTAAAAACAAAAAAAACAACTCCCGATCTAAGAAGAGGCTTTGGTCACTAAAAAAAAACAAATCTGTAAAATTGAGATATGATGGTATTGTACATTTGAGGAAACATGGCTGCCTTTTTCCTTTAATCGCTTTTCATATTCCAGCGCAAGCTATTAATCTTGTTATTTTGAATATATAGAACGAGCAGGCAAACAAAAAAAGGACCCTTGGTGGTTTCTTGTTTAACATAGGGAGCGCCCTAAAAAAAATCCTACCAGTCTCACAAAGTCATTCTATATTTGGACATAGCAATGCGCCGGTAGAATTGTACTCTCAAATAAAGTAGTTGTTGTTATACTAATTGAGTAGTATGGATTTGAGCGTTTGAAGATACTATGACGTTAGTATGTATGCTACAGAGGAGATAGCGGTAATAGTACGCAATTTTTGATCATTTAGATAAGGGGCAACCATTTCTCTCAAAGTTTTTTTCTGTCAAGGTCTGTTGTATAGAGCATTTCTTGTTGTACATAAAGTAAACAAAAACAGCTTAAAAACTCTATCATGTGAATCAGAATCTTCAATAGGTACCTTCTTCTCTTCCAGTCATCCCTATAAAGCCTATCAAAAAGCACCATCAGAACATTGTTCATTGAACATGCTACAAAAATCGACTTTATATTGACAACTCATCAATCAGAAAAGAATAGATCAGTCTTAATTTGCAAGAAAGATGAATGGTATTGTAGCGTAAAAGGAACCAATCCAATTGATAAGCAGAGAATCAGATTAAGCTGTAAGTTTGATTGTCCTTACAAATTGACTTTTCAAATGAAAAAGAATAAAGGATCAGATCTTGTATGGCCAAAGAATAAGAATGCATACAAGCACAACCATTTTTACTCTTGAAACTACTCAGCATTGCATAAAACAGCTAATAATGGGTTTTTTTGCATATCTTTGCTTTCAAGTGCTGAGAATACATACGCAAGACTTTCAAAATCAAGAAAGAACAGAAAAAAAAATCAATCTGTTGACTACGTTCATTTGGGTGACACAGCAAAAGCATGATTTCTATTATTGAACATTGCCTTATTTCTTCTTTCAGTCGACAAATCTCAAGGTTTTTGGCAAAGAATCTAAATCCTTAAATCAACAAACACAACTTGTTGCTTGAGTCGAGTTTTTCCCACTTGATTTCAAACATGCAATTAGGCATAGTAGAGGAATGTGTTGAATTTGGCTGGTATTTATATGCCAATGTCTTTAATGAAAAAAAAACAGCAGTGTATTCCCTTTTTTTTTCTCCCCTTAGACTATAATAATTTTCATTTTCATTAAGTATACACACCAACCGAAGTCAGTGCCAAAACCTCCCAAGAAGGAAGGAAAAGAAGGCAATATATAATACGCCGGCTCACATTGAGTATGGCATGCTGTCCCGTGCAGCGCTACCATACAGCAATGATCATGAGGCGGATCCCTGTTCAAAGGGAGTGCAATAACAATCATCGTCATCCTCCGGTTAACTTGCATACTTAGCGCTTCACGGGAAGGAAACTAAGTGCGTCGCCAAAGACGATACATAACCATTTTTAAGAGATCAGGTGTATGCAGCTGCCCAACAATGAACAAACATACTCAAGCGAAATTCCTTCACGGCAATGAAGCCGATCATTAGAAACTTGGCAGAGCTCGACTCATCAGTCCGCGTTACTATCACAGCTAGAGAGCTGCCCAGTCCCAAACGTACTATAATCAGAGTTAGGATAAAGAAACAGAAAACAAGAGGGAAAAGGTCCCTTTTTATATCTTTTTTGACAAGACCAAATCACATGTTATTTTGACTGCTAAATTTTTCTAGCAGTCCTTGATGGGACTTGCTTTTTCGTGCTTTCCCACCCCCTTGTGCTTTTTGATTTCTCCTTATTATTTTGTAGGAAAAAAGTAAGAAGAAGCAAGAAAAGTAAGAAAGAGTAAAGAGCTACAAAGAAAGGATGCAGATTTCCTTGACATTTACTTTACTTCAATAAATAAACTCCTTTTTAAAAAAAAAGCATGGATTATAGTGATACTTGTCCAACCACTTCAAGACGTTGGTCAGTGCGCATAGACTCCGCTTCAGGTTCTGTTTTTTTTATGCCCAAGAATTTGAAAGGCTCCTAACCTGCTCTCTTATTCTATTATATGAGCATCACAAACTCTTTTGTTTTCAAAAGGGAACTACCGGGAGGTTTAATTTGGTTGAAGTTGTCACGCTTGTTTAAGATGGAGGTTGTCACACCACCAAGGTTAATCTCTTTCTTAGACTTGTTTTCTTACAGTGAGTGGTTAAACAGTCAAAGCTGGCTATATTCTGAAAAGAAAAAAAAAACACCAATATGATCCGTGTTATGACTTGAAGCATTATGCATAGAACCAAAACTAAAAAGGTCTTTATTTTCTCTTCTAGTTACAGTGTTGGAAAAGAACCAGTCAGGACCTCGACATCAGTGTCCATAAATGCCGAGATCGCAAGCGAATGACTTTGCATATGGGCACTGTTGGGAATGCAGTCAAACCGGATGAAGATCGAGTGTAGATAATTAAGAGTTTCATAAAAACAACGCAATTGCTCTGGATAGCCAAGATAGTACCACTGATTGTGTTTGACCAGTAAAAGAATATAGTACCTATCAAATAAACCATATTGATGAACAATTAAGAATCTTTTAGCAAAGGTGCCAAATTCAACAAACATCCAATAAGCGATATGAACGATAGTTGCCATGAAGCCAAACTAAAGAGACATTATAGCTTGTCTTATTAAAAAAGCAGCAACTGATTTGATTGAGCAAATTAAAAGTAAAAGTTATAAGGCCAACTACACTCTCAATGCTGCTGGCTTTCTTACTGGTGTATTTTCCACTAATAATCACACGGTCGAAAATGCTATGAGATTTAATAAAGTAATCATCATTGATGCTAATTATGACACAAACAATTTGAAGATGCCATTCATTTGTGCTTTTGGTGTTGGTAATATTGGAGGTTTGACTTACATTACTTTCTCAGATATTTTTGCATGAACCTCGAATGAGAAAGGAGAAATTTATAAATGGCTGTTAAATAGTCTGCAAAACGCCTTGCAAAGTGGTTCCTGATAGTACTGTGTTTGTAACTAACAAGTGCAAGGCTCTTTTGAAACTCTTCAAGAGAAAACAAGAGATTGTTATGTATTTGGCACCTACTCAACAGCTTGGACGAAAACTGTAACTTTGCTGTGTTCAAGGACAAAACTGATGCTGAAAAGTTTAAGAGTCATGCCAAGAGACCGACAAAGATGAAAAGCTACGTTGAATTTCACGAAGGCAAGAGATTAGCTACAGTAAACGCTTTTCGATCTTGTGAAAATGACTACAAGAAAATAAAATTGCTCACAGATTCAATTGAAGCAATGTTAGCCGAACTCATTATTGCTAAAGACGAAAAAGTATGGCATCTTGAAATGGATCTGCCTTTAGCAGCTGAAGTTCGAGCTATAGGCAGAAAGAAGATTGCGAGACATTTTACACTTCCAAAAGACCATGCTGTGGTATTTTTAAACGCTCAAATCCATACTAGTCAATTAGTATAACAACAATTCTACCGGCGCATTGCTATGTCCAAATATAGAATGAATTTGTGAGACTGGCGGTCCCTAAGGGAGCTGTTCTTATAAAAGAGATTGAGAAAGTACTAAAAGAATAGGAGAGGTGGAGTTCATTACAAAAGCATTTGCTGAAAGTTGGAAAATGAAAAAGAAATTTTAGACAAGTAGAGAGTTTAATGAGTTATAGAGCTAAAGGGGCAAGATCAGCGGATGAAGACTGGTAAAAAAAAGGACCAGCTACTGTTCTAGACATCATTAACACGAACTAACATGCTCTTCTATCTTGGTGTTCTCCATAAGGTTCTAATAGCTTCTAGCTACTGAATATACAAGTACAATTATGTTATATTTATGAAAAAGTAAAGTTAACCATGAGCTTGGCACTTAGCATATCACTAGAAGTATAGCTTTCGATATTAACTTTACTGCCCTCCATAAGCCCCCAATTGAGAATCCACAGTCACAGGTGTTTGGTTTGAGCCAAATACACAAGTTTCTTTTCTTCCTTATTATTTTTTGATTTCCAGCTTTGCGGCGTCAACCCTTGTTCCAGTCTTTATTTTTTTTTATACGAAAAAAAAAGAGAAAGAAAAAATGAATAGCTCACGCCAACTTTTCACCAGCATTCGTACATATGCAACCAAGAGTAAGACAACCAACCTCAAGTACAAGTCCAGTGTACCTGTCGAATATACCACACTTTCTGACGGCTCTATCTTTATTGAGCGTCAACCTGTTGTTCATCCCAGCATTCAGTCTCAAACAGCTCCACTTTTGCGCAAAACTGCACCCAAGTCCAAGTTGACAGATTCACAAATTAGCGAGTTGCGTCAACTGAGGGAATCGGATCCTACCACATGGACAAGATCTAAATTAGCAAAGAAGTACAACTGTTCCGAGTTATTTGTCGGTATGGTCGCACCACTTAAAGAAACACCTGTCGTTCAGGAACAAGCCAACCATGGTTACAGGCGTCAATTGATTACCGAGCAAAGACAAAAGAGAAGAGCTCTTTGGTAATTTTTTTTTGTATGATTTACTTTCTCGCTCTCTCTTTTCCTTCTTCTTTTTTTTTTTTCTCGAAGCTTAAAAAAATGGAAATAACAAAAATGTATAGTAATGATTTAGAGCAATAGTAATATATTTGTAAAACAAAAAAATAAAAAAAAAGAAAGAAATTAAAGAGAAAAACAAATATAAGCAACTGTCTTTTTTGGATTGTCATTTCATGCGTTTTTGTAGTTTTTCCCCTTATAACAAAAAAAAACACGTAGGTTGGATTAAAGCTCAGCTTTGATCATTTTGTGCAAGGCGCGTTTCTCCCTTTCTTTGTTTTTTTTTAATTGTTTGTCTTCATTAGCAACAATGGCACAAAAAAGGGCTACTTGTTATATTGTCAATACATCATGTTCTATGTCTGGAGACCTCCCAACTGCGCTTGAGGTCTTGATTGAAAACCTTGAAGAAAAAGTACAGTCATTCTATCGAGTTTCATCAGCATAATAATGGAAGATAAATTATGATTAGGTGCTTAGTGGAAGAAAGACAGATATGGTCTCTGTTCTTTTGGCAGGCACACCAGGTAAATACATAACATATGCCATTCTAGGTATGAGTTACTTATCCATCTTTCTTTGTTGTCTTTTTCTAGAGACTAGCAATATATTGTCTGATGAAACACCGGATCAGTATCAGCATGTAACTGCTTTGTGTCCTATATCAACACCAAGCTTGAATCTATTGAGAACATTGAAGCAAGTAAAAGCGTCTCTTGATACACAAGTAGATGGTAAAATCACTCGACAATGAAACAATTTCTATTCATTGACCATTTTTTTTCTTGAAAGTGCTTGATGCTGTGATTGTAGCCATTCAGATGATTATATTACATTGCCGACACTTGAAATATGAAAAACGAATTACGATTTTCACTGATACTAAGCAGTCTATAGATTGGTTGGATTCGGACTATGTAGTGGAGAAGATGAACGAAAGCGACATTCGGCTGACTTTGATGTAATCAATACAGAGCATGTTCAGTTTTTATATATCAATGCTGATTGATTTTCTGTAGTGGTTCTGACTATGCACTTTATTCGACCTTCGATTGTCCCGAGACAATCAAGTCAAACTACGATCAGTGGCATTCTCTGGTTGATAAGTTAACTGAAAGTGAAATCATCAGCTTGCAGGAAGCTTACGAGATGACACAAGAAGATTATGCCAAAGAAGTTCGACCAACGCCAACCTACCGAGGTTTTCTTCGCTTAGGCAATGCTCATCATAGCGATAGCAGTTTGTCTCTGAGTATCAACATGTATTTGCGTACAAAGGAACTTAAGCCTGCCTCAAGTTCACGGGCTTCTGCATTAAGTGCGGACTCTAAAGGTGAAGTAGAGAAAGAATCTGCCTATACAATAGATATGCCCAATGAAGAGGACGAAGACATGGAATCAATTATAGCAAAACAAAAAGAGATCAGCAAAGATGAACTAGAAAAGGCCTTTAAACTAGGCAAAACAGTAGTTAAGATTGCCGAAGAAGAATTGGAGTTTCACAAATACAGATCGAATAAAGACATGTCGATTCTTGGATTTATTCCAGCTGCTACCTTTCCTCGTCACTATCTTTATTCCAACGCACATATCATTACATCTGGCACAAATCATCCTATAGAAAGTAACCGAGGTTTGACTGCTTTAGCCTATGCTCTTTACGAAAAGGATTGTCTGGCTCTTGTTCGCTATGTCTATAGAGATGATTCTGCACCAAGGATTGGCATCCTTATGCCTGAACTCATCATAGGCTCAGAAGATAAGCCAGACACTCTTTTGTTACAGTTTTTTGATGTATGTATACAAAGACATTAATCAGCCATTTCAAAACTAATTTGTATTTTATTTTGATTCCTAAAAAATAAGGTTCCCTATGCTGAAGATATCCGAGATTATAAGTTTAACACAATCAAAGATGTAGACCAAAATGATATGAAGGGTGAACAAATGATGCATTCTTTAGTGGATGCGATGAATCTGGATCAATTAGGGTAAGCAAAAAAAAAGAAAAAAAAAAGACAAGCAGACTTATATACTGGATTGGTGGGGGGTTTTCTTCAGAAAGGACTATTTACAACCTGAGGATAATTTTAATCCCATCTATTGGCGGTTTAACAAGACCATCAAGACAAAAGCATTAGATCCAGATGCACCTATACCAAGCATTAAGCCGAGTCATATGAAGCAATTTAAAGTAGCACCTGAATTAGAAGAGAAAGTAGGTGACATTGGCAAACAATTGACTGAATACTACAAGGTGAAGAAAGGTAAGAATTTTAGAAAGCCTGTCTTTTCTTTAACTAATCGTTTTTTTTTATATAATTTAGTTGCTGAAAAGACAAAGAAAAAGAAGAGACGATTTGATGACATGGAAGAAACTGAAGAAGCTGCTCAAATTGCCGATATCCAAGATATTCTTGAATCTGTCAAAGCCAGTCATCAAGGTCAAAATGCAACAGACTCTGTTCAGCCTGCCATTCCTCAGACTTCTCTCTTTAGTCAACAAGTCGATCAAGTAGGCATGATTACGCCTGTAGATGACTTTCTTGCTTTGGTCAATCAACCTTCTGCTACGGACATGGTTGATATTGCAACAAAGCAGCTAGTTGAGGTTATTATGAAATTACTTGAGATTTCATTTGGTAACCAGAATTATGGAAAGGCCATTCAATGTTTAAAGGCACTTCGTGAAGTTTGCAAAAAAGTAAGATAGTGAGAAAAAAAAAAGAACAATACCTAGTATCTAACTGTGATAAACAGGAAGATGCAGCCATGGTTTATAATAGGCATGCTCAAGACTTGAAGGCCTGGTGCCAGTTGGACAACACTTCATCGCCTCGTCGACAGTTTTGGGAAATGCTTAAATCAGAACGCTTGGGTTTAATTACCAATCAAGAGTGTAATGATACTGATAATGCTCATATGACACCAGATGTAGCAGAGCGGTTCTGGAACGAACAAGAAGATGCTGTTGCGAGCGAGAAACCAGTGGAAGATCAACCTGTTCATTTTGATGCAGATGAATTGGTAAGCTTAACAAAACTTGATTGTATCTTGTTCTAACATATTCTTTTTTTTGTTTGTTTTGATTGTAGGAAGATATGTTTTAATCAATCTGTTTGCCATTTTCTCTTGTGTATGCCTTTTTCTTCACAACTATCTTTTAACATAACACACATACCAAACTATTGTCATTTAAGAGAAAAGTAATTGTCTTCTCTCAAATCGAATTAAGCCTATAAAACTTGCCATTATTTTTCTCAAGAGATACTCATCAAACAGTTGTATATTCATGTTTGCAGAGCTCAAAGGAGTTAAGCCAAACTTTATCATACATGTCACTAAAGTATACTCAAAAAATAAGCCTAACCTTGAGAAGTATAAGCAATGTTAAAAATTTACATTGAAGTGACACAAAACTTTGTAGCATAGCAACCAATGTCATGTCAACTGTTTGTTGAACGAAAGATTGGAGATTTGTCTTTTTTTTTTCTTGATCTCTTTTTTTTGAGCTTATTCAAAACAAGATGTAAAATGACTGAAGGAGTTTATTGGCTTTGCTTTTCATTTCGATCTGTTCCAGGCACTATTTTATTTATCCAAGTTGTGTAGCCCGATTGGGGTGTTTCGTTTATCATTCAAAATCGTATAAAAAAAATTTTAAATGGGCGAAAAAAAAAGAAAGAAAAAATACCTTCCTTTCTATTAGAGTCATGGAGAGCATGATAGCATCAGATAGTAACAAAACTATGTTTTGTGTAGAGTGTAACGACCAGGAAGTAAGCAGTGACATGTCTCGACTTTCAAAGATTGTATTTGCTAATCGTCAACAGGCATCTATCTTTTGTGAGCAATGTGACGAAGATTTTTGTGAAGTGTGTCATGGTAAGCATGTCCATATTCCGTTTACCGAGATATCTCAATAATTTTTTTTTCGGTTTATAGGTATGCTTCACCGTACTGGCAATCGAAAGTTGCATACAGCCAAAAAATTAAATTCGCATTATACAAATGGAAGTGACCATGCTACCAACGTGACAACTCAATCAGACTTTACTGATATTGAAAAAGTAAATTCTTATTTGACTCATAATGATCATCCGTGGTACTCATATTTGATGTTAGCCAGAAAAGCAAAATGATGATACAGTCATGAAGCAAGCATTGATGGAAATGGACGGTACAATCATCAATAGCAATGGTCCTACTTTTGGAGATTACATGACAAAGAGGTAAAGTGAAGCTATGTAAAATCGAAGTAGGCATATTTACTTATTTCTTAAAAAAAATGCAATGAAAAAGATCAAAAACAGTACCCTTGCGACTTGATTCAGAAGAACGACAATATTTGCGATTGTAAAGAATACGGATAAGACCTACTTGGTAATTATCACTCAACTCCCTTCTTCTTCTTCTTTTTCTAGACTAGAGGCAGCATTGAATGTATCTGAATACACAGACAAGATTGATATTATTTCTTATTCAAACAAGGCCAAGCGAATTGTTGGACAGATCAAAGATTTATGTGCTATTCTTTCTGGCCTATTAGTTGCTGGCGACTATAAAACAGGCGCACAGTTGTTTGCCAGTAGAACAGTACGCGAGAATGAGGCTATTTTTCAACGCATTTTTGAAGTAGGAAGAAGGTAAAAAAAAAAAAGAAAAAAAGTAAATTCCAGATTTTGTATGTGACCAACCCCTTTTAAGACACAAGATTATGAACCCAGAAAAGATGCGATCTACCTATGGTAAATTGATGCATATGTTGATGGTAAGACAGATCTTGGTGGCCTTAATCCAAATTTTTTCAAAAAAATTGACATGTAACTTTTTTCTTAGGATTCTGTCATTCCCGAAGTCACAGATTATCTTGGATTTTCGTGTGTCATGCCAATCAAGACAGTCTATGATTTCTTAAAGAGTCGTGAAAGCATTGATGTATTGCACGATGATAGTATTGTGTTGGCTACTCGAGAAATTTCCCCTGATTTCAAAACAAGAGACCAAATTGATGCTGAAGTACAACGCAAGCAAACGGCGATTCGTTCTATTTGTGAAAAGTATGCGAATGAGAGAATTAGTCAAGAAGAGATTGAACGCTGCTTACTGTCCATGTCAGACAACAATGCATTTCTTATGGCAAACAGGTAAAACAATAATAATTATGGCATACTCTTTCGACGTCCTTATTTACACACAAAAATACCAGAGATCCTTGTGACAAAATGTTGAAATATTTGTCTAAATATTTTACACCTCATAAACATGATCATGGCTATTCTTTAGCTATTCAAAACGGTCGAAATGGTCATCGATTAACACATTCTCACTCGGCACAATATACTTATGTTCATCAGTCTTTGACTCTATGGCGTGAAATTATGAATGAAATGTTTATGCTTTGGAGTATGGCAGATGAAGATTTGATTTCACCTAGCGCCTATCGACTGACGAACACAGGCCAAGGCTTGCAACGTATTCAGCCTTGCCCTCATGTGTCAAAGGCAATTCATAAAATCCTTAATAGAGTGCACAAGAAATGTGGTTCATGGGTGGGCAGTAGTGTTGTCCATTTGGGCGATAAAAACGTACCCAACTCATTCATGTTTATTGATAAAGTAAGTTTTTTTTATTCTGCTCTCTCTCTTTCTCTATACTAATAGTAATAATAATCATAGTATAATCAAGTGGCTCGTATTTTGACACCTATTGTCAGCACATTAGATAAATTAGATTCTTTTGGAAATGATGTAGATCTTTTAGACTATGTAAAGAATACATATGGAAGCATTGAACAATGCAAAAAAGATATTTTATGTAAGTACCTAAAAAAAAAAGAGAGGGAAGGGTGATTCTATTGCCTATCTATTTGACCCTTTACTGATGTTTGTTTAGACGATTTGTTTACGCATGGTTTTGATGGCTCTGGAGGTGATAACTATTTTGATGCAGGCAGTTGTATAGATGGTCGTTTGACTTCTGCTTGGAATTGTAAGTGAAAGCTATAAAGTAGTCGCGTGTTACTTATGATGCTGTTTAGGGTGTTCAACTATTGAAAAGAAGAAATTCTTTCCCATCTTTCTAATGACAGTAAGTACCAAAAAAAATGAAGGGGAGGGCATTTTTCTCTTTTCCTATTTTTTTTTTTGAGGTTTTTTTTTATCTGCATTGGAGAAGGAGTAAAATTTAACACATTTATTTAGGGCTTTATTGGATTTGATGGAAGTGAATGGTAGAATATAAAAAGAAAAGCTTAATCAAATAAAAAAAAAAAGGTCTATTTCCTCTCCCCCTCCCCCCCCCCCTTTGCCCTTCTTCTTTTCTTTTCTCCCTTTTAATTGAATTGTTTGTATTCCCTTTTTCGTTGATCCCTCATATGCCAAACTGTTGGCTCTAAATCGTTTATTGATTGCTGAGGGAAAATTCTCTTTCTTTTTGTTTCGAATTAAGCATATTCAAAGAAGCCTCCTCTCACCTGAATATCAATCTCTCTTTGGTGACTGCGATCTTAGGAATCCTTAGATAGGGTATATCACATTAAGAAAAAAAATAGGTTCACATAACTGATAAGACAGCATGATATTCTTTTATTTACGAGATACTAATGACTTCTTAAAATAGACAGTTAAATAGACTTTCTAAAAGACAGCTTAGTGATGCATGTACAATAAATTAGCTTTCTAAAAAACTATAATATAGGAGCAAGTGCATTCCCCCCATCATGTATGTCAAATCAATGGTTTCACAAAATGATGAATGATAGAGGGATGTGCATTACATGACACACACACATCATGTTTATATTAAAAGGATTTCTTTTTTTTTCTTACTCTCTCATAAGCATCCCTAAAACCAATTGAGGGGACAGTTTTGCTATCTCTCGTATAGTGTTTTTTTTTCTCTCTCTCGTTTTATTTTTACAATCCATTGTATTCATGTCACTATGAATTTGCTTGCTGAAATCAAATTTGAACTCATCTGTTTTCATGCATGACACAAAAAAAAAGGCCTTTTGCACTAAAAAGGAAATGAAAAAGAGGGGCCCGAAATAGCAATAATAAAGAAAAGATAGGAGTTACACTCAAGAGAAACAGTAAAGGAGAGGTGGACTATACAACCAGGGTATACAAAGACGCATGTACTTGATCCAAACCCCAAGATACATCACATTTCTTTATCTATCTTTATAAACAAAAAGGGCAAAAATCAATCTATTTCAACATTCATATAGTCAAACAGCCATCCCTTTTCTCGCTTTTATTTTGAAAATAAAATAAAAATAAACTGATGATTACCACTGGTATTTTTCTTTCTCTTTCTCTCTCTTTTTTTTTACCGCATTTTCTCTCAAGTTTCCCTCCTTGTTTCTTTTTTTGTTCTTTCAATAGAAAACGAATAGCACGATTACATAAGCACACCAAGTACAATACACAAACCAAGTTATTTTCTTTTGTTCCTATCAAATACTCTTCCAAAGCAATAATAAAGAACGCTGTAACTCATTTCTACTTTTCTTTTTTTTATAAAAAAACCCCGATTTTATTGGTAAAGAAAGCATTGGTTTGATCAATGGTCATTTGTCTGCTATTTCCCCAGCTCTCTTATCTCTCTCTCCCTTTTTTTGTTTGTGTTACATTTTTATTAAATTTTGTTATCACTCCCTACCCTTTTTATATAAAATGCGATTTGTGATGTCTGAATCCTAGGTATCCTAAAGAAATTGACAGTAGCTTCCAAATGGGGGATCATTTGCTATTCATCCAATCGCCTTTGCAGAAAGCTTATTTTTCTTTCCTATTTCTTCTTAAGCTTTCACTTCCTTTACTATAACTGTAGTCTAACAAAAAGCAAGAGAAAGAAAAATACATCTCTACTGGTGCCTAAGACCACAGATGAGCTCTGACTGATCAAGCTTTATATCTTGAGTTTTTTTGGCATTCAGCACACTATTTAGAGTAGGAAGTAGAAGTCAAAGTGCTCATGTAGAAAAGAGATGATTCAGAAGCAAGGAAATTAAAGAAAGAAAGAAAGAAAAGGTTTTATGCTGAAACGAGGGCAAGATGAAAGCGATAGGCATGCCTTGAAGATAAAGGAGCTTCAGCCTTTAGGTGAGTCCAAAAGGTGTTTTTTAACCCTCGTTGTTTATCGACTGTTGAACTGTATCTTGAATTATGATAAGATTGTAACAAAAAAAAGCTCTTGAGCAACCTTGGTACCTTTCACACATCCAATGCTTTGGTTTGATTGGTGGGCTCTTATCATGCAAGTCTATTCCAAGGCATTCGATTTCTTTTTACAATAGACTGAGTATAGATCAGTGTTATCAGCATTTGTTTGCCTTTGTAGGTAAGCTTTATGCTAGCTATATATGTTGCTGAGTTTTGCTTATTCACCAAAGACCCGGATTTATAGGCGAGAATGAATAAGTTACATGTCAAACTTCTTTATACTCGAGCATGCTTTTTTTTCTTTATTGTTCAATAGAATGACTTGGGCTAATCAACATGTAATAGGCCAAACGCTTCAAATCTATCATTACACGATGATAAACACATGTCCTTTAATTCAAGAAACAAAAACTCAGGGTTTGTTTTTTTAAAAAAAAAGTGAATGACAAAATCTATTTCAATAAACTAGCATATAACACATGAGAACAATAAGCATGAGTGTTTGCTACTTTTTTGAATAACTTTACACAAAAATGACTTTATCTAGAAAAAAAAAGGGGAGGGGGGGGAATAAGATAAAAAAGAAATAAAGTGTTGATTCTATTGATTTATTAGCTCTCTGTGATTGGGCCTTACATTGATTGTTCTTTGATACAATTGAAACTTCTGTACTTTGTGCAATCTATTTCTGGAAACAGTGCAAACCTATGCTTCCATCAATAAAAGAGTCAAGTGATAGTTTATACCAGTCTGCATAACACATCTGTTGTAAACAAATTCAAATTAATTCTCTTGACTTGGTTATCAATTTAAGGGCCAAACAATGTTCACTCTTTCTCCCCTTACTTTCTAGAAACAGGACCCACAGTCTATTCTATGGCCCATTGAGTGATTTGACTCCGAACTTTCGTTAGTAGTTTGCACTCCTTAAAAAAAAGATATGTGAATACACTACTTCTTTAAAATGATGCTTTAGAATGTCTTGTTGGAAATGACATTCTATCTTTCTTGCTCAAAATAAAAAACCGTCCCTTCTACTCCTTCTCTTGTCCTCCCCCCCCTTCGCCCCCTCTTTTTTTTTCACTTGCTTTTTTAAAAGAACATGTCGTTTTACCATTTCTTTTTAAAGTAAGCTTTTTTTTTGAGACTCTGTTCAAACATTGAAATTACAACACTCAATTAGTCTTTTTTTTTTTTGACGAAATGAACATCTTTGCTCCTCTTTTTTTTTTTTGATTCGCACCCATCCCCCCCCTTTTTCTTTCTATTTCTCTCTCTCTTTTTTATATCAAAAAAGTAAAGCTTTCTTCCCTTAAAGAGGAATATTTTTCTCAGGTATTTATTTATGTCATCTTTTTAGATTTGTTTGTTCCCCTCTTCTTTTCTTCTTTCATTTCTTTCTCTTTCTATATACCATTGATTTTTAGTAGAAATTGAATATACACCATGACAACACATTATCTTTCTCAAGCCAATACTTTGGATCAAAAACTAGATGAACAATATCCATTTGACATTGATCTCTTCCCTTTACGTCAATTTCATGATCATCGTCATGCTAGAAATGCTACTTATTCACCTCTTTCTTCCAATGCCTCACAGGCTCATCATTATCTATTTTTGCCACCTCCACCGCCACCATCCTCTTTTCAATCTTATCCGTCAATTCCCTTGGTATTGCAAGAAAGTAAAGATTCAAATGAAACAATTGGCAACACTATCAGCAAGCAATCATCGAGGTAACTTTTTTTAAAAATCTCTTTTTTAAGCATGTATGGTTTCAAAATGAGTGGCAATTTCTTTATGCGTAAAAAAAAAATAATGGTCTAGTCAGGATATAATGTAAACCTAAAAGAGATAGAAAAGAGAAAAAAAAAAGAGGATAAAAAGGGGGAGAGAGATAATTACATGTGTTTATTGAGGATAAAAAGAGAGAGTGTGTGAAGAAAGCTAACAAAATAAAAAAAACAAAGAAAAGAGGGGGGGGAAAGGGGATCAAATAGAAAGCAAAGTGAAGTGGAGTGATGTTTGAAATCATAAACAAAACTACATGATAGAACTTGAAGGTTAATTTAGCTTCTTTATTGATAGAAATCTTCGATTTGAAATAGTGCTTGAAGGTAAGCCAAGAAAAAAAGAAAAGAAAAGGGAAATAGACGCAGATACTAAGAAAGAGGGATGATTTTAGCTGCTACTGCGGTAACTCAAAGAGCTGAAGAGACGACCATCACTTATCTAAATCGAGGTCAAAGTTATGGTGTTAAATTGAGCGACAAAGATGCACAAAACGAAATCATTACTAGCACTATTTCTATCACATTTCATTCTTCTTCCCATCGTCGTACTGCCGAGAACTATTGGAAATCTTGGATACACCAACAAAAGCAAGAAGAACCAAGAGCTATTGACCTTGGTAATGCTCTATAAAATCAAGTGCTACGTTTTTTTTTAATGTTCTGTTGAATAGATACAAATCAATCTGAAGGTCTATCCGAAGTCAGTTTTCCTAGTTTTGATAAGATTTCGTTCAACTGGAATGGTCGCTTTGGTGCCAGAATCTTTGTTCGTTTTAACTGTCTGTCTACTGATTTCTCAAGGATCAAGGGTGTGAAGGGTATTCCTTTGAGAGCTCAGATGGAAAGCCATGTGCCGAAAAACCTTGGTTTGGGAAGACAAGAGATAAACGAAGCTTGTTTCTGTAAGGTCAAGCTGTTTAGAGATAAGGGAGCTGAGCGCAAGAACAAAGATGATGCCAAACAAATATCAAAACAATTAGAAAAAGTCTATGGTAAGCACTCATCCTCTTTTCTGGGAACGTACTCTTATTCTATTGACCATTTAAGGCAAAGCAGACGAAAAATCATTGCCCTTGATGTACAATGTATCTTTACCCTATTCTGTCCTTCAAGAAATACCCACCCCATTGACTTCAGATTCCAGTGTGGGTGAAGTACCCACAAAAAAGGCATCTAGATACCATACACGCATCATGACAGCACCCGCTCCCTCTCTCATCTATCGATATCAACCTGACCCTCTCTTTCAGCCCAAAGAAGAGGTCTATGAATACCTTCCAGACCAAAAGATGGCTAGTCTACCCACCATTGATACAAACCCCTTTTATGCTGCAGATGATTTATCAGATAACACAAAAGATACCTTGTTCCTTCAAGGTACTGAGCTAGAATCACCTCCCCTGACAGCGGATACAATGTATACCCTATGTGCCATTCAGCCAACTCAGCTAGATGCTTCTCTCACCATGCCCTCTTCATTACATGATCTCACTGTCAAAGACCCAACATCACTTCTGAATGATCCAACTGAAGTGCATACCCATTTTGACCTACCCTTTGTTTCAGAACCCATACAGTCGATCTATGATGTATTTACGCCCGAAGAAATTCAGCATTATCCTCTCAAAACACCCTATGCACCCTCAGATGATTATTTCTGCTCTCCAGAAAACCCACGTCGTACTGAAATGAGTATTTTGCAACAGCAGCTTCAACAGCATAATCAAAAGGCCAGTCATATCATTCTAAGTAGCAATTCTGCTTCTGATAGACTACTTTCTACCACAAAAAAGAAGAAAAGAAGAAGCAGTAAGCTAACTACAGATAGTCCTGTCAAGTCTGTTGCTTCAAGACAAGATGTACATAAAAAGCGTAGATGTAGTACTTGAAAGAGCCAATCAAAATAAAGGCATTCCTTCTGCTTTTTTTTTTCGTACACTATTGCTGCAACATTTTAAACCCAATCTGCTTCAAAATAATCATAAATTTATTTCTTTAGTCCTTAACCAACTTATTGTGATGGTAGATGACCCCCCCTCTTGACATTCACATGAATCCATATTAATCGCTTTCTTTTTTCATTTGTTCGAAACACACACAAACATACACACACACACACACACACAGCTTCGTTTTATACTCGTTCAGAATCGACAAGGCAAGACGAGATTAGCCAAATGGTATGTTCCTTATGAAGATGAAGAAAAAGTCAAACTTAAAGGGGAAGTCCATCGTCTGATTGCACCTCGAGATCAAAAGAATCAAAGTAACTTTGTCGAAGTAAGTCTCTTTTGTCTATCATCAAGTACAAGCGTATTCAATGAACATTAGTATCGTAATTATAAAATTGTCTATCGTCGATATGCTGGTCTGTTCTTTTGTGTATGTGTGGATGCCAATGACAACGAATTGGCTTATTTAGAAGCAATTCACTTCTTTGTTGAAGTGTTGGACGCATTCTTTGGCAATGTGTGTGAACTCGATTTAGTGTTTAATTTCTACAAGGTAAGCATTGTGTTTAAGAATAGTACCTTATTTAAATATTTTCTTTTTCCAGGTCTATGCTATTCTAGATGAAGTGTTTTTAGCAGGCGAAATTGAAGAAACCAGTAAGAATGTTGTCTTGACTCGATTAGACCATTTGGATAAGCTAGAATAAATACAGTTTTTATACCCACTTAATTAAGCCTGTGTATGACACATTTCTTAAAAAAATTGTTCTTATTATTTTTTTTTTTTTTTTTACTTTTCTCCTTATGTCTGTTTATAACCATAGACCTATTGCGCCTACCAATCCAACGCGCCTGATGGAACTGTTGGATGCCATCAAGATAGAATATGACCAACTGAGTCAAGATGCTCAAGTCATCAAAAGTCAACGAGATGAATATGAGCGCAAATGTAACTTTTTATTGTTATTTTGAAAAAAAAAAAAGGGCTCATAACTAAACTCCTTTTATAGTCAATAGTCAAATACAGGAAATGAATTTATTTCAACAGACTCTGTTAGACTTGGAAAGAACACAGTTGGCGTTAAAGAAACAGTAATAGTAAAAAAAAAATAAAGGACTTGAAAGAAGAAAGAGAAAGAAACTGACAGCATCATACTAGATATGAAGAAGAAGTTGCTCGGTTAAGACAACAGTTGAGTCAATTGCAACCGGGTGGTTATATACCTAGCAATAGTGAACCAAAGACATCTTTACCCCCTCCTCCGCCACCACCTACCTTACCTACCACAGGCTCACCTCGTGTAACAATGCCTCAACAAATAACCCATCGTACTAAACCAATCTCTCAAATACCACCCCCACCACCACCATCACAAACAACACCATCGCAGAATATGCCCTTGAATGATATCGACCCAGAGACTGTACCTGATAATATGAAGGTAGAAGGATCTGATTGGTTTGCACTGTAAAGTAATTCATCTACTCTTATTTTTTTTATCCTTTAGTACTCACTATTTCCCTTTCTTTAAATAGGTTTAATCCAAATGTACCAAGATCTTTGGATGTACGTCTGTTACATACATTTGATCATGACAGTGTAGTCTGTTGCGTCAAGTTCAGCTTGGATGGTCGACTTTTCGCTGCTGGATGTAAGCAGGCTACTTACATCTATGATTCTGCCACTTCTACTCGTATAGCGCAAGTATATATATATATATATTATTTCAATAGTTAACATCTGTCTATAGCGTATTACAAGATGAAAATGTCGGAAAGGACAATGATCTCTATATCCGATCCATTAGCTTTAGTCCCGACGGTAATTTCTTGGCTACAGGTGCTGAAGATCGTTGTATTCGAGTAAGTTAAAAAAAAACCACTGGTATTTAGGATCATGGTTGAAGGCTCATCACTTTAAATAAAAAAAAGATTTGGGAATTAAATACAGCCAAACCACGTATTCGCTGTATATTAACAGGTCATGAACAAGACATCTATTCACTCGATTTCAGTCGCGATGGTCGTATCCTTGTGTCTGGTTCAGGAGATCGTACTGCACGTATATGGGATTGGATGGAAGGCAAATGTCTACATACCCTCAATATTCAGGAGCAGGAAAAGGCAAATAGTGACGCAGGAGTGACCAGTATTGCTATCTCTCCAGACAGTCGATTGATTGCCACCGGTAGTCTTGATCGCATTATTCGTGTTTGGGATGCGATTAATGGACAACTGTTGGAGCGTTTGGAAGGTCATCGCGATAGTGTCTATTCTGTTGCATTCATGCCTGATGGGAAAAGCCTGGTCAGTGGTAGTCTCGATAAATCGTTAAGACTATGGCAATTAGGCAACACAAAGACATCATGTATGCAAGTGTTTATGGGTCATAAAGACTTTGTTCTCTCAGTGGCAACTACACCTGATGATCGTTGGATTGTCTCTGGCTCTAAAGATCGTAGTGTTCAATTATGGGATCCTCGTACCGGTCAAACACAATTTATGTTACAAGGCCATAAGAATTCTGGTAAGCCCATATTATTGTTTTTTAGAGAGAGAGACTGACTTTTTTCTTTTCTATTTAGTGATATCTGTGGCTACAAGTCCTGGTCGAAGACCTTTATTTGCAACTGGGTCAGGTGATAACCGCGCTCGAATTTGGCAATATGATCCTTATCCTTCCTCTGCTTAAGTCTATTACTATCGGTTTCTTTATTTTTTGTTTTATTTGTTCTGTTACTTTATTAAAAAGAAAAAAAGACTATAGTTGACTATTCTTTATGCTTCCAATTTCGAGTCTGACATCGAAAGGCTATCCAAGTTAGTATTCTCGCCACATCTTAGATGTGTACTTTGAGCTATCATAGATTCTGGATATCGACATCGAAGGAACCATGATGATATACGATCAACAATAATCTAGATATTATAAATCATCTTAGCTTTTGAAAAGTATAAATAGAGAGATAATTTAGAGAAGATTCACTTTTACTTTTGTATTGGAATAAACCCCTTTAAATCTACTTGTGTTTTTTTATTATTATTTTTTAGCTGTAAACAGTACATATATATTTTCAGTACTAAGGGAGAGGGCTGGTCCCACTCCCAATGAGATCCGATGGCTTAAGCTTAGTCTACTGCTCTTGATTACCTCGGGAGAGGGGTGACCTTCCCCCAAACCTCCTCTCAGCTGGTTTTTTTTTAGGTCCAAAAGCCATTCAGGTTACGTGATAGTGCTTGATTTAATTCGAAATTTCAGTATAAAGACTTTGTGGATTGTGGATTGTGGATTAGTGGGTTGAAATAAACGTAAGTATTTTCTTTCCAATCTTTCTTTGTATAAAACTAAAGATATTCCAGTGCCTAAGACTCGATTAAAAGTACAGTAATTTTAAGCATCAAAATGGAACAGTTAATTTTTTTTAAAAAAAAACAGTGGACAAGGAAAATGTTTATTACAACTCTGATCAGTTGGCAAGAGAGTTCAAAAGAATGTCGTAAGGGAGTACCTTAGACTTTTTCAAGTTTTCAGGTAACTCCCTGAAACAATTGGTGGTATATAGATTGTGGATGTTCACCAAATCTTCTACGACAGAAACAAGCATTGTAGCCTCAGACTTCAAAGCAGGGAGAGCAAAGGAAAACAGTTCAACTGCCAAGTAGAAGCCATCATACATGAGTTCAAGCATGTACACCATTACTTTTTGGCCTACAGCTCTAAAAGACATGACGCTTTTCTTGTTCTTCTTGTCAATTACGTTCTTACTAAACAGCATCACTCTGTACAGATCAAGGCATTGGCCCTTCTTGTTGGAGCTGGCGCTCTTCAACTCACCAAACAAATTGCTATAAGACAGCTTGTCATCTTCATAAACATCACAGCGAAAATTAGGGCGAGAATTGTCGGCTGGGCTACTTTCATGAACCAAAGCATTATATCTAGAGAAAAAGAAAATAAGCTTCAAGTTGAGACAAGATAAAGCTATTACTTACGGCAGGGGATTGACACCTTGTTCTTTGAACAATGGCATGAGGAGTGGGTGGATGATAGTGCTGGCAAGGGTGTACTCATTCATTTGTTTTTCACTGTTCTCTGGGAGAAAAGACACGCTGTAGAAGAAAAGTTTGAGTCTCTTTTTTTTTTGTTTCTTTATATTAGGGCAAACTTACAGCGACTGAATTGCAGCGATTGCCTTCTTGGTTGATTGGCAGGCTGCGTTTCTTCTCAAGGTCAAGAATAAAAGATCACGATCTTCATCGTCAGAGGACTATGATTTATCGTTAGTAAGCGGCTCGAAATGTTGCTTAAGTTGCACTTTACCTTCAGGCACTTGATTGTCTGCATGATGATCTCAGGTTCAACCTCAACATGTTTGTAAATGCTCTTGACGTGTTTGTAAGCATCCTTGAGCTGACTTTTATTGAAATGCTTCAGTAAGGATTGGCTCATCAGTTTGTCTTCTTCCAATAACAAGACACCAGACAACGACCTAATAGGAAAAGAAACTAGTTCAATTGTTGACTATACAAAATAATGTGTTTGATTGATAAACATACAAGAGCTCGTTGATGTCTTTCGACATTTTTAAGGAGCCATCATGCTCAAGACAGTATTTGAGCGATGTGCTTTGGTAAGCAGCGAACAAACCAGAGAAATCCACATCATTCATCTGCCATTTGTTTACAGCAGCAACAGGCTCAAAAGTGAAATCTTTCATACGAAGCGACATGCTATTATAAAATTGAAAATATTAGCAAGCATATAAACAAACACTTGTCTACTCTTACTCGGGAGACTTTCGCTTGAGACCTGTATTTGAAGTGCTCAGTTTCATTGAGCTAGCTGCCTCGGTGATGCTTCTTGTTGTAGTGCAAGTTGAGGCAGTCTGCTTTTCCTATAGACACGCGTTAGTGTATTTTAAGACATCAAACCATATTTTTGATTAGCCCTTTTGATAAGCTTACTTCAGGGTTGTGCTGGTAGTAGAGCTTGCACCAAGTTCTCTTGTCAATTCTGGATCTAGTGTCAGATGTTAGCTTACATGACATTATTTTGCAACAATAGCTGATTGTTACCTTTTCATAGATCCATCAGGATGTGCTTCTGCAAAAACAGAAGCAAAGCGAGACTTCCAAACCTCTAACAAGGCAGGGGGGGGGGAGTTAACACCAGGTACTTTCCAATCAGTCATGATTGCTGGTGTAAATTTTGTAACAAATCCTTTGAGATTAGGATTTTCAGTTTGCATATATGCATAAAGTTCTAATGAGAAGTCTGTCAATAACCTTTCGAATGTGGCAGGCGAATTCATATTACCGTTGTATCCAGGGTAGTGGTTCATTTTCAATATTAGAATAGAGGTGAGAAAGGGACAAATGCCTTCAACACCAATGTTGGCTTTTAAGGAACACTGCTAGCGAAGTTTTTGAGACCCAGCTGTGTAGCGTCGGAACTTTTTTAGATTCTTTTTTTGGAGCAAGCCAAATATGGGTTGAAATAGGCCTAATATGGATTAGACTTAATGGGGGTGATGGGGGACTAGATACTACATTTAGAATTGAATGGTTACATAGAAAATATGGCTTTTTATTGGATTAAAGATTAAAAAAAAACTTAGCTGCCACCAGGTATCGGACGGCTCACCATTGTAAAACAAATACCACGGTAGGAAGGATTGCTTTAAGATACAAAGTAAGCGAATTATGGCTACAAGGGCCTACAGCCTACTTGCGTAGTATCTTAAAGTAATCCTTCCTACCCTGGCATCTATTTTACAATGGTAGCCATCTGATACCTAGCGACAATCTGGTATATATGAGCTGCTAATTGACTTTCGTAGTGGCAGAGTGGCAGAGATATTACAAGAGTTTAGAGCAATCTATTTAAAAGAAAGTGTTAATAATTGAACTTTTCTATTCAGGGTATTACTTACATCAAGACCATAGGCGAGATAACTCACATATCAGTCTATGTAATTAAGTTGTGTTAGTGAGTGATATATTTTTGTAATAAAAACAAAATTTACCAACACATCTTGACATCGACATTACTAGAGGAAGTTTAAGCGAGCAAAATTAGTGATCTGCTTCTTGTTACAGTAAAATGACATAGAGCTTGCGCTTGTTATAAGGAGCTTGACCTGCTATGAGTGTGTTGTGTTAAGAGATCATAGAGTCAAACATATTGTACCAAAAAGAATAAAGAAAAAAGAAGCAATTTCTTCTACACAGTGGCAGTTTTTTTTTTAATTTTTTCTAAGTCATTTAAAACCCAAGTGCAGGCTTTTTCTTAGTGATACACAAAAAAGAAAGGATTTTAAGACTCAAAAATTATGCAGCAAGCGCAAAATCAAAAGAAGAAACCTGTGTATTCATAGCAGCCAATAAAGTCTGTTTTTTGCTCATTTTAAAGCTCCATTGACTCTCAAACGCTGTCTAAACTCGTATCACACAAAGTTTTTGATTTATAGCCAATTGCAGTACGTTATTCAAATTTTTGTACACTTATATACCATACTTGGATGAAATCTCGCTAGGAGTGATTGTTATAGGAACGACTGCCAATTGGATTTGAAAATTCGCGAATTTGATGTGAAAATACGATACAGTCAGACCTATTGAATTTGGCGTTTCATAAAAAACAATGTCGCATTTGCCAATATTGTTTCATCTTAGTTTTGGTTGTACGAGTACCTATCTAGATGAAACAATATTGGCAAATGCGACATTGTTTTTTATGAAACGCCAAATTCAATAGGTCTGACTGTATTTGGCTGTAAAAGCAATAAAAACCAATACAGAAACGCAATGTTTTTACTCAATAATTACTAAAACACTTATGGGCAGGATTAGTGACGATTCGAGCTTAGCTTGTTGTATATTTTGGCTTATTTCCTGATATTTAAAGAAGTATGTTTCTATTGATTAAATGATCTTAATGCAAGAAGCTTTGTTCATGACTGTGTTCTACAATACTACGCTATATCAAGGCTATAATCTGTACAGTATTTAATGCAATCTACAGTCACACACAAAAAAGATGCGTTGGGAAATAATTTTTTTGAAATGCCGAGAAGCATACTGTATCATGCAATAAACATAGTAAGCCCAAGAAGGGCTCTTGTTTTCTCAAATTCAACAGAAATGTAGCTCAAGTCATAGGGTTAAAGAATTAAGACAAAATTTTTTTTTAATACTTGGTTGGACCACCATTGGCATCGATAACTGCCTGACAGCGATCCTTCATGCTATCGACCAAACGTGTTGCAAGGTCAACGCTGATCTGCCCCCAGGCTTCTTTCAGAGCCGACCCCAATTGCTCAGCATTGTTTACGTCTGGCCTCTTTTCTTCAATGAGCTTATCCAATGAGCTCCAGATATGCTCAATTGGGTTGAGATCAGGACTTTGTGGTGGCCAGAAATCAAATCGAGGGATTTGATGTGTGTCTTTCCACCACGTTGCATACGTACCTGTATGGCATGTAGCGCCGTCTTCTTGCAATATAAAGTCCTGATCCTCCTTCTCGCTCAGCTCAAATAACCATGGCAGGAGGTTCTTAGCAAGGATGTTGACATAAACATCCTGATTTACAGAGCTATCGCACATGACTAAAGGCCCGAAACCGCCAGCCCAAAAACAGCCCCTAATCATTACACTTCCTTTGCCCCATTTTGTTGTAGGCACAATATGTTGCTCTTGGTACCTTTCACCGAGCTTTCGGAGCACTCTGGCTCCTCCACGATAACCTTCCACAGTGAACCGTGACTCATCGGACCACACAACACGTCTCCAACTCTTTAATGGCCAATCGACCCTTTCTTTGGCCCATCGAAGTCGTTTAAGCCTGTTTGCTTCACACAGCTTTGGCTTATGAGCTGCGAAGTACGATGCAAAGCCCATATCTTTCAGGTAGCTTATGAGAGTGTTTCTGTGAATGTTGACCTGAATCAACTTGAGCTTGGAAATTATTTGGTTGTAAGAAGCAAAAGGATATCGTCTCACAATCAACTCAAGATGGTTCAAATCTCTTTCGGATAAGACTTTGGGTCGTCCAGGTGATTTGTTTTGCATTGGTGACCCAGTGCTCTTGATTCTGTTTACAACTCTTTGAACACTGGTGCTAGCTACACCAACCATGTCACCTATCTTGGCATAAGAGAAATTTGCTTCCTTAAGCCAATAAATGCCCCACAATATCTTTAAATCAAGATTTTTATTAGGCTTGCGATCTTCGCTAACTGGTTTAGAACTTGAAGTTTTGGGTTTGTTAAGAGGCATGTATAGCTTGGTATGGCTAAAAACGACCACTATCTGGCTTTAGTTCTGCAAGACTTTGTAGCTAATAAATACCTTCGGTATGCCAGCAGTAAAAAAGTGAATAAATAGATACTGGATCAAGGCATCTCATTAGATATGTAATACATCTTTTCCCTAGCTTATTTCTTTGTTGCTTCTTGTTTGCGGCACAATAGCTGTCGATAAGAGTTTCGCTCCTTAATCGAATGTTTCGTTCAAGATAGACTTCTATGCTGTATATCAGCGGAGGATAAGCTACCAAGTAAGTAAACATAGAACTAAAGTTTTGTAGACTGCAAGTAAAAGCTTATATTGAGTTAAGCACAAACAATGTTAGCATCTGTTCATCTCTTCTAAAGCACAAAATTCTGTCAATAGATAAAATGGATATTCACTGAGAACTGTCGACCCCAATGCCTTACAGTAATCAGGAAGAGAATGAAGATGAAACAGGTCCATGACCATGCGAATGCTTAAAGCATAAGGCTAAGCCAAAAGATAAAGTGGATATTCACTGAGAACTGTCGACCCCAATGCCTTACAGTAATCAGGAAGAGAATGAAGACGAAACAGGTCCATGACCATGCGAATGCTTAAAGCACAAAATTCTGCTAATAAATAAATAAAAAGGGAACCTCTGCGAGGGTTTCGATCTTGCAAATAAACCAATTCACTTAGGACTTAAGGAATTTACAGTCACGAACAGAAGGGTTACATTGTTGTGAGCTGAGTGTTCTACGTCAGCTGCGGAAATTGAATCTCTCTCTTGACAAGAGCATTTCCTTTTTAGTTTGCTCTGCCATTACTTCCTTTCTTGATCTGTTAACAATTGGCTTTATCCAATCTTTCCTATTATGTATTATCACCCGTATTTCATTAGTACAAATAGCCCTCATCATTATTTCAATAAACATTGTCCTTATCTTACTCAATCAATTCTGTCTCTACGTGAGTTCAATTGAAGTAATCTCTTTTTATTCTTTTCTATTTTATAACAAATCTAAAGTCCGTCAATTCGGCTTATTTTAACATACAATAGACTATTTAGACCAGAGAAATTATCCTTTTTATATGTTATCATGACTATTATCCAAGAAATGGTCGTGCACAGGTTGAAAGTTCTCTTCTTTCTCTACCATCTGATAAAAAAAAAGTAAAATCAAAATATATCACCAAGAACATATTTCGAACACTAGAAAATTTTCGTCCGAAATTTTCATTTTTAAAGTCGAATGGTCGATGTCATTGTTAATCAAAAATTTAATGAAGACAAGATTAAGAAGCTTGAGATCCTCACAGCTTTAGTCCAGCTTTTTGGCATCAGTGATTGCGCTGCAAAAAAAAAGGTCATGTCTATATTCAATAAGAGGTCGGTTCGACCTTTTCGTCAATCAGAGCCGGAATATATATCTGCCATAAAGATGTTGTCAAAGAAAACAACAAAAGAGGACATTTTATCATAATAGAACTCTTGCAGTGGTACTAGAGCATGAAGAAGATATCAAGGTAGCCTAAAAAGCTCCTCTGAAGGATGTGTAAAGGTTGAGCTTATCATACATGAAAAACATGGAGACAGTGCTCAGCCACTGAAATTAAACTCCTTCATGAGCTTAAAAATGGTTTGTTCTTGGTACAAATTGACAAAATCTAACTACAGATCATTTATGCCAAAATGGTCTCAAAGAAATAAGACTTACTTCTGATCGAACAATACCACTCTTGTTTTGATTCATTGAGTATATCTTGAGAAGGTCAAAAACAGAAGCGGGTGAAATATTCGGTATATATTGTCGTATTTGACCCTGTTACCTACTTTTGATGTCGTCTGAAATTACCCTTGAGTCGTTTTGTATTCTGACTTCATCCAATTTATTTATTTTTTTGTTGTAGAAAAATAAAAAAAAAATAAACAAAAAAATGGGAATTGTCCAATCGCATTGCTAGAAAACGAAAAATTACAAAATTTCTCGCCTGGTGTGTTATTCGCTACTCCTTTTTGGTGTTTTATATGGAGTGTCAAACAAGCCTTTGGAAATGAAGAAAAAAAGAAAAAAAAAGAAAAGTATTGTGACAAAAAATTACCTTGTATGGAACAGCTAAAGAACAACAACAAGCTCTATATGGATGTGCTCACAAACATGAAAATGATACAAGAAGCCTCAAGCAAAAACCGTAGATAACAAGTAATAAAAAAATTACATAGATTAAGCCTAAACCAGTCTGGGAGGGGGTTTAAGGGGGGAGGATCGTCCCTCCCCCTCACGCGAAGCAAGCTCGAGCTAGGAATAGTAGATTAAGCTTAAGCCAGCAAACTACATTGTTGTTGTCAAGATAGAATACCTCTAATTTTAGAAATAAAATAAAACATTATCTCTTTCAAATAACACATACTTAAAGATATGCCAAGAATTCGACTTAGATCTAGGCGTAATGAGAGAACGCCTCAATCAGAAGAAAGAAAGAATCTACATCAGATTCCCTGCAAGCCTTCTAACAAGACAAGCAAGCAGCGCTGAAGACCTTGCCCTTGAAAGTCAGAGCAATACTGCCCCAAACTCTTCCACTGAAACTCTTGCAAGAGATGACATGAGTTCACCCATTCAAGATGTACCTCGAGATGCAACAAATTCCACCGTCACATACTTAGGCTAAACAAGTCGGTTTAGACTTTCCAATGTGGAAAATGAAAGGGCAAGAAGAAGAAAAGAGAATCAACGATCCTACGTTGTAAAGAAATTCTGAATCAATTAGAAAGCGGCAGAGAGACCGAAACAATTACGAAGAAGGAAGGTTGTATCGAAGAAGATATAGAGCCGAGCATACTGAAGAAGCCAGACAGTATAGAGCTGAGCATATTGAAGAATATACTGAATATCAAAGAGACTACCGACAAAGACGACAGACACCTTTGAAACCCGAGGTAAAGTTTTTTTTAAAAAAAAAGGACATTCGTTTTAACACACAGCATCATATTCCAGATCAACTTAGAATGGCAAGCTATTACTAATGAATATGAAGACTCAATTCGTCTTGGCCTTACTTTCATTTGCTTTTGCTACGAAAATCTTTTCTTTAAGAGGAGCACATCACTCAAAAAAAACAAAGCTGCCAACTATTGCTTTGTCTCATGGCCTTCATTTTCCCAAGAAAGTAGAATGCGTCAACAAGCTCAGTAGACTCGAAGAAAGACTAGTAGCACCACGCCATATCTTCCAATCTTTGTGGACCCATAAAGGTCTGCATGGTCAGTTCAGAAGTAAAGGTGCCATATTCAATGTACCTGTCAACGTTGATACCTTTGTATCTCCTTTACCAAGAAATCTTGATGATACTTCGACTGTACATGTTCACTTAGCAAGAAAGATGACTTACCTTAAGAATTATATGCAAGGAGTTGTCAAACCTGACTATGTTTGGACAGCAGTTCGCTACTTGCTAGGAACTCCTCTCTACATTGCTCATGATGTCGATGTTGTTGATGAAGAAGAATGGACTACTCGCAATCTACGTCAAGACGGTTCAAACGAATCGGTAGAAGTCAATGAAGATGAGCTAGGTGACATATTTGAAGAAGACTTTGGTCCAGATGATGATGAACAAGGCTCAGACAATCAAGTCGAGACCAATGAGAATAGTGGTTCTCAAAATGAAGAGCAGGTTGATGGAGTAGATGAGGCCAATGCAGGAGTACAAAAAACTTTGCTTGTTGATAATAACACTGTTCTCCGTATAGCCCCAGCAGAAGGAAACACACCTCTTTCCATTATTATGGATCAAGACTGTGATTTTTTGGCTTTCCCCAAAATTTTCTTTGGACAAAAGTTGGTCACAACATTGTGTGTATCTTACCAGTCCATGGTCAAATCAATGACTCGTAGTTTCGATAGAAGAGTTGCAAGTCGTGCTGATTGTCTTTTGTTTTTTGATCGCAAGATTCAACTGTTGAAGATGAAAAGTAATTTGAACATCATCATTCGAAAAAGAACAATGAAAGCCAACGGTGAGGACAGCGAACGAGCCATTACAGTAGATGATGTATCCAATCCGGAAAATGTAAATGCTTTGTTGAATCTCGATCAAGCGTACAAGGTTTTTACTGGTATTCGTTCGTCAGTCAGCTATTGGAAAGGACAGAAGCAAAATGTTATGGCTATGATTGCACAAATAGGTATACCAACTATCTTTTTGACTGTTTCAGCTGCAGAAGCATTTTGGCCTGAGCTCTTGGTTATTTTGAAGAAAGTGGTTGACAATGATGTTATTACTGAAATTCAATCAAACGAATTGAGTTATGCAGAAAAAGCCAGATTGATACAAAGCGATCCAGTTACCTGCGCTCGCTACTTTGACCATAGATTCCGTGTCCTTAAAAAGACATGGTCTCATGAAGCAGGTCCTTTTGCGGGGTACAAGATCAAGGAATATTATTATAGAGTAGAATTCCAACAACGTGGTAAGCAAAAAGAAAAGTTCTTTAAACATATGCTTATGGCTAACTTGTGCTATTTTAAAGGATCTCCACATATCCATATGCTCATTTGGTTGAAGGATGCGCCTGTTTTCAACAACAAGACTGGTACTGAAAGCAATCAGCAGGAAGTTTGCGATTTTGTGGATAAGCTTGTTACATGCAAAAGAGAATGGGATGGAACTCCTCATGCCAAGAATGTAGAAGAATGCAATGAGAATACGTGGAGAACTTTGGTGGATAGTAGACTTTCTCACAAACACACTCATACCTGTATAAGAAAACGAGTAGGAAAGGAAGTTTGTCGATTCAATATACCATTTCCACCAATGAAAGAGACAAGACTATTGACACCTGTAGAAGATCTTGAGTTTACTGCTGAAGGAAAGAACAGATTGAAGGCTTTGAACAAAAGAATCAATATGTATCTTAATGACAACATGTCCAATTTGACCCAGTCAAATATGTCATTTGAAGATATCTTGATTGAATTGAATATCGCAACCTACAACGACTATCTCGATGCTCTGCGTATCAACCTCAAATTAAACAAAATCTTTATCAAGCGTTCCACTGATGCAATTGTTACCAACAACTATAATACTAAAGTTTTTGGTCTTATGCGGTCAAACATGGATATCCAATACATATTAGACCCGTATGCCTGTTGCGAATATGTTGTCAATTACATCAGTAAGGCCTTAGGTGAAATTTTTCAAAAGCACCGCAATAATCCTTCAAGCAAAGCCATGAGCATGCTGGGCTTGTTGATAAATACTTATTACAACACAAGTGAAATATCTGCCCAGGAAGCCTGCTACAATTTGCTTGGTATCAACATAGCCGAATCGAGTACTGTAACTGTACACATTCCAACATCAAGGCTCGATAAAAGAACACGTACTCTTAAAAGTGGTCAGGATTTAGTTGACTTACCTGCAGATTCGACTGAATGGTATCAACCTGGATTAATAGAACACTATGTTGCTCGTCCGGATGAGCTTTCGCACTTAAATTTGGCTCAATTTGCTGCATACTTTGAGTTTTCAAAAAAAAAAAAAAAAAAAAAAAAAACCAAGAAGACAACAAACAAACAGACCTGATAAAGAAGTAGAGAACGAAGACAATGTCCCTGATGAAATGTTAGAAGAAGGTGCTGCTGTTGATGCCGGCAAGATATTTACCTGGAAAAACCAACAAGGTTTTATCAAAAGAAGAGGAAAATATAGGGTCATTAGATATTTCAAAGGAAATATCGACAAAGACAGGAACGACTACTTTCGTATTCGCTTGATGCTGTTTAAACCATGGAAAGAAGAAAAAGCTGAGATGATTGATGTTGACGCTGAACAGGTTTTCTTGCTAAACTCAAATGCAATCATGGAGGCGAAAAAAGAGTTCAGAACCATCAGTGATGAAACACTTGATGGCTATCTAGCAGTTTTGGAAGATGAAAATGAAGAAGATGAAGATGAAGATAATGAGCAACCTAGTCATAGAGTGTTATATTTTGAGAATGAAAACAATTTCAGCAGATATACTCTTGACATTGACGACTCTGAAGAAGGCAATTATCATAGAGAAACAGATGCCAAAAATGATTCGAATTTGGGAACAGGCTCAACAAGCAGCAGGACCTATTGTGAAGAGCTCACTGTGCCTGAATGATTGAGCAATCAAGATTTTAAAAGTTTGTTGACAAAACTCAACCTCAATCAACGGGATTATCTTTGTCATACAATTCACCATGTTCGTACCAACAAGGATCGTACTGTTCGACAAATGTTCAACATAGCGTCATCAAATACAACTTGGAAGTTATATGGACCATCTATCATTTTATGACTGGTGGTGCTGGAGTGAGTAGGAGTATGCTGATCAAGATGTTGTTTGAAGCCCTTTCTCGTGAGCTTGACAGCAATACTGAAAGAGACACGCTCTCTCCCTCCGTTCTTTTAACCGCTCCGACAGACAAGGCAGCATTCGTAATTGATGGCCTGACTGTGCATCAAGCATTCCACTTACCAATAAATCAAAATCACGGCAACCAAAGTCTCCCCGAACTTTCCTCTGATGTTAGTCATTCTATGTCTGTTGGTCTCAAAGATCTGAAAGTAGTCATCATTGATGAAATCAGCATGATATCTGACAAAATGCTTTCATATGTTGATCAACGATTGAAGCATATTTTTGATAGAGACCTTCCCTTTGGCAGTGTGTCTGTTATTTTTGTTGATGACTTTTTCCAACTTCCTGCTGTACAAGTCAAGAACGTTTATCCCAGCAACGCCAAATCCAAAGATCTGTGGCACCTATTTAAAACGTTCAGACTGACAGAAATAATGAGACAAAGAGATGATCAATCCTTTGCCATCGCACTAAGCAACATGGCTGCAGGATCCATGACCTCCGATGATATTTGCTTAATTCGAAATTGCGTGCTAAGACTGACTACTGAAGAGCTTCAAGCCTTCAATGCACATGCTTCAAGAAACAGAAATGACACGAATTCTTCTCATGACAATATTGATCTACCTAATCTTCCTCTTCCTCTTCTTCATCTCGATCACACTACTGGAGCCCAAGATACTACCAACTTTTTTGTAAGTGCAAGCACCGATAGGAACACGAGGGGTGTATGCCTATTCAAGACCAATGAAGAAGTTCACAAAGCCAACAACAACATTCTCATGTCTATGAATACAGAAGGTGCAGTTTCTGTTGCTTTTGATGGAGCTACTGGCATGATGTCGAGTCAGTCTGCTGTTGATCATCTAATCCAAAATGCTGATTAGCAAAAAATTTGGCAATTTGAAGAATGGCGGTCTCATCAAAAAGTTGCTGCTCAAAATAGGTGCTAGGTACATGATGACCAAGAATATTAATACAAGCGATGGCCTTGTAAACAGGGCAACAGGCTATCTTATGAAGATAGATTACGGAAGAAGATCCACTGTCGAAACCAATGCTGAAAGCTCGAATCAACAAGATTCCGGACCAGCAAAACCAATGAGATTGTGGGTCAAGCTTGAAGAGAATAGCGCAGGTTTGAAAATAAGAAGAAGGCAAGAAAGAATTAGAAGACTTGCAAGTATAAGTGATGATACCTGGGCTATGATTGAGCCCACAGTCGGCACCATCAGCAAGAAGAAGGATGGCTCTCTAAGTCTTCAAAGAAAACAGTTCCCCGTTGTGCCTGCTGAAGCCATGACTGTTCACAAGTCTCAAGGTGGCACTTACGACTCTGTAGTTGTCTACGATATTGGTAAAAAAAAGAATGGCTAGATCTGCATTGTATGTCGCTTGCTCAAGAGCAACTACAGCAGCTGGACAAAAGATTATAATCAAGGACAACAAATTCATTGCTCCTGCACCTATTTGGGCTGAAGAACAAAGCGGTTTGGTTGAAGAACTACGAAGACAACATTCTGTTCAGTTGATACCTACATTCAATCATCTATCGACACGGTCGCTCAACAATGATGACATCCAAGTAATTTCATACAATGTTGAGGGTTTAGGCCCTAATTTTAGGCAAATCACATCTGATTCTGTATTTCTTTCTTCGGATGTACTGCTGTTGAATGAGACATGGACAGAATCAACTAACGAATTTGTGCTGCCTGGCTTTCAGATGCTCTCTACTGTGGATCGAGAATTGGGCTCAAACCAGAAGATTGGCTCAAGATGCTATATATCTGACAGACTCTTGGAAAGATTATTCTTAGCTCCTCAAGCTTACTCTCGTCTTTTCCAGTCAGGCACATGTATAATCAGTGTTGCTGCTGTTAAAGTACAAGATACTTTGTACTGTAGTATCTATGTCTCATCTCGACCGATACTTTCTTTGTTACTTGAAGCTTTACATTTGTCATTTATGAATGATAATGGTTTGAGTAGCGCCATTCCTTCGTCTGTAACATCAACAACAAGATTGAAAACAAACATCTTTGTCAATTGCTATCATGAACCCTTATGGCTAGTGATTTAATTAAAGCCAAAAATTGGCTTGAATAAACATTTTATCTTTTAATGAGAACTGTTGAGCTTTAATTCTGATTTACGGCGTATAAAACGCCATGGATTTGGTGTCTCCGGTCAGCAAAAGCTTTTATTTCCTGGCTGCATGCAAAATGATTGGTTACTGCGAAAAAGACTAAACAAAAAAAAAAGAAAATGCAATACTCTACCTTGTTTTAATCAAGAAGCCATCCTACTTCAATCAAGACAGATGCCTTGCTTGTGATAAATTTGAAAGAGAATATTTAAGGAACTGCTTCGCGTTCTCTCTCTCTCTCTCTCTCTCTCTCTCTCTCTCTCTCTCTCTCTCTCTCTCTCTCTCTCTCTCTCTCTCTCTCTCTCTCTCTCTCTCTCTCTCTCTCTCTCTCTCTCTCTCTCTCTCTCTCTCTCTCTCTCTCTCTCTACATTTTTTCATTACTTACAGAGTGGTATCTACATCAGTAGAAACAAAACTGAAACACTATAACAGCCGCATATGTAGCACAAATAACAACTATATGACAATTATATAAGCATACATCAATTTAGCACATGGTCTGATTTAGGCGGGAGAGACAAAAAGAAGGAAAACAAAAGATCATGCAAAAAGGCGATGATAGCAAGAGATATTCAAATGCAAATGTATTGGTATGAAGCTCATTCTCGCAATCCGCAAATGTACAGGGCCTCCAGATATTTATGTAGAAGTCTGTACTTTCCTTCACATTGCCCAGAATGAAACGCATTTTTTTTTTTTTACCATGATGAAACTTTTGGCATACAGATGTACTTAATTATCAATTAGAATAGACAAACTGTCACAAAAAGATTACACAGACCATACACTGCCTCCTTAAAAGCCAACATTGGTGTTGAAGGCATTTGTCCCTTTCTCACCTCTATTCTAATATTGAAAATGAACCACTACCCTGGATACAACGGTAATATGAATTCGCCTGCCACATTCGAAAGGTTATTGACAGACTTCTCATTAGAACTTTATGCATATATGCAAACTGAAAATCCTAATCTCAAAGGATTTGTTACAAAATTTACACCAGCAATCATGACTGATTGGAAAGTACCTGGTGTTAACTCCCCCCCCCCCTGCCTTGTTAGAGGTTTGGAAGTCTCGCTTTGCTTCTGTTTTTGCAGAAGCACATCCTGATGGATCTATGAAAAGGTAACAATCAGCTATTGTTGCAAAATAATGTCATGTAAGCTAACATCTGACACTAGATCCAGAATTGACAAGAGAACTTGGTGCAAGCTCTACTACCAGCACAACCCTGAAGTAAGCTTATCAAAAGGGCTAATCAAAAATATGGTTTGATGTCTTAAAATACACTAACGCGTGTCTATAGGAAAAGCAGACTGCCTCAACTTGCACTACAACAAGAAGCATCACCGAGGCAGCTAGCTCAATGAAACTGAGCACTTCAAATACAGGTCTCAAGCGAAAGTCTCCCGAGTAAGAGTAGACAAGTGTTTGTTTATATGCTTGCTAATATTTTCAATTTTATAATAGCATGTCGCTTCGTATGAAAGATTTCACTTTTGAGCCTGTTGCTGCTGTAAACAAATGGCAGATGAATGATGTGGATTTCTCTGGTTTGTTCGCTGCTTACCAAAGCACATCGCTCAAATACTGTCTTGAGCATGATGGCTCCTTAAAAATGTCGAAAGACATCAACGAGCTCTTGTATGTTTATCAATCAGCCAACTACCTTGTATATCTGACAACTAAGCTAATGGTTTATTCTATTAGGTCTCTGTCTGGGATTCTGCTGCTTGAAAATGACAAACTGATGAGCCAATCCTTACTGAAGCATTTCAATAAAAGTCAGCTCAAGGATGCTTACAAACACGTCAAGAGCATTTACAAACATGTTGAGGTTGAACCTGAGATCATCATGCAGACAATCAAGTGTCTGAAGGTAAAGTGCAACTTAAGCAACATTTCGAGCCGCTTACTAACGATAAATCATAGTCCCCTAATGATGAAGAGCGTGACTTGTTGTTCTTGACTTTGAGAAGAAACACAACATGCCAATCAACCAAGAAGGCAATCGCTGCCATCCAGTCGCTGTAAGTTTGCCCTAATATAAAGAAACAAGAAAAAAAAGAGAGATACTCATGCTCAATTCCTTCAGTATGTCTTTTCTTCCGGAGAACAGCGAGAAAGATTGCAACGAGTACACCCTTGCCAGCACCATCATACATCCTCTGTTCATGCCATTGCTCAAAGAACAAGGTGTCAATCCCCTGCCGTAAGTAATAGCTTTATCTTGTCTCAACTTGAAGCTTATTTTCTTTTTCTCTAGATGCAATGGTTTGGTTCATGAAAGCAGCCGAGTGGACAGTTCTCGTCCAGACTTTCGCTGTGATGTTTATGAAGATGACAAGCTGTCTTATAGCAATTTGTTTGGTGAGTTGAAGAGCGCCAGCTCCAACAAGGAGGGCCAATGCCTTGATCTGTACAGAGTGATGCTGTTTAGTAAGAACGTAATTGACAAGAAGAACAAGAAAAGCGTCATGTCTTTTAGAGCTGTAGGCCAAAAAGTAATGGTGTACATGCTTGAACTCATGTATGATGGCTTCTACTTGGCAGTTGAACTGTTTTCCTTTGCTCTCCCTGCTTTGAAGTCTGAGGCTACAATGCTTGTTTCTGTCGTAGAAGATTTGGTGAACATCCACAATCTATATACCACCAATTGTTTCAGGGAGTTACCTGAAAACTTGAAAAAGTCTAAGGTACTCCCTTACGACATTCTTTTGAACTCTCTTGCCAACTGATCAGAGTTGTAATAAACATTTTCCTTGTCCACTGTTTTTTTTTAAAAAAAAATTAACTGTTCCATTTTGATGCTTAAAACTACTGTACTTTTAATCGAGTCTTAGGCACTGGAATATCTTTAGTTTTATACAAAGAAAGATTGGAAAGAAAATACTTACGTTTATTTTAACCCACTAATCCACAATCCACAATCCACAAAGTCTTTATACTGAAATTTCGAATTAAATCAAGCACTATCACGTAACCTGAATGGCTTTTGGACCTAAAAAAACCAGCTGAGAGGTGGTTTGGGGGAAGGTCACCCCTCTCCCGAGGTAATCAAGAGCAGTAGACTAAGCTTAAGCCATCGGATCTCATTGGGAGTGGGATCAGCCCTCTCCCTTAGTACTGCAAATATATATATGTATATATATATGTATATGTATATATACATGGAAAATACAAGAGAAATCACAAGAGAGACTCAATATAAACCAAGAATGGTGCAATCAGTCTAAACCATTCTTTACATCTTTACTGAAAAGCGAATTATGAAACCCCTCGCCATGACGTTAATCGATAGCATGTTTCCTATACTTTTACTTCTTTTTTTTTTTATATAAAGAGGTCTTCCTCATTTGCTTCAAGTTATTTATTTGCCTTGCTTTAAATCAATTTCAACTTTTGCGCCAATAACTTCCGAATTGACTGTATACACTTTTTACAAGTCTGATTAAACAACAAATACATGATCTGCTCAATAGCACTCAAGCATATCAGCTTCAAGATCATAACGTTGAAAGATTCTATGAAATTAAATGTCAAGAACCCTAGATGGTTTGAAAGTAGATTTCATGCAGATCATTTGGTAAATGGGATGTTGCACAAACAGGGGCAGCCCGTATATTCTATTTACCGAAAACCTCCCGTATTAAACGCAGTAGAATGATGTACGAGTCTATTGTCGGGTATTGCAAAAATACCAAGTGTTTTATACGTTGGCCAATGATTATAGAGAGATAAAGATGAATGTTGCTTTGTTTACAAGATCTAGTATTGAGAAAGCAAGACGCATGCCAGAAAATCTTGATTCCAGTTACAACATCAATGCTCAAAATCTTAGTCTTTGTAGAAAGCATCAAGCCTGGCACTTTGATGATTTGAGAAGTTACTGGTGTGTTCATTAGTGAAGAAGACAACACTCTATACGAGTCCTTAAGGTTGCTTGAAGAAAGACTGTTTGACCGCATGCTGGTGGAGGTTTAGTGATGGATGCCAAGTGAACAAGTAGATCACTACCGATCTCACTCCAACAGCGATTTCATTCATTTAACAGTTTTATGAACAGCATGGCATCTGCTTGTTATACACTGCTCACGAGCCTACCACATATGCTTCATGAGATGCAAGCATGGACTTCTTTTGTAGAAGGAATGAACTGTTTATTGTGACAATTATCACAACTGACATTCAAGAACCGATCCGATCTCAATTGTGTGGGAGGATTATGGAGAAAGGGATTCTTTTTAATATGGAGATAGCAAACATCTCACTCTGTAAGATACAGAAAAAACTCTCCCTTCAAATGAAACACAATCTTTACATGATGAATCTCAGTCGACAGAGGCTCAAATAGGTTGTAAGAATATGTCAGAACCAGGGCTATGTATCAGTTGCAATAGTACAGACAAGATTCACCCGAGTATCTTGAAAATAGGTTTCTATTACACAATAACAACAACAATAGAAAAGAAAAAAAAAGGGGCTGGTTGAGCATAAAGAAGAGGATTCTTATTTCTGCAAAGTAGGTAAAGATTTCGGTACTTCGGGGAACTGCAGTGTCTTTAGTTTCTGTGAAGCTTCTTTCTTTTGCTGTTTCTTTAAGAATTCACGTTGTCGAAGATAAAAGTAATCACGCTGAATAACAAATCGAACAGGTTGTGTAGGTGAAGAAGCTTGCCTTTCCTGCTTTTCTTCCTCTTTCTTTTCCTGCTTTTCTTCCTCTTTCTTCTTTTCTTCTTCCTTATTCTCTTCCTTTGGCTTTTCTTCACTGCTCTTCCTCCAGGACTTCCATGCTGAACCAATACTCGAGACAAGATCGGCAACACTGTCACTTTCAGGTTTTCGGTTGTCTAGACTGTTATCTTTCTTGTGATCTTGCTTGATGGCAGGCTTAGGTCCGCCCAGTTTAGAACAAAAGTTGGTATCGCCAAGATGAGTTTTGCAAGTGTAGAACCAGTCTGAGTTGCTATTGTCTGCTGAAGTTAATACGACATTTGTGAATTTGCTACATACAAAACAAGGTCTTTCTTGTGTAGTTAAGCGAGCAATATATAGGTTTTGAAGGGATGACATAATAAAATAGAGGAAAGAAATAGAAAAAAAAACAGGCAAGTTTCAGAATCATTTGATCGAGAAAATAATAATAATAAAAAAAAAGCACTGACCCAAAACCTATTGTGTCTTGTGATCAAACCCTATTGAGAATAATAAAAAAATATGGGCTATTTCTCTCTCTTTTCTTTCTTTTTTTTAATGGCTACAAAAATGACTTCATTAGAACACCATGAGCCTGATATCATTGATATTCAAGATAGACTAGGCTATCTTGATACTGGGCCTGTCCTGTCCTCTCTTCCCTCCAATTCACACACAATAGCTTCCAATGCACATCTAACCATCAAAGAACCAAAGCCACAACGACAAGTATGGCTGGAAAACAAACGTCTTCTAGCCAAAAGGACAACACCAATCGATTCAGTCCATACTACACCATCCTCATCAAAGCCTACCGTCTCCTTCACTCCCTCCACAAAGGGAAAAGAAGTAGCTGAGGAAACATCAGACGAACTAAAAGAGATGATGGTCTCCAAACTGTATGAATTAGCAGACATGTTGAAATCAATGAATATGGATCAGGAATTCGCCAAGCCTAGACCCAAATCGAATCCCGCACGTCTCATTCGCAGAAAATCAGTTCAATTAAACACTAAACAGGGACGATCCAAAGGCACAGATCATCCACAGGAATCTTATGGTCCACCACAGCGTTCTTATCATTATCCACCTATACCTTCTACATCTCAGCCTTATTATCTTTATTACCCTTATTCTGCTGAAGAAAATGAGGACAGCCAAGCAGTAGAAGAACTGGACAGTTTGGACGATTTACATCTTGAAGAAGAAGATCATTATTATCATGGCTATTATCCTTATCCCCATCATTACTTTGATTATGAAGAACCTCGATTGTCTCGAGCATATCATTATGGGCCACGTAGAAAGTCATTAGGAAACCTCTATGAGGAACAACATTATTATCCTAGCTTACAACGAAAAAGCTCAAAAAACAGTCTTTGGCGAAGACAGCCTATGATAGATCCTCGTTATGACTATCTACCACCACCACCACCAAGATATCGTTGCTCTCCTTCTTATTATTCATCACCTAATGGATATTATGTATAATACAACTTTTTTTTTCTGAAATAAATAAATAGCAACTCTTATTGTTCTTGAAGAAACTCTTTGACACTATAAAAGAAAAATGAGATGATCTATTTAAGAAAAACATACGAAAACATCTCTTTACCTCGGTGCTACACTTTTAGTTTTCAAGAGTGTCTCTTTCCATTCTTGTTCAGGATCTGATAAAAATGTGATGGCACCACCACCGCCTACAGAGACTTCCGTTGTGCCTGTAGACAGTTGATGGGTCATCACCGCAGTACGAATGACCACATTAAAATCTGCGCTACCATCCAATGAAAAATAGCCCAGGCAACCAGAGTAAATGCCTCGGGAACGATGACCTTCTAATCTATCCAAGATCTGAACGGATCGCAACTTGGGTGCACCTGTCATGGATCCAGGTGGGAAACACGTCTTGACAGCCTGTACGCTATTGACATCAGGGCGTAACTGACCTCGAACAGTAGAGACCAGATGATGCACGCGTTCATAGGTCTCTACATGCATCAATTTAGGTACCCGAACCGTACTTGGTTCACAGACTTGAGCCAGGTCGTTTCGGATGAGATCGACAATCATCAGGTTCTCTGCTCTTTCTTTCACATCTTGCCACAGTTGTTGTTGACGTTGACGGTCCTGAGTTATCTGTCTGGCTTGACAGATGGGTCCTTGCATATCACAGGTAAGGTCTTCAGGATCACAAACACAACTAAGTACACGAGCAACTGTGCCCTTGATAGGTTTCATTTCAGCTACATGGTCTTGACTGACCTTGAGGAACCGTTCAGGACTGGATGAAAGAATACCAAGTTGAGGAAACATCAAGAGTGCAGAAAAGGGAGCAGGGTTGTTTTTGCGCAAGTAGCGTGTATAGAGACGCCAGAGGGTAGGGTCTTGAGTATGCTTGACTGAGATGGATTTAGGCAATGTAAGACGAAACCGTGTAGTTAAACAGAGTTCGTAAGACTCGCCTTCTTTGATCTGATGAACACAGTCTTGAATGCTTTTGAGATAGTCTTCATGTTCAGCATCAGGCGTAAAGATAGTAGGATAGAAAGAGACAGAGGGAGAGGCAACTGGGGTACTGCGTGCAGAAGAGGCAGGTGTCAAGCTAATGAACTCGTCTGCCAATTTGCGTCGACGGATCAACTCTGCCACCTGTAACAGTTGTCGTTCTTGACCATCTATCCAACACATAGCATCCTGTGTCTTGTTGTCAAGCCAACCACCCATCTGTGTACCAACAAGACAACAGAGGTACACTTGTCGTTGAACAAGATCAAATACCATAAATCGGTCTATCAACTGAAAGGCAGCATCCGGTTCTTGAGAGCAACGACAACATCCATCTTCATGATAAGGCTGTTGCTCACAATGACATTGCTGCTCATCAGGAACGGAATAGCCTGCCATACTTTCACGCTTCATTTCATACCCTAGGTAACCTATAAGACCACCTTTAAACGAGAGTGTGTTGTGTTCTAGCATGGCGAAAGGTGTGGTAGGCTGTTGATCTAGTACAGGGCAGACTGTGACTTGATCTGATGCCTCTAGTAGATCGGACAGATAATCAAAAAAGGTAGTGTTGGATGGTAATAAGGTTGTTGACTTGGTATCTTGGTTGCGTTTGAGGGTAGTTAGTTGTCGATGTAATGTAGAATAGGTCATGGTCATGGCAGGATCTAAGCTCAGAATTGACATTTGGGAATAAGGGGATGCTTTTCTACTGCTATCAAGCCAACTGATATAGCGCTCTTTATCTGGCTGTATTGACAATAGCTCATCCACAAAGGCCTCTGGATCAACCCAACCAGGACAGCTAGGTTTCACAAGTAATTGAACAGGATTCCGATGTGGTTGTTGTAGAATGGTTATATGATGTTGAGGAATAGCAGCTGAATAAGATGATACAGTGCTATTCAAACAAGCTGTGGACAATGAACGATGTTGCTAATCCATTTTCCCTTTATCAGTTTCTCTCTCGTTTCTTCAATATAAGAAAAAAAATAAGGAGAAAGGGGACTTACAGTGTTTATCATCCATGTCAATGTTTGTTGTTGAAAGTTTGAGATCATACATGCACCATATTCTGTAGAAACAGACTCTGGATGAAACTGAACACCCCAAATAGGAAGTGATTTATGCTGAAATGCCATGATTGTTATAGGACCTTTTGAATCCACAGATGGATGGGCCAGATAATGATGTGTTGATTCCTTTTCTTCCCCACAGTTATCGTCTGCTAAAAAAGTGGCATGTTTCAAGGCATCCATGTCTGCATCATTTTCATAGCAAAATCCAGTCAATATTAAATCATCAGGTAAAGCTAAATAATAGAAAAGAGGATGAAAAATCAGCATTCGTCTCTCTCTTTCTCTCTCTCTCCCATATCTATTACATTCTCTATCCACAACCAATGAATGATAACGAACTGCCCAAAAGGGAGAAGGACATCCATGTAATACATCTTGATAAACTGCTTTCTGTCGATTAGGCAAAAAGACTTGGGACATACGTCCATGCATAATTCTCGGTGCATAAGTTACTTTGCCACCTAAAAGATGGCCAATACCTTGATGTCCTAGACAGACACCAAAAACAGGTCGATGATATTCCTTTTTGGTAGGGTCTAATTGGACTTGTAGCAATTGTGTGCAAATACCGAAATCCTAGATCATGGTTAAATAAAGATGATATATGCATACACATGATCCTCACTTTACGGTAGCATTATCAGGTCTACCTGGACCTGGAGAGATAACAATATTATCAAAGTGAGGAAGTATGTCTTTGACAAATTCTGACCTATTGGCTTATTAGCTTATCAAACAATAGAAAGTGGTAATGTATTACCAACTAAACTGATCATTTCGAATCACTACAACGTTACTTTGATTATCGAAAAGTTGCAGCAGATTGAAAGTATAAGAATCATAATTGTCAATAATCAAAGTCTTGATATGTTTTAGTGAATCATTTGTCGATGGTATCATAGTGTTTATGCTTGTAAAGAAAAAAAGAAAAAAAAGAAGAAGAATAGAAAAATAGATAGAAAAAAGAAAGAAAGAAAGATGTTGATGATCTCTTTTGGTCATTAGAATAAATGCTTAAATCTGATTCGGCCATCTGAGAAACCAAGAGAGATTAAACTGGCGCCAAAAAAAAACTGCATATTAAGTTCGAGAAAAAAAAAATCAAATGGCTGTGGCTTGTTTGTCAGATTGTAAATTCTGGGCATATGGACTTGGTCTCCAAAAACAACCATAAAGAACACTTTAATCTGTATAAATAGTTGCCCCTGGGAGAACTTTGAAATCTTTTCACTTTGATTCTATTGTATTTTTATACTTGCATTGCTGTTATTTTACATTTTTACTTTGTGCGAAATCTGTAGGTTCTTGACATTGTTTGTAAATTATCTTGGTATTGACAAAGTATGTTGGGCCTGCGTGTTACCCCAGATTTTTGAAAACACACTTTTGCACAACATCTTTATTAACGCCCGCAAGCAACAATAAAAAACGCCTTCACTTCAGGCTGTATAATCAACATCATACGTTGGTATTATTCTTTTACAAAAGTAGTCACACATAAAATAAGATAATCAAAAAGTTGCAAATCTTTCGGTGATTGAAATTATTTTATTGCTCATTGTAAGAGTTACACTATTCCTGTAATAATACAAAGAAAAAATCATACACTATGCCTGTAAACAGATTGCGCTTCAAAAGAACTAAAGTGGATGAAAGGAAGACTGAGAATCTAATATATGCTCTTCCCTCTCTTTTGACCTCGTTTTTTCGCAATCTATTATTACATTCAATTACTTCAGCTTAGATGTTCTCTCCTTCCTTTCAAGAAAAAAAAAAGAACTGAATCGTCCATCGTTTCTAAAACAATCCTCATTGACACGACTGAGACTACCAAGGTGGTATTGTATTCCTTGGAAAAAGAATCAGTTCTCATTTTGAGTGCTTGGGTTATGTTGAGTAGAGGGCTGTTGGTATATATTGCTTCTGTCTGAGTTTGTCATGGTAATAGTATGAAATGCATTAAATATGGACCAAATAGGCTGGAATTGTTCTCTCAAATAAAGTGGTTGTTGTTATACTAATTGAGTAGTATGGATTTGAGCGTTTGAAGATACTATGACGTTAGTATGTATACTACAGAGGAAATAGCGGCAATAGTACGCAATTTTTTATCATTTAGATAAGGGGCAACCATTTCTCTCAAAGTTTTTTTCTGTCAAGGTCTTTTGTATAGAGCATTTCTTGTTGTACATAAAGTAAACAAAAACAGCTTAAAAACTCTATCATGTGAATCAGAATCTTCAATAGGTACCTTCTTCTCTTCCAGTCATCCCTATAAAGCCTATCAAAAAGCACCATCAGAACATTGTTCATTGAACATGCTACAAAAATCAACTTTGTATTGACAACTCATCAATCAGAAAAGAACAGATCAGTCTTAATTTGCAAGAAAGATGAATGGTATTGTAGCGTAAAAGGAACCAATCCAATTGATAAGCAGAGAATCAGATTAAGCTGTAAGTTTGATTGTCCTTACAAATTGACTTTTCAAATGAAAAAGAATAAAGGATCAGATCTTGTATGGCCAAAGAATAAGAATGCATACAAGCACAACCATTTTTACTCTTGAAACTACTCAGCATTGCATAAAACAGCTAATAATGGTTTTCCGGTATATCTTTGCTTTCAAGTGCTGAGAATACATACGCAAGACTTTCAAAATCAAGAAAGAACAGAAAAAAAATCAATCTGTTGACTACGTTCATTTGGGTGACACAGCAAAAGCATGATTTCTATTATTGAACATTGCCTTATTTCTTCTTTCAGTCGACAAATCTCAAGGTTTTTGGCAAAGAATCTAAATCCTTAAATCAACAAACACAACTTGTTGCTTGAGTCGAGTTTTGTCTACTTGATTTCAAACATGCAATTAGGCATAGTAGATGAATGTGTTGAATTTGGCTGGTATTTATATGCCAATGTCTTTAATGAAAAAAAAAACAGCAGCGTATTCCCTTTTTTTTTCTCCCCTTAGACTATAATAATTTTCATTTTCATTAAGTATACACACCAACCGAAGTCAGTGCCAAAACCTCCCAAGAAGGAAGGAAAAGAAGGCAATATATAATACGCCGGCTCACATTGAGTATGGCATGCTGTCCCGTGCAGCGCTACCATACAGCAATGATCATGAGGCGGATCCCTGTTCAAAGGGAGTGCAATAACAATCATCGTCATCCTCCGGTTAACTTGCATACTTAGCGCTTCACGGGAAGGGAACTAAGTGCGTCGCCAAAGACGATACATAACCATTTTTAAGAGATCAGGTGTATGCAGCTGCCCAACAATGAACAAACATACTCAAGCGAAATTCCTTCACGGCAATGAAGCCGATCATTAGAAACTTGGCAGAGCTCGACTCATCAGTCCGCGTTACTATCACAGCTAGAGAGCTGCCCAGTCCCAAACGTACTATAATCAGAGTTAGGATAAAGAAACAGAAAACAAGAGGGAAAAGGTCCCTTTTTATATCTTTTTTGACAAGACCAAATCACATGTTATTTTGACTGCTAAATTTTTCTAGCAGTCCTTGATGGGACTTGCTTTTTCGTGCTTTCCCACCCCCTTGTGCTTTTTGCTTTCTCCTTATTATTTTGTAGGAAAAAAGTAAGAAGAAGCAAGAAAAGTAAGAAAGAGTAAAGAGCTACAAAGAAAGGATGCAAATTTCCTTGACATTTACTTTACTTCAATAAATAAACTCCTTTTTAAAAAAAAGCATGGATTATAGTGATACTTGTCCAACCACTTCAAGACGTTGGTCAGTGCGCATAGACTCCGCTTCAGGTTCTTTTTTTTATGCCCAAGAATTTGAAAGGCTCCTAACCTGCTCTCTTATTCTATTATATGAGCATCACAAACTCTTTTGTTTTCAAAAGGGAACTACCGGGAGGTTTAATTTGGTTGAAGTTGTCACGCTTGTTTAAGATGGAGGTTGTCACACCACCAAGGTTAATTTCTTTTTTAGACTTGTTTTCTTACAGCGAGTGGTTAAACAGTCAAAGCTGGCTATATTCTGAAAAGAAAAAAAAAACACCAATATGATCCGTGTTATGACTTGAAGCATTATGCATAGAACCAAAACTAAAAAGATCTTTATTTTCTCTTCTAGTTACAGTGTTGGAAAAGAACCAGTCAGGACCTCGACATCAGTGTCCATAAATGCCGAGATCGCAAGCGAATGACTTTGCGTATGAGTACTATTGAGAATGCAGTCAAATCGGATGAAGATCGAGTGTAGATAATTAAGAGTTTCATAAAAATAACGCAATTGCTCTGAATAATTAAGATAGTACCACTGATTGTGTTTGACCAGTAAAAGAAGATTTCTCATCAATTGCCAGGTAACACCATAAGAGCCTCTCTTATATCCTCATCTGTGCATAGAGGATGGACATCTGATTGGGCAATCTAGTTTTCTGAGCTTCTCATAACTTGACTGATATTTCAAAAGCATTTTATAGAAAGAGGATGACAATACAGTACCTATGTGTCAGATTATCTAGCAAATAAACCATATTGATGAGCAAGTAATAAGAAAAACATTAGATAATAAAAAAGGATTGCAGTAGCCAACATGGTGTTAGTTTAGTTTAATTAAGCTCGTAATAAAATAGATGGATATAATATACATGATAAAGGAGGCAGGCAAAATGAAAGGGCATTATACAGCAGGTAGGGGCTCGTCTTCGTTAGTCAGGGTAACGCCTACAACCGTGACAATTAGAGCAAGAAGAATACTCACCGCCCAAATATGAACAAACATTTGCTAGAGAAAGAAAGAGCGTGAGTCGATATGAAAATTGAAAAAAACAAGAAAAAAAGTAATGGTTACCATTCCATATTTCAGCACATCAGGATCAATTACTTTTGTTAAATTCTTTTGCCCATTGACATCTGCCTTCATGTCAAATGCCTCCATTTTGCCTTGTATCACATAGTATTGATCAATTTCGTACATTGGGACCTGACGAATTTTAAACATATTCCGAATTGTGCAAAATCCTGCTCGCCCAGACAAGATACTCATAGAAAACAAAAAGGTAAAAGGAAACAAGGTAAGACGATACCAACGAGAAGTATGGTTGCTGAAAGTGTAGAGTAGAATCATTGGCACGTGCAACAAGTTAAAAACACCGCCTACATAATGCAGAATAATCCAGCTATAACGCATGTTTTGAAGAGCATGGTGTAAGAAGTTTTTGAGACTGGATGTCTTCATGATATTGTAGATATGATCATGTACATCAGCAAATGCTTCTGGATGTGTTGTTTGACAACCATAGTAAACAGCATGTTTACTCATCCAGCCTTCAATGTTGAGTTCCTTATAAGAGTCGATATGAAAAAATGTACGCAAGACAGCATTGATTTCATCGCGAAACGGCTGGTCTTCTTCTGTCTCATATTCCAGTTCTCTAGGTACATCAGGAGGGCTGTCAAAATCCTGTCTTTTGTGACCAAGCTGTTTCTTCTTCAGTTCATGTAATGGTAGGTTGTAAGAAGCAGGTGTTGGCTTTTCTTTTGGTGGAGGAGATTTAGCTTTCTCTTCTTCTGACAAGCAATTGAATCTTGCACTATAGTCAAGGTACCAAAAATAGAAATCAAGATTTTCACCAGAATATTCTTTATTCAGCAAGTAGTAGCGAAAATCTTGGAGGGAGATTGGCTGACATGTAGTGCCATTCAGAATATGATCTTTATTAAAATACATCGGGTGCAAGACAATGATAGATGTTAGGTTCAAGCAATATAAAAGCTAACAGCATGATTTAGAATAGTTTACCTATATGAACATTTTTTAAATCACTTTTAGATCCTGCGAACCAACGTCGTAAGGAATCGTTAAATGTAGTAAAATATTCTGTCATAGTATAATAATTGCAAAAAGAAAGAAAATGAGGTCAAAAACAAATTTATCCAAACACCATGTATATATATGTAAATCTCTCTATATGAAATCAAAGTTAGTCAAATAATCTCACAAGGAGATTACACTTGCATAAAGGACAAATACATCTCATAGAAACAAAGTATAAAATTAAAGAAAAAACGCTATCTGCTTTATGCTGAACCTCCTAGATATCTCCTCTTTTTAGTATTCTAAGATTCCAATGAATTTTCTTAGGCTTATAAGCAGCAACTAGTTCTTCCCTTTTTTTTTCTCCCCTTTTTCTTTCCCTTCTTCTCGGGTGCATGTTTTGAACATTAAGCTTTCAACTCAAATCAAGTAGAAATTAAAGAGACAACTTTAATTGTTTGCTTTCAAGAATTAAAATGAAAGCGAAATTTATGTGCATATAAAAGAATAAGGATTGTCACAAGAAAAACAGTTTACAGTCCTTGTAGCCAAGAAGTGACTTTGTTGGTTCTTGTCTAGAAAACATCGAATTGATACTTTGATGCTATATATGGACATCTCTTTACGAGTTTTTCTTTGGCCGTAAAGAATAGAAAGTAGACTGATAGTATCCTATAGGCCGCAGATGTATTGAATAGAAATGAACTAATCATACTCTAATTTTCTGATGAATGGGAGAGAGAGAGAAAATTGTTTAGGATTAACAATATGAATGAAGCAGCATGTATTCTTTTTTTTATCGTCTAGTACTCTAAAGATATTTGATGCTTATCGTCGATACATATGCAGGCAGCTTCAAGACCCCTTGAAGAGTTCTTTTAGGGTTTGCTACTAGCATCGGTAAAGCTGTTCTCCTTTTGCATTACCAAGTGTGGCTGTAAATCGATAAATTATGGGGTTGAGGGGGGAGGAGAGGGAAGAATTTCCCTATGAATCGTAGTGCCTCTAGTGTAGATCGTTTGACTTTTTAATTTCTTTTCTTATAAGCAAGTTTTAAGCTATAAAGACAACACTTAGGAGAGATGTAACAACACTTGATGTTAAGAAAATGTAAATAATTGAAGGATGTTTACTTGAAATCAGAGATTCTTCGTAAATTTGCAACTAAACAATTGTTGTTTGATTCTACATAGAGCCTAAACTCATTATTGTAAATACAAGTTCCTTTCCTTTGTCTGATCAGTACTGTATTTGAATTACGAAAATAGTCTTGAAACTGCTGTATATCCAGAACCATTTTGACCACGTCTATAAATCCTTTTTTTTTCTAGACTTTTTACAAACAACAGTTCATTCCAGCATTCTTGCAACCTGTCGTAACCCAGTTGCATCATATCCAGAGACTAGGTCTATCTGTTTGGCAAACATTTGATTGGTCAAGCCATTTTCCAGCATAACGCATGAATGTCATGTTTATATTCTTCTTGAATTAGCCACAGTCAAACTATAAAGGAATCAAATGTATGATTGACATGATCAGGTAATACCAGAAATTGAAATACTCTGTTATGACTTGCCTGCAGCGCCTCAATTCTATAATAATAGAAAAAGTATTTGTACGCTGCAAACTACTTTTGAATATAAAGAATGACACATAATAAAGATCCATCTGATGCATGTATACGAAACACATAGGTAAGTGAAATGATTCAGCCCTTTCTATTATCACTAAAACAAAAAAAAGTAATGGAAATTTAGCAATACCATTCTGTGATTACAAGCGACTAATAACAGGTTTTATGTGTGGCTCGGAACCTGATATGCAGCTCGCAAAGTACAAAGGCTTGTCAACTACAACATGCTGAGCAATCTCAATTGTAACGATCTATCAAGATGGAATTATCTCAACCAATCAAATGCTGAGCATTACAACAGTGAATGGTCAGTTTTGATCACAGCTGACTTTTTATTCGGTGATGACCTGAAAACAATTTTGCTTAGTTCGTTTTAGGTAAGTAAACAAAAGAAAAAAAAAAGGCGTACATCGATATTGAAATCAAAAGAATCAGAGCTCAAAAAGAGGCAATGGAATTGACTGGTTACTAAAAAGATGTTTATGTTGTTTTTGATGTATGGACTATGTCAATATAGTGTAATAATCCAAAGCAGTGAATAGCCTTACGCAATCTGCCTATTTAGGCTTAACTTCTGAGAAACAAATCGACGGTACTGAGCTAACATTATTGTTCCCAGATTTCTTTTCCTATAATAAAAAAAAAACCTTTTGATCTTGTATTTTTCTCATTTTTTTTTTCTTTTCTCGTATTAATTTTTATAGACTATAATGAAGCATTCCATACGATTATCTATTATTTTTGCTGTTATATTAACTTATTGTAACTTGAGTAAGTCAAGACACTAAAGTATTCTGCTACGCTCGATAGTTATTTATCTTTTTCAAATAGCTGTTCTTGCTAAAGGAGGTGGCGGAGGCTTTCGTGGAGGTGGTATAGGTCGCGGAGGCTCCTCAGGCTCAGGCTCTCAGTCAGGAAGTGGACGTAGTGGCTACGGTGGTACAAGTGGCTCTACTGGCCGAGGCGTAGCTGGTAAGTTTTTTTTTTTAATTGAGGTGCATGAATCGTTCCTAATACATATTTTACTTTAAAAAAAAGGCACTGGAGGTACTCCATCTTCTGTATCCTCAAAAGGTGGATCTGGTGGATTTGGAGGTGCACCCCCACCAAGTTATGCCAATACAAGAAGTAATTGTTTTTCATAGAATGACATATAAAACCAAGACTCACAAAAATTGATTTAGATTCATACACAAATTATGCACCTGCTTATAGTGGAGGATACACACCTACATCTAGATATGGTTATACTGGATTCTATAATCCAGCTCTTCCTTACTTTTTTATTATGCCACCTTTCCTCTTCTTAGGCTATCACTCAGCCTATCATCGATACAATCAACAAACAGGCTATTATTATGCACCTCGATTGACTGAACAAGGAAGTTCTACACAAAATGTTATTATCAACGGAACTGCAAATTCTGGAAAAGAAGACAATTATCATTACACCTTCAATATCAGCACAAACAACCAATTCCCTATGGCCGATCATGCTTTCTTTTCTACTTCAGACTATAGTGCACCTGTAGCTGACTTTGTCTATCGTCTTCAATTTTCTCACCTCGTTGAATTTGATGATGCCAACCAAAATGGATTTTATGACACAAACGAAGAAATTCTATCTGTTTCTTCTTTAAGAAACTTACCATGGTCTCCCTTCCAAGTCTCTAACATTACAGTACCCAACAATGCAACTCAAACCTATTTGCAAACTGACACCTCTGCCAATGTGCCTTACAACAGCACCAATTCCACCTTTTCCGTCAAGATCACCTATCGATCAAGCAACCTTCAATTAAATCAGACTGCGCCTATTGTCATTCAACCCAATTCACTTCAATACGATTTTGCTGTCCAAGGCTTCCCAGCTACTGTCGCCAGTACACGCCCTAATGCCCGTTTGGCTGTAGCTCAGATTGTGTCTACTGCAGACGATGTACCCATCCTGTTTGATGTCAATGCTACCACACCTGTGGATGTAGCCAATCAAATCAAGACCAACCAGACCTACGGTCTTTCTATCGGCGATTACACAGAGGGACGTTTAGAGTATCAAAACAATGTCAACATTAGTGATGTGACATCCGCCCCTGGAGAACTAAACGCACAGAATTTGGCAGGTATTCCCAGCTACAGTGAAGATGATTGGATCTGGGGTTCGAACAGTTCTGCCACCAACCGAAACAACAAGCTCTTGTTGATTACTTTACCCGGCTATAACAATAATGGTACTGGTGTTAACACTGCCTTTTCTGGCTTCGGATTCTTGGATACAGATGTAATGAGTAGCATGAGTGCTTCAGCTGCATCTACTGTCAGCCGTGGCATGATCCTAAATACTGATCTGTCTATCCTTGCTGCATGTTTAATTTCTGTTTATTTGTATCTATTTTAAAATAAACAACAATAGGGTCATTGCCCTTATATAGTATGTTGCACAGAGCCACATTCTCGCGTATACGGGAAAGTCGTAATGATGAGAGAGTAATTTTATTATTATTTTCTGCTTAATGCTTAGCTCTTTTTTTTTTTCTCTCTTTTTCTCCATAATAATTTTTTTTTTATGTTTCCAGAAGGTCATTTTTATATTTTATCTCGAAAACATGGTTTCGCACTTGATGTCTATGACGGTCAAACCAAAGTAAGTTCAGCACAACTCATTAGATTCCGAGATGCTAAACTTCATCTGCTTGTTAGGAAGATGCCAACATTATTGTTTGGCCACAGAAATTTCAGGACAGTGATAATCAGTAGGTTTCGAAACTTTTTCTCGTATTTTCGAAAACTCTAATGCTCAATAGGTTATGGTCCTTTGAAAATGGCCGCTTAATTAACAAAAAGTCTGGGCATGGTATGTTGTAATAAATTTCGAATATTCTTGGTTATTTGACTCATTTATCTTGTTATATTAAAATTAGCTTTGGATATCAGCTCAAGTAAGGCAGTTGATAGATGCAACAAAACAAAGGTCACTAAGCAGTTGTTTTTTTTATTAGGTGCTTTCAGAAAAGACAAGACGATTGTTCAGAAAAAGATCAAGCCTAGTAAACAATCTCAAGAAGTAAGTTATTTCTTTATAGAGAAAGGGCGGAATAGTATCTGACTTTTTTTTTTTCTTAAAAAAGTGGATCTATGATCAAGGATTTATCTGTTCCAAAGAATACCCAACCTTAGTATTAGATATTAGAGTAAGTGGACCGCCTATTGGCACACACACACACACACACACACACACACACACACACACACACACACACAGAGTCTCACACAACCTTTTTTCAATCATATTTAGGGTGACAGTCCCAAAGGTGGTGCTCAAGTATTGCTTTACAAGCGTAAGGATGCAGACAATCTGAATCAACTCTGGCAATTCGAGCCTTATCAACAATTTGAAGGTGCCTTGAACTTGGCAACCACTTCTCTTCCTTTGCACAAAAAGGAAGGCTTTGGCCAGCCTCGACCTGGTTATGGCGCAGAAGTAGGTGTGCCACCTGAACTGAAGCAGATACCTGAGAACAACCAAATTGCTGGTGTAGGTAATAATACAGCTCCCACCAAAACATCCAATCATGTCAACAGTCCAGGTAACTCTCGTCATGATCCTCTCTTGGCACAATACGGATCATTCTATGGTGGTACCCAAACCTCACCTTCTCCTGCTGAGCCAGGCCCTGTTCCTCCTTTACCATCCAAGAACCAATATCCTTCTCCTCCCGTACCTTCCCCTTCTGCTTTTCCTCAACCTATTCCAGCCTCCAGTGTTCCCAACACAACCTATCCTCCACCTCAATCTCATTACTCTACTTCACCTAATCAACACTCGGCTGGATATCCCAATTACCCACCCCCCGATGCTCATGCAGGTGGATATCCACCTTATGATTCACAAGCCAGTGGCTATCCTCCTGCAGGATTTGCTCATGGTCATCCTTATCCTCCACAACAACAAAACATGCCTCCTCCTTCAGCCAGCAATCAAGGCTATCCACCACCACCTCCACTTCCCAACAGAGGCTCGCAAAACGATTCCTATGGTTATCCTCCTCCAATGCAAAACAGAACACAAGACCAATATGGCTATCCTCCTCCTCCCCCCTCTTCATCTGGTTATCCTTAATGCGTGTGTGTTTTATATAATAGTAATTGAATAAAAACAATAAAAAAAAAGTCTAATTCGTCATATCTTAATGAATAAGAGAGGTATAGGCAGAATCAGCTAGAATGCCTGACCATAGGATAGCCCCTGTCCAGGTGTTACTTTTAAATTTAGACCAACAACTGGCAGTACTGTTGTAGTCTACTGTCTTAAGTTGCCATGCTAAATGAGCAGCTGTACCCAATACACTGATAGCATAAAATGGCAATCCTTGATCATTCATATAGCCAGACAAAGCTGTCATACCCACAAAAACAGAAGAAAAGCCAGCCAACCACTCGGGCGTCTTTTCACCAAATCGCAAGGCAGTAGATTTGACACCTACCTTGATATCGTCCTTTTTATCTTGATGAGCATAGATGGTATCATACACCAAGGTCCAACAGACACCACCCACATAAAGTGGACCAGCAACCGACAAATCCAGAGAGCCTGTCATGGCAGACCAACCCAAGAGGGCACCCCAATTAAAGGCAAGACCAAGCACTGTCTGTGGCCAATAAGTGACACGTTTCATCAATGGATAGGTGACAACTAAGGAGAGTGAACTGGCACCCAAGAGAATACTGTACATGCTCAACTGAGTCAGAATGGCCAGGCCAGCTGAGAGTTGAAGACCCAAGAAACCAATGGCTTGCTTAGGTGAAATGGCACCTGAGGTAATGGGTCTAATTTTTGTACGCTCTACTTTGTTATCGATGTCTCTGTCCCATAAATCATTGATGGTACAGCCTGCACCTCGCATAATCAAAGCACCTGTACCGAACAAGCCAATCATCTTTGCGGCATCCATAACTGATCCATCCATATGATAAGAAGCCATTGAAATACTCCAAGCTATAGTTCAGTTGAGATCATTTTCTTAAGCTATGCATGTTTGAATAGTTACCACAAGGCCAAAACAGTAACCAGGTACCGATGGGTTTATCGATACGAGTCAGGGCTGCATAAGGGGCTATTTTGGCAGGTAAATGGTCAAGCCAATTATGATAAACAATGCGATTTTCGTTTGATTTTTGAGTGCCATTCATGGTTGAGGTCCATTGTTTCTGAGCCATAAAATAATTCGAGGTGGCCTTAAGTAACTGAGGCCGAACACATGGTCGAATGTGCTGACTAAAGACTCGAAGTGCAATAGGCTTCACTGGTTGCTTTAATAAGGAAGGAACGATGAGCCGAAGTGACATGGGGTAAAGTGCAACAAAACAAAAAAAAACAAAAACTCCAACTTTTTGGATCGGAAAATCAACTAGGGAAGATCTTTCAACCACTGTTGTCAATTTGTTCTTTCTCACTTGTGTAATAAGCATAAACGATGAATCACAAATAAAGTTAGCTAGATAAAAAAAAAAAGAGGATGTTGTATTGCCCCCTTTCTTTTTCACATTTTTTCGAAAGAAGACAAGCACTACACCGCTCATAAAAAGAAGAAAAGAAAAAGATTTGTGCAAACAATGACTCTGTTGGTTATATTTTCGGGTTAAACAGGACTCGATGCTTTTTGAGTCAAACCATTAGGCGTGTATGGCATATGTATTGCACTGCTTTTTGGATGATTTATATAGCTTCCTTGAAATGTATGCTTTCTAAATATCTAAAACAAAGCTTCCTTTTTATGCAAAACAAAGTTGAAGAAATCCAACATAAAAAAAATAAAAATAAGAGATTATCTTTGTTTGGGTGGCTGAGCAAACTTTAACAGTTGCAAAAATTGTTAGGGCTTTTCGGAGAAGATCCCCTTCGCTTTATCTTTTTTGTTTTTTTTTCTCTTTTTCTTTTCTATATCTTAACTATGGCTACTACAGAAGAGTTACAACACCTTGTCTTGACCACACTTGACAAGAACAACACTATTGAGGACTCCAAGGACTTGACTTTAAACGGTCAAGCTGTTGACCAACTTGCTTTGTTAGGTGCTCTCAACAGTTTAAAGTCCAAGGAGGTAAAAAGAAGCAAGAGACAAAGTGTCTATGAAACGCGTATACTTATAGAACTTACTAGATGATTGATTTCACTCCTATTGATGTTATTTCTTGGGTTTTGACTGAAGAAGGCAAACAACTTGCTAAAGACGGTAGTCATGAAGCTCGTGTCTTTGAAGCTATCCCTGCCGGTGAAGAAGGTCTTCCTATTGCTGAACTTCAAGTAAGTTTGATGATGCCTATTCTTTTTTTTTCTGTTTATCGATTCAAATAACTCATGTTAGACTATCTTAGGCTAAGTTCGGTGCCTCTGCCAAGATGGGCCAGGGCAAGGCCTTTAAGAACAAGTGGATCTCAAAGAAGGGTACCAACTTGATTCGTTTGGTCGATAGCATTGTAGATGAGACTCAAAGAGATTTAAAGGAAATTGAGTCTACTGGTAATCTTAAGGATACCAAGATGTTGAACGAATTGAAAAAGAGAACTTTAGTGGATAAACAGTAAGAAAGCAAAACGAGAGATTGGATAAGTGTGATTGCAGTATGTCTTACTTGTACTCTATAGAAAGAGCACTACTTACAAGGTATCCAAGGGTCCCGATTTCTCTTTGGAAGTCAAGAAGGAAGCCACTGATATTACTTCCGACATGATTCAATCGTAAAGTGTATAAGAGCAATGAGAGAGAGAAAGAAGAGCTAATTCTTTTTTTCTTTAGTGGTGAATGGAAGAATGCTACTTTTAAGAAATACAACTTTGATGCTACTGGTGTTGCTCCTCCCGGTGGTCATCTTCATCCCTTGATGAAGGTCCGTCAAGAATTCCGTGAGATCTTCTTTGAAATGGGTTTCCAAGAAATGCCTACCAACTGTTTTGCCGAATCCAGTTTCTGGAACTTTGATGCTCTTTTCCAACCTCAACAACATCCTGCTAGAGATGCTCATGATACTTTCTTCTTGAAGGGTAAATAACAGTCATAAAAGAGAAACGGAACGACACTCATCTTGTCTATTAGATCCTGCCAGCTCTGATCGTTATCCTCGTGATTTGATGGAAAAGATCAAAAAGACACACGAAAATGGTGGCGACACTGGATCGATTGGTTACAACTACAACTGGAAGGAAGAAGAAGCCCAAAAGCTCATTTTGCGTACACACACCACAGCTGTCAGTTCATACATGCTCTATAAGCTCTCTGAAGAGACCAAAAAGACAGGCGAATTCCGTCCTGCCAAATATTTCTCTATCGATCGTGTCTTCCGTAACGAATCAGTGGATGCCACTCACTTGGCTGAATTCCATCAAGTAGAAGGTGTGATTGCTGATAAGAACTTGACTTTGGGTGACTTGATTGGTTTCATGGATGTCTTCTTCAAGAAGATGGGTATGGATAAGATCCGTTTCAAGCCTACATACAACCCTTATACTGAACCTTCTATGGAGATCTTCTCTTACCATGAAGGTTTAAAGAGCTGGGTCGAGATCGGTAACTCTGGTATGTTCCGTCCCGAAATGTTACTTCCTCTCGGCTTGCCTCCCGATGTTCGTGTGATTGCTTGGGGTCTTGGTCTTGAACGTCCCACAATGATCAAGTATGCTATTTCCAACATTCGTGATCTTCTTGGCCATAAGGTCAGCATTGACATGATTAAGGATTATCCTATCTGTCGTCTGGATAAGAAGATGGGCAGAGAATTGACTGGTTTAAGTCAAGACTAAATATTCTTTCTTTCTTATTATTTGTAATGTGTACTTACGATAGACCCAAAAATAAAAAAATAAAACAAAAAATGGGACCTGTAAAGCGGGGAAAAGCAACACTTTTTTTTTTCTTATTTAAGCATATTGTTCTCTTGTCTTTTTTTTTAGTTTTTTTTTTTTTTACCCCTAGAAAGAAAGACCATGAATAATAGTGGTTTGAAAAGAAAGAGCGATACAGGCGTTGTCAATAAGAGACAAAAGACCAGCATAACACAGGGACCTCGTATTCCCGTCAAGTCAACACTTGCAAGTCGTTCTGCTGACAAGCGCAACTCTAACCAATCTATCAAAAGAACTTCTTCAACCTCGAATTCACCATCGCCACGTCCTTCGATCACAACAACACAACGATCCAGCGTAAAGTCAAAGACAACTTCTCGGATGCCTATGGATCCCAAAAGCAAGTTAAATCAACTTCAGTCCTTACTTGAAAAGACAGGTGAAGAAGGTAATCGGTTTAATAACGAAAAAAAAAAGTTTTATCTCATTCACCAACTATCTGTAGTCATTGAAATCGAAAAACTAAATGGGGATGCACAGTCTACTGTACAAAGTACAGAGTCTTTACTGAATGAAGCGTTACAGAAAGTAGTTGATTTGGAAAACATGGTCAAAGTAAGCATAAAATTTAACACCAGAATAAGCTCTAACATAATCTAGACAACAAGAGAAAAGCATCAGGAAGAAATCAAACGCATTCACGAGCGATTCGCCTTGAAGAACAAGGACCTGATTACACAAAATGATAGACACAAATCTGAATTAGATGGATTTTTAAAGGAATTAGAGCAACTGGAACAACGTTCAAAAGAGACGATAGAGCAACTTGAGATCAAGCAAAGGGAAAATCAGACATTCAACGCAACTAAGGAGAAGATGGAATCGTCGTTTGCTCAGATAGATGCTTCCTTGACGGATAAACGAATGAAGAAAAAGAGCAAGCAGGCTGCTTTAGACAAAGCTCAACGTGATTCAGACCAGCTATCGGGTGCCATTCAAACTAGATTTGATCTGTCAAAACAACTGGAACTGTCGATCATTCGTCATGAACAACAACGCCGAAAAGACCATGACAGGCTTCAGGAATTGAAGGGAAACATTCGAGTGTTTTGTCGAGTGAGACCTGCACTTGAGTCTGCTGGTGCGTTGGCTAGCATTCGGTTCTTTGGTGAAGATAACGAAAGCATGGAAATGACTGAGCAAGTATCTTCTACACTTGGGAAGAACTCGGTCAAATCTCATACCTTCACGTTTGACCGAGTATTTTCACCTGAATGTACTCAAAAGGATTGTTTTGAAGAAATCTCTCAGCTTGTTCAATCTGCTCTTGATGGCTTTAATGTTTGTATATTTGCGCAAGTATCCTATCTGAAATTACTCTTTGTATGTAAACTGATGCATAGTTCTCTCTTTTTTTTTTTTTTTTAGTTATGGTCAAACTGGTAGTGGAAAGACATTTACAATGCAAGGTCCTTCTGTAGCTACAGAAGAAACCTCAGGCATGATACCCCGTGCAGTCAACCAAATCTATACAGTCACACAACAGCTTAAGCAACTTGGATGGGAATACACCATGGAGGGACAGTTCTTAGAGATTTACAATGAGACCATACATGATCTTCTAGGTGATACATCCAGTTATAGCAAGATAAAGCATGATATCTATCATGAAAAAAACGGAAAGACAACAGTGACTGATATGACTACAGGTAAAGCCAGGTAAAGAAGAATTTGTTAAACATGACTTACCTTCTTTTATAAAAAAAAAAAAAGTCCTTTTGGATTCTCCCTCTAAAGTAAAAGTGATGCTCAAGAAAGCCAGTCATAATCGAGCCACGGGCGCTACCAACTTGAACGAGAGATCTTCCAGAAGTCATAGTGTCTTTACACTTCGACTGACGGGTAGAAATCAATCCACAGGAGAACAAACAGCTGGCATTTTAAACTTGATTGATTTAGCAGGATCTGAACGATTATCGTTATCTGGCTCTGTGGGTGATCGTCTGAAGGAGACACAGGCTATCAACAAAAGTCTCAGTTGTTTAGGTGATGTGATTCATGCTTTAGTGAACAATAAGGAAGGTGGCCATATACCTTACAGAAATTCAAGGCTAACTTATTTATTGAGAAATTCACTTGGTACGTTTTTATTTATTTTTAATTTTCAAATTGCCACAGGTTATTTAATCTGTATTTATCTTAGGTGGTAACTGTAAGACACTGATGTTTGTCAATGTGTCACCATTTGCAGAGCATTTTGGTGAAAGTCTTTGCTCCTTAAGATTTGCAACAAAAGTAAGCAATACACTCAAAGATAGTTTCAGTTAAATTCTCTTTGTTTACTGATTTGTTTAAATAGGTCAATAGCTGTCATGTTGGTACAATAAAAAAAGCTAGCATGAAGCAATAAAACACTGTAATTACTTTAGTCGCTATATTTCCTCTTTCTTTTTTTTTTTAGTACGAAAGTCTGAGGCACTAAAATTTAAATAAAGACACAAAATTTACATGCTGAGCACTTTGTACACATACAGTAAAATAGGAGGAATAATCCATATAAACGGTCTGAATTGCTTGCATTAATTCAAATAAGAAAGAGGATAAATGAGGGAAGGGGAATTATTATTTATTATATACTTTGAATATTATTAGGAATTGAAAAAAAAGGAAGATGGTAAATTACATTTCAGATATGAAAAGCTATCTCAGATAGTCTGAAATTATTAAAAAAGAAAAAATACAAATAAAGAAAGGTCAAGCTTAGACAGAGTCTTCGCGAGCCTTCTTTTCAATGGAACCGACTTCTTCGGCACGACGGAGACCCTTCTGCTCGATCCAGGCTTCAAGAGTTTCACGAGAGATCTTCTTACGAGGGTTGTGTTCGAAGACGATATCCATCTCTTCAAGAGTGTAACCCTTGGTTTCAGGGTAAGCGAGGTAGACGTGACAGGCCATCATGAAGTTGAAACCAGCAAACAAGAGATAGAGACCGTAATGAATCTTTTCCATCAAGAGAGGAACAACAAAGTTCAAAACCCAGTTGAACAACCAGTTGGAAGCAGTAGACAAGGAGACGGCCATGGCACGGACACGAAGAGGGTAGATTTCAGCAGGGTAAATCCAACCCAAGGGACCCCAAGTGGTAGCGAAGGTACCGACAAAGAGATAGATACAGGCAACAACACCATCAGCTTGAGACTTGCTACCAAGAGTAACAATGGACTTGCCATTATCGTTGACAGACCAAGTACCAGTGGCCAAGACACCACCAACAGCCCACAAGAAAGTAGACATCATCAAGGCACCAAAGATCAAGGTAGGACGACGACCCCACTTGTCAACAAAGAGAATAGCAGGAATGGTCATGACAACGTTAATAACATAAGAGACACCGGAAGAGACAAGAGTGGCTTCATCGGAGCTACCAATACCAGCTTGTTGGAACAAGAAGACAACGTAGAACATGATAATGTTCATACCAGTCAATTGTTGCCAGATTTGAAGACAGACACCAAGAGAGACACGGTAGAACATACCAGGCTTTAAGAGATCAGAGTAACGGCGAGAGGCAACTTCGTTATCAAAGTGAATACTGGCTCTGATTTCTTCCATTTCAGTGATGACACGAGGGTGGTTGGGATCACCGTTACCGTGAATATCAGCCAAGACCTTCAAGGCTTCATCCATACGGCCCTTGTCAGCAAGCCATCTAGGAGAGTGAGGGAAAGCCCAGAAACCGAGACAGAGAATAAGGGCAGGGACACCTTGAACACCCCATGGGATACGGAAGGCAGCAGTGCTTTGAATAAAGTGAGTACCATATTGAATCCAGAAAGAGATCAAAATACCCCAGGTAATACTCCATTGTTGAACAGCAACGATACGACCACGAATTTCCTTGGGAGCGACTTCAGATTGATAGAGAGGAACAACCATGGAGGTGATACCGACAGAGAGACCGTTGATGGCACGACCAACACAGAGCATAGCAACACCATTACAGGCAGCTTGGAGAATAGAACCGATAACGAAAAGAACAGAGGCACCAATAAGAGTAAATTTACGAGAATATTTATCAGCGGGGTAACCAGAAATAAGAGCACCTACGAAACAACCAGCAGAAAGAGCACCGTTGATACCACCTTGTAACACTTCACTTGGGTGGTCGAAATAATTTTGATATCTATTGATTTAACAAGATCAGTAAAAGAAAAGCCCGCTTTTATGTTGGTCTGAGATGAATGTGTTACTTACTGAGGAATACCGATGACACCAGAGTTGGAACCGATATCGAAACCAAACATGATACCAGCAATGGCAGCAAAAGCACCAATGGCCTATAGATCACAACATTGTTAATAAAAGACTCTTTTTGTTATGCACTGTATCGTTTTTTTTTTTTTTTTTTTTTTTTACTTACATAGATGTTTGTGGTTAATTTAGTTAAATAACCCATTATTTTTTTTTATTGAAGTGAAGTCTTTTTGTTGTAAATATATAATCAAAAAAATATTAAAAAAAAAGTAATAAGTTGAGTAAAAGACTTGATTAAAAAAAAACAAAAAACAAAACGAAAATGATCTCTTTATATACTTTAAATACTCCCTTAACAAGCAAGTACAAGTTCAGGGAACCTATCACGAGTGTTGGGGGAGAGAGGATTATAGCTTAAGTAAGCTTTATCCGAACATCAAATGGAAATTCCAAGAGACCCGCTAGGCTTCATATGATCTGCAAAAAGAAGGTTGCTATTATATTGGCTGGTATCCGACGGAAACAATGGAATCCAGCTTAGGTAATACATACACTGGCTTCTAATTTGACGGAAAGCATTGTGAGAAAATTTATTTTGTTTGATTCACATTCATAGGTTCTCTTGTGTATTTTGTCTTTTCCATCAAACTCAGTTTAGTTGTTGTCTCAACTAACATGTTTACAAGATAATAGAAAAAGAAAAAAGCTCAATATATTGTATTGTGTGGTTTGTAAGTTTTCAAGAAAGATCGTATAATGTTTAGACCATTCGATTTTTCTTTTGTGTAAACATACAACTGCGAACGGGTGAGTCTGTTGATTTGTTTTCTCCACCCTCAAACATAGATAGTAATACAAGTAATTTTTCCTTTCTGCTTACAAAGTGATTGTACAAATAGGATGATTCAAATGTGCTCTCACTCGTACGACTTTGCAGTACAAGTGTAACCATTTTCTTTTCTTGTAATTTCCATTTACCTGATTTGGATTTCAATTGACAGAGAAAGGAAAATATATAGCATGGTGGAGTAGAAATATTTATAATTCATTTAACCCTTTAGTTACATGATAAATGCTAGAACGACAAGAAAAGACCGAGTCAATGAAGAGTAGGCTGTGTACTACATCTGTATGAGCTCATCTCTCTTTTTTTATGACATGTAAGAAAAAAAAAGTAAATGAAAGAGGACAGAGGGTAAAAGAATAGAATTACATTTACTGATTTGAGAGCCATACAGTCTTTTTTTTTTGCAATAGTCAAGCCTCATTATGTATGACATCTGGCTTCTTACATGTACTTGCATCTCCCATTGTGTGGCAGATGTCAGCGGGAGAACTGGTTGATGGCCTAGTTCTTGTTACTGCCGAATGATTCTATCATACAGAAGTAGACAAATCATGTGTACAAAAAAATATGCTGATTTTCTTTCATTTGTTTCCCCTCTCTTCCTCTAGGATAGCATATAGATTCCCATTTCACCATCAAAGCGCGATATTGTTGAGAAAACAAAAGCAGGGTTATTTCGTGAAATTTTTAGTCAACAGGTCAAGAACAATGTGTTTCAAGATAGCTAGGTCAACGAGGGTTTCTTTTTTTTTCCCCACAAAAAGTAATAAAAAAGAATCAAGTAGGCGTAAAGCTGGTAATACGTGGCACAAGGTTTTATTCGTTCGGCACTTTTTTTTATTTTGTTTGACGGGAAATGTGAAATGGTAGGAATTTACTTTGATTGGCTGGTGAGATGTGGGGAAAAGTGAATGTAATACAAGCGCATAAAGTTACCTGAAAAAAATTCAACTACCCACTTAACTATATCAAATCAAGACCATAAAATTCTAAGAAGCATACGAACAAAATGGGGGGAGGGGGTACTAAGGTCGCACTACAGTAAATGTTTATTTTGGCAAAAATAAAAATCTTTTTTGTACTTTTCGACCTTTTTTTTTGTTGCTTTAAAAGCTAAGAAATATATGACCAACTAGTAATCCTTTCTTCACAAATGCGCCTTGTTCTTTATTAAGCAGATGAAACAGAAAAGCACTTGATTCTATCATAAGGTCTATTTTCTATTGAAATGATTTATGTATTGTCATTTACACAAGCAGACGGACTAAACTGATATTAGCCTTTTAAATCATCTGATTTTGTTAGTTTGTCACGTCTCATTCCTGCAACTTTTAAACCATTCTCTCACCATTGAGTTTGTTTATGTTTCTTCTACTCCTTTTTTTCTAATAGTCAGTTCTGATAGTTCAAACAAGTATACCGTGATGTCGGTTAGGGTTTACAGTTTTCTTTATTTAGAAGTGATCCGAGTTGCAGCAAATCTCTCACCAATAAAGATATGGCGGGTTTTCAAAAGAAAAAGAATATGTTATCTGCGTGCTTAAAGACAAAGAGAGAAGCAAACTGGAAAGGTTGTGATTGTTGCATCTTTTTCTATTCAAGTGAAAAAAACTGAAAGCTGAAGGACAAAGAGTCCTGCCAGTCAAACTCAAACAAAGTATGAAGTGAAGAACAGAGGTTGGAGTTGTAACCTGCCAGAACTATTCTCCTAACAATCTAAACTAACGGGTCTACTGCATATGAGAAAAAAAAATCAGATCCAAATACGATACTGAAAACTAAATGGCTTCATCCGTTTTTTATTTTTATTTATCTATTTATTTCTGACAGCACCAAATTTCCATGACAACATGCTTTTATTCTAGCATTTTCAGTTCAAAAAGTCTTTATTGAACTTTCTTTGATCAATTTCATACTATGATTGCTAGTTGTCAATTTGAATCTTTCAAATTTTAATAAGCTCTCTCAATTCGTGTTATTAGCGACTCGTCTCTACTCAAGATAACCAATCATAACTTATACCCTAAAGAGTGGATTTCCTTATGTTTTAACGCTTTCGGATCCAACTACCACTCAAGCTTGATGAGAAAGACAAAACCTTTTTTATGGATAATCCAAACATACAACAGAAACAACAAAAGGAGACGGGCTATCTATTTGCAAGGTGCCTGATGGTATTGGTTTAGTTGAAAGCCTGTAGAGTTCAGAAAGCGAAATCAGATCATCCCTGTTTACTTTTGTTGATTCTATCCTATTAATAATAAGGTGCTTCGTGTGCTTAAATGCTTGAGGCTACTGAAGTGACATGATTTTCAAAATACTTCAACTCAAAGATCTCTTGCGAAAAAAATATAGCTTTTGAAGCAAGGCTAAAGCGCACTTGTACTCCAAAAAAAAAAGTTATGAGACATGTGCGTAGACAACAAGAGACCCCTTTGCTGCCTTGAAGAAGAAAAAAAGAATAGATCGCCCTATTGGTTAGATAAATTTTCGGTTTATTTGAGCAAAGATAAATCAGGCTCATATCTTTATTTGGACTTCAAGATCACTTTGATCGCCTTATGCAACATCTCTTTTTTTCTCCTTTTCCGAAAAATCAAAGCCTTGTCCTTTGTGTCTAGCTCCAAACAATTGAGCAGTTTATGGTAAGATTTTAATGCTTATTGACTCGAGTGTTTATGTTACGCAATTCGACATTGAGGTTGTTCTAATATTTTTGTGTATTTCATTGCTCATTATGAATCAACAAAAGGCTTGACCTCTTCTGGTTTTTTTGTTGTTGTCGTTGTTTACACTAAATAGTAGCATGATCCATAGACTAACAATCAGTTTCTTAAAAACAGTCGCTCAAGATTCAAATTTGATTTTTTTTTTGATTTTTTTAGTTTTTTTTAGTTTTTTTACAAAAGTAGTCACACATAAAACAAGAAAATCAAAAAGTTGCAAATCTTTCGGTGATTGAAATTATTTTATTGCTCATTGTAAGAGTTACACTATTCCTGTAATAATACAAAGAAAAAATCATACACTATGCCTGTAAACAGATTGCGCTTCAAAAGAACTAAAGTGGATGAAAGGAACACTAAAAGTCTGTTATTTGCTCGTCCCTCTCTTTTGACCTCGTTTTTTTCGCGATCTATTATTTCATTCAATTACTTCAGCTTAGATGTTCTCTCCTTCCTTTCAAGAAAAAAAAAAAAGAACTGAATCATCCATCGTTTCTAGAACAATCCTCATTGACATGACTGAGACTACCAAGGTGGTATTGTATTCCTTGGAAAAAGAATCAGTTCTCGTTTTGAGTGCTTGGGTTATGTTGAGTAGAGGGCTATTGGTATATATTGCTTCTGTCTGAGTTTGTCATGGTCATAGTATGAAATGCATTAATTATGGACCAAATAGGCTGGAACTGTTCTCTCAAATAAAGTGGTTGTTGTTATACTAATTGAGTAGTATGGATTTGAGCGTTTGAAGATACTATAGCATGGTCTCTTGGAATTGTAAAATGTCTCGCAATCTTCTTTCTGCCTATAGCTCGAACTTCAGCTGCTAAAGGCAGATCCATTTCAAGATGCCATACTTTTTCGTCTTTAGCAATAATGAGTTCGGCTAACATTGCTTCAATTGAATCTGTGAGCAATTTTATTTTCTTGTAGTCATTTTCACAAGATCGAAAAGCGTTTACTGTAGCTAATCTCTTGCTTTCGTGAAATTCAACGTAGCTTTTCATCTTTGTCGGTCTCTTGGCATGGCTCTTAAACTTTTCAGCATCAGTTTTGTCCTTGAACACAGCAAAGTTACAGTTTTCGTCCAAGCTGTTGAGTAGGTGCCAAATACATAACAATCTCTTGTTTTCTCTTGAAGAGTTTCAAAAGAGCCTTGCACTTGTTAGTTACAAACACAGTACTATCAGGGACCACTTTGCAAGGCGTTTTGCAGACTATTTAACAGCCATTTATAAATTTCTCCTTTCTCATTCGAGGTTCATGCAAAAATATCTGAGAAAGTAATGTAAGTCAAACCTCCAATATTACCAACACCAAAAGCACAAATGAATGGCATCTTCAAATTATTTGTGTCATAATTAGCATCAATGATGATTACTTTATTAAATCTCATAGCATTTTCGACTGTGTGATTATTAGTGGAAAATACACCAGTAAGAAAGCCAGCAGCATTGAGAGTGTAGTTGGCCTTATAACTTTTACTTTTAATTTGCTCAATCAAATCAGTTGCTGCTTTTTTAATAAGACAAGCTATAATGTCTCTTTAGTTTGGCTTCATGGCAACTATCGTTCATATCGCTTATTGGATGTTTGTTGAATTTGGCACCTTTGCTAAAAGATTCTTAATTACTCATCAATATGGTTTATTTGATAGGTACTATATTCTTTTACTGATCAAACACAATCAGTGGTACTATCTTAATTATTCAGAGCAATTGCGTTATTTTTATGAAACTTTTAATTAGCTACACTCAAGTATCATCCGATTTGACTGCATTCTCAATAGTACTCATACGCAAAGTCATTCGTTTGTGATCTCGGCATTTATGGACACTGATGTCGAGGTCCTGACTGGTTCTTTTCCAACACTGTAACTAGAAGAGAAAATAAAGATCTTTTTAATTTTGGTTCTATGTTTAATGCTTCAAGTCATAACACAGATCATATTGGTGTCTTTTTTTTTTCTTTTCAAAATATAGCCAGCTTTGACTGTTTAACCATTCACTGTAAGAAAACAAGTCTAAAAAAGAAATTAACCTTGGTGGTGTGACAACCTCCATCTTAAACAAGCGTGACAACTTCAACCAAATTAAACCTCCCGGTAGTTCCCTTTTGAAAACAAAAGAGTTTGTGATGCTCATATAATAGAATAAGAGAGCAGGTTAGGAGCCTTTCAAATTCTTGGGCATAAAAAAAAAGAACCTGAAGCGGAGTCTATGCGCACTGACCAACGTCTTGAAGTGGTTGGACAAGTATCACTATAATCCATGCTTTTTTTTAAAAAGGAGTTTATTTATTGAAGTAAAGTAAATGTCAAGGAAATTTGCATCCTTTCTTTGTAGCTCTTTACTCTTTCTTACTTTTCTTGCTTCTTCTTACTTTTTTCCTACAAAATAATAAGGAGAAAGCAAAAAGCACAAGGGGGTGGGAAAGCACGAAAAAGCAAGTCCCATCAAGGACTGCTAGAAAAATTTAGCAGTCAAAATAACATGTGATTTGGTCTTGTCAAAAAAGATATAAAAAGGGACCTTTTCCCTCTTGTTTTCTGTTTCTTTATCCTAACTCTGATTATAGTACGTTTGGGACTGGGCAGCTTTCTAGCTGTGATAGTAACGCGGACTGATGAGTCGAGCTCTGCCAAGTTTCTAATGATCGGCTTCATTGCCGTGAAGGAATTTCGCTTGAGTATGTTTGTTCATTGTTGGGCAGCTGCATACACCTGATCTCTTAAAAATGGTTATGTATCGTCTTTGGCGACGCACTTAGTTCCCTTCCCGTGAAGCGCTAAGTATGCAAGTTAACCGGAGGATGACGATGATTGTTATTGCACTCCCTTTGAACAGGGATCCGCCTCATGATCATTGCTGTATGGTAGCGCTGCACGGGACAGCATGCCATACTCAATGTGAGCCGGCGTATTATATATTGCCTTCTTTTCCTTCCTTCTTGGGAGGTTTTGGCACTGACTTCGGTTGGTGTGTATACTTAATGAAAATGAAAATTATTATAGTCTAAGGGGAGAAAAAAAAAGGGAATACGCTGCTGTTTTTTTTTTCATTAAAGACATTGGCATATAAATACCAGCCAAATTCAACACATTCATCTACTATGCCTAATTGCATGTTTGAAATCAAGTAGACAAAACTCGACTCAAGCAACAAGTTGTGTTTGTTGATTTAAGGATTTAGATTCTTTGCCAAAAACCTTGAGATTTGTCGACTGAAAGAAGAAATAAGGCAATGTTCAATAATAGAAATCATGCTTTTGCTGTGTCACCCAAATGAACGTAGTCAACAGATTGATTTTTTTTCTGTTCTTTCTTGATTTTGAAAGTCTTGTGTATGTATTCTCAGCACTTGAAAGCAAAGATATGCAAAAAAAACCCATTATTAGCTGTTTTATGCAATGCTGAGTAGTTCAAAAAGCGCCAGTTGGTACTTGAAAAGACTTTGCCAAAGCGATAATTTAGTGGTTATTCGATATAAGGATAAAGTGATGAATCAGTTCAATTTTTTACTTGCAAAAAAAAAACAAAAATAAGAGTTGTAGTTTTCTATAAAATTTGAAACTTGCAGGTTATAGTCTGCAAGACTGTATTTACAATTTTCTTTTTAAAAATAAAACAAAACAAGAGAATGATGGTATGTCTAGTTTAATCTCCAATCCCTGATAGAGTCTATCAATCCACAATATTCTGGGCCAGTTACATCCTCTAAAAAAGAAACACTCTGTTAGGAATCAAAGCTGCTTCATAAAGCACTCTACTTGGTTACCTGAACTATAGGTGTTACCAACCAAGCCATAGGTCTTGACAAGATACTCCCATAAAAAGGGAGTGACAATTGAGAAACCGCCCTTGAAGTTACCTCTTGGCCTTGAGTTGGGGTTCAATTTACCCATTCTCTTTGGGTCTTCCAGTTCTTCGTTATTGATAGGCCCAATACCAATTTTACCATCACACAATCGTAAAAACCAAGAAATCAACCAAACTCTTTCTATAAAATAATAAGTGCCTTTTTTGACCACTGAAGCGCGGTCTGCCTGTTCTGCATAAAGGACTCTTTCCTGCATACATTGGTATCTTTTCTCCATGGCCTCTTGGCCCTTCTCACTATCGTTTGTAAGTAATTTGAGTAGCAGGTCTACATAGTGTGCTTCTCCAACATCGCCCCGTGTTTCTCCAAGCTAATGAATGTTACAAGTCTGTTAAAATTGTTGCTAGGGATTTCGACAAATATTGCTTTTCTTACCAATCGATTACAATGAAAGCAATACATTTGAAGAACGTTCATACGGAAAAGTATACCGAGACCCTCTACTTGTTTGTGAAAAGTGTAGGCGCACTCTTTACATCCTATATACGCAATATTGAGCTTAGTCTTTGGTTTGGTAATAGTGCAATCATGTCACTTACTGTTTCTGACATTGTTCTTGTGAACATAAAGACATAGACCAGTTTCAGCGCAGTTCGTACCGCAAGTAGCACAATTTAGGTTCTTTGGCAACCAATTCAATACTTGTTGGTACTTGATAGCATAAGGCTCCAATGTCTTTCCTGTAACATGGCCAATGTGAGGACATAGCTTCGAATGCTGAGGATCTTCTACTTTTCTGTTATACATATCCCTCCAACTTTCGGTAGGTACTTTATAGTTGATTCCAAATTCATTATAGAGTCTTTCCTTCCATACTGCATCGCTACGAGCAACATGTAAAAACTTGCGGCATACAATGGAAAAATACTTCAAGTCTTCGTCTGAAAGAAATCCAGCAATAGCTGTCAATAGCTCATTGTTTAGTTCACCAAGACGCATGATAAAGCCAAAGCTTGCAACAGCAAAAGACAGACAGAGGAATAGAACAAATAAGGTCAAACAAATGAATATTAGGCATCTGTGACTGTTTGCAAAGATGAACCAAACATTTTTTGAGCAACTTGCGACTCCGTTGCCTAGTTTTCGAAACCCGCATTTGACATTGCCTACTGCGTAGTCAAACGATGAAAAGCTATTTCGTTTTAGGGATAGTAAAGTTATAACACATTTTATTAATGAATGAACTGTCGAGGCAGATATCAGGAGCACTTCATAGCTCAATTTATTTGAAGCATGTATTTGTCTACACATACTGTTTTTTTAGGGTGATTTCGCTCTCAATAAAATCAATTTCGCCCATTTTGCATTGAGTCTTCGTCATTATTCAATAAGAAATGGAGAAGGATCTTTAATGATCTGCTTCCTTGTTAGAACAAAAAAAAACGAAATATTTAATGCAAAAATAGGGAAACTAATTTTATTGAGAGCAAAATCGCCCTAAAAAAACTGTACAACCTGCGCGACACCGAATATCTTTTTTAAAGTGTGAAAGAAGCAACAAGTTGGGGCATGAGCAAAAGGCATGGTCGGGTGCACTCTACTAGCTTATGCACAAATTACTCAAACTTCATTTACAAGGTCTATAGTAGACTCATAGCTTTTAGGCAGATAGGACAAAAATCGCAGAATAGGCCAAGCTATCAGATATCATCGCAACAAGTCTGACATATCGCTTGAAAAGGATGATTACTACTGATACATTTTATTTCTGTATCTTAAAGCTCTCAACACAATGTGTGCCCAAAGGCAGAAAATTTGAAAAGTACAGATTTCAAAGGCCGTGTGAAAAAAAAAAAGAAAATTGAGTGCGCAAATTCAGTTTATCAAAGCTTGCATGTTTCGTGTTTCTTCTTTTATTTTATTCTTTTTTCCTTCCACCATACTGTATTTATACAGAATGTGTATACCTTCCAAAACCATTGACCTAAGCACTCAGGCTAACATTGATCAAGTCAAGACAAGCCATATTCATTTAAACTGGAATGTTGATTTTGAAAACCAAAACATCCATGGCCATGTCCTTTTGGATATGTTGACTCTGGTCGACGGATTAGACAAGATTGTACTGGATACAAGCTATTTGGAGATTAAGTCTGTATTTCTGGGTGAAGAAAACTTGAAGGTATTTTGTGTGAATTAGTACCTAGTTTCCTTTTTTAGAGAAAACAGCCTGTTTTGGTCCTGGTTCTTACTTTCAAAATGCTCGATTTAGTTTCATGTAGCTGAAAGATATGCCAGCTTGGGTTCTGCTCTGACAATTGACATACCAACCATTGAGCAAAAGAACACACCCCTTCAACTCAAGATTGACTATGAAACCACTGAAAAGTGTACTGCTATTCAGTTTTTGAAGCCCGAGTAAATACTTTTTCATAAGAAATCATAAGATGAGTAAGCTAAAAAAAATCAAACTATATAGACAAACATTGGGTGGAAAATACCCTTACCTGTTTTCTCAAAGTGAGCCTGTAAGTAAAAAAAAATAGTTGTATGGACTATTTCTAATTTGGCTTATATATCGGCAGATCCATGGTCGAGCCATGATTCCTTGCCAAGACTCACCTTCCGTTAAAGTCACTTACTCTGCCTCTATTCGATCTCATTTACCTGTTGTCATGTCAGCTCTTCAAACAGACATCGAAGAAGATTTGGACAAAGAAAATGGATTCAAGACCTACCACTTTAAGCAGAACACTACTATTCCTTCTTATTTGATTGCTATTGCTGCTGGTAACCTTGTTGGTCGTGAAATTGGTCCTCGAAGCACTGTTTGGTGTGAGCCTGAGATGATTGAGCAGGCAGCATGGGAGTTTTCGGTAAGTATAGTAAAAGAGAAAAGCATGATTGATCAAATCGTTAACTTTTTTTTAGGATACTGAGTCATTTGTTGCTACAGGTGAAGCCTTGTTGACTCCTTATGAATGGGGACGCTATGATTTATTAGTCCTCCCTCCTTCATTTCCTTATGGTGGTATGGAGGTAATGTGATGAGATTAAAGTACTCATATGGTCCATGACTAAAAAGAAAGGCATCAATTTCTAGAATCCCTGTTTGACCTTTGTAACACCTACTTTACTCGCTGGAGACAAGAGTGCAGTTAACGTTATTGCTCACGAAATTGCTCATAGTTGGATGGGTAATCTGGTGACAACCAATTCTTGGGTAATAGAAAGAGAGAGAGATTTGAAGATTTGGTGTAGGTCATTTATCTATATTTTTTTTTTTTGCAATTAGAAACACTATTGGTTGAATGAAGGTTGGACAGTATTCATTGAAAGAAAGATTCTTGGTCGTTTGCATGGTGAACCCACTAGACAGTTTGAAGCTTTAAGTGGTAATGTATAGAATCGCTACATCCGTTCATACAAAGAAAGACATCCGTATTGATCCAAATAATACAGGCTGGAAATCTCTTCAAGAAAGTGTTGATCTCTTTGGTTCTGACTCACCCAAGACAGTTTTGAATCCTGATCTTCGTGATGGTGCTGATCCTGACGACTTTTTCTCTAAAGTCCCCTATGGTAAGTGTTGCATAAATAAACCTTCTTGTTCTAGTCTTAACGCGAACCTGATGTGTTTATAGAAAAGGGATTCAACTTCTTGTACCACATTGAGAAGGTAGTTGGTGGACCTGCCGTTTTCGAACCTTACATGAAGGCTTATGTCAAGAATTTCGCCTCCACTTCAATCTCTACTGAGGACTGGAAAGATTTCTTGTTTAGCTATATGGAAAAGACACATGGTTCTAGTATGATTGAGAAACTCAATACTATCGATTTTGATGCCTGGATCAACCAACCCGGTATGCCCCCTGTCGACCCTGAATTTGATACTACTCTTGCTGATGCATGTTACGATTTGGCTAAGCGCTGGGATCAAGCTCGCGATAACCAAGATCTTTTGGCTTCCTTCTCTTCCAAGGACATTGCCTCCTTCTCTGCTGGTCAAAAGATTGTCTTTTTGGAAAAGTTGACGGATGTTGCTCCTTTGCCTCATGCCTTGATTGTCAAAATGGATGAATTGTATCAATTCACTTCCAATTACAATGCTGACTTGCGTCTCCGTTGGCAGCAAGTTTGCTTGATGGCTAGCTATGAACCCATTTATCCTGAAGTTGTCAAGTTCATCACTGAACAAGGTCGTATGAAATTTGTTCGTCCCCTATATCGTCTTCTCTACCAAGCTAAAAATGGGTCTGATTTAGCCGTAAGCACCTATTTGAGTCACAAGTCATTTTACCACCCCATTGCTGCCCAACTCATCGAAAAAGACATTGGTATCAAAAAGGACATGTAAATAAAGCAAAGAAATAAATAATATAGTTTATAAATAAGTGGTATGATGGATATTATTGCGGCAACACAAGTCCGAATTGAATACATGAGGGGCTTTTCATAGTATCTGTCATAATGTCTGGTATGTTTGTCGTGCGCTTTAGATTTACAAGTGCTGATTGAAAGACTTGCATAATGGAATTGAAATGATGGAGTGAGTTGGTGTGTGTGATCTGATCTGCTTTTAGAGCAATGACATCTTGTAGTAAAGCTTCAGAGATCAACCTAGCTTCGTCTGGTTCCAATGAACGAATGAGTGATAAAGCTAGTTCATAAGCGACCTGCTGGTCCATTTGGTCATCTGTCCAATTGATGTCACTGTCATCATCAAGATGTTGCAGCAGAGGTGTTTCAGAAGAAGTAGTGAGATGAAGTATATGTCGATTGAGAGCATCCAGTTCCATTGTGATCAGCTCAATTCGCTCATCCATATATTGCGGTTCAGCGAAATCCATGATGTTTTCTTCAGACAAAACTACTTGGCGTTCTGATAAAAGTTCTTTCTGCTCTTCAAGCAATCTGGCACGCTAATCAAATATATTGTTGGTGTTATATTACTATAATTATATGTATATATGTATTTACCTTTTGAACAAGTTCTTGAATCAGTGGATGAGTAGAATATTGGCCCTTCACATAGAGATAAAGAGCCCTAATTAACAGTCGCAAAAATCAAATAAATCATTCATGAGCAAGAAAAAAAAAGGGGAATCTTGGACTTACTTGTGGATGAATTTTTTCTTTTGATAGACATTTTGTTGTAATGTAGTGACTTGGAACTTGCCTCCAGCTTTTTTAACAGCGTTTTGCTTCACAAGATAGCCTCGAACACTGGCGCAGGCGATGGCTTTTGCCAGCAAATTGCGTTGAGCTAATACAGTCGTAAGCCCCATCACTTTTTTGAGGATGGCAGCAATTTGTTTCATGTGTCCACTCAATGCTACAATTTCTTCTGTCGCACGCTTACATGCTGCCTTTTGAAGACCAAGCTCTCGCTCCAACCGTCTCTTGATGGTCACAGACTGAGCTTCTTGCCTCTTCATCTTTTTCATCTCACGATCAGCTTCGGATGCCTTTTCCTTAGTGCGGTCAGCTTCCATCTTGATACGCTTGAGTAACTTTTTCTTCTCATGACCCAACTTTTCAATGGTGCGATGACATTGTTCGATTTTCGATTCATGTTGATGACGAGTTCGATCTGAAGAGCGAATCAGCTGAAGATGTTTGCGACGCAAGGCTACCTGCTCTCCTTGTTGTTTCTTTAGGCGAGCTTCATACTGTGTCCTTAGATCGTTCAACTCTTTTTTGAGATGATTTGTGGAGGCTGTCTTTTTAGATGCAAGATCACTCACGGTACGATTCAACTGCCTTATTTGGTCTGTCTGTTGTTTCTCTGATTTCTCGAATTGACGAATTAGCTGGTGCTTGTTCTCGATGACTAAAGTAAGCTTTTGTATACAACGTTTGGCTTCATTTATGGCGTCACTGTGTGTTGAATTTTTCATGGATGCAGTATCCATCGTATGTCTTCGATATTTACTTGCATGAGGTGATCGTGGTGTATTATGCTCGAATTGTACTGCCATTTCATTCAGTGCAAGCTATCGAATAAGCTGTTAGTTTTTAGACTTTTTGCTCTTTTTTTTTGGGGGAGAATGGGTTGTCAAAGAGTTTCAAAAAAAAAAAGAAAGAAACAAAAAAGAAAGGAGGAGAAGCATACATTTGCAGATCTTGCTAGCTCCAGTTCGGTCTGAAGAGCTTCTTTTGCTTCATCTAAGCTAAAATTTAAAACAGGCTTTGTAATACTATTGTTGACAGAAGGTATGGCAGTTTTACGACGTACTGTCTTTGATCGTTTACTGCTTGCTTTATGCTTCTTTTTTCTTTTGTCAGTCTTCTCAGAAGGTGTAGAAGTATGAAACATGTCTTCTGATATGATTTGAGGTTTAAGCTCAAGATAAGGTGAATGACAGGGTGAACCAACTAGTGTAGGCGACGAATCAATAGGATTGATTTCCAATGACAAGTTTTTGTGCTGTTTCTGGTTAATGAGTCTTTGTTGTGTTTGATAGAGTTCAAGCTTTAATGATTCAATGGTATTGATGTATTCTCTTGCCATTTGGTCGTCAACTGATTGCACGTCTTCTTGTCCAGTGGCAGCCATCAACTGACGCTTGAATGAATCTCGCTCTGATTTGATGTGTGTCAGTTCGTTGACAGTTTGACTAAGCGTCTGTTGAAGGGAGCCAACTTCCATCTTGAGACTATCCATTTCATCATTGACTGCACGAAGAAAATCATCTGTGCTCCTTAGTTCTTGCTTGAGTCGCACAATGATAGCCTTAAGGCGTTCTTCTTTTTTGGTATTGTCTTGCTGTTGTTGATTGACAGTGACGCGATTGCGAATGTTTCGAGCTCGATTAGCATATTTAAGTGTGTTGACTGTTTCAGTCATGTTGGAGGAAGCGGGAGAGGCGCATGCAAGCATGAGTGTTTGGCTATTGCCTCCTAAGCTATCTTGTAGGAGACGAGTCAGTTTAGAGTCCCGGTATGGAATGTGAGAGACACGACGCGATTCATCGCCTAATGCTGAAATTACATTTCCTAAAGCAAGTAAACCGGTATTGATAGAAATGCCTTCTTTAGCTCGATCGCCTACTGCATTGGTTCTTTTGAGCTATAGAGAAGGAAAAAAAAAGAGTTAAGCATCTTGTTTTTTAGCAAACGAAATTCTCAAATTTACTCTTTCTGATCCTGCAAGATCAACAAAATGGAATTTAGAAATAAGCTTTTTTTCTAACGGTGTTGGACTTAATTCCATATCGGAATGTAGTGTAGATTCATCATCTGTGACATCCTGTTGTAAAACTGACTGCTTCAGCATGACAGAAAAAATAGCGTGTGATCGGGAGGAAGTATTGTTCATGTCTGTTGAAGCTGTTGTACGTGCAATTGAACCTTTTTGTAGTATCCTAAAGAACGATCAAATAAGTAAATAAATAAACAAATAATAAGAGCTTAATTTACTCGAGTAGTTCGTTAGCTGAGCTCACTGTTTCTTCTCTCACGCCAGCCCAACAAATATTTCCATGACTATCTTCGCGAATTGTTAAGTTCAAACCGTCTCTCTTTTTGGCAGGGCATAACAGATCAACTAGATCTTCATTATGCAATTCAAGAAATGAGACAGATACTTGAAAGCTATAATGTGGCGATTTTTGTTTTGAGTGAAGATTATCAAATAGTGCATGTATAAATCGGGGAACGATGCCGTGATCATTTATTGACATCTTCATGACATTATCTAGTCCAATTCCCATACTGTAGGTTTTGCCACTCCCTGTTTGACTATTTATATAGAAAATTAGGTGAGATTTGTTTTTTGTTTTAATCAGTCATTTTTACCCATAAGCAAGAATAGTAGCATTATAACCTTCGACAAATTTATCGAGTAAGGGTACAACAGATGTAGCATAGACATCATGTTGATTTACTGAAGGAGGATAGACGTAATCAAATGTAAAAGACCTTTCATTATTAATTGTTATCTGCTGAAGGTTATCTGGAATGAAAGATATGACATTGTTCTGATGATGTTGTTTCTCTTGTTCTGTCAGTGGTCGAATACGAAGAGCCACTCTAAGGATATATCAGCAATGTGAGCTCTCTTTTTTCTTTTTTCATCAGAAGCATCATGTTACCTAACAGAGGATGAATTACTCATAACAAAGGGAAACACACACACGCACACACAGAAGAAATAAAAGAAAGTGATAAATAAATAAGAAAAAAAAAAGAGAAATGAAAGAGAGAGAGGGAATTTTATATATAAAAAAATACGTTCGTTATATAAGATTGATTTGTAGGGTAAACAATGTCACAAAAGGAGTGAGGGAGAAGTAAGCAAAAAAAAAAAAGGGGGTGGAGTATAAAAAAAGCAATAAAAAAAAAAAAACGACGACAACAACAACAACAATAGCAACAACATGTAATATAGCCAAAAAGTGACATTTTGATATTGCCACATTCCTTTTCACTTAGGGAATTTTTAGAGCTAGTTGGTCTCTTTCTTTTGATGTTTCAGATATTTAAGGTTAAATCAACTGATATTATTGTTCAAATCGGCTATATTCTCTCTATTCAACTCATACTTTGTTACGCGAAAAGTTAGCCTTAACTTTGTTTGAGCAGTTGAACTTTCTAAAAATGACAAGCGAATAACAAATCTGATAGTTTTCATTGTTGTGAATTTGACAGACTTTCTCGCTTTTGTGTTCGTGCAACCAACAAATTGAATTTCATCATATGACAATAGAAACGTGTTGAAATGAGTGTGAATGTAACACATGTTTATTGTTCTCTGGATGCGGATTTCTTCTTCTTTTTGCTGTTACTTTTTTTAGTTGATTTTTTCTTTTTACTACTGGACACTTCAGGTGTGACTTCCTAAGACTTGGGTCAATTACGTATTGTAGACTTTGTCTGAATGTACTCACATAAGGTATCTCTTGAATACTTTCCTGCCAGTCTGTAGACCAAGGGTTTTCAGTCGAGCCACTTACCTCCTCGTGCTGTACGTAAGGCATTGTGTTATCCTCATCTTCGCTCTCAGACGCAATTTGTGGTCCAGACAACCTTCTGAGTCCAAGGCTCCAGACATCATCTAGCTCGCTTTTAAACACAGGTGGGCGATAGACATCGTCTTTCGAGGGTTTCTCTTCAGAGTCATCCCGTTGTTCTTCTATGGATTCGTTCTCTTCTTCTTCTTCTTCTTTTTGTGACTGTCGGGTATCAGAAGTAGGTCGATATTGGATGATAGGCTCTACGTCTTCATCCCCCAATACCATAGGGTTACTTGGTATTTGATCGTCTGAGTCATACAAATCTTGTTTGGTTCGTGTCACAGTAGACGGTGTACTTTCTCCAAACCAGTCATCCGCTAGCTCCTCTGCATTGTCAAATGGATCCACATTGACTTGTTCAGTGACAAGTTGAACATCCTTTTTTGGCTTTGTCTCAACGGGTGCACTGGGCGGTGGAGGTGTTGGTTGTCGTTCGAATCCTGAGGGATCTTTTTAAACTATAAGGTTTATGCAAAATCTGATACTGAGTTTCAAACTTACGATCGGAGGCAATTGCTTCAAGTTCTTGATCCCAGGCTGATTTCATTTCCTCCTTTTGTCTGGTTAAATGAGGCTCAGATGCTGTTTAGAAAAAAAACCCCCTTAGCTTCTGATTGTTAAGAAATCATGAAACTTACGCTGATCAAAGTTATCTTGTCCTCTTCTTTTTCTCTGCATTGTTTCAGGCACATCGTCCTCAGTATCCAACACTTCCAGAAGATCCACTATCTCAACTGCCTTTAGCTCAAGCTGTTTGTTTAACGATTCAATCATGAGTTGCAAGAAGGGAACGCCTAAGTAATCGTAAATGTATTTGAGTCCTTGACCAGTTTTCATACTGGCTTCTGCATAGCGAATCAAATTAGGCTTAATAGCACCCTTCCTTATCCGTTCTTGATTGTGCTCGTACAAGGCTGTGTGAATAACATCCATATCTACTTTACGTTCTTGGCTAATAAATAGAGAAGAGTAAGAGCCAAGGCTTTTTATAGTCATATTGAATGCGATTACCTTTTGTCACCAAAATTACCCTAATTTCAATAGATTTGTATATGAAATAAATAGACAAATAAGAACAAGTTCAACAGAAAGGAATGCATACATACAAGCACCAAGACAGAGAGTGTTTCAGGTACATGATCTAGTTCTTTTATGATATAATCAAATGTCCATGGCTTAGTGATATCAAACAAGAAGATAACGCCATGCGAGTTACGATAAACATTGACAGTGGCTGCATCTAAACCCATATCTGACTCGTTCTCATCATTCTCTATTTTTTGTTGTGATTCTGAGTGTTCGAGTTTGATAGCTGAGTTCTCGGCTGACTTTGTCTTGTTGTGTGCCTTATCAACCACATCCCATACTTCAATCTTTACGATATCACTCGAATCTAAAATAAAGCACTTGGTTAAAGATAGCCTATATTGCTTGTGTGTGTGTTTATGTGATTACCTTTGTAATGCCATGGAATATTGGCTACTTGTATCTGAGGTGTAGATGCATATGCTTCATCAAACTCAGCACCTTGTAAGCGGTGAACTAATTGATGAATAAGGAGAGAAATTTGAGTCTAAATAAGAAAATGCATAATTGACGCGACTTTACATAAACTCGACTTTCCCGTCATAACATCACCTCGTATGGCAATTTTCACTTTGATAACAATAAAAAATAAGCGAAAAAAAACGATAAAATGAACAGTCTATTCAGCTTGCTTACTGTTGTATTGAACACCTTTCTTAAAGGTATGACTCATGGCCTTGAATGAGGCTTGAGCCGGTGCAAGTGAAACAGGACTTGTCGGCTCCTATTGCTTTGTCAGAAGACGGGAGCATAAAACCTGTTGGAGTCTAACTTCTTACTTTTTTCGGTGTTGTACCAAACGACCATAGAAAACTCATTTTTTACTGGTAAAGACAAGAATAAAGAATAAATAATAAAAGAGGAAGAAAGAGAAGAAAAGTAGATACAGTGACTCTTTTTTTTAATTTGAAATTCTTTTACGCATAAAGACATGAGTATGAGGTAGTTTACGCACACTCTGAAATGCAGGTGGATTAACAAAATAAGTCCATTCATAGACAGAACTGCCATAATTCTCTTCCAAAATGGATTCTATCAACTGAGATTCCAAGGGCTCTTTTGACCATATCAAGATATGCTCAATGCCTGGCTCAACAGAATAAGGGAAATCATTAGGCAAAATCAAAATAGTAGGCTTGTTATCTTGTGGATCCGGGAATATCAGCTTTTCTTTTAAAAGGTAGTTTTCAATTGTGCCATACTTGGCAAGTGTATCTTCTGTCCATTGACGATACACTTTTTCATCTGCCTTGTTTCTGCGTAGCTTGTGTACTTCATTATTAGCTAATAGAAGAAATGGGTGAGCTGAGAACTAAAAAAAAAGTAAGAAACATGCTATTTACAAACATAATGCTTGATTTCCTCCCATGGATGAACATGGTTGGTATAAACAGATTCATCAATGACAGGAGGCATACAACAACAACAAAAAAAGATGGGTAAGGAAAAGGCTAAAAGAGATGAAAAGTGATTTGAAATAAATAAATAAAAAAGGAGGGGAATGTGCCTTGCTTACCTAATCCACCGTGACGTGTACCGCATTGGTTACATTTAGAGGCACCAAAGCCTTCAAACCCTCAAACACTGGTTTTTCGGTTGATTTTAGTTAGTAGCCAGAGTAACAAATTTGAAGTACCGTAAAGTAATACTTTTTTTTTTTCAAAAAAAAAATTTGTGCGTCTACTTTTCTTCTTTAGAAAATAAACTATGGTACTTTTCGAAACTTATTTAAGACGGGTTGAGCAAGGCTAACTCGAGTTTTTCTACTAGTCTCGTATAGAGTTACTTACACCTGAAGGTTTGCGTGTTGATGGTCGTCGTGCAAACGAGTTGAGAAAGATCACTGCAAAGACTTCAGTGTTTAGCCAAGCTGATGGATCTGCTTATATTGAACAAGGTAATACAAAGTGTATTGCTGCTGTATATGGTCCAAGAGAAGTAAGTGATGAATAGGACTACAGGACATGTTGGCTTATTGCTTTTTCTTTTTATAGCTTCGGTTTAGACAACAAGGTATGGCGGATCGCGCTCTCATCAATGTGGAATTCAACGTTGCTCCCTTCAGTTCAAGTGAGCGTAAAAAGCGATCGAAAAACGACAAGTAAGATCCAAACTATGAAAGTCACAAGCGCAATAACCAACCTTTATTTAAACAGACGTTCACTTGAAATTGCCGCTTTTATCCGTCATACATTTGAGCCTGTTATTTTTACAACACAGTTCCCTAGAACACAGATCAGCATTTACCTTCAAGTATTTCAAAATGATGGCGGTAAGTGTTTCAAGCATCTATGGAAACAGAAATGATTTGACAAACCATTTTGTCTAGGCTTATTACAGACATGCATCAATGCCGCTACTTTGGCTTTAATTGATGCTGGTATTCCAATGCTTGACTATGTCTGTGCCTGTTCAGCTGGCTGCATTGATAAAGAACCCATTCTCGATTTAAACAATCTAGAGGAGTCCGCAGACACACCCGAATTAACAGTTGCGATATTACCAAGAACAGGCAAAGTCAATCTAGTTGAAGTAAGGAAACATGATGAGAAGGAAGGGCATGCTCTAATCAGTCCCTATAGATGGAATCTCGATTGCATGTCGATAAACTTGCAAGTGTCACCGATTTAGCAACCGAAGGTTGTATGAAGATTCACACTATTTTAGACGGTGTTATTCGACAAAACACTGAACATCTCATGTCCAAATTAAAGGCATAAGTTAAGCCATATCATTTGAAATCGACGTGTTTTTTGGAATGAAGAAATGAATGAATGATTAAGTTTTATTAAATTGCAGAAAAAGAGAGTGAGATAAATTAAATGTGGTTTCTAAGTTTAAGAGGGCGTCATCAATGTTATATTTAACTATTGACATGAGGGTTAGTAGCAGAGTTAGCCCCTGGTCCACTCACTGGATCAACAAGAGAAGAAGAGCCATCTGAATGACCCACCATGGAGATAGGTTTGACAACAGCATAACTTACTGCACTAGCAGCATCTGGTGCATTTGTCCAACGAACTGAATTAGCAACAGGAGGTGAGTCAGTCTGATTGTTTTGCCGAGTCATGTCTATCACACTGGTTGTCATACTGGATGGAACAGGTGCAGGAAGATTGACATAAGTCAGAGTCTGTGGCTGGTTTGGACATGACTGAATTTGAATGTTTTTATCAGGCATGGATTGGAAGGGATCATTCAATTTACTTTTTGCTGAAGTGGGTGAAGTAGCATCATGCTGAGGAGAATATCCAGCAATGGCAGCAGCAGAGGCAGCAGAGGCAGCAGCAGCAGCAGCTACAGGTGAAATGTATTCACTACTACCACTCGTGCTGGCATCAAAGGTGGTTGACCTGAAAGGATTGTATGAACCATAACCTTGGTTAGGAACCTCGGTCATTTCTCTATTTGGCTGTCCATGATGAAATGAATCAGCCGAGGCCTCTTGTTGAATCTCACTGTAAGGCCGTGTGAATGATTCAGGTCGTAAAGCAGGAACATACCTGTTGATGATGGCGGGAGCAGCAGGAGGAGGTGCAGCAATCTGTGCAATAGCTGGATAAGAGGGATTAGGTGATGGGCTGTCTTCTGGATTGTAGAAGAAACTATAGGAAGAAGAGTTGTTGGGATGACTTGTGGCTACAGCAGCAGCACCATTAGCAGCAAAGGCTGGGTCACTCAAATGTTCTGAGCTGATCCCTTTCAAAATGTTATAGAATGTTTCTTGGTCTTTTTCTTCTTCAGGACGCTTCTCTGCAAAATTGTCGTCTTCGTCCTCATCTTCAGGTGGTGTTGATTGCTTTAATGCTGCCAATAAGTATTCGGGTGCACGTGGAGGTTTGCTATAGTAAGTAGCTGGATGTGCTTGAGGATCAATCTTGCGCTCTCGCTTACGCTTTACGAAAACAAGGCCCATGGCACTTCCTGCCAACATAAAGACGATAGCTAGAGCACAAGCAATGGAAATCAAGATGACAATAGGTCGTGAAAAATGATGTGCAATTGCCTTCACAATAACAAAATAAGGTTGGTCCAAGTAAAAGAGACTGCCTAAGGATGCTTCGCCCGTACTGCCAGATGTCACCAGATAGGGAATCCAACTGCTACCATCAAAGAAAGCTGCACTCACATTGCCATATTCACCCAAATTCAAATAACCTGAAGCCAAAAGTACATTTTGAGCAGATGTGTCTGCCACAGGCAAGATAGTCAACTGCTGAATGTCACTTCCAGGACCCAACTCTTTTCTAGGTGCCACAAACCGTTGCCCATCCCAGACACGCAAAAATGAAGAACTATTAGATTCTCCAGAAATATAGAGGTTTTGGGTTTTGTTGTCATAGGCAATGCGACTGGATGGGCCGGGAAGATCTGCTGTTCCCAGAGGACCCCAAGTGTTTTTTTCAAAGTCGTATTCGGCAATCAGTAAAGGCGAATTGTTGAGTGTGAGATTACCGCTTACAACAAGGAGTGAGTTGCTAATGGGTTGGATGTCAGCCACTTGGCCTGTAAGTCCTGCACCAAGTATAGTCCAGGAATGATTTCTCGTACTGATGCCACAAACAGAGGTACAAGCGACATTGTTAATGCTATCAAAGTAGCCACCAACAACGATCATCTCTTGAGAAGGAACAGGACGAATGGTACTGACATAAGTTGCCGATTTATCTTTGGCAACAAGTTCAGGATTCAAAAATGCTTTTTTGTTGGTCAAATTGAAGATAGCGAGGTCTTTGGCTTCTTGTCCTGTAAATTTTCCTCCTACATAAAGCAGATCGTTATGGACGGCCATTGAATTGACAGATCCCTGCCAATCAGTGCCTTGAATACCACTCCATTCTCCATGATCATAAATGGCAACGTTCTGAATGTTATTGGACAAATGAAAACTACCGCCTAAAATAGTTGTACTAGTGCTGTTTTTAGTTGTTGTATTACTTTTAAAAAGTACGCCTGAACTAACTACGCTCGTGTTGCTGTCTAAAGGAGAAAATGATTCCATGGGCAGTAGCTTTGTATGATGATCAGACGTAGATGAAATAAACGAAATGCCGTTAGATTGGTAGCGTTGCGCATGGCTTATGCCTCCTAGATAATAGCTGGAACTTCCATGGTTGTAGATGTTTGAAACAGAACCTGCCAAGAAGGGCGAGCTAGCATTCTGCAAAGTCCACTTGTTCAATTCTCTGTCCCACAAAGCATTTCCAGGTGCACTGTTATGAGTGGACTGGAGATGTGTAAAGTTTCCTGTGATGAGAACTTGTTTATCCAACAAAGCAACTGAATCAACATTGCCGTCAACGCCCTAAATCAAGCAATGTGTCAGATCAATCGAATTGATAAGTGCATGCAATAATTCCTTACTCCTTCCAAGGTTGTCCAAGTAGCTTTTTGCAGGTTGTACTGAGCAACATGATTGAAAGCCATCATGCTGTTATCTGCCAATGAGTTGAAACCTCCTCCCACAAAGCAATCTAAATGAGAAAATCGATATAGACGTCAAACAAACAAACACAAATATCAAATCAAACGACCGACTTACCTGTAGAACTACAAGCAATAGCATTCACTGGTCCATCAAAGCCATTGTTAGGTACAGATTTTAATTGGCTTGCTGTTGTCTCGTATTGAACAAAGTTTGCATATGTTCCATTTGACTTGTCTGTTCCTGAGAAACTGCCACCCAGATATAAGGTCTTGTCCACAGTAGCCAAAGATTTTACCCATGATTGAGCAGGTAAGTTTTCTTTGTACATATACATTTGCAAGAGAAGAAAACAAGATTTAGTTTAATCTTACAATTTTCCAAATAAAACCACTTACCACCAAGAATCTTCCAAGGAACAGCTTCTTTTACTGTTGCTATAGGACTGCTAGTGTTGTACTGCAAGACGCTAGTCATACCGCCTAAGGATGTGTCTTTGATGAACTGAACTGCATAAGCTACCATGTTTGCTGGTTTGGTACTACTGATGCTCACGTTTTTTCCTAAACTCAAAGTGACATGAGGCTGAAATGATGCGCTGACATCAAAATAGCCCGAATAAATGGTTGCACTGGTAAATGTTTGTTGGTTGATAGACGTGTTGGCAGCAGCAACTGTATCGCTTGTTGTATGTACTGAGACATCGACTGTTGTACAATTGTCGCAAGTAGGCGAATAGAGAAGTACTTGATAAAAACCAGATTCAGCCAAATTAGGATAGAATGTTACAGAAGGTTGGACTGCATCTGAGCTAACAGTGACAGCTGAATATGCATTTGCACCTGTAGTATCAATCCAACCACTACCGTTCTTTACTACTTTGGGAAGATTTGCATTGGTAGTTGAAGCGCAAACGTTGTTTTGTTCGATCGGTACTGCATAAGCAAAAATCTCAGACTGGAAGATCTTTACAGAAGCCAAACCTCCACTGACGCCATACCATGATTTAATATCGATGGCAATACCAGCTGTTAAGGAGATGTTTGTGATTCTGAAATCTTGATATCCCATATCTAAACTTTTGGATAGTCTACAGTCTGTTGTACAAGTTCTTGTCAGATTGGCTTCTGGATCAACATAAGTGAGTTCATAAACGGTTGAATCGGACAAAGAGCGAACACTGATAAAAGTCAAGTGTTTAAAAAGAAGATAGGTTCGTTAGTCAAATGGTTTGTTTCTAAAGTTAAAAAAAATACTTGCGAAAATTCATTTGTCTGATGATTTGCTAATTTTGAATTCGCTATACGAATCAAAACAGGATTTACGCTGTAATGAACAAAACTAGCTTGCCAAGTACCCGTTGCACCATCAGCTAAAAGCCATGGATTTGGGTTGGAAGCGTCAGCACACAGAATAGAAGCTGCTGTCGGGGACTTGCTGGATGTGTTGACTGCACTTATACCCTATTGATAGGCAAGAAAGAAAGTAAAAATTAGCCTCAAGTGGAATAGACTTATCATTGCTTACAGTAGAGGGAATGCTGATCGGTTGACTGGCAGGAGCGTGATGAGATTGTCCATCTGCGGTTGTGTCGAATTTACCACCAAAATAAAGAGAATTTGAAACTTTTGTTATTGAGTAAACAGGACCGTTCATTCCCTTCCAGGGCAATCCATGCCATGCATTGTCTTTCCAAATAGCTACACTGCCACCAAAAACACTCAAAGAATCTGAGTGCTGAATAGCATTGTCTAGAGGTGCAACAAATGATCCACCGACATATAATTGATCAGTATCACAATACAAGCTATAGACAACACCATCTAGTCCATTTTTTAGAGGACTGATTTTGTTTGTTGCAAGATCTAGCGCTGCAATATGGTTGAAAGGTTGACCATTTAAGGTGGTAAAGTTGCCTGCAAAATATAGTGTTTCATTAACAATACAGGAATCTAAGATGGTGCCATCCACATTTGAAGAGCCGACTAATTTTAAGGTATCGTTACTGAAAGAGATGACAGAAGAAGTTGATTGAGGTATGTGTGTAAGTTGTTCTGTATCTCTGTAGATGGAAATACTCTTATATGAGCCTGAAATGCCAAGTTGCTCTAACGATCGCAAGTCAATGTTGGGGTGTGTAACGTAAGATGCTAAACAAACAGGATTTAGAACCACTAACAAGGATAGTAGCATTCGAGCGTTTGGTATAAGCATTGTTGTGTGATACACGTATTTAATAAGATATCGTCTAGTAATCTTTTCTGTATCTATAATAAGGTGTTGTAAAGGGTGAATAAAGACATGAAATGAAAGTAGAAATATGAATGTATATAAATTCGAAAGAGAAATCGAATTGGGGAATATATTAGTGTATATACTAAAGAATAAAAGGAGTGTAAAGAGAGATAAGAAGAAGATTGAAAATCCAGGAAGGAAGAAAAAGAGAGAGAAAAGGAGGAAGAAGAGAGAGAAAAAAGTACAACACATATTAAAAGGGTTACAATTTGGCAGAACAAAGTAATTTGGCACATGTTACACCGTTTTTATTTGAAGTTCAGAACATGTTACAAGGCAAATGAGATAGGATCAAGATGAAAATAGCAGTAAAGATGTCCAAGCGTATTTATTACGCGCAACACAGACTCTATTTACACTTCTTATGCGGCCAGGATGTTCACCGGGGCAAAAAAGGAATCATGTACAAGTATCTTTGTTTATGGCTTATCTCTTCTTAAAGGAAAGCAGTAGCTGGTTTGTTTTTAATAAATTAGAATTATTGGTTTAGTACATTTATCATCCTAAATCAAAGCTTCTTCAGTGATTATTTTAACAACTTGAAAGGCGGTTTTTCGAAAATCTATTTCCGAAAATAGATTTTACAAATATTAAAAACCTTAAATCTCAGACTGTAAATCGAGTCAACATACTCTGCACGCATAAAAAGACATTCTTTTGATAAGGTACTTGGTTTTGTCTTTTTTTGTATCTCCTTATTCTTCTATAGTACCGTTACATTATTTTGGCCTTTAGAAAGGGAAATTGTCACAATTGCTGATGTTAGATAATTAACATAATCTGGAAATGGTATTATTGTTATTTGGGCATATATAGTGTAATGCTTATTTCGGTTTACTCAAGCAGCTTCAGATCACAAAAGCCGCCTATTTATTACAATACTATCCCCAGCTAGCCTCATTGATCAACATTTGAAAGATAAGCAGGTAGATTTGAAAACAGGTCTATAGCATAGCACACTTTAGAGCCAATCTACTCCTAACTTGGCAACACTATTTGTTTCTTCAGTATAGCTTAGTCTAGTATTGTTTCTTTCTTTTCTTTGTTTCAGGTTGATCTGATCCATGACTTTCATTGAACTTTCTCAAAATGCATACGTATAAACATATATAGTGGCCAAGACTTGTTTAAAAAGGAAGGCAGCTATAGTCTTGTTTTTGATGATCTCTCACACAAACCATATACGTGTTCAGGCTGATTTTTGAATCGTTTTTGTACATCTGGACTAATACCACATTATCTCTAGTTCGATTCTGAAAAATCCAAATTAAGAAAAAGTAGACAAATAAAAATCTGTTTATGGATGAAGTTAGGGTTTGTGCTGGGAAGACTTACCGCTCAGAATATGTGGAACACTCAACCAATGCGGACACATTGAACAGTGCGAGGGCTCTTCTTTTGAGAAGCACCAAGACCTAGTAAAATATGAGAATGGAAAAGAATAGACGTCAAGGTAAATGTTTTGGAGAAGGAAAAAGAGAAAGAAGATGCGCTATCCATTTTGGCTTCGCAAGTATATGTTTTGTAGCTATTGTTGTATTGACTTCATCCTGAATCCGAAACAAGTGAATTATTCTTGATAGCCATGATTTTCTCATGCAATTGTGTATTCTGTTGTATCTGAAATTGCATTTTTTGAATGAATGAGCTATTCCTTTGCTTGTTATTGTTTGTTATTGGATATACATAGGATCTCTGTATTCACGTAATCGATGGTTGTACAAGACACAGTCGTTTGCATGATCCTGGCAATAGATACATTGACACTAAATAAGTGCTCCAAGTAACTGTTAGGAGAAAAACAAAGTCTGTAAGGTCTAATTTAACCAACAGAGAAAGGCAACAAGTAATATAAGTGGCACAAAAGAGAAGGTCTAATTAATGACTATGTGTTTCTAAATAAATGCATAAAGCAACTAGTATATTACAAATTAAATGGTGAAAAGAAAAAGCTATTAAATGTATCTAGAATGTACAGGTGTGCTTCTTCCTTCAGAAGCTTGATCATAATAGGCCGAATGATATGGGCGTGTATGGCGACCACTCAAGATGTGATGAGGGCTGTCTATAGTATTTTCGTTGTTATGTACATTATTGGCAGTAGCATCTGTATTTTGAGCATCAATAGTATTATCAGTGTGATTGGTATTTGGAAAGGTATCGGTAGTCAGGCTGATAACCGAATTAGAGAGTGAAATAACAGAGTCATTGTCCCCGTACAGTGTTAACTTATCTGGCTGTGGTATTGCCAGTCGAAGTGCGGATGGGCCAGACATAGAAGGCGACGGTGCAAACATGCCATAATCATAATTAGCTGAGGTGCGACTAAAATAAGACGATTGTGAATGGCTCTGGCGATGGCGTCGCAAGTGTTGAGGAACTACATTATTAGTAACATCATCCAAGTCATGAACAAATGGATTTCTAGGACTACTTTGAGAAGAGGAAACAGGTGGAGGTGTACCATGCATATGCCAGTAAGCGTCTTCATCCATAGCAAACTGAGAATGAATGACACCTTGTGGGCGAATCTTATCTCTCATTTGTACCATCGAAGGGGATGAAGATAGATTAGGTGCTTCAGGATATGAAGATGACCACGAAGGTTTGCTAGTATGGCCGCTTTGTTGAAGTGCAGCTCCACTCACATAACCTTGGAAGCCATTGAATTTGGCATCTAAAATCTCGGCTTGCTCTTTCTCCCTCTGTGCTGTCTTTTCTGCTTCCAAAGCCTCGAATTCAATCAGGCGCATACGAGGAACGAGCTCTCCTTCTTCTTTTGCCTCTTCTTCTTCCTTTTGTTCTTCCATCTTTTGATCGGTATTCTGCAGAATGCCGTGTAGTCTATGACGAGAACTATTGCATTGAGTGGGCCAGACATCGTACCAACAATTTCCATAATCGGAACGCCAAACTGAGAGTAAAGGAAACCATACATTGAAGATGGGTACAGCAAAAAGACCATAAATAATAAACCATAGGACATACTTGAATTGGCGGCGCATAATAAAATATATCATATGCAACAATATCAACAAGGAAAAAGACCCAGCAATGATAGCATAGGCTAAGTCTTTGAACATGAAGTAACGAATGAAGATGCTATAGAGATATACGATGATAGGCATAGAGAAAATCATATCCACAAGTTTCGTAATGGACATAATCCAATACATGAACCCAAGGTGCTTCGCAACATGCTGAAACTCAAGCTGTAGGTGAAACATGGCTCTCATATTTCTGACCTGAAGTGCTTGTAAGTCAAAGAAGTTGGTAGGTAAAACAGCGTAACCAATGGCTTCTGGTTCAAATGCAAGTCGGGCTCGAGGATTAGATCTTAACAAGACAATACTGATGTATTGCTCTTCACCTTGTAAAAGAACGTTTTCCATGTGCATTGTGTTTGGCTTGGGTGCAGCTAGACCACGTAGAATAGTGGGCTGAATACAACATGGCTCAACGTTTGGATTCGAAGCAAAAGAAAATGTGGTGGGCTGATTCGGTTGCACTTCTGTCTTTTTCTTCTTCTTGTGCAGTCGTCGACGATAGCTTAGCTTCGAGCGAAATGTGCTTGTTACTGTAGTGTTAGTTGTTATTGTAGAAGTCACATTGTCATCACTACTACTATCATCATCCTTTCCGTCACTAGGTAGTACATCATCTGTAGGCATTTCATCGCTCGCCTTTGTTGCCATTTTCTCAATTTGATGTGTATTGAAGTGCAGTGGACGAGTGCTCTCTTGACTAGCCTGACTAGGGTGTGCTGTAGGATAAGGTATTCGCTTTTGTTGATTAGTTTCTGACCAGAGTCGATACATGATAAATCCTCCATTGATAGACGACACAGTTCCTAGACATGCTTCATATGCTAGACCAGAGTAAAAAGTCATATAGATGGGTAGAATTTGGAGTATAGTGACCACATTTTCTTCAGGATTAGCGGGCCGAATATGGCCACTTATGGCCAAGCAAGTTGGATCAGCTTCCAATCGGGACACGAGACGACAAATAGCATCATCTTGGACTTGTATATCAGCATCGCTTACTAGCATATATTTGAACTGTCTCGGGTCAATCCCAAGTACATTGTAACAAAGATTAAATAACTCGAATTCCAATGGTGTAATACGGTGATAAGCAAGATTCATACAGCGTTCAAAAAACCCCAAGATAATCAGTATAGAGTCTCTCTTGCCACGATTTCCTGGTGCTCTGGTCGTCAACAATGATTCTTGAGGTGCGCCCACTTTGACTATCAACAAGAATGGTACGCGGTTACGTCCTAATTCATAGAAACCAGCATATACTTTAGCATAATTTATGCGTCGTGAACCTTGTCCAAGTGAGATGTAAGATCGCAATTCGGGATCTTCCGTTGAACTGTAACCAAGGGCATCCAAAATACATTGATAGGTTTCTTTCGGTTCGTCTTGGCTCTTTACAAGACCATCACAAACAAAACAGAGCACTTTTCGAGTGTCTGGATAGTTTGTTCTAGCTAACGAATCAAATGTCTGCCGAATTGTCTCTGATGACTCTGAAAAGCAAGGAACAAATAACAGTGTATATGGTGGCAAAAATCGGTTGTTGCTGATAATCGAAAGTGTACGTCTAAACGCATGCTCTGCTGAATGTGTCGAGGGCACTGTCTTGTAAACAAGTTCCTGTATCCATTTCAATCTAGACAAATGAGCAAGATTCATTCGGATGAGAAAATAGAGTAGGAAGCAGCCAAGTGTGATCCATAAGGCAAGATTGATGTGTGCACAACCTTGACCTTCTAAAGAGAGGTCAACTACGCCGTTAAAAAAAAGTGTGGTAAGGCACTGTCGATAGGCATAAGGGTTGTCGAGATCTGAATAATAATAAGGAGTGATGTCTTCACCCATATGTACAAAAAACATTAATGTGAGATCCAAAGGTAGGAACATTCGATCAAGGGCAAACGATCGAGAATAAACACCCTGCGATATTTGTATTACATTGGTTACTGCATCCAAATAGTCTGTAACATCCAAAACAGTGCCGTCTAGTATAACATAGGCTTGCCCTTCATAACCATGGTGTGGTAGTTTGGAGAAATTGTGATAGACACTTGAAATATCATACTTGATTGCTTTTTTTTTTAAATGACAAGGACAAAGTTAATATCTTTTATATTCAGAATGGCTCTCATGTTACCTCCTTTCTTTGAATATCGATTAAATTGTTGTTCGCTAATGATAGAATAAAAACAAGGTGCGCCTGTCTTATTTCGCTGTGTAGGATAAGGACAGGATACAAGTCGGTTGTTCTCTACTTTATAGCCGGGATCGTTAGCAAGTTTGTGCTTCAGCCAGCTGTCTGCTTGTGCTGAGCGATTGAATCCGTTGATGCAATCGTCAATGACTTTATTGTTGTAGTATGTCTGATCTGCAGGTCTTTGCAATTGCATAAAAGAAGGGAACATAGGTGACAAATCGAGGTGTGGGTACTTGTTGACTTGTTCTGTCATTTGAGTAGCATTGCCATAATTTTCCCAATCAACAACGATGCCATTGATCGACGACAGCTTTGAATTATTGGCATAGACCAAATCAAATTCATAAGTGGCTGGTAATTCACAAAATAGAGCTGTTATATATTCCAGCCAAAAGCACAGTACCGCACCAATGAGGATATAAGAAATAAATAAAGCTAGTTTTTCTCTCCAAGCATTTCTTCTCTCTAATTGAAATGGTGAATACAGAATGCTTTGTTCTGAAGAGAAGAAGGGGGGGATGATTTTTTATACCTTTGGTCATTAGTCGGCCATAGGATATGTATTGAAGCAATCTATCTGGTATAAACAAGGTAAATGCTTTAGTGTATGCGACCCAAAAGATACGCCGACAGGAAGGTCGTATATATTTTGAGTCATTCTTTATCATTATTTCTTCCTTTCATACGCAATGGAAAAGAACAATGATATGAATAAATAACGGAAAAAATGACCGACAAAATATTCTCTTTTTAATTGTGGACATTTAAATTTGAGATTGAATTTCCCTTAAAGTTTGCTGGTGTCTTTTATTGGTCTAAACAGTAACTGTGCATAAGACTCCAAAGCAGTACGCATGTCTCTGCTGCGTATTCATAGGATTATTTCTGTTTAAAGCCAAAGCGTATTGCTTGTATAGACTCATGGTGTGCGTGTGGGTTTCCAGTAGAATAACTTGAAGATGATTCGAAAAATAAAGAGAAGATATACAAGAAATCCAATGTGGACAAAGAAGAGATCAAATATGAATGAAAAAGTAGACCAGACCAGTACCAAAGAGAGAAAAAGAAAAGAAAAAATGCAGTCTAGTACAATGAAAGATTGAACAATTTACCTTTCAGGGTTACCATACCTCAAGTGACACATTGTTTCTTCCTTTCCATTCTCATATTTTACTAGGTCTTGGTGCTTCTCAAAAGAAGAGCCCTCGCACTGTTCAATGTGTCCGCATTGGTTGAGTGTTCCACATATTCTGAGCGGTAAGTCTTCCCAGCACAAACCCTAACTTCATCCATAAACAGATTTTTATTTGTCTACTTTTTCTTAATTTGGATTTTTCAGAATCGAACTAGAGATAATGTGGTATTAGTCCAGATGTGCTTGACTAGTTTCTCGATTAGGAGAAGTACGGCTTATATATAAAATAATAGCTATCAACTCTTTGTTTGATTGTTATGTCGCTTTGAGTGGTTTTGAGGTACAAATAGCTTCTTCTTCTTCTCCCTTTTCCTTATTGTATGTTTTCTATATATACATGCTGGCCAATTGCAAATAGCACTGTTTGGTTGCATCAGGCTTACTTTAGATGCTGCATTTTGCATTGAGTATGCGAAAGCATGTTGTGGCTGACTATAGATTTAGAATACAAAAGCTGGTAAATATTATCATCATTTTACTTTTAGGTAGTGTGCACAGAACTATCTCGTTTCTTGTGTGTCAAAAAAAAAAGCTAGATGAAAACCGTCAAGCTGTCTTTTTGGTGATTCTAAAGACAATATTCTATATACTATCTGATAATATAAATACACTTGTAAGATATAAAATAGACAGTGTTTCTCTTTTTCAAGTCTTTGAGTAGCTTTTCAAAATAGTTTGTTTTTCTCTAGAAGTTGAGTGAACAAACTACAGCAGAGAATACAACATTGTACTGTTTGTTTTATGTAGGTTATTCATTTGACAGCTACAGAAAAATCTTTGCTACTTTTCTTTACCATTCTGGTTGTTTTCAATCGACTTTGCTATATACCAACTCGTTTAAATATCCAACAATTATATAACCGTATAGCATACTCACTAGATAAAACAAAAACTATCAACCTGGTTGTTAAAAACACTGCTTCGTTTACGATATGAATCGTGTCTAGCTCAGCAGCTATTTATTTTTGATATCTTGTAGCTAAAAACATGTCTTCTATAGTTGACAAACATGACATTGAAACATTGTTCAACCTATAAAATTGGCAATGCAGATGTTGTACTAAGCAATGTCAATTCTTTTAGCCTCTAGAAAACGGTTCAAGTACAAACGAATAAAGCAATTTGCCTTTGTGTACCTGAATCAAGCCTTTTATTTGTCATAGTGCTATTGACAATATTTTTCTACCTTGATACCTTCTTCTACTACAAAAGAAGAATACAAGATAGTAAGTCCGATGTTTATCTTGAGTAAAATAACAGCCAAAAGAAAGCTTTGTTTTAGAGGAGGATATTTGTAGCAAGCTTTATATGTATCATGATAAAGAGATACATCCAATTTGCCTCATATATAAGCAATCAATGGATAGAAACTAGCCTGTCATGCATTCAAGTGTCATTGTTTTTATAAGTCAAGACAAGTTTGCAGAAATTCAAAATGACGTTCGAATGATAAGGTTTATTGCATCATAGACAAACATGTCCGTCAAGAATGTCTTGGTGAAATCAAATAGTTTCAATGGCAAGGTCAAGAAGTAGAAAGACATCTTCAAGGTGATGAAATACTCTTAAAATGCAGCTGTGCAATCAAAGTACGACCACCGATTAACATATGTAATACAAGGCAAGCTTCAAGACCAACACAGTATATCATACATCACCATGTCCATGAAAGACACTGTCCTCTTCTCTATTAGCAAGCATTTTGCTTCAAATGAACAAACTGTATAGATTTTGTTATCGTAGGCTATAATTCCTTAAACTTTATTGGCTATCATAGATTGACGCCAGTTTTCTTTTTTGGTGCGAAAAACATGGATGCCTATTGTTGGAACGATGATGATGCATATTCTTTATCATATTTAGAGTTTAGATATTTTGATTAAAACGAGAGAACTCTAGAGAACAAAGGAAATATATCAGCCTTAATCAAACCTTACCTACTAAAAGTTCATTCATGCTGATGCTAGCAAAAGTGACACAAAGTACCAAACTTACATAATCAATAATTTTGGGATCATAGGGTGCATCAGCTACTCATCACTCACTTTTAACTAAAACAAGTTCTTATTCTCTCTTGACTAAAAACTAGGTATGAAATCAAATTGCATAATCATATATATATTTGTTGATAAATGAGGTTTTCATTGCTTTTTCTTCTTCTTTTTTTAATATAAGAAAAATGACATAGCAATAGAAAGTGAAAGAATATTTTTTGTGTATGAGAATATGTATGTAAGTGTATATATGTATAGATAAAAGTATGTGATATAGGGATAATCGGTACTAGTAACAATAGTATATGTAATAAATGAATAGTAATAATGGTAATAATGAAATATATATATATGTATGTATGTATGTAGAATAAACAAAGGCAAAACAAAGAATGTGGTGTATATATGTGTCTAGCTAAGGTTTGAACAATAAAAAAGTTAAAAAAAAAAGGTTCATACAGCTCGTGTTTAAAAAGAGAGAGAGAGAGAGAGAGAGAGAGAGAGAGAGAGGAGAGAGAGAGAGAGAGAGAGAGAGAGAGAGAAGTGAATGTTGCTTTGTAAGGAGTGTAATATGTAATGAAGTGTGCGGGGTGCGGGGTGTGGGGGAGGGAAAGCGCGTACGCATTTATGTGTTAACACATATGTCGATGGTATCAACTAAAGTACTTAATCTTTCGATTGCTGTCTTACATGACTAATGTTGTATGAGCGAGGACAATGGTGATCGCTTTCGATGATTGTCAGTTTTCTCTTCTTATTGGCTGTTGGTGGTGAAGTCCAATTGAAGACTGGGATGCCGTTTGAGTTGTTCATGCGAGTAGGCGAAGGTGTTTGCATAGGCGATGAATTGATGGAGCTAGGAAGCGACATTGATAAAGCAGGTAGTGATGGAGGAGGTACTTGCTGGCAATAACAGGTTGTAATTGATTGAATGCTTGTCTTTCTTCTTCTCTTTCTTGTACTAGGTTGAGAGCATTCACATGGGGCAGGTGAAAGAGCCATTGTCCAACCATGCTGATTCTTTTGGTACTTGTATTGGTTTGTACGAGGAGAGGGTGGAGATGATGAGGGTAAATGCTCAGTATGATGATAATGGTATGGATGATATTTATACAAAGTAGTCGGTGCTTCTTCTTTCAGAGGATGAGCAGCAAACATGAGATCTGAAAAGTTAAGAAGTGAGGTTGGCTGGTGTAATGTTTTTGCTTCAACATGCATGTGCAATACACGGTGCCAATGCTCGAATACAGGTTGAGAGATATACAGGCGATAGTCGATCATGTTGAGAAAGATGCGTTCAGCTGCATTGACTTCTGATACTGGCAATCCTGCGATCTTTGCCCAAGCTGAATTGCGATAAGTCTTGTCTTGAACAAATTTGGACGCGACGACTAAACTGGCAAGGAACATGCGGCGACCACAGCTGACATAGGCATCTTCCCAGCAGCTTTGGTGTCTCATCTTTGCCAGGTAAATGACAATCTCAGGCTTCGAGCGAAAGAGATAGAATAGAGCTGTCTGCAATGTTGAATAGGTTGTTCTAGATCGTTTCAAGACTTCTTGAATAAACGTTCTAAGTGGTACAACGCTATTTTTATTGTTGGCTGTAGGTAATTGCCAAATAGATTCAATCACGCTAGCATTGACATCTAGACGGCAAATTAAGGAGGTTCAGTCTACTTTTCAAATCATGGATTTCCAAAGCATATATTACCTACAAGGGCATCTACATATGCCAATCGATTGGTGCTGCTATTGGTGCTTAATGAGCTCTTTGGAGTGGATAATCTGTTTCTGTTGTTTTCCAACATATATGTTTGTTGGTGCATGTCAGACTTGTACTGAATTGATAAAAGAGATGCCATCATGAATTGAGATAAGAAGAGTAAAGAAAAAGAATAACAAAATTTAAATAAACAAAGCCGAGGAGAGTTTTCTCTTAATTAGGGACACAGAAGAAAGAAAAGCAACACACCAAGGAGGAGCAGAAGAAGAGGAGGAAAAAGGGAGGAGGAGGAGGAGGGGGAGGTTGAAGAAGAACAGAAGAAAAATAGATAAAAAAAAAAGGCTCAACAACAACAAAAAGAAAAAGATGAGAGCTGGAATGAAAGAAAAGAAAGAGAAAGAAGGGAGAGAAAAAGGAAAAAGAAGCAGAAAATATAGATATAATAGATGATTAAAAAAAGAAAAAGAAATGCACAAAAGAAGCACAATTTTAGCATTTTAGCACACTCATACAATAAAGTTATTGAAAAATCGGTTGAAAAGCCTTAAAAAGCAATCCTCTCGCTGGTCACCAATCATAATGAATTTCTCCTTAATGATAAAAAGCCCGCTATAATCTTTTGTTTACTGTCATAGGAGGAGGAGGAGAGGAGGGAGAAGGGAGGAGACATAAGATCTAGCTAGGTGGGGTAAGCGAAGACGAAAAGATGTGTGCGTGTGTGTGTGTCTGGGTAGTGCAAAGGGTGGATTCTAACTTTTAAGGAGTGTGTTTAAAGGAATGATCACTTGTGATTAAATCATCTCGTGGTGTTGCTTGTTTGTGGCAAAAAGAATCAATAATTGATTGCCATATAAGGCAAGTCTCCATTTTCTGATTTACCCTTTTCCCTTTGGTTTATTTACAATCATGGCTCCGTAAACACATCACTTCCTGAAAAGATTGGTGTATACTTTAGGCATTAGAGTTGTGTAATTCACGAGTAAAGAAAGTAGTTGAAGAAACCGTAAAAAGGCATTTAAACTGATTGTTTAGTCATTTTATGTTTCAACCATCATGAATGATGACAGAAAGCGTTCTTTTTTTCTTTTTCTTTTTTTTTTAGAAATCATAGCATTTACTATTTAAAGATTGTCTTAATGATGTCAATGGCAAGATCACTATGGCCCATAGATGCTGAGATTCATTTCTATCAATCGTACAATAGGGTAAGACAGAAATTATCAGCTGAAAAAAATGTCTTTTTTTTTTTTTATACATGTATTTTAAAAAAGTATTATCTGCAGTGTGCAAAAGGAAGATCTTTTTGTAACAAACAAATCCCAACAAGATTAAAGCTATAAACTCACTTAAACAGAAACAAAAGTGTTCATAGTCAGATATATGTAAAATACATAGTAATGAAAAAAAAAAAACGATAGAGATGCCGGATACACAAGCATATCATAGTTTATCTCTCTCTCTCTCTCTCTCTTTTCTTTTTGGTAACTTGCTCTAATGGACAAATTGTCTCTAACGCTGTTTATGCAAGTAGTAAAACTGAACTCATTCTGTAGCCATGGTTTGTTACTGCCAATATCGACAATTTATGTAAAAATGTTTCTAGCAAGATGAGTTTCAGTTTAGTCATGCATATGACGATGGATATTACATCTTCATCTTGACTTTGCTTCCTGAAATAGATTGCCTCAGGCGACCTGAAGTTTAAATGGTAGGGGGGCAGGCTATGGTTTTCTTGTAATAAGAGGAACGTGCGTAGATATTGGTAATAGTGTTACCCTGACTCAGCCTTTGTTCTCAAATATCTATCTATGTCTTGCTCAAAACACTAACTCTACTTATTGGACCTCTTACAGTCAATGGAAGGCATGATGCTAATCAGAGTAAATTAGACATGAAATCCCAACAATATCACTTTCAATTTAAATGTTAGCTTTATTGTTGTTATAAAGAGGCTCTTTTTGACTTGACAAGGCTTCTCTTCTTATGAACAGAAGCATCGAAATAAACTCCAATTCCATTTGATAGTTACACAGAGAGAAAGAGAGCTTCGCAATGCATTACTCGGAAAGCATTACTTTTCCACCAATGGTAACACAATCCCATTTGTCAACTGGAAGCAAGCTGTCAATAAATGCCTGTGATTTGTTTGGCTCGTTCTTTTCTGTTGGTTTGACAGAGGTAATCAAGTAAGCTGAAAGAAGTACTAGAAAGTGCATGTAGAATGCAATGCTATGAGCTGCACTCAAAACCTTATTCATGCTTATCGTCTTGAACCTGATAAGACGTAAAAGAAGAAGAAAATAATACAGTTTTCTTCTTTACAAAACACACTGACTATCTCTTTTTTTTTTTTATAGCCTTAGCAACAAAAAGCCAAGTCAGAGCTGAGTTCAATACAATGATAACATCATTAAATTGAAATAACAAATTGACTTGTTTAGTATGGACTTGCTGCTCATACTCATAAAGTGTTATTATTTGCTTGCATGTGGTTAAGCAACCGAAAGCAGTAGTCTAATCGCTTTCTTGGCGTTCTCATTAGTCAAGGTTTAGTTAGTACAAGGCGTTTATTATGCTTTTTTTTTTACACGAGCCATATAAATTTAAAGCAATACCACAATTAGCCAAAGAATAATTAAGCAAATAGACCAAAATTGCTGGTTATTTCACGCCTTTCATTTCTCTAAAAATTTTTTTTTTTTTTTTATGGAGAAATAAAATCTCTTTATTTAATGACGAGAAAACTCGAGTCACAATTATTGTTTTTGGGTTATTGTTTTTTTTTATGCGGTATATGAGGGGAAAGGGGAAGTTGAGAATATGGTTGTGGGTAGGAAAAGATATAAATAAAGCGACCATTAAGACGCTGGAAAGACTAGGCCTATAATAGGGAGAGGAGAAACACCTGTTTGTAATAAAGTCTCTTGAGCATGTCGATGGAGATCTGTAGAAGCCAGGTTAATCGCTGTAGCTGAAAGGAAAGGAACATCATCAAAGACAAACAACCAGTGACAACGCCAAACTGCTTGAAGTGATGAGGCAAGTACAACGTATGGGTTCCTGCAAAACGAGGTCTTGGTCAATTGTGGCAGGTGAAGATTAAAGAGTGCCGCTCTAAGTGCCTGAGTGGAGAACGGAGTGGCAAAATGCATTGACCACAATTCCTCCCAAACAGGTAGTTTCTTCTCGCATTCGTAGAGGAAATGCTCCATAGAGTCAGTCTTCTGAGAGCAGATGGTACAAATAGGGTCAGTAATGGCAGGAAGGATTCCATGCAAAATTGCCCGGCAAGGAAGCTTACCCAGTAAGAGCCGATACCACACGTTCCGACTAGTATGCGACAAGGAATAAGACCAAAATTGATTCCATTGTTTGGCTGTCAGGCGAGATGTTGAAGAAGGAAGGAGAGCGAGACGGTACTCCCTAGACTTAAGCTGGAGAGCGAGATCTGTAGAACCAAGACCTAGAGATGACAGGAACGGTGATGCATCCACTTGGTGGTGGCTGACAGGCACGAAGGGATGAGATCCAATTTGGGCGAAGGCAGGAGGAATAAATGCTCGCACAAAGAATGGGGAAAGAACCAATGTGTTTGTTCGTACCAAGCGAAGAAATTTGCGAACAAGATATGGATGAGTTGTGATTTCATTCAAAGTCTTTGGTCTGAGACGACGGCAAGCAGAGTCAAGTATGTAAGCTGCAGAACAAGTCAATTGTTTTAATGAGCGAGGAACTGTAACGGTGGGAGGCTGTAGATAAAGTGAGCCTAAAGGGAGACTCAGGCATGTCTCAAGGCTAACTACAACATTGACGAACGGTTTTGGAAGAGCATCCATCGAGCGGAATAACAAGTGGAATGGACTCTGAAAGGACCTAAGGATAGAAGGTCTCAAATGAGGGAACAACAAGAGCAGTCGGAAATCTTGCAAGGACCAAGAGTCAGCAGCCATAAAGGGATTGTCAGGCAGATGATAGAGCGCAGACTGAACCAAGAAGGGCAAAACAAAGGAATGTGTCAAAGCTGAGCTTTTCCATGAAATGGGATTAAGAACAGAATCGGTAAAAGACAACAACGGATTGAGCCATCTAAGTTGAAGGGCGAGCTGTTGGTGTCGAGGATTCAAGAGACCTAAACCACCTCTTTTCCGAGGCAGAAACAAAGTGGCGATGCCAATCCGAGGAAAGATTCGACGCATGATGAAAGAACTCATAATAGAATCAATCTTCTGGAAAAAGGAGTCAGGGACCGTCAATGCCCTTAGGACGTGCCAAAGACGTGAAAGAATTAGACTATTGAGGATGGTAACCTTTCCTCGAACAGACAAGGATCTTTGCGAATGAATATCACACGACCGAGAGATTTTGTCCAACAGAGTGGACAGGTAGACATCGCGTTGTGAAATAGAGGTATACAGTGGATAACCAAGGTAGATGAGAGGAGCGAGAGAGCGACAATCATGCATCTGGGTAATGCGGTTCTCTACTAAGGCGTTTCTCCATAGACCAGTGACCGCAAACGGCTTGCCAGATAAGGATAAAGCCTGAGTCTTGTGAAGATTGACCTGTGCATTTGATGCGAGGGAATAGGTGGCTAAGTGTGACTGTAGACGAGACAAGTCAGACGGATCTTTTAAAAAGCACACCACATCATCAGCATAAGCCAGCAGTTTGATGGGAGTGATAGGGCCAATGGGTTGGCTAAGGAACCTCGGAGGTGGTAGAGTGATGCCTTGAAATTGACTATCATGAAGTAGTCGCCGGAGCAAAGGTTCAAATGCCAAGTTGAAAAGGACTGGCGATATAGGATCGCCCTGTCGAAGACCCCTGCGCTGAATCACTGTAGGAGATAGATGACCATTGATGTTCAGACTAAGGTGGGTGTTGAAGAAAAGGGAACAGATACTGTCTACGATAATGAGAGGGAAACCAAAGTGAAGCAAGACCTTGCGTAAGTAGTCAGGATGAACTCGATCATAAGCTTTTTCCTGATCAAGGAGAAGGCCAATAGATGAATCGCCTGATTGACGAGCATGATCCATGACAAGCTTCATGAGTAAGCCGTTGTCTGCAATGAAACGATCGCGTACAAATCCTGTTTGGAAGGGGTTGATAAGATTGCTAGCACATTCAATAACCCGGCTGTTGAGAATTCGTGTGAATACTTTAGCGTCGGTATTGATCAAAGAAATGGGACGCCAATTTTTCAGTTCCGAAAGTTGCCCTTTTTTTGGCAGTAAGGAAACTATGGTTTCTTGCCAGGAGACAGGAAAAACAGCATGAAGAAGTGCATCATTGTAAACCGCCACAGCAGTAGATTGGCACACTGGATGCAAAAACAGGAGGCGCAATATCTCGTATGGAAGACCATCCTTACCAGGACTACTTCGTTTAGGGCTACGAGAGACCCCATTGAGCAAGTCATCCAAGGTCAAAGGATGAATGAGTGAACTCTGTTGTTCTTCAGACAATCGTACATTATGAGGTAAGTTGGTCAGCAGATCATCAATAGCATCTTGGCTCACAGGATCAGGAGAGTAAAGGCTCTCGTAGAAACTGGACGCTGCTTTTAACATGTCTTCCTTAGTTGTGCTTATTTCCCGTGTGATAGGGTGAATCAGAGGAGGGATCAAGTGTTTAGCTGCTCGGTGCGAAACTGTGCGTTTCAGGTAGCCGGCAGACAATTCACCCAAATCACGCCAACGTATCCCCGCTCTAAGCGCGAGAGTGTCTACATGATATTCCTGTAAAGATCGTAATTGTTGTTCAACAACAAGTTGTTGTGGAAGGTACTGTGCAGCCAAATCAGGACGTAGAATCAACTGTTGTTGAATCTTATGTCGCTTCTTCTGAAGAATGTGTTCAGCCTGTTTGATATCAAATGACTTTTTTCTGGAGTGGGCTCGTGCGATACGCGCAGCCACAGCTTTGAATTCCTCCCATCGCTCTTGCGGAGAGTAGGTATGAGGCATAGAAGAATTGGAAACCATTATAGCGGAGTGAAGCTTAGTACAGAACTGAGCATCGGAGGCTAGTTTAGGATGAGCTCTCCAATGTCCCTTTCCAGTACTCTTAGTAGTGTCAATAGAGGACTCAGAAATCAGTTGGAGAGCAGAACGTAAGAGAAAATGATCTGTCCACGATGGATTAATATAGGTAACACTACCCTTGGTTCGGCAATGAGCCAAATCATTGGATACAAAGATATAGTCAATGCACGATTGCTGAGATCCTCGACAAAACGTTGCTTGAGAGGACGAATCATCAGACGTGACACCATCTTGGAAATTGTCAGAGACAAACTGAATCCAGTCAGATGGAGCTTGACGTCGACGAGAGTGGGACAGAAAAGATGTAGAATGCAAGTAGTTAAAGTCACCCAAAACAATATGTCTAGAAGTATTAGGTAAAATAGAACTAGAAGTGGAGAGCAGATGTTTAAGATTCGATAAAAAAGGTGAACGAAGCTGTCGAGATGCTGGAGCATATACCACAGTGATATAAACTGGGTCGAAGACTTTGGTAGAATGAGAGATTTTAGCATTCATCCACCTGCCACAATCACTCTTGACAACATCGGAAAGAGCAATGTCTGGGTTAAAAACAACAATTCCGCAATGCTGAGTCCAAACGCTTTGTTTGGCTTGAAATTGCATGTGGAAGGTGTTCTCTATAGATTCAGTATCTGCATGAGTTTCTTGGAGTGTAAGTATATCTGTGGCAGTGGTGCGTAGATATCGGATGAACTGTTTTCGGATATTGGCATCGCTGGTCTTACGAAGGCCACGGCAGTTTATAGTGCCAATATTAAGTTTGAAAGAGCTGATGTTAGGTTCAGGTATAGTGGATTGGGTGTTGTTGGCAAGGGAAGGAGGAGTTGAAGGTAATGTTGGTTGTAAAGGTAATATCATAGAATAAATGTAATTTTTTTTTTTGGGGTTATAAGACTGTTTCTGTTTTTTTTTGGTGTTTTAACGTTTTCTAAGAGGGGATGACAAAAGGATGTTACTGACGGTCAGATGGAGGATCAACCAAGGCATCCTCATTCTGTATATCGTCGTCTGAAATTTCCATTGCATCCTTGCGTTGGACATTTTTCTTGTTTAATGGACATTGGCTATGATTAGTCTTACGGTGGCTCAAACTCCCACATTTACAAGCCTTATCAATTTGGGAGGATAAGATGTATTCCTCGAATTGTTTTGGTTGTCTATTTGAGATGCGAGTGGATCGACGATCCTGTGCATCAAGAGGCGTTTCTACAACTTCGTCACTTACCACTGAATCAATCTCCCGAATGTCAGCGATTTCGGTCCCATTAGGCATAGATACTGGCTCGGCTACTGCATCATGGTCAGTAACAGGATTGGATAATTCGGGTGACTCAGGCATGGAGGGAGGACTGACAGCAGGAGCTGATACCACTGGTTGAACACGGGCTTTAGCCTCAGGACGATCATCTCTTCGACGCTTATTAGACGTAGTGTCATCAGTCTTAGTTCTGAAGCAATTGCGAGCGATATGACCAGTGTTGTTACACTGGTAGCAACGGCGCTTCTCGGATGGTGCTTTGGTACATTCTTTACGATAATGATCTGTCTCTTTACAGTAAACACAATGTTTACCCATGTTGGTCCAAGTGCCAAGACAGAAGGTATTATCGTCTTCCAGGGGGATCTTATACGTCAATGCTTCGTATTTCTTTTCGCGGTTGTTAGGTCTTTCAATGTAAACATGGCCATTTCCAGTAAACCAACATCCGGACCAATCGTCCAGATACAAGGTGATTTCTCGAACAATGCCATAACGAGCTAGGTTATTGAGAAGAGAGTTTTTCAAACGTTGACCTTCCCAAATAGGAAGTTTTGTCAAATTGACTTTCAACAAAGCTTGGTCAGGATGCACAGCGCGAGAAGCGTGAAATTCTTTAGCGCCAACCACAATGGGCTGAGCAATAGCTGTCTCACATGCATCTTTAGATACTAATGAAATCTCAATGTTGGTACCTAAATGATCTTCTGACGAAGTCAAACCAAGACCAGTACCAAAAGGAAACTTTTCACTTAAATTTAGAGCGATCTCAGATCTTAAATGAGCTAAGTTTTTAGGAACATGGTAGAAAACAGAGTGATCTGTTGTTCCAGTCTTATGAACTACTGAAGTAGCAGTGTCAATATGTTGACCGTTGACGGTCGAAGAGCGATACAAAACCGTTTCTCTACGGTTACGAGAAGCTGCTGTAGCAGAAGCATAAGTCATCGTGCGTGGCTTAGATGCAGATGAAGAAGCTGATGAAGGGGCAGGAACAGAAGGAAGAGAAGGAAGAGAGGAAGGTATGAGAGACGGTGAAGACGGCTGCGAAGAAGGAAGAGACGGAAAAGACGCAGTCGGATATGATATGGGGCTGTCTGGTGGCAACGACCCAAAAGTGTTCTGTAGCGGAGGAACCATGTCATTTCTCTAAAAAGAATCGATTAATATATTAAAATCATTCAGTCCTGCTAAAAAACAGTCACGGTACTGAGCGATTGCGTTTGCACAGCATATCGATTAATATTGTATTTTTCCAAATAAATAAAATACCCAATACAAAAAAAAAAAAAATACAATATAAAGATGGGCTGGGATAGAGAACAAAGTTAGTGACTGTTTTCTAACGATTTTGAGGATGTTAACTTCTTTATATAAAGATAAAGATGACTAATTGGCACTGGGAGCATTGTACTTCATCTTTTTGCTCTTCAAATTTTTTTTCTTAGCTAACGAAAGCGTGGTTGAAGCGAGGTGGGTCACCATGCCTGAAGTGAACAATTTCACGCGCATTGCGAGTTTTTTTTTTACTTGAACAAAGTCACAATGTTGAGACCTAACTTACACACGCCTATAGTTTTGACTTAGAAGCTCTCAAAGCACAGTAAAAAAAAATCGCCCGTAGTTAATACTATTATTTCGCCTTAGGATTACCATAACTGGTCAGAAGCTTAAATGATGTAGGCGTAATCCCTACAGGCTTACCGCGAAGGCCAAACATAATGTGAACAGATACTTTGTTTCTTTGTTGCTTTAGGTTTTTTTTTTTAATAAAGAGTAGTTGATTGTTTTACGATAGTACCACATTGCTTCAAGCAATAAAAACACCATTTTGTTAATGTTATTAATGTCTGATTGAAAACGGGGTATAGCACATTATTTTTTTTTTTAAGAAAAAGAGGTCAAAGAAAAGAAGCATTTATTCATATGAGATTCGTTGACGCTTTCTACTTTGTAGCTTTGGAGTAAACAGAGTATCAAATTCATCTCTTTTTCTATCAAGTGGTCCAAAACGGAGATTGTTGATTTTTGTTTTTTTAGAAAGCTCAACAATATGTGTCTATGACAAAGATGAATACAATGACTAACAAGAGAAGAAGAAAAGTACCAACCTTCCATTGACACAGAGTGTTCATGCTTTCTTTCAGCGTGTCATCGAGAAGCAGTCGGTCAAATGGGACCTCAACGTTGCCCAAAGGGTAGGCAACAAACACGTCACCTTCAGCTTCTTCGATGGCAACTAATCTTCCTTGTCCTCCTAAAAGTCAATATCGTTAGCATCAGGCATTAACAAAGTAAAATGTAAGCACATACCACCCCAAGTAATTGCTAGAATTCGATCATTTATCTTGATCGACTTCAAATCTTCAAGCAAAGCAAGGTTCAACCTGCAGCACTTGCCTTACTGCTCTGTGAGCCTTCTCACTTCCATGTTCTTCTTGAACTCACATAAGGCAACTTCTATGCCATTGCTGGCCGAAAACTTCATATCAATCTTTCGGCCACTAATATTGCTTGATGTGCTTGTTTCAACACCAGAAGAGAAAACAGAGGAGATTCCACCAGAGTAAAGCGACTCTCTTGTCACTCGGTTTGCTTTTGTGCAATCGGCAGTGGCTTCGCCGCTAGCAAAAATAAAGAAAAACAAATATGTTAACATCCAAAGCAGAGAGAAGAAAAAGAAACATAATGAACTTACATTGTCACTTCAATGTCAGTATCATTGAAGATGATCTTTAATAAACCGCTAACACGGCTCACCACCTCTGCCTCAGAGGGATTTGTATCTGCTTCCCAGCCTTCCACATTATGCAGCCTAAATTATTTTAAATTAGAATCAAACAACGTCTTGTCTTGTTGCTTTGGCTATCAACTACTTACAAGTAGCTTGCTGCTTCAAGCATTTGGTACTTGAAGCTCTTTCTCTGGTTCTTGTCGAGCAACTCGAGCTGCTCCTTCAACACGTACTTGATTGCGTCGTCCAAGCCTTCACATAACGCTAGCCCTAAGTTTGCTCAGATATATATTTACGATGCTGAACAAGAACTTGCCAATCGCCATGCAGTCGCACCCAGTATTAAAATCGAGACTCTTCAACAATTGCAAGAGCTCATGCATCAGTTGAACCCATTTGTGTCAATCTTTAAGAACATGACGCAAATTGCAAAGGATCAACGCAATAACGTGCCTTCAGTCTTAAAACGCCGAAAAAATCATCAAACTTTGAAGAGCTTCACAGAAAAACTTTTGCAGGCAAAAACAAAATCCAACCTTTTAATGTTGTTTTAAATATGTTTTAGAACAATGTTAAAAGTTTAGAATTTTTTTTTGTCTGCAAAAGTTTATCTGTGAAGCTCTTCAAAGTTTGTCGGTTCCCGAAAATTTTTGGCTGGGAGGTATATGAGAACCCCAAATCTTGAAACAAGGTCTTTACAGGGCCTAAAATTAATCAAAACATGTATTACTGAAATTTGAGAAAAATTAGAGCACAGCCACATAATATAGTACTAGACGCGAATAAACTTACATAGATTAAGCCTGAATCAACCTGAGAGGGGGGGGGTTTAAGGGGGAGAGTTGTCCTTCCCTCTAAAAAACTGTGTATAGATTACCTCCAACATAGAAAAACCTAAAGTGTAAACATTGTCTTAGTTTTTCTGTTTCTTAGACATCGTTTTAGCTCTTGAATGGATCGCTTACCTCTTCTTAAGAAAAGAACAAATAAAAAAAGGCCTATTCATTTTGATCAGTACAGATACGCGACAACAATCATGATGAAATACATGCCTTTTTTCCAAACAGTTACTTTTCTGCATGTCATCTAGACAGCAAGAAAGCGCGCAGTAATTACTCTAAGAGATCATTAGCAATTATTTCACAGCCTAAAGAACAGCCTTGTTACCTTTGTTTGTAATGTATTCATTCTAAATAATAATTAAAGAAAGAAAAGAAGGAAAAGGTACTTTTTTTTTCTTTTGTTTTTATAAATTAGATTGACCACATTACTGATCCATTGTCCTCATTGGCTGATATATTGATTGTTTGTTTGATCTTTGTGTAAATTGGTCTGGGCTCTGCTATAAACAATGAACACCCTGGTTCTTTATTTAACAATACAAAAAGACCAAATCTTCATTCTTATCATGAAAAGAGTAAAGCTTGATGTAGATCATTTACCTTGATTACTGTTCATTATTCTGTAGTGAAAAGAAAAAAAAAGAGAAGGATGATACATTAATGCCTTTGCATCAGTGAAAGCATGCGAGTAAATCATGTCATACAAATCATATATATACTGTTGATTTGCTGAATGAAAAGGTACTCGAACTGATGCCTGGTGAATCCGTCACTTTGACTTCGGCAGATAAAGCCGATTATTCACAAGAAGAAAATGCCAGCAATGAAGTCTACAGAGTTTCTGATGAGTATCTTCAAACGCAGAACCCAGGCAATTTTCCTCCTGCAAAGTTGACCTTGAAAGTAGGCTGTATTGTAATGCTCTTAAGAAATCTTGACCCACAAAAAGGCCTTTGCAATGGCAGCAGATTGGTAGTTAAAGAAATAGGCCAATACGTATTGAAAGTGGTGGTCCTCAACAACAGTCGATCCAACCAAGAACAAGTTGAGCTCATTCCTCGAATAGATATAACCTTAGAAGATGAGTATCCCTTCATATTGTCAAGAAAACAATTTCCTGTCAAACTAAGTTTTGCCATGACTATCAACAAGTCGCAAGGTCAATCACTTTCTAACGTTGGGATTGACCTCCGTACTTCACCATTCACACATGGCCAACTATATGTTGCTTTCTCTCGCTCCACCAACTTACAAGGCATACATGTCTTGCATAAATCTGATCCTTCTAACCAACAAAATCTCATCGATAATATCATCTTTCCAGAACTCCTGATCTAATTTACATACTTCATCTATAACAATATATGTGTGCTTCAGAAAGCAGAACTAATTCAGCATCCGAACCGTGAGGCGACGACGACCGTAAAACGAGCGTAGCTAGTTTTTCGATACTTAAAAATACAAACACCGACTGGTCAATTAAAACCCGTTAAAGTTCTGTTTTGTGTTCCTAGATGTGTGTAACAACAATAATTATTTACAGGTATCGTGTCAAGAAATTTGACTTCTTTTTCACTTTTAACAATATCATAATGCCCTTTACAAGTAAAAAAAAAAATCAAGAACTGCTTCTTTGAAAAAGGATAGTAACGGAAGATAGCTAAAGATGGAAAAGAATGAAGAGCTCAGTGTTTCAGTAGCTGAGAATGTTGATACTGAAGTCGTCGAAGCTGTCGAAGATTGGCAAGCTTGGGAAGAAGACATCAGCAGCTCTGCTCTGGATGGATTGAAAGATGATGGCTCAAGCATCAGAAAAAGAAAGGGTCATTACTCTAATGACTCTAGAACAGCCAAGTGGCGGCGTAGAGTCGAAGCTAACAAAGTCGATCCTAAATCGACTTTGTTTAACTTCGGCATCACTGTGGTCACCAAAACGGCAACTGTGGATGATAGTCAGCAACTGACTCACCCTCAAGAAGAGCTCCTCCTGATTGATGAGTCAATGGAAGCGTTGCAAGAGCAAATTAAGCCTATAATGAACAAGAAGCGCGAGGGAAGCTCATTGGACTCCTACAACGCTTTTAGACTCATCTCGGTTTTCAGATATTTTGAAAACCGTTTGGAGGGGCTGAAGAAGGGTGAAGCTAGCCAAAAGGTTGCTGAATCTCTTTGGCCTGATAGCTCCAAGAACTATCGGGCCAAGAGCATGGTGATCTTTCTGATCACAGCCAAGGTATTCATACCAAGAAAGAGTCGTTCTTGAGCCATAACGACATCAAGTCAAAGGTTCTGGAGTACATCCAGCAGGCCAAGGCTGCCGAGCGTTCTCTTGTGGACATCAAGAGATACATTGATGAGGAAGTCGTGCCTTCTTGCCTGGGTGTTACCGGCTGTGTAAGTATATCAACCATTAGCAAGTACTTACATGAGTGGGGATACACCTATGGCAAGCAGAAGAAAGGCATGTTTTTTGACGGTCATGAGCGAGAGGATGTTGTGGCGTACCGGAAGGAGTGGTCTGCTCGCATGATGGACTATACGCGTAGATCCGAGTTCTACGAAGGCGAAGACCAAGAGAGAATCCTGGATCCTGTGTTGAACGACGGTGAAGAAAAGATTGTCTTTGTGACCCATGACGAGCCGACCTTCTATGCAAAAAATGGGAAGGAAGACATCTGGAGTTTGGAGGGTAAATCCTTCATTCGAAAGAAAGGGCCTGGTTCTTTCATCATGATAAGTGAGTTCCAGTGTCCCTGTCATGGAACGATGAGGATCCAGGGATGGACCTCTCGTAAGCTGTTTAAAGCTGGCGAGAGTAGAGATGGTTGGTGGACTCACAAAGACATGGTTGCCCAACTCAAGGACCATGTCATCGGGTTGTTTGAAAGCTTGCACCCTGAATGCCGAGCTGTATTCCTCTTTGACAACAGCTCAAACCATGGGGCATACAGCGATGACGCATTGGTTGTAAGCCGGATGACACTCGGTGAGAAACCATGGTCTCTGTCTGAAAAGTACCAGTTCAGAGACACAACTGTCAAGCTCTCGACTGGTCAGCTTCTTCACCAGTCGTTCTTTTATGAGAAGGAGATCTGCTCCCACGACTCAAAAGGCCGACCCAAGATCAAAAAAGTCAGATACTTCAAGGGTAAATAACTCTGATTAGCTATAATCACACGACTAACAAACTGCAAATATTAGGTATCAAAAAAATCCTTGACGAAAGAGGTCAATGGCTTTGCGATCTCCAAGGCAAGCAATGGAAACTTTGGTGTGGACAAGACTCCCCTAGCGAGAAGTCCATGTGTTGTGCCACCCACTTCTTGGGTAGCAGACCTGACTTTGTTGCTCAAAGAACTGCTTTGCAACAAGTTGTAGAAGATGCTGGCCACATCTTCGAGCTATACCCTAAGTACCATTGCGAATGCAATTGGATTGAAATGTACTGGGGTATGGCTAAAAGAGAAGCCCGGCTTAGATGTGATTACACATTTAAGTCGTTAGAAAAGAATATTCCCGCGTTCTTGGACAAAGCTGGAAATATTGCTCAAATAAGAAGATATTTCCAGCGCTGTATGAACTATATCGAAGCATACAGCAAGCAAGAACGCGGGAGAGAAGTGGCAGCTGATGTCAAGAAGTTCGTTGAGAAGAGATACCTTTCTCACCGAAAGATTAGAATCCCTAAAGATTTGTAATAAAAAAGTTTAAAAGTATGTAAATATGTTCTTGGGTCATGGGTTCGAACCCTCTATAAAACCAAAAAAAATTAAAGAGGAAAACTTGAAACAATTTTTAATTTTTACCATTTTAAGACTGAAGGCACGTTAGTTCTGAAGCTCAAACCTATGGGATTGAGTCGTTGGATAACATCAAATTGGTATTTAGAGCTGAAGGTGTTCCGGATCGTAGACGCTACAACCGTCCAACTCATGGGTCTGAAATAGCTGCCATTATCATAGGTGGTGAAAATGATGATGACGCACCCAATCCACGAGACATCGTTGTCCGATACCAAGATGATTCTCTGACAAGAGTAAATGAGTCCAACCAGTTCTACGACCCATTGCACGATGGTCTTTTGTTTCCCACCGGTGAACCTGGCTGGAGTATCGAAACAAAAAGCATGTCTGGCAATCACAAAGTAACTGTAATGGAATTCTACAGCTTTCGATTGATGTACAGACCTAATGACAATCATCTTTTGCATTCCTTTGGCAATCTTTTTCAACAATATATTGTTGATAACTACGCTAAAATGGAACAGAATCGACTTTCATACATTCGTTTAAACCAGAAAAAGTTAAGATGTGAAGCTTATCAAGGTTTACAAGATGCTGTCCACGTTAATGATTATGTTAACTCGGCTGATCCACAAAGTTTAGCGAACATTGGTAAAAGAATTATATTACCATCTTCGTTCATTGGAGGTCCACGCCACATGGCTCAACTTTATCAGGATTCCCTTAGCATTGTTAGAAGATTTGGTAAACCCGACTACTTCATTACCTTCACTTGCAATCCAAAGTGGCCTGAGATTCAACGGCAATTGTTGTATAACCAAAAAGCTTCAGATCGACCTGATCTTTGCTCTAGAGTTTTCAACCTTAAGCTTCGAGAACTTTTGGATGATCTCACAAAAAAGCATGTCTTAGGCAAAGTCATTGCTTTCATTTATACCATTGAGTTCCAAAAGCGAGGTTTACCTCATGCACATATTCTTTTGATCGTTGATCCTGCTGATAAGCCTCAGACTATTGAAGACTATGATAAGATTGTTTCTGCTGAAATTCCAGATCCTGATGCTTATCCTTTAGCACACGAAACAGTCATCAAACATATGGTTCATGGTCCATGTGGAATCTTGAATTCGAACGCTGTCTGTATGGATAAAGAGAAAGGATGTACCAAAGGGTACCCTAAGGAGTTTTGTGAAGAAACTACTGTCAGTCCCAATGGAGGCTATCCTATTTATAGAAGACGTAACAACGGATCATCAATCCCCAAAACTATCGATGGACACACTTACAATGTAGATAACCGCTGGATTGTACCTCACAATTTATACCTTTGTTCCAAGTATGATGCACATATTAATGTCGAGCTATGCTCTTCAATCAACAGTGTCAAATACGTTTACAAGTATGTGTATAAAGGTCATGATCGCGCGTCTATGTCCGTTGAACAACATGATGAGATCAAATCTTTCGTTGATGCAAGATACGTCTCTGTACCTGAGGCTTGCTGGAGATTATTTTCTTTTCCTATGCATAAGGAGTTTCCATCCCATCAAAGACTGGCAATTCACTTAGAAGGTCAAGAACCTGTGTATTTTAATGAGGATGAAGACATCACCAATGTGTTACAACGTGCAACTACTCAAGAGACTACTCTTACAAGTTGGTTCAAAACAAACGCTATTGATCCAAACGCAAGATCAATTTTGTATCCCAACTTTCCAGAAGAGTATGTATGGCATGATGAGAAGAAACCAAGAAGATGGGAAAAGCGTGTTCGTGGCTTTGGTGGAACAATTGGTAGAATCTACGCAGTTTCTCCCAAACAAACTGAATTGTATCATTTGCGAATGTTACTTCACCATGTTTCTGGTGCTACATCGTTTGCTCATTTAAGAACAGTGAATGGTATTGTGCATCCAACTTTTCAAGATGCCTGCCGTGCTCTACACTTACTTGAGTCTGATGATCAATGGAGCCGATGTTTAGAAGAAGCTGCTCAAATCCAAACCCCTTTCAGTCTTCGCAGACTATTTACCATTTTGTTGATTTTCTGTACGCCTGCTGATCCATATCAGCTTTGGCTGAGTTTTCGAAATGAGTTATCAGAAGATTATCTTCATCGACTTAAAAATGATCCCTCTTTTGATTCAATTCTGAACAGCATCTCTGAAACTGCTTATAACAATGCATTGCTTGATATTGATGATACTTTAGCTACTCAACACGGGACAAGCTTAACTCGCTATCCTGGATTTGTGCTACCAACTACCGATACAAGAAATGATTCTGTTAATACAGGTGTCAGCCGCTTGATTCGAGAACAAGATCGACTAAACATACTTGCCCAACAAAGTCCTGTTTCTGTAGACATTGATAGGTTCAACAACGACCAACGTCAAGTCTTTGATGAAATAATGCAATGTGTCGAAAGAGATGGCTACAAATCAACGGAGTATCCCAGAGTTTTCTTTGTTGATGGACCAGGAGGTACCGGTAAAACCTACCTATTTAACACCCTTTTGAAAGCTGTTAGATCTGTCAATGATGGATACGCATTAGCTGTTGCATCCAGTGGTACAGCTGCTTTGCTTTTGGAAGGTGGCAGAACTGCGCATTCTATGTTCAAAATACCTTTGGAGACATCTTCAACTACTTTTTGTGATATCAAGCCCAAATCTCCTATAGCTGAATTGCTAAAAAAGACAAAGTTGATCATATGGGATGAATCATCTATGATTCACAAGTCAACACTTGAAACAGTCGATCGTACATTCAAAGACATCTTTAGTAAAACTAACGAAGCTCTGTCAAATGTTCCATTTGGTGGCCGACTTATACTGTTTGGTGGTGATTTCAGACAAGTACTTCCTGTGGTCAAAAAAGGCAACAGATCGAGCATTGTCAATCAATGCATTAATCGATCTTTTCTATGGTCTTCTTTTTCCGTAATGAAGCTACAAATTAACATGGGAGTTCAACAAGCGCAGAAAGAGAATGATATTCGTCTGTCTGAAGAATTGCAACAGTTTGCAAACATGCTACTGGATATTGGTAACGGTTCTATGGACACCTTGAGAATACCTGTTTTTACCATCAACCGTATCACTGACTCTGAGTATATCAGAATTCCTGATTCAATGCTTATCCAAGGCGATAATTTGATAAACCTTTTATCAACTATTTATCCAGAAATCTTCTCCAGTGAGATTACTGTCCATTCAAGTCTCCAGGGTTTGATCAAGTCAGCTATTCTCACACCTACTAATTCCTTTGTTGCTGAAATCAATCATCTTCTAATTGAAAGATTTCCTGGAGAATTAAAGACTTATTATAGTGCTGATAAAGTTCTTGACAGCGAACAAAGCATGGAATACCCAGTTGAGTTGCTTCACGCGATTGAGAATGGATCCATTCCACCTCATGAACTAAAATTGAAGGTTGGCTCACCCATCATGCTCCTGAGAAATCTGGATGCTTCTAATGGTTTGTGCAACGGTACCAGACTGACAGTCAAATCACTGATGCAACATGTCATCGAAGCAACTATCGAGACTGGCGCGTTTGTAGGCTCAGTTGTATGTATTCCCCGCATCAAGTTCATTACTGACGCAAACGATGTAATTCAATTCAGTCGTCTACAGTTTCCTGTACGACTTGCCTTTGCAATGACTATAAACAAAGCTCAAGGCCAAACTCTTGAAAGAGTCGGCCTATATTTACCACAGCCTGTTTTTAGTCATGGCCAGCTTTATGTTGCTTTATCCCGTGTAAAGCAAAAAGAATCGTTAAAGATTTTAATCGGCAAATCTACCGCTATTCCATCAAGATATGCAGCCAATCATACTAGAAACGTTGTTTACAAAGAAGTGTTCATATAGACCTCTAATTTTCTTATTACTATCATATATAATATCAATAAACTCATATATATATATATTGAAAAAAGAAAGTGTTTTTTGGTCCTGAACAAACCCATCTGATTAAACATTTGTTGATTAGGTCGAATAAGCTCATGTCTTTCTCACTGCCCCGGGACACATGTTTTTTTTACCGAAGCGACGGTTTAAAATACACGAAGCGTAGCGAAGGGGCTATTTTATACCATAGCGAAGGTTCAAAAAAATATGGGTGGGGCCCCCACATTGATCTTCTCATCGGATTAGTTGGCCTGCGGCAGCACGAGCATCTTACAAAGCGTAGCGTACCGCACCATAATGAAGGTCAATAAAATTAACTAGAGCGCAGCGGAGGTGCTAATTTTATTACCGCAATGGAGGTGTGATTTGTAATATGCTCGTTTTCTTTTAAAATTATACAATCCATATGAAATTAATTAGAACTATGCTTCTCCTTTCTCTCTTATAGAGCATTGAAATAGACAGCAGAGGCTTAAAAAGGGCATATCATTCGAGCTTGCATATGTATGTGTATATACACACAAAAGATTCATTTATTATTATCACACCATTGCTCATGATAACACAGCTAGCTGAAATTTGCCTATTCACACAGAGTTTCTCTTAAAATGCTTCATTTCAAAGGAAAAAACAAATGATCTTTAATACATGTGTATGAATGTTGTATTGCGATTAATAAGGACGATCTCTTCTATCATGTCTACGCTCTTCACGGCGGCCCTCTTCACGACGGCCATAGCTTTTTCTAGACGACTTTTGAGCGTGACACTTGAAGCATTCGTTTCTTCTTGAAAAGTTGCTTGCACCACATCTAGGCATATATATATATTAGAATAAAGGGACAATGAAGACAAGTAGTCGGTACTTACTTTTCACAGGACCAGTCACCTTCTCTAGGTTCACTATTACCACCATTGCCGCCGCCCATAGAACTACTACCACCACCGCCGCCACCGCCGCCACCGCCGCCACTGCGATAACCACCTCGAGTGTTACCACGGAATCCGCCTCTTTCAGCTGTAAAAAAAAATGTCAGTACCATTGTTCCTCTACATGTCTCTCTCTCTCTCTCTCTTTCTTATGTTACCTGGCATCTTTCTTTCAGCCTTGCTGACTTGAATAACATTGCCCATAAATTCTTTGCCTCCAAACCACTCAATAGCGGCATCAGCAGAGGAGGGTCGTCATAAGTCAATGTAGCTACAAGGGTTGACTGTCAACAGTTGTTTACAAGAAAAGCACACACATTGTATTGCTTACCATCGCCTTTTGGTAACTGAGTTGCTTTGTCAAGGTAGATCCAGACTATGGACAAGATGAGTTATATAGCAGACGGGCGTTTAGATCTTACTCTTGGGCTTTCTCAGCTTCTTATCTGTCTTAATAATCCCAATCGATCCAAAATGAGCAGCAAGCTTTTCTTCTGTCACATCTTGTGGCAAGTTGGTGATATAAACGGTGTCTTCAATGGTGTGCATACCTTAAAAAAAAAGGAGTACATGAGATCAATGGACAGAGAATAATGTCGTGAGGTATAACCTACCATTTTCATTGGCCATGGGCTTATGTCTAGTATCTTGGTATGGACGATTGGAGTGTCTTCCATAACCACGATCTCTGTCACCACCATCGCGATCATCTTTTATGAAAAGTGAACGAGTTATTATGTTTGAAAAGAAATAGCAAATGTGAAGTCAACTTGTTTACATCGGCGGTAATCTCTTTCGTCGTCTCTTGAACTTGACATTTAGGATGAAAAGAAAAACTTGTAGGAACTGGAGAAGAGAGAGAGAGAAAAATGATGGAAAATAGACGATTTTAACTACAGAAACCAAAAAAAAAAAATCTTTAACTATACTAAAAAAAGGGAAGACATATCATTGGGCTTGGGCAGGGAAACAGTCCTACAAATCTTGAAGTGGGTCAATCGCTCGCTCATACAAGACAAAGCTAATCATTCTAACCGGGCAAAGGAGAATCGTTTGAATTATGGACAAATTTGAATAGGTCAAGCTGGAAGATACCGAATACTAAGAATCGCTCAATGTTACTATGTTGCTTAGAAACGAGCTGTTTGAACATAACTATTCATACAAGTAACATTTGGCTTTATGATTAAATTGAAGGTATAATGGTCTCAAGTACAACTAACAACAATGTATTTGCAGCAAGGAGTACACCTATTTCATGATTCGAATACACCAAATTTGAGCCAATGAAGGATAAACATTAGTGAAATCCCCCCCCCTCCATTTATTCAAACTTTATTTTAACAACCGATTCACGTCTTTTTCTTTCTTTCTTTTTTTCTCTTTCGAGCAATACTTGTATGACTTCTTTATCTAGCGAGCTTTTGACTCTAGCTAATGCTATTCTAGCCTGTCAAACAAGTGCTCGGCTAGATGAAAATCAAAAGCCATTAGTGCTTGGTGTTCGAAAGCTAAAGAGATACATCCATCATGATGCTATTGAAATAACGATTGTAAGCCCCTCCTTGAGCTAAATTCTTTGAGGTTGCTAACTTTCTCTGCAAGTGGATCTATAATATATTGAAAGCAAAGAGAGTAAAAATGCATAAACGTATGTCTCTTACATAAGATGCTTTTTTTTTGCCTCAATTTCTTTTCTGTGTCTTATATGGATATTTCCTATATATTTAGAAATGACAGATCCTGTTTATGATGTCTTGTTAGATTTAATCAAAGATATCATTCTGTTCGAAGCTACTCTAGAAAACACAAAGTAAATCTGATTGAGACTCATTTTTTTGGCCTTTCTTCTCTCTCTCTATTTTTCTTATTTAAACTTATACTATCTCTCTCTCTTTATATATGCATATTATTCTTTATGTAGCTCACTTGACGCTTTGATCAATGTAGGCACGAGTATAAAGTAGATGGTTGATTGTCATACTAAGTGAAGAATAGCATATTTTAGAAGAACCAAATCAAATGGTTTGGCTAATCTGTTTGATTGGTCAAAAACTGCCTCTCAATGTTACTAGTCAAATGCATCAGTTGTCTGTTCTCTATGGCGCTTCTTATAACAATCCTTATCTAGGATCATCCAACAGGTTAGCAAAGGAAGAAGGCTTGTAAATTAATACTAATACAGTATGGAACAGTGATCTAGAGCAGAAGCAAAAGGACCTTGTCTATGTTAGCCATTCTTTTTTCACTCATCTATTAGATTTCAGCAGTCAACATAAACAGATTGCAATCAGTTCTGTTACTCAACTGCTATGTGACTATCTTGATTGGATTCGACAAGAGTCCTTTACAACAGGTAGGAAAAGAATATGTCTTACAAGTCGATTTAAAGTCTGACCTTTGTTTGCTGCCCCTATGTCTCAGATTTGCATCGTTTCACTTTATCTTATATCTTGTTTTTACCAAAAACTTTACCTGCTTTATTTGAAGGTGTGCATAACCGATACTTTTTCGATATCAACAACCATTTCTTTAACACCCCTTTTTAGAGTCCTGGCCAGACTTGTTTAGGTTGTTACACGAAAATGCAGGTACTTTGTTTGATTTCGAACGAACACATCAGCAATCCATGATTCGCATAGACAATACAGTTCAACCTGTCGCTGCCATCTTTCCCCTTTGGTTAAAGACGATTGCATTCGAACAAAATGGTGTATTTATGCAACATGCTATTGATGTAGCCATCATGTTGGACACATTAATTCATGATCCTCGCTTGAACCTAAAACATCTTGTTCCGGTAAATGACACAAGAGTGTATTAAAAAAAAAGTCGCTAAGATGGCTCTAAAATAGACAGGAGATGGTAGATCATTGATTGATACACTGAAGCCATCATTTGAACAGTTGGATTTAAAACCCCCTTCCATCGATTTGATTCAATGGGCCATTAGCTTATTCTCTGTTTCAAAAAACCCCACTAGAGGCACAAATGACCTACAGATACCCCTCTTTTTGTTACAGTTGGAAGCACTAAGTGAAAACAAGCAAAATGCCCAGATGGCTGCTATCCATATGCTTGTTCAGTTGATTACTCGAATTGATCAGCCGACGGATGAAGCATGTGCTGTAGGCATTCGATATTTGATACTGCATCTTGTTTCATCGGCAGAAACCAAATGGCCAGGTTCATTTCAGTAAGTCCTTTTTTTTTTTAAATATATCACCCTAATTTTACTTTTTATGTAGACTTGTGCTTGAAAACATTTTCTCGAAAGCAATTGCAATGCATATTGTTGATAATGAAGGCTCTGTCAATATTGAAAAGATCTTGAGTAACCTGGCCATGTTATTTGGATCAACTGAACAAGACAAGCCAGGATTCAGTGCTTTCCAACAATACATTGTAAGCCATTGGCGCCAGGTATCTCTACTATTCTTGAATCATCCTTCTATTGAATGCAGGGTGATGGGCTATCGTGTGCTACATCACTCTCGGTTTGGCAGCATGTGTCCATAGAAGAATATTCTGTCGTTTCAAAGCTGTTGATGGATGCTTGGTTTAGACATATGAAAGGTCGCTATGTTCGGTCAAATCAGCAAGATGAGATGGTTATGATTGAAGAACAACAAAAATTGAGTAAGTTTGTAGTAATTGTTTACTGACAGAGTCTTGAGATCTCAATCCTTACCATGTCTGTCTTAGTCTCTCAGTGCTGTCAAAATATCGAGTTGGCCAAGGTCATTGGCTGCTTTGCTATGGACTGTATCCTGGGTGGTGCTCTCGAAATCTTTCCATCTATCGACACAACCTCGATTCAGCTCGATAGACAGAGTTTATTAGATCAGATCACACAACCTACTGCCTTCTTGAGTCCATCCCAACTCACGAAGCCTCCTCAGTTTCTTACCGTTGTCCAGCTCTCGAGACAAAGTCAAAGGGATATGCGTGACTTGATTTACACGGACAATATTCAACGTACTGCCTCTCTGTTTGAACAATTACCATCTCCTGTGAGCGAACATCTCTTGGCTCGTCTTTCCCAAACTTGGCAGCCTAAATCAGTAGCACTTAGCAGTTATGATGATGTCTTGCCATTTAACCTACCTCATCAAAGTGATATTGTCATTGGTAGTGCCTTTAAGGATCACCCCATTCTGTTCTTGATATTTCAGAGGTATGATCATGCACAAACAAGAGACATGATACGTGGCGTATTGGTTTACTTTGTTGTTTTTTGGCACATGAAAGAAGTAGCCATTGTTCCTACTACTCTAAGTTTTGCCACTCAATTAGAAGAAACAACTCGGCTTATCCTCTTATTAAAGCCTGTAAGTAGATGTCCATATCATGCTAAAAGAGAAAGATGATCGTTTACTTGATTTGCTGTTTATTAGGTGCTACCTAGCTTTCTAGTCAATACATATCATTTGTTCCCATTTATGGCAGCTAAAGATTTGGGTGATATTCTATTTCGAGTTATTTGGTATTATTTCTGCCGGTCTTCTTCACAACACATCCCAGGCATTAAAGCACAGACCAAGCCAGAGAATGACAGCGAGGAATTGAATCAGATTTGCAGAAAGAGGTTATTGACTATCTGCGAACATCGATCTAAGGCCCTGGAGAAGGCTCCACAATGGCATAAAAAGCTTTCGGAAACCATGAAATCCATCGACTTACTTTAGCTATCAATACACAATGATGCAGTTCTACTTGAAAAGACTGAAACTCAAGACAAAGTGATTCCCTTTAAACAAAAACCATCATAGAGATATATTCAAAAAGTCTCGTCCCGAAAATCAACCTTTTTATTGTTGTTGTGACTACACCATGAGGAATGTGTTTACAGATTTAAGAATATCATAATTGAATAGCGCTCTTCTTTCTCTTTCATCTTATTACAAGCAAAATAATTATAAAATGTTTTTTTCCAGACACCATCTTAGATTCCCGTGAATTCACAGATGAAACTCATGTCCTTTTGAGTCGCATGTATGATGTGATCATCAACAAGAAGCTCTTAGATCGCAAGTCTAGAAATTTGGACCGCCGAATTCTTTTTTTGCAAGCTTCTTGGCATCACAACACACGCGACAAAAAAAGCAATTGCCCAATTCAATGGCAAGTCGGAGCCTTTCGAAAAGAAGACCATGGGCCGTCCTTGTCGTCAACTTACGTTGGAATACAGTCTTGCTGTGAAAGACTTTATCGAAGAAAACAATCAGATTGGATATCCAAAGACTGTAAAATCTACAGCAAAAGCGTTAAAAGACTCTTACCAGATAGACGTGTCGCGTCAAGTTCTTCTGAGAGATCTTCATACTCTAAACTTGAGATATAAGAAAGGTGAAAGAAGAAACATAAACCATGATGCTCCACAAAATATCAGTTACCGTTATGTGTTTGTCGATCAAAGACTTCAGAACTTGAATGGTAACTGTCAACCAATTATGCCAGAAGTATTCCTTGATGAGTCCTATTGTCACTTGGATCATCATACCCAAAAGGCTTGGACTACTGTCGATGACATTGTAAATGAGGTTGGACGAAAGCCAATGATGGTGATCTTTGCTGCCTTCATTGTGTTCAAAAGAGACAGAAGATGCAATGCCAAAGTTATTGAAGACAGTGTAACAGTATGGCCAGTTAATGAGGGTAAGGATGTGAACCCAGATTACCATGGGCATTTCACATCTGAGAAGTTTGAGCAGCTGTTTGAGAGATTGTGCCAATCGCTTGTTGAGTATGGCGGCTGTATAATCCATATGGATGGTGCATCCTACCACAAGCGTCGAATCAACCCTGTGCCCACCTCAGCAGATAGAAAGGAAACTATACAGCAGTGGCTCCTAAACAAAGGGTATTTAGAGGTGGATGAGGAGGGTGCTATTCCAAAAATGACCAAAGCAGCTCTTTTGGCAATGGTCAAAGGCTTACATATAACACCAGTATATGCCTGTTATGATATCGCCAGGCAATACAATCACAAGCTGGCGATTACACCACCATATCACTGCGAGCTGCAACCTATAGAAAAGGTATGGTCAATAGTGAAGACACCTATCAGCTTTGATCCAGATTTAAATGAAACTGCCAAAAAACTTGAAGGAAAACTGGACAACAGCCTAAAGAATGTACCAGAAGAAAGTCTTCTTTCGCTTTGGAAAGATTGCGTCAACAAGGCAAAGGAGTACAAAGACGAGTTTTTGAGAAACAATCTCACAATTGAGCCAGAAGAAGAAAAAAGGATGATGCTGAAATGGCTTCTTCCTGAGTTTAAATTTGTTTATAAATCATCAATATTTTCAAAAACCACTAGGTGGGCGGCTATGGTTCTTGAATATAATTTTGATATTTGTTTCAAAAGATCTGAAGACAATTTGGCCGATCCCCTTTCGAGATTTATTTCCGTGCAAGAGTATAAAGAAGCAATTGATAGAGGTGATGATGTTGTAGTAGCAGCTTAGTTATTTTGTGTGTCATTTTATTTTATTTTCTCTATTATTTTCTTTTTTTAAAATATTATGTTTTGTAAAGTTTACACTTTCTACAAAAAAAAACATGTTTTTATAATAGCTTGAGCTAAAGTTGTTCGATTTTAACAAAGCCTACATTAAACGAAATGGCAACTTTTTTCCGAGTGAATGATGCTACTTCCAAAAAATTCTAATCATTACAACTTGAGGAAATGAAAGCCGCTTCAGGGCGAAACATTTTGAATATATCTCTATAAGGGCAGTGGCATAAAGCTTATAGTATTTTGAAACTCAGGTATGAATTGGGTTCGTTGTGGTATATAACCTCGTCAAAAATGCTATCAGGAGACATATTATACTGCTTAAACCATCTGTATGCTGTCCGAATAAGAACACCCAACTGCTTCGTTGCAGCCGATGCATTCATACACTTTTCAGTTTCAAATCGAAAAATCGAGCTTTATCCTGAACAGTATAACGCATATAGTCCCATTTTACATTTGCCTCCTTCATAGGAACATCCTCATCTTTTGGCTTTTCTATCAACATTGGAGAAGCCGAGGAAGACTCGCTGGAGGAAGCTGTTCTCATGTATTCACTATGAGTAGCAATTGTCTCAACAACAAACTCATTCTCATTAACAATGTAATCCATGGGCTCAGGACCACCCTTCTCATCAACATTCCCATGTCCATCTTCATACAAAAATATTGTACTCGTGTTTAATAAGTAAAGTATTGAAAAACAAAAGAAATGCCCTGAAAAAACACCCAGTCTCTATTTATACTCTTAGTGGCAAGAATTATGGTAACACGGTGACATTGATTTTGATTGGCTGCGACATTACTTGTTGGAAGCACTGTATTTGATTTTCTCCAACCCTCCCTCCATTTTATTTTTTTCATTATTGTTACTTTATTTTAAAGCGCGTTTTTTATTGATCAAATATGCCAAATAAGAAAGAAAAAGAGCAGGCAATTTCCAAGGATAAAGAAGAAGAAATGAGTTCTGCCTTAATTGCGCAACTTTTGGCTGAGGACGCCATGATACAAGGCAATGAAAGCTATTATGCTGAATACAGTAACGACAGTAGAGCTTATGATCCGTATCACGTTCACGAAGAATACGATGATAGCTATGAAGAGAATTCAGAAGACGATTTCAATCCACGAAAGAAATATACGCCCAAGATAAACCCAGGTATGAGTCCTTTTTTTTTTCTTTCAATAAAAGACACCATTGATTTTTCCCTTTACTTTCTTAATAGGTAAAAGAGGCCGTAAAAAGAAGGTTGATGTTCCTCAGAAGCAGGTTGTGGAAGAACAAACAGAAGAGCCAATCCATACAGAAGAAAAGCCTGTACAGATAAAAGAAGCAGTCAGCAAGAAACCCAGAAAGCCTGTGCCTGAAGGACATAACACTGGAGTCTATACTGAATTGGAAGAGCAACGCTTTTTGGAAGGCCTTGAATTGTTTGGACGGGATTGGACAAAGGTATATTAGCATGAGTGATGCCCTGTACTCTCTTACAAAATGTTCTTTTGACAGCTTACAGAACACATTGCTACTCGAGATGCAAACTCAATTCGAAGTCATGCTCAAAAGCATTTCATTAAAATGTATCGTGACAACATTCCTTTGCCTCCCAAAGTAAGAGAGTCAGGAGATGGTTATACACTCTCTGGCAAGCCTTTGGATCCAACTTCATCTGCTGCCAGACCTTATCTCTCACGCATCGATACACCTATGGCGAAAAAACAAAAGACAATCAACAATGATCCTATGGAAGATATAGAGGAGGTAGCAAAAGCGGTAGAGAAACAGACCGAGAATCTGAAGATTATAGAACTGAAGAAAGAGAAGAAGACGTCAAGAACGCCTTCACCTTCCAACTCAACTCCTTCTTCGCCGTAAGTTGAAATGAAAAAAAAAGCAAAGAAGCAGAAAGAGGACTAAAGTCAATGTTCTATTTAGCGCAAATGGACTTCATCATTATGATGCAAAAGGAAGAACTTCTTATTCTACCTCACGCTTAAGAAGACAACGCGAGTCTGTAAATTATGGTCAAATCAGTAGTAACGAGTAAGTAATGTACTCTTTTGGACCTTGCTTATATGTTCATATTCTCTTTATTGATGATAGTGATCCATTGACTATGATCAAATGCGAACCATTTACAGGTAAACCAGGTTCGGGTTCAGCAGGCTGCCAACCATTTGAAGTCACAGTGGAGTCCAATGTGCTGCTGGCTATGGACTTTCATGCTCATCTGATGACAACAGAGATCATTGGCTTTCTAGCCGGAGAATGGGACAAAGAACACATGCGAATGATCATCAAAGAAGCGTTTCCTTGCCGTTCGATTGAAACTGGCCAAAATGATGTAAACGTTGAGATGGATCCCACCAGCGCTATTGAGACTCGACAGCTGATTGAAGAGCGTCGCATGAAAGTCGTTGGCTGGTACCACTCTCATCCTACCTTTATACCCGATCCTAGTCTGATTGACATTGAGAATCAACGGAATTATCAAACTTTATGTCGAGATGAACATCCTATGTCTGTGGAACCCTTTGTGGGAGCTATCATTGGCTCCTATGATCCTGCTCTACCTGGCTCGGCCAGTGCTATCAACTGGTTTCATGTCACCAATCTGAATTCAGATCGACCTGTACCCAAACGTATTGTATATGAACTGAAAGAGAATGAGTGCTTGGGAAAAGAAGAAGAGGAACGCATGGTAATTGTATTGAGTTTTATTTTTATAAATTTGAGGGTGTGAAACTTATGTCTCTAGCAAATGAAAGTTTATGTTGTTAGATGTATACAAGAAATCACCCGAAAAAGTAGTGTTTGCTGAGCATTGGCGTCAAGATGTATCTGAAACGAAACTACAAAAGATGATCAAGAGCTTAGGATCTCGGATACCATGGGTTCAAAAGGCACTTCAGGAAGAAGATGCCATGATTAAAGACGTTTTTTTAAAACGAGTACAGACAAGCTTAAAAGATTGGTAAACTTTTTTTTTAATTTTGCATGTTTAATTTATCTGATTGGTCAATCGTTCTAACAAGCCACATAATAAAAAAATCAAACTTGCACTTTTTTTTAATCTTTTTTTTTTTGTTCTTATCCATACTATAATAAGAATTCGAAACCTCTTTCCTCTCTCTCTTTATCTCTCTACCACCCTTCATCAGTAAAAGTGAGAACGATAGAGCATTATTGTAATGGCCAGGTTGCGTGATACCATAGACCGTACACCTGAATATGTCAACTTCATTAAAGAACTCAAACAATTTCATCTTGAGAAAGGGTAAGCTTATCATGTTTTTTCGACAATCATAGAAGGTTAATTCGTTTGACAGCACCACACTTCAAGCTGAACCTGTATTGGGTGGCCGAAGACTTGATTTGTACAAAATTTTTCAAGTGGTCGCTAATTCAGGTGGTTTTGAAGAAGTAACAAAGAATAGAGGTTGGAAGCAAGTCGGTGATATTTTCCAATTCCCTTCTACCTGTACAAACAGTGCTTACATTCTTAAGGGCGTCTATATACGAAATCTGGTAATATATGGATTTTTGATCCATCTCATATGATCTATCACTAACACTCGATTTCGAACAGTTGGGTTGGGAGGAAGAAAAGTTATGGAAGAAAAACTGGAAACCACCCAAGGAGTTACTTGGTCCTAATGCACACAAATCATCTACGTTGGCAGGAAAAGCCTACAAGACAGCCATCAAAAAGACATCGCCTACCCTGAAATCCTCAAATCAAAAGACATCCAAATCCGCCGCTAAAAATAAGTCATTGGTCAGTCCCTTAAACAACAATTATGCCAGCACTTCACCATCCGCCGTCGATCCTTTATCGGTACTTCAACAGCTTGCTAATCCTTTACTGTTCAATCTGGATACTACAGCTTATACTTCAGCACTCACTACAAACCTACCTGTGAATGACACCTTTCATACTACACCTTCATCACCTTCCATTTCAACTTCATCTTCACCCGCACCTCATACAACAGATCTACCTCTTTCTAGTGATCTGCTGACCGAAAAGGATCGTATATTATTTGCTTTACAATTTGGTCAAAAGACAGATGTGGAATGGGCTTTAGACGAAATCGTGACCATCTCGTTTGAATTTCCAGAGAAACTTGATTTGTGCACCTCACCTTTTCTGTTGCAACTGCTTGTTTCTCTAGCACAACCTTGTCTTGTTACTTATATTGCAGAAAACGCATTACCCAATAATGTAACCGACACATTAAACAGCATGCTGAATCAGGACGCAAACGACACATTGAAAGAGGAGCATGCAACAGGAGAACATAAGAGTCCATTTACACCATCAGCGCTTCATTCTACAAACCACAGTGCTAACAACCAAAACGGACTAGACATCATTCTCAAGGTACTTCATATCTTGCGCAACTTCTCTTTCTTGAACAGCCATAATCCTATTTTGGCCAAGCACGCCATGATCAAAGAGTTGTTGGTACAGGGATTACAAGCATCCATGAGCACGGGTCATGTAGAATTAGGTCGTCATTCGATTGATGTACTGGAGAATGTTGCAGCTCATATGGAACTGACTTCATCCGATGACTCCTGTTTACAATGCATTCAGACTTTAGTAGCTGCTCACGATCGCTATCTAGTGATCGGATCTATCCGTACCTTGACTTGGCTTACGATGAACAAAAACAACCATACTTATCTCATTCATTGTCCTGTCATCACACGTGTATCTCAGATGCTCTTATCCAACGACGAAGAGTTAGTGGGTACTTCACTTGAATACATTTACCAACATACACGCATTTCACATCAATCCCGATCTCAGTTCCTGACATCGCCTAATTCGAATGCCTATGTTGGACTACTTGTGTCCTTGTTGATGACTAAATCAAAGTATTTCTGTACCCGATTTGTTCGAGAAGATGCAGCCTTACCTACACCTAATCCAGCCAACCACTCTGAGCAACATGCTGTACCTCGAGTACCAGATCTTACTGAATATCAGAAGTTGGATGAACCTTTCCGCTGCTTGGGATGGTAAGAAACTCCTTCTTTTCTGTGGAAAAAATATCATTTTTCTTTAACATTCTATCTTCTTTAGGCTAAAGGACAAATTTGAAGTGGCCGACAGAAGCAGTGTGTTGTCTTTGGATGATATTTACTTATTATACGAAGCTCGATTTGGACTTGAAAAGGCCCTGAAGATGCGTGATTTTTATACAGTCATGAAAATCGCGTTCCCTAAAGTATGTACTTCTGAAACAAAATCCTTGCTTGGTAGTCCTGGTCATTCTGCACCTGTAGTGGAAGGATTGAATGTGATTGGCATTCAAATCAAAATGAGCATTCTCCAAGACCGTAAGTCATTTTTGTATACGCATAGGACATATACTCACACAAAGAATATAGGCCCACAAGTACCTTGTAAATGGTCTCAATGCTCACTTATGTTTGACGATACTTTCTCTCTTCAACGCCATGTTTTGCATGACCACATGACATTGGATGCGAGCGATTATGTTTGCAGCTGGTCTCACTGCAAGAACGAACAAAATGTGTTTGCGACAAAGGATGGCTGGATTTCACATCTCCGTACTCATTTTTATAACCAAGTAGGTGAAAGCTGTTACAATAGTCCTGTTCAGAGTCCAGAGCCTTCTCTGTCGTCCTCACCCTCTACACCTGCATCTCATATCTCAACGACAAGCATGCCATCACCCAAGGCCAAGCCAGTGGACATGTCAGATATTCAAGGCATCGCTCTTGTTGCCTCTCATCTACTCAACTGGCTCTCAAAGGATCCTCAAAGCGCTGCTTATTTTATTCCCTATGAAAAGGAGCTGACGAATATTGTAGAGCAAAAGCCCAAGTTGGCATCTTCGATTTGGTCCATTTGCTCAAACTTCAAAACCTCTTCAAAACCTTCTTCTGCCGCTCTTGTTCATAATGACGTTTTAAACACCAGTTGATGTGCTTAAAATCCTCAACTTTTTTTTTATTACCTAATTCATTCTCATTTACAAAAAGTCTTCCCTTTCAAACACACACACACACACACACAAAAACCTTGTAGATACACATTTACCTATATATACACTCACATACACAAACACTATTACTTTCATAATAAAGAGAGTTTATTTTATTGGATCAAGTTGTTCTTCTAATTGAAGCAAGCGTTTCATGAGTGGTCTTGTATTGTAAGGAAATCCACCTCTGCCTAAGACACGAAGCGTGTTTGCAAGAATAGTCTGAAAGGTATCGGAATCTATGATCAAATCATCAAAAGACGCGTAAAGCTGGTTGGTATCCCGACAGGCATATAGAATGTAGCGATGAAAATAAGCAAGGAAATCAGAACTGTTATCAATCAACAAATCAATCAAGATATCATGAGTACTTCCGCATCGATGCAAGAAGAACAAAAACAGAGAATGAGGATTGATATTGATTTGGTGTAAAATGTACACACAGTGCATCTGTTCTTGATATATTGTAAGCACTGTATCCAACAAGCGAATGGCATCATCGTCATTGGCACAACAGATATCAAACAAGAGCTCAATAGGTTCCATAGGATCAGTCACATAATCATCATAGATGTCTATAGATCAAAGTATGTTAGGGTAAATGAAAGCTCCTCTTTAGATAGAAGCTTTTCTATTTCTCTCACCTTGCACTGTGTCAGCTAATTGTTTCAGTAAGACTGGAAACTGCTCAGGATGCTTTAGGAGCAATCCAATGATCATCTGTACTGTCAGCTTAATAGTTTCTCTATCTAAAGTTAATTGACTGTCTACAGGTTGGTAAGCAAATTCGGTATAGTCAGCTTGATTGAACTGGATGACTATCTCTCGAGTCAGACAACCAGAGAGATCATGTAGGTATTGTATGAGAGATGTGGCTATCTCATTGCTTTTGCTAGTCAGAGGAATCATTCGATTGCAAAGTTCCATGGACTTTCTACACATATAGATGCGCTTGTCCCACCAAAATTGAGTAACCATGGATACGAATGAATCTATGGCTGTATCAGAGAGCAGCCTGTTCTTAACCATATCATTCAAACAAATCAATAATGAGCAGTTTATCTTTTCTGCTGTCAATTCTGACATGACCAAATCAGAAAGATGCCTTTGCTTCAATTGAGCCGCACATTGAGGAACAGAACAATGACGGCTATGCTTAAAAATCAAATGAATCAAATCCAACACATGCTCTTGATGGCGTATGGTTGGATAATCTTTTATTATTTTCTCAATCATCTCTGTACTTTTCGAATCATGTTGCTCTATTTTTGCATACTGAATACGATAATGATTGTACAGAACAAACGAATCCATCAGCATAAGAAAAAAGGAGAGAGAATAATTTTTTTTTCTCGATTAGTACTTTATTCTCCGACATTGTTGCGGGTACATTTATACTAGGTCTGTTGTGACGCAAACACACATTTTTTTATTATTTAAAATAAACTGGCTCCATTATCCTCTTTTTAATTCGCTTTCTATTTTGTTTTTCTTTTGATTGGGAGAACTCTTGCCCTATCATATTCTTTGGACTTACTTTGACAGGTTCTAAACTTCTCCGCAAAAAATAAAATAAATTATTGTTGATACAATAAAGGAACAGAAGAAACAAGCTTTATCAAGAAATGAATACCTATAGTGACCCTAGTACCGGACAAACCCAGCCTTTGCAAGCTACTACGCAAGCACCTACCACACAAGAGACTTTGGTAAGTAAACAACTGTTCAATTGTTCTTTTTTTAAAGTTTTGTTTGTTAAACTACTTTAGAATGACGCCCATGGTTCACCATTATCTTATTCTAGACAGCCACAACAGACACAGGCCCAACCACAGCCGCAACAAGCACAAGCACAGCCTTCACAACCTACACAACAGCATTTGAGTTACTCCCAACAGCATGTATCTATGGTAAGTTGACCCTTATCATTACATCGCAATGTATTATTTATATCATTCTGATAGCCTGCTAACATGATGACTGCACAACCTGGACAAGGTAAAAGAAAAAAAGCGCACATGCAAAAAAAAAAAAAAAAAAAAAAAAAAAAAAAAATGGATACAGCAGAATTTTTTTGACAAAAAAATATTAAAAAACGATAGTGGTTGTACCTGCTGCACCTGTTGTCGTTGAAGAAGAACCTTTATATGTGAATGCAAAACAATATCATCGTATTCTCAAGAGACGTGCGGCTCGTTTGAAGCTTGAGGAGCTTCACAAGCTTGAAAGAACAAGAAAGCCATATCTTCATGAAAGTAGACACAAACATGCAATGCGTCGCCCAAGAGGTCCAGGCGGCCGATTTCTTAGTAAAGTTGGAATTTTTATTAATTTTTCTCATTCTAACTTTTTCTTGCTTTGTAGCTGCTGCTGAAATTGCTGAACTACAAAAAGAAGGTAAATTACCTGCTCCAGAAGCCAACACAAAAGATGCTACAAAAGACACAATATCACCAGTGAACCGACAACAGCAACCACAACAACCACAACAACAGCAGCAGCAACAACAACACCAAATACAACCTCAGCAAATTCCCAAAAACGATTTTATCAATCTTCAATCATAGTTGAGAGCATATTGACATTTTCACATTATGCTTTTTTTTTTTTGGAATAAAATAGTTTAAACTTTTAATTCTTATTTGTTGATGTAGACTGCTCCTGAATTAAGCTAGTATTACAGATCTTTTTTTTTTTTGAAACAAATAAATCTGAAAACACAATAAAAAAAAAAGTTGTCAAACACAAAAAAAAAAAAGAAGAGGCTTTACCCTCTCACACTTCTTTCTTTTACAAAATCAAGCTTTTTTTTTTTATTGCTTTTTAGAAAATTTTTCACCAGAGCCAAAACTGATTAATGGCTTCATGTGGCGGCCGTATAGTTCTTTTGTATGAAAGCTCTCAGGCGTGTCATCCAATTGAAGTAATGCTGCTTTACTGTTTGACTTGGCACTATGACTAGTCGATGCAGAGCTAGGTGTAGAGGGTAATGAAGCAATGGCTGCATTATTGGGTAAGGGTACATCATGATGTCTTCTACTTGACGTGGGCTTCCTTCGAAGAGAAACATGGCGACGGTGCTCACTTGGTTCTGCCATAGGAGGTGTAGTCAAAACCTCACGTACACTTTTTGATCGTGTCATCTTATTCACTGCTGGACTACCATTCTCTTTCTTGTCCAACAAAGATCCCTTGGAGAAGGTGACTCGGTCTTCCACCTGGATCAATGTTTTGTTTGCATTCAATGCTGCTTCTTCCTGTTGTCGTTGTAGTTCTTGTTGCTGTTGTCTATAGAGTACCTGCTCTTGTTCTTCTTCCTTTGCCAGCAAAGAGCCCTTTGCAAACGTAGGCGTATCAAAACAATCAATCAAAGGACCATTGTCTGAGCTGTCTTTTTCTGCACTATTGTTGTTTCTCGACATACCGCGCAGAGTCGCACTTCTCCCAAGTGGTCTGTCACCCTTTCTGCTTGACTCGGTATGACTCAAGGCTGGAGAAGCTGATTTTGTGTTGCTGTGATCTTCTTTATGAGTTGATTCTTTCGTTGATTTATGTCGACGGAGTGTACTGGATTTTTCATCAGATACATTTTCCAACGTGATAGGGGCTAATGGATTGACCACTCGAGCTGGATTTTGTTGATATTGAATGGCACTCTATATTTTTCCAAAAAAAAAAGGGGGAGTATAAATAGATCGGTTAATTTCCTATTGTACACAAGAATAACGGATTTTATTGGTGTTACCTTTATGTTCCGGATACTGAGTACCCAATCCTTCATTTCTTCTTGACTTTCTAACGCCAAAAGACGTATATAATCGCTTTCGTTTTCAAAAATACTAGGTCTGTTTTGAGCTCGTATGGCAAATACACAAGATGCTGGACTAGATTTCGAAGGATGTAACAAAGTATAAACATCATAGTTGGCCAGATAGCAAAGAACAGAGGAAGATGTGCCCTGAAGGGTTTCTTGGCTTTAGTTTGTTATCCTGTTTTTTTTGTGATATTACAAACCTTGTTGCTATCTTTTGCATGGTAAATTGCATTGTCTTTTATAAAGCAATATCTCTTTTGCCATTTCCCTTTCTTGTATTCAATGTAAAGCCAGCCATGCATAAGAGCTATTTTTGGCTGTAAAACAGACTACATATATAAAGATGAGCAAGTGGTCTTTCTCCCTATTTCTGAAAGAAAAAAGAAACTCTTTGACCGCCTCTGTCTCCCTTTTTATCTCCTAAACATTACCTCTGATGTTAGGCTATGGTGGTATGGATACTTTTTGATCAGGAGAGCATTACTCGCATCTGGTTCCCAAATACTTAATGTATTTAATACGATTTCCCATTCCCGAAGCGGTCTTTCTGTTGAACAGGTTTGCATAAATAAAATTTTGTTTCCCCTATATTTCACGTTTTTTTTTTTTTACCAATGCCATGACTATTGTCAATTTCAAACAAAGTCCAATCATCTGAAGAATCCAATAAGCCTTTCTTTCTCAAGTACTGTACAACCATAGCCGTTGTCAAAAGATCTGTAAGTTGCACAACTTTGTGGTGGTTCGCATCATCAATATAAATTCTGGTGGTCAAAGTTTTCAATGGCACAGTATGGATACGAGCAGAGCTGATCATATTCGACTTTTCTTGCTCATTTGTAGTTGGCTAGTTATCCACATTCAATCAGTTTACAAACACGTTTAAAAATGGATAAAGTTGTTGTCTTACTCTACCTCCACTGTAGTTCCATTAACTTTCTCTGGGTTAGCATCCAATAGTGCCCAGGCTCTTTGCATAGCCAGTCGAAGCTCTTCATCTTCATGAGATTCTTCTTTCGCCTGTTTGCTTCGAGAACCGGTAACTCTCAATGATCTAGAATGCGTCAATGATGGCAACTTTTCATCATTTGGTCGACGGGCAGTTACTGAGCGTTGAAGAATAGTCCCTATAGAAATATCATCATCGCGAGAATCATGGTAAGGAGCACGTGCTGCTTTATAATGCTGCAGGGGAACATTGTCTTGGCTATTTTTGTTATAGTAACGCTTGTCTATTGAGAAAGTTGAGTATGATTGGAATATAGTATGGTTTTTATTAAATAGTCATTGATATACCTAATGTGATGTGTTCACTCGTCGCTTGATGTTCGTCCATTGTCTATATTGATCAAATATGAAGAGAAAGGACAAAAAAGTAAAAAAAGAAAAAAAATGATGAGAAAAAAAAAAGGAGCAAAAGAAAAACAATAAAAAATTAAGTAAAAAATGATATTCTTAGTTCGGCCCTTTATTTCATTTATTATCAGGCTTTTTTTTTTTTTGTCTCTTTCTCAGTGTATTTTGAGTCAAGAGAGCCTTTCATTTTTCCTGGCTTCCTCCCTTCGTAAGATTGTTTCTTTTTTTTTATTGTATGATTAGCTTGACATGTTTTTTTTTTGGGAATAAAGGACCGAATAGAAGAAAATCATTGTAACAATCTATTTTCAAACTCTTTTTTTTATATGTGTTCATATTACCAAAGTAAAATCATTCACTTCTTTTTCTAAATCTCGAAGCAAATGATCAAGGTCTTTTACCATGCTTTGTTTAATAAAGATGAGTTCGAAAGTAAAAGAAAGAAGAGAGTCAATGATTGAAGTAGTAAAGTTTATTTTTATTATTTGATTATTTGTGTGTAACACTCAAGTTTGCGCACCTTCATTTTCTGCTTTTGAAATCTTGGCTGGATTTCATTTATAATTCTCTAGTCTATAGGAGAAGCTCTCAACTTTCCCTTTTGTTGAGACAGGAATTTAATTTCTTTATCGCTACAGGTGTTATTTCTAGATATCATGAGAGATATCTTAATAGTGCTATTCAATAGTTTCTAACAGCTACTATAAATGAATAATATTTGATAAATTGATATCAACAAGTCTAATTATTTTTACCATGTACGATTGCACCGTTCATTTTGCTCCCTTTTCTCCTATTTCATTTACTGCAATCCAGCTTCCTGTAATATAGTGTCGTTCAGAAAGGAAAAATCTAAATTTATGCTATGTATCACACTTGTTTATAGCGTTGCTACAGTGCTTCCGGTCTCAGTTGGTCATTTTATCAGAAATATAGCATTTCAATTTTTTTGAACTCAATTCATCAACTTCATAAAAGCCATTTGGTCAAAGCTTAGAAACTCAATGGGTTGTGCCTTAGAAAACCGCTTGATCACTTAATGTGACCTCCCAACCAAAGTGACATATAATATCTGTTTTTATGAAATTGGCTGTTTGTTTTTTACATTCTTCAAACGTGTTGACAGAACAGCTAGTAGAGTTTTGAAGATGCTTTGTTGAAGCTGCTTTGCAAGTTTCAATGATTTTTGACAGCAAAGTTTCAATGCCTTTCTGGTTGACAATCCTAACCACATATATACATCTTCCACTTTGGTTTATCCCCTCCGATGTTCCTCGCCTTCTCCGTTGCATCTACTGTTTTATATCTACCACACGTATCAGCGATCGCTTTCTTCTGTTGTCCTCTCTTTCTCCTTTAGAACAGATCTCTGCTTATATGGCAAGCACACTGATACTCCATATTTCAAAATACTCTGTTCTCTACCACCACTTTCATGAACACTACTACTAGGGATCTTCATTTTCTTCAAAGCCGATGTTACATTTGACCACTGATCTTTCTCCCGCATCCTTCTGCCTTATTAGATCATATATAAAAGATGATGATCAAGAAGAAAAAATCACATTTGAAAGTTCAGTGTTTTTTTTTAACACCAAGACTTGCATCACGCTCAAACCAAAGATAATAACAACCCTATTGCGTACCAGTGATTGTACTGGCAACCATTGAACTTTGTAACACAATGTTGTCCTTTACTTGAATATACTTTGTAACTCAATCTTGAGATTGTTAAAATTTCAGCAACCTTGAAGCTAGTTCATAACCTTTGAGACAGATGCTCTTGTCCTGGCACTGCTACTAGTAATTCTCAATCTAAATGTTGACTGTAAATACTATATGAACACAATCGCCTTTGTTATCAGAATTAGTCTTCCTGCCAACATTATTTTAAAAATGTTCCAGACACTGGTTTCGGAAACTCCTACTTCTTTTGCTGTTATCGTTGTTGTTCACTTCAAACTAACAGCAAAGTCGAGATTGATGAATGGATATAGTACTTAAAAAACGTCTTGCTCGCTAAATGTTTATTATTGCCAAAGTCTATCTAGCTGTACAAATCAATTAGCAGTTGAGTAATATAAAGTGGGCTGGATGCTATACTTACAGGGACACCAATCTTTTTGAATACACTGCTCACTTGGGGTGTTACAGAACCCAAATAGCTGTCATTATGATCTGATGGAGCGATTGCTTGATTCTGAATCTGCTGAAATGTATGCTGTCTTACTGGAGGTTGTCTTAGAGGTGGTAATTGTACGTGTCCATATTCCAATGCATCATCATCATCATCGGGCGATGGTGGTCGAGCAGCTTCTCTCTCCTCTCTCTCTTTTTCCTCTTTTTCCTTTTCTTGCTCTTCTTTCTGTTTTCTAAGTATCTCCTCTTCTTTTTCAATCTCCATTTGTCGCTTTCTTTCGTTTTCTTCTTCTAGAGCTTTGGCTGCTGTTGCCTCTGCTGCCTTTCTTTCAATCTCTTCTTGCTGTCTCTTTCTCTCTTGTTCCTCTCTCAACTTCTCAAGATGATTCAATTCCTCAAGCAAAATGGCGCGACATTCCTCCATATGTGTCTTCACAGTATGCGATCGATTTAGTCGTTCTAGAGTGACATTTGTATCCTCCTCGACCAAACTTAGATTATTTCTGACTTTTTCGATATGTTTTTGTGTTGACTTTGCATTATCTGAAAGTGTCTTTAAGTCATACAGTATATGTGGCATAGATCTAATTACTTGTGTCGATAGCCTGTCAAACTCTTGTGAGACAGACTCGCCCATGAGTTGTAGTCGAGTTGCTAGCATCGTTATGTCGGTACTATCTTCCTCCCCTTCTATTTCCTTCTCATTGTGTGGTGTGGTTACTGGATGTGCTTTTAACATTGTGTTGATCCACTTTTTGGGATCAAAGCTTGGACTAGCAAAGTCTTCTTTATTTAGTGCAGCTATGGACATGCGTAAAAAAAAAACACACTATGGACAAAAGCTGTAGATTAAGAAGGTCCACGTATTTATGTGAATTGTACAATGATTTTAGACCTCAGATCAGAGATTACAAAAATTCAGCTACATCATGGCTGATAGAGTATAATTGAGCTTCTCTTTTCTCTCTCTCTCTCTCTCTCTCTCTCTCTCTCTCTCTCTCTCTCTCTCTCTCTCTCTCTCTCTTCTGACAAGTACTCTCAATTGAAGCATAGATCTAATTTTTAGTGGTTTTCCCTACTTTTCGCAAAATAGGGACTCCATAAAGTAAAAAAAAAAAAATGTACATTATACAGTATGATATTTAAAAAAAACAGAGCACTAACAATGAGACATTAAAAGTTTAGAAAAAGATGGTATATTCATATGGTTACAGAATGAGTAATTAAGCTTATATAGATGTGTGCATAAGGTGTCTATAAATTGTTTTCAGATCTGAAGGTGTCCCAAGCTTGATTTAAAGTAGTAAAGATGCCATTGGCTAAAAGCCGCTGCTCAATAGTGGCATTCGAAGAAAGCTATATGGAATCAAATTTAACGAAAGAGGAAAGGAATTCGATTCAGTAGACAAACAACTTACTTTATCAGGATGAACCTTTGCAATCGCTTTCATGTAAACAACCTTGCACTTCCTTGGTTCAAACAACTCTGTTATAGCAATACTCTTCCATTGAACACCTTCCCATAGAACGGAATCTAAAGTACTTAAAAGGGCCCTAAGATTCTTCTCTTTGCCCAACTTCCAGGCTGAAATCTGGGAATTCACTTTGTCCTGCTTTTCTGCCTTTTCTGCCTCTTCTGCTTCTCTTTTCTTCTCTCTTTCTCGCATTTCGAGTACTGCTTTACTATTATTAATCTCGTCCAACTCAGCTTGCGTGAGCTGTGTTGTCTTGGGAGCAAACATATTGAAATCAATATCAGGGAAAGCACTGGCATTCTCATCCGCTGCTTTCCAACTCGGTTCGTTGAATGATTGATTTTGCTTATTCTTTTGCTCTGAAAGTGCTTGTTGGCATCGAATGATGCCTTGATTCACTTCCCCGCTGCGCGCCCCTTCCATTCGTACATACTCCTCATACATTTGAATGGCAGCTTCAAACAAACGCAAACCTTCAAGGGCGCACGCCTTTCGATGAATTGCTTTGACTAGTTGTGCATTCATGGTAGTAGAAGCATCTGATATCATGGGCGTTGGAGGAGCACCTGCCTTCATGTGTTTGCGTGCAAGATCAATAGCCACAGAACAATCAGACAGACAATCGTGATACTTGGCTTGCTTTAAGCGTGCAGCAGCACGATTGTTTGAAAGAAGCACTAAATCACCATGACCTGACGGTAGTGATCCAATGGCCAAGCTGTAAGCTGATTCAGCCTCTTTGTATTGCTGTTTGTTGAAAAAGAAATTTCCTTGTTTGCGCTCTTTTTCTGCATAAAGAGAAATAGGGTCGGTTTTGGGTGGAGCATTTTGGGTCGACGGTTTAGGAGATGAAAAAAAGCTAGTTCTTGGTTGAGTGTTGCTATGCATGGGAGGATGGGGAGGTGTAGGAGGTGTAGGAGGAATAGGTTTGTTTCGCTTGAGCTGATCTAAGTATTCTTTCCTACGCTCTTCTTGTTGTCTCTTCCAGATCTCTTCCTGTCTTTGGTCCTCTTCTTCATCAGAAGATTCATCGTTGGCGTTCGTTTCAGTAGGACGATGTGTTTCTGTAAATGTGTTTTGGATTAACATTTCCAATGCATCTTGTAAGCTACTTCCTCCTGTGGCTTTCAGGGCACTCTTGGAACTTTCTAATGAAAAGCCCATCTCTATTAACTGTGCCAAGAGCATATCTGTTTTCGTAGATCCGGAAGTTGTAGAAAATGTAGATGAAGTTCCATTCGAGTTCTTTGTATATCAATTTTAAAAAAAAACACTGTCTAAGTATCTCATCCACATCTTTTTTTTTTGCTACTTACAGCAGTCGTATTGCTATTTGCAAAAGGCTTTGGGGAAGGAGTATTGTCTGCTGTTGCTTGGGTAGATGTAGACTGTAAGAAGAAAATTCAATCAGTCTATTCCATTCCTGTCTGCCTTCCTTCTTACCTGTTCTCTAGCTTTTCCATACTGACTCGGTGAAGAAGGGCTAAAGACAGTTTAGAGGTATAGACTGAAAACAGGTAATCATTTAACAAAAGAAAAAAAATACTTACTATGATGCAGGAGGAGACATGTTATTGGCCAAAGGATCAAAAGCTTTCGGAGTGGAATACTGTTTTGGTAGTTGAGCGTTCGCCTGTGAAGTAGGAGAATACATAGGACGCTGGTTTGGAGAAGGAGCATATTTGGTTTGGCTATTCAGCTCGCTTCGAAGATACATATCTGTTGGTGTAGTGAATACAGGAACGACAGCCTCGCTCTCTTCAAGTGTAGCATAACGTCGCGTGTTTAAAGAGCTTCGATTGGAAGTAAATCTTCCGGGCGACATGACAGATTTAGGTTCTAGGATTCAAAAATAAAGAGTGGGTCTCAAGCACAAAACAGTTATAGGTTTGCCAAGGGATTCCGGTTTGCTTAGTTGCTGGTTCAAAGGTGAATATAAGCCGATAAAAAAAAAAAGAATGAAAAAAAGACAAGTGCGTCAGAGTCGTACAAAAAGCCAGTGAATCCTGAGTTTGAATAACACTTGGCTTTGAAGGTACACTTTATCTTTGCAACTGAAAAACATGAATATACACAGCGAAAAAAAAAATCTGGATTAAACGTCTCAATATCCTGCCCTTTGCTGCAAAAATGAACAAAACCTCAAGGTGATTCTAATGTTTACAATGCTTTGCCAGCAAACAAGAAAAACATATATAGGGGCTATTTTGAATGTTTCGAAAGCCATTTACTATACTCAGTTCTGAATGGATGATCATACAGGCTTTTAATCCTTCGAACCGAGCAACAAGCACAATACCATAGACTCATGTTTGTTACGTAACAAACAAAACTATTGATCTCTGACAAAAAAAAATAGCATAAAGTTTTGTATGAAAGTGTGTAACACCATTAGTGTCTAGCACCAAATTTATTTGGTGCTTTATCCTGAGTACTGAGCAAAACATAATATTACCTTTATCATGAATAACGAAAGCAAAGAACCTGCTCTGAACTTGTTGATTCACAAGCGAAGCGAATGCCAACATTAACTCAAAATTATAAAGACTCACCTTTAGATCATTCCCTGCGCTAGAATAACATATTTAAATTTTGGATGTTTTGAACCCACCAACTACTCCAGTTATTACATGACTTTTGCATAGCAATCTAGCAAGTAAATACAGCCAAGCCGAGCATCTGAAATCAAAGCGTTTAAGAATGTTTTGTTACAAAGAAGAAAAAGCATTCTTTATGTGCATTGTTCATAATCTCTGAAAGGGCCTTTTTTTTTAGTAGATAGCAGATAGGCGCAAGCGATGTCAGTCTATGAATTCGCTGTATCGTTTTCTTGCTGTAAGGTAGGCTGACAAAGCTCGTTCAAAGCAAAACTTGTGTACCCAGTCCACAAACAACAATAAAAAAAAAGAAACATGCTTAATGTCATATGTGGAACAAGTATAGTGCGTATAAACTTTGTTCTTAATGTTTCGCATAACATAACTGCAATTGCTGCCATATTCTATTTCTTAGCTCCACTAGAGGATCAAAGCAACTACTACTGTATTGTCAGGATAAATACAGTTTACCAGGTAAAAAAAAGAGCATTTATATTTTGAGACTCCAGTCGAATTGGAAAGCTCTCCAAAATAGACCCCGACTTAGTGCACCCACAAATGGTTCTAGTTATTTTTGTAAAAAGAAAAAAGAGTGCTCGAGTCATAGATGAAACAGATTATCGAAGCAAGTGCTGGTCTGACCAACAGGAGACAAAAGCGTATTCTATACACGTCAAACTATCTTGAACTGTAAATAGCCTTCATTGAACCAGTGAACTTGCTGTACCAAAGATAAATCTTATCCCCACAAATCAAGCAACTTTTTTTTTATCAGACGATATTAATTCAGAATCCCCATTTTAGAGGTCACACAATTGCTCATTCTGATTGTTACTGGGTCATTCTGTGACCGACATCCACATGGAGAATATAATTGAAGGCCATTTTAGGAATTTGATCAACACTGAAAGGGACAAAGGCTTTGTTATATTTTTAATGGCTAAACTCATGTTCCATTTTATCCGGCCAATCATCTTACCTGGATAACCAACGCTAACGCACATACAGGGTTTTACAGTAATCTTATCAAACCTTACTGTAGGGTAAGAAAAATGATTTTGGAGGAGCAGAAACAGCTAAATACAATGCGAAATACGAGACATGATGAGACCTGCTCCTTAAAAATTGTGCGCATGACTTTCTTGATTTGCTGTCTTTTTCTGTGTACATGCGTCCTGAATGAGACACAAAAAAAAACAAAGTACGTATATTTTCAGTTAATGACAAAGACTTCATATACTGAAGCCCTTCTAATTCATCTTTCCTTGTCCCCAATTGCTAAGGCTAAAGATTTAAGCATTGTCAATGCATGATCTATGGACAATCACTTGAATAGCAAGACATCCTTGGAGATAAAGTCAATCGAAACCAGCAAGCTCGACTAGTATGTCAAAGTTCTACTTGTATCAAAAATGGGCATTATTGAGTGAATCTGGATATTGATTCAAGTCAAAAGCTTTGCGCACTACTTTTGAGTAGCTCTAAAAGATAGTTCTTTAGGCTAAAGAAAATTACTCGCTTGAACTATAAATGTAATTTTTGAATGTGACAAAAATATGTCTGATAAATTAACCTACTTTACAATGTTGACTCATGACCTCCTTTCCCTTTTTGCTTGATTTTTAGCTTACAAAGCCAACAGTAATATCATCTGCTGTGTCTAGGAGCCAACCAGTCAAAACATAAATAAGACTATGTTTGAAAGTTTGGGCAAATGAAGATGGTGTTTAGGATTTGCTTTTTACTTTCGCGAATCGCTTGTTGCCTCTGAATAGATGCATGTACCTATTGTATGTTAATGGTAGTAATAGAGCTCCTATCATAAGCAGCACTTCCAAGTTTTCTTGACACAATGAGAATCGAGATGTGAACTTTTTTTATCGGCCATTCACGGAAACATCGGGACATCAAAATGAATAACTGTAATTTCTTCAGACTGTATTTTCGCCCCAAAGTGATCGTTGAAAATACCTTGACTTTAGAGTTAAACTCTTTGTAAAATAACCTAGTTTGTCAGTGTCAAGGAATTTTTTGGCCTTGTGTATACTGAATATCATTATAGAGTCCAGTTCGTTTTCTGTTACACATATGGCCGTCATAGACTAAAAAAAAAAGCTCTTGTTGGAGCTCAACTTGAATCATAACGAACTTTCGTATTCCGAAAAACCTTTCTCCAGACTTCTTTTTTTTTTTGGATGGATATAAATATTTCCCCACTTCTGGTAGACTTTTTTTTTTTCAGATAAAAAAAAACTTTTTTTTTTAATACTTATAAGAAGCATTCTATTCTTTGTCTTGCTTCTTGTTAGTTCTTAATTGACCATATTTACACATCACCAAGTCAATTATTATATCTCGCATAACATACACTTTTTGTCTGTTGTTTATGATCCCAACATTTTCAGCGTACAAGATTATTGACAACCACTGATCCAATAATTTTGTTCTCATTCTATATACATCCTTAATAGCATACATTCATACATATACATAACATACATTCACATACATACATAACATAACATATATATACTGCTGTCATGAGCAACTTGTCACCAACTACTTTATTAATTCAAGATCTGATCAGCGCGCCAAACAAGGCAGAGTCTATCTTGGAATCCCTTACTGCTGATCAAATTGTGATGATTGAAAGCACTATCAATCGGGTCAAGCGAAGAAAATGGATAAATCTCAACTACCTTCCCCAGTTGCTTCTCCTTCCAGTACGCCAGCGGAAGATCTTTCTGAAGACACTTCTTCAGCTACTGCGATTGCTAATGCATTAGCTGCTGCGATGGTGTCAGCTGCGTTGCAAGCTTCTAATACAACTCTAGCAACTAAAACCAATACGAATGGCACAGTTGCTCCTTCGAAAACGGTCACCAACAATATGACTGCTAATACCTCAGTTACATCTAACGAGCCTATTGCAGAGATCAAAAGATGGCGTTGAAATGGGTCTCTTTTGTCTACTCTCATAACCGTACGCTTAAGCGTTATTCCATTCGAACTGACATTCAAACTGTAGCACTGGGTATTGTGGATGACCAGTTTAAAGCTGACAATTGTGTAAGTTATTGTTCGGTGGCTGAAAATTTTTTTCATAGTTGGGACTAAACTTGTACCTAGGTGTATCCTCGTGCTAACCTTCCGAAGGAGACATACAAAGCAACAGATGGGCTTACGAAACAGAATGTAATGATTTGGGCTGGAAGCTTGCCTGGTTAAACAAATCTGAAATTGCGGGTAAGCGAGGCTTGATTCAACGCGCAGTTGATTCGTATCGCAACCGTTATCCAAGCATGCGCTCAAGACGCGTTGCTCGTCAAGAAAAGCTATTGAATGGTACTCTCCGCAAGAGAAAAATCAGAGAGGACGAAAGCGAAACATCATCGGATTCCAACACGATTAGTTCGCCTACAGCTGTCGTCACAAGCACGCCTCCACAACCTTTCCCAACATCTTTGGAAGCTGCTATTGTCAAGCCTGCTCACCAACCAAAGACTGTAGCTATCGATGATCCTACTAACAACACACGATATCGCATCAAGATCGGCATCGAATCCATTTCTCTCGAAGAAATCAAGGAAGACTTTCGCAAACAAAACTGCGCATTTCCCCGAGCAGTTCAATCTACTCCGGAGCAATATACTGGTGGCCGTACTCGATGGTTGGAAGATTCAATGATTAATGAGCTCGGCTGGAAGTTGGTATGTTGAAGGGAAATAGATAGTCAACTTGTTTGCTCATCCTATCCTTTTAGGCTTATCTTAATCCTCGTGTGCTTTCAGGGAAGAAAATCTTTTACAGAGAGCATTAGATGTGTTTCGCACCAAATTCATGCCTATGTTTCATCCTCGTAAGCATTCTTCACGCACATCCATTAGTAAAGTATTACCTGAGCCATCAGGTACAATCGATCAAACCCAACTTTTGAAGATGATGCCACCTTCTATGTCTACGCCTCTGACAGCTTCTGCTTTAAATGCACAAAATGCATTATTTGATAAGAAGAAAAAGTACACCAAGAAATCAAAGATGACTTGTCTTAGCTTTGGAAATTGTTTCTCGCTGGACGATGAAGCATCCAACAAAACCAAGCTTGCTCTTGGTTCTAAGCTGAGCGATGCTGTGACTCAACCTGATCAAGATCCTATGATTTCACCTTCTTATGATAACATCTATTCTGACGCTCGTTTCTCTCCTTTTGATGAATCCACTAGCTGCCATACTTCATCTTCAGCTAACAGCATTGCTTGCACTCCTAGTCCACCTGCTACAGCCGGCATTTTTGGATTTGCTGATACTGACCTTTATGATTCATTTATGCTACCACCTGTCAATGACAGCTTCATGTTGCTCGACAGTAACGACTTGAAAGCCTATGATCCTCTTATGTCTCCCTCTCTTCCTTCCAGTGCGGTCGGCGAAGACTTGGTAAAGCTTGAAGAAGACTTCCATGACGACTTTGATACTGCTCATTTATTAGACCCTCTCTTTTAAACAATACAAAAATACTCCTAACTCCCCAATCTATACATCTCCTCCCCCTCAATATGTAAATACTTTTCTACACCTTCATCTCTTATTTATTGTTTTTAACCCAAAAAGTAACCTCTCTCCTCTCAAAACTCGCTATAGCATTAAAGAAAAAGTATCTCCTTTAGTCATATTAACCACCCTACTCCAACAAATCTATATAGTGTAAAAAGCAACATGTACAATATATTAAAGAAAAAAAAAAATACTGCATATCTCTAAAATAAAAATTATTTCATTCATGTTTCTTACTTGATACCGTTATTACAATTAAAGACAAAAGTAATTCTAGTATAGCACATCATCTTTTATTTTATACACTTGCTACTAACGAATGATGTCTTTATTGGCATTCTAGAATAACTGCATCATCCTGATTACTCGATCTTTATAAAGGTCTTTGACTCAAAGCCTGTTCTGCATTCGAGTCTCTGTCTATGATCGGGTCATTTGGATTGCTTTTGAATGATACAAACACCTTTTCAATCATCGATCGTGTTTTCGATCAGATTCAACAGGTCTAACCGATTTTCATCAGTTTCTTTTGTCTTGGGTTTTCTTGCGTAACCAATTACGCTGAATCTATCATCTTTTAAGGACTCAATGATCTGTTGGCAATCAAATAAACGAATTCATATACCAAGATCAATGCTCTCATTGGCTGATATATTGATTATTGGTTATTGTTTGTGTAGGTTCGCCCGAGTCTTGTTCTATATACCTTGGCTCTTTATTCAATGATACAGTAGTCGCTCTATTTAAGGGTAGCCAAAAATCTTGAAAATCTCACCCTTGAATAGAATTGGTTTTAGAGCTTGTATTGATAAATCCTTTTCAGAAACCCACCCTTATATAGAGAATACCCTTAAATAAAACACCCTTAAATAGAGCGACTACTGTACACAATGATCAAGTCCTCATTCTTAGTACTTTAGGGGAAAACCTTTATATAGATCATTTACAATGATTATTGTTCATTATTTTTCAGTAAAAGAGAGAACAAGATTATATATTGATACTCTTGTATCATTAAAGAAATATACAAGCTAATCATGTCATTCGAACAGCAATATATCGTCTATATGTATTTGTGTTTGTCTCAATGATTGGCCTGTTTATATAGCTTATAGTGTTGGTTGTGCTAGAGAAAGAAACCATCATGACATTACAAAAGAAGCAGGCACTAACAAGATTTGCTTTGATGTCAACACGCTCGTCTGTGAATCTCATTGGCTCAATGTCTCTTATTGTGGCCAGACTGCTTCATGTACTTTTTTGTTTACCAAATTGTAATGTATAGTGCTAATAATGTCTGTACATTCCTGCCTACTTTGTCTTGCTTCAATGTATTATTGTGTGCAATAGGTGACAATGTTTGTCTTTAGTACTTGAACATGTAGACAACAATCATTGGGCTACACGGAGTATGGGATGATCAGCCAAGTTTATTTAGCCCGATAGTCAATGCAATTCGTGCTGTGACTATGACAAACTCAGACAGAAGCAATACATCAAGAGCCTTCTGGATACATCATTTGTCATTCAAGCAAACAAAGCTATTGATTGCTAATTGACAATCACCATCCTTAAAGTCATTAGATTTTCCTACGTTCTTTTCTTTATTGCTCTCATTCGAAACATAGAATAACCACAAACATACTCTTTGAATCATAAGCAAACAACTGTAATTCCTGACAAACTAATTTGAATCTGCATATTGTGTTGAAGCTATTCTCTCTTTTTTTGGCAGTGAGATATAGGAGTTGCGTCAAGAAAAACAAAAGAAGTACTGCGAATTGATAGCTCTGGTTCGTGACAAGGCTACTTAATACCTACAACTTAAAAGCATAATACTTGAAGGGGTCATACTCTCTTTAAAGGATGATTGAGAAGAAATGGCATGCCAGAGCGACACGCCCATAGTAGCTTCGTGTGTTAAAGATATATATAAAGCCAATACACTGCTTATTGTATAACAGACACAATGTTTCATTAGCATTAAACTTTTTCCCTTTATTTATAGCTTAGCACTTGAAGAGGAAGAAAAAAAAAAAAGGGAAAACTATGTTAGTGCATATACACACAAACATTAACCTGAGTTATGATTTCATTGTGTTCTTTGATTTTTTAACGGGAGGATAAACGTATAGCCATTGCGAAAACCAAATTGAATCATATTGCTCAAAATGAAAAAAAAAAAATGAAAAACAAAAATCTGCGAACGACTCACAAATGAAAGAAAAGCGTATAGTTATCATCTTTTAAATCTTTATTTCATATAGACATCCTCAAAGTGAATTTAAAGAAAAGACGCAGTTTTTGTTTCCTAATTCTAATAGGCAGATATGACTTTTTTTTTTTTCTCTCTTTTATGTCAGAAATACGTATCCAATCTTAATTAAGGTGAAATGTCTCATCATTCGTTGCAACAAGTTTTCCTTCTTTTCAATACTTCTTTAAGGACTTTTCTTGATCCGCCAAAGATATGAAAAAGAAAGAGGGAAAAAAAGACAGGTCATGAATCACACAAATGTGTCTTGGACCCTGTATTGTTTGAATAAAGAAACATGCCACTTTTTTTTTTTTTGATGGTTACTGTGTTTAGTCAGACCGGACTACCAATTTTTTTTTCTTTTCTGGTTTTCTTACAAATAAATCGCGTCCAATCATATTTTAGTAGGGGGTATTCCTCATTATATAAAGCAAACCAAGCAAGCCATTTTTGAATTTCACATTTTATTTTTATAATTATTTCAAAAGGGAAAAACTTTACAATCATGACTAAATACTTGACAACCGAACAAGAAAAAGTCAGAGACCAAATCTTTTATCAAAGTGGTGCTAAAGGTGCCCTTATTGGTCTTGGTCTCGGTGCTGTAGCTACAGCCTTTGTCCTGAAGAGATCGCCTGAATTCAGAGCTTTAAGCAGACCTTTACAATCTATTATGGCAGCCTCCAGTAAGTAATGCAAAAGAAGAATAGGGTAGCTTTATTAAGGCTACAAGAGAGCAAAAGAGAAAGAAAGGAGAATGACTAACCCTTTTTTTTTATTTCCTTGTAGCTACTACTGCCGGCTTTTTGTTTGCTTCTGATAAAGCTACTCAAGAATTCGAGAACCGTGAATTAGGTTACACTGATGAAGATATGATTGCTGCTTTACGTCGTGGCCAAAGACCTCAAGACAACATGTCTTCATTTGATAGATCTATGCAATACTTGAACAACAACCGTTGGTCTGTTATTGGTAATGTCATATAAAAAGTTTGCATAAAGAAAGGAAATGAGCAATTATTGATACCCTTTTTTTTTTATTGCTGCATAGGTTTATCTTGGGCTGTGTCAATGGCTGGTGCCTTGGGTCTCAGTTTCTCTAACAGATATCTTACTACACAACAAAAGCTTGTTCAAGCACGTATGTATGCTCAAGCTGTTACCATTGCCGTCTTGATGGCCTCTGCTGGTGTTTCCATTTACGTGGGTGATGAAGGCAAAGATCGTAAGGAAGAACCTGATGCTCAATTGAGAGCCGTCCTTGCTCTTCCTGACAACTCAGAACCCAAGATGGTCAAACAAACTTCTGACTAAGTTTTTCCAGCTTTCCTTTTTTTTTTTTACTTATAGACTTTTCTCTATTATCATGTCACATATCCCCTTATAAATGCACATACTTTTTTTCTCTCTTCTCTCTGTAATTAAAGAAATTTACCTTTTTTTTTTTTTTTATAAACTCTTCTATTGCCTTTATATTTTATTTTAGTCCTTTTTTTTGGGTTAAATTTGACATCATGATGAAACAAGCAATGTAAGAAAAAAAAAAGGATTAGTTTATTTGAGGTCAATTGTCTCTTATGCGCTTATCAATTCTGCACTGTTTCAGATAGACTACTTTACAATGAACAAGAATATTTTTGACATGTATCTTTTGTTCTAATTTATGCACTGCACCTCCAATTCCATCGAGATATTCTATTGTTCTTATCTCACTCTCACACATAAAATATACCTCATGGCAACAATTCAAAATTCTGTCTTCTTTGTCGCATATACCAAAAGATGACAATATGTATACTTTTATATCGTTATTTGTGCATAAGCTACAGAAAAAAAAAAGACATCTATTTCAAGTGTTTCTTCATGACAGGGTTCTTCTTTTCATGAACTTGATCTTGACCTTCTGGAGAACCGGGAATTCTCTTCTTCAAGCCCTAGAAAATAAAAAAAAAACAGTGAGCCAAATGATACATCTCCTCCCCTCTTTCTTTCTGTCTTACCAATTTCTCAAAGACACATGTGTTCATGGCGCGTTCGGGAGTACGACAAGCAAATAAGTCTTGGTTGTTGTTCTCTAAACATCTCCAATGAGCTTCAAATTCCTTTCCACAGTTTTCTCTGAGCTTAGAGATCCTATTTGTTTTTGTTTGTATGAGCCATTTTTTTTTCTTGTCTTGATATGACCTGATAGTTCCTCTTTTTTTTTTTCTTACTCACAAGTCAATGGCACAACGGGTAACCTTTCTACCTTCAGCAAGGCAGTGTTTGGGATCGTTGTTTTCGTTCTTACAGAGCATAAAGTCATCGTTGTATTCTCTACAGTATTCGCCAATGAAGAAAGAAGCACTCTTCAAAGGTGCTGATGTGGCACCAACTTCCTCGACCTTAGGAACGGAGTCAGGAAGAGGAGTGGGATCAACGAATTTGGTGTGTGTGAAGGTGGCTTCTTGCTTGGAGGACATTTCTCTTGTTGCTTTTTAAAAGAAAGAAAAAAAAAGTGGGGGGTGTTTTTCTATCCAGAAAAAAAAAGTCAAAAGTTTAGCTGTGTAATCTCTCTTGTCTTTCCTTTTTACATTTGACATTTACTTGAGTTGTTGAAAATATGTAAAAGGCACAGAAGCTACAAAAAAGAAAAAAAAAAAGTGTCTTTTCTAATGAATCCCCCGCACAAAAAAAAAATCTTTGGAAAATAATTGCTGCCGCCAACTGGTTTTGAAATATAAAATAATCAAAAAAAAAAAAGAAATTAACCAGACGATGAAGAAATACAAGTAGAGGCCCAACTAAGAAATAACAGGCAGAGTAGTTGCCTAGTCGCAATTTGATTGGACAAAAAAAGGATGACGTTTAACTGGAAAAGTAAGTTACATGTCAGTCATATTGAGCACAGACTACAACTTTGATCTTTTTCTGTCTCTCTCTCTCTTTATTACTATTCACTATTCATGTTAATGACTCAACTGAAATGTTTTCATAGAGACATTTTGCTTAATGACATCTTACTCGGGTCATCTATCGTGTCATTGACCCTTCTTTTTTTTTTCTTCATTCTCATGTGCTTTTAGCTTGGCCCAAATTTAGGGTGTCTTTGGTTATCTCATTCATAGCAAGTCTACAACAGTCGCTTTTACCTAGGAGTGTTTTTGATCTTGAGAGATTTGTTCTTCTACTATACACTCTGACATTGAATGACATGTTAGTGCTTGAATCAATACAAGTTCAAAGAATTGCAACTCTTATGTCAAGAATACTCTCAAGTCGAGCAACTACAAGTCAATTCAAATTCTAAATATCACAGAGAAACTGCCATTAAAATTGGTTACTTTGCTAAAGGATAAAGAGTAAAAAGGAAACATGTCTCTCTATTCTTGTAGTTAAGCTGGCTTTTTCACCCAATCCTTGAATCGAACATTCTTAATCATGAAATATGCAGTCAAATTAAGCATGGGCGTGCAAACATCACAGCCCAACGCATACTATAAACAGAATAGATTTTCTATCCAAAGTTATCATGACTGAGCCACTTTCCGTTAGGCATTCATATCCTGAATGCTCTTTCACTTTTTTTCTTGGTTGAAGGACAGGCTGTACATGTGCAGATTATCGCGCCTTTTATTTCCTGCATATTGTGTATGCAAACATCGACAATTTGATAATCAAAGCATAAAAGAAAAAAAAAAGGGCTTTTAGATTCGATTTAACAAGCTCATTATTCTAAAAGAAAATTTTGATGAAAAACTGTTTAAGAAATTTAATAGAAGAAGAAGAAAAAAAAAAAAAAAGCTTCTAAAAGGCTTGTTTTTTTTCACTCTTTACTTTTTTTCTAAACCAAAAACACCAATAAAGCCCGTACATCCGAAGAACAGAGTTTACTTATGCATATTGTTTCTATAAAATACGCAAAAAAAAAAGAGTGAACTTTCTTTATTTGTTTGTTTTGCATTCGCTTCTTAATTGTGTACATTATCTCCCCATAAGTTCTCTTCAGGCACCAGCTATTCTTACACACACACACTCTCTCTCTTTTTTTTCTGTGTTTCGACCAAATTCAGTAGTTTTCTTTCTTTGTGTTTGATTTTCCATATAAACAGGACTATGAAAGCTTATTTTTTTTGTGCCCTTATTATTATATATGTACATATGAATAGATGCCATCATATGATCTTCAGATGTAATATGCAAGCAATGTTTCAAAGCAAATAAGAAAATTTATCCAAAACAGGACGATTATTTCAATTTTGGATTTTGTTATATAAAGAAACTACTTTATCTTGCTTATATAAACAGTAATCCAATTTTTATTTTTTATTTTCTCTTCATTCTTTAACCTATATTCTAATCTGCTTAAAAAATGATGATGGTCAATGCAGCTCCTCCTATTACACTGACATTCAAGTCAAGTCCTGAGCCTCTGCTATCGTTTATGGTTCATAATGTAGATGATCTCATTCAATGTTCAAAAGAAAGGAGATACTATCAACACATGCTTCTGCCTGAGCTACCCAAGTTCATCAAGGTTATTTACCAAAAATGTCGCCTGTCCCCTACAGTCTTGGTTATAAGCTTAATATATCTTGAACGTCTCAAGAAGAATCTTCCAGAAAAAGCACAAGGAGGTAAGTTTGAAAGGATTATGAGTGAGAAAGAAACAAAAGAAAAAAAGAGGGGGGGAGGGAAACTGTAGATCTAAAATGTCGTTATCTGTAGAATACGATACACCTTATAAGCTGTTTCTTGCTGCTATCATTGTGGCTACAAAATACATTGAAGATTACAAGTCTCATGCTTCATCCATCTATAAGATAGTGTCACCGTTATATTCCCCTAAAGAACTGAATGAAATGGAGCGAAGTTTCTTGGGCGTATTAAAGGTAGATATTTATCAGCTATAAGAGAATGAGATTTACTGACAAGGTTCTTTTCATAGTTTGATCTCTTTGTAAACTTATCTGAAATGGATCGCTTTGTTGATCAACATCAAGAATCGTTAGAATTAGAACTTTTCTCCATGGCATGAACAACACAAAAAGGGGCAAGAAAGGCGAGGCTATAGACATAAACCCCCCCTCCTCATTGTATAAATTATCTCATTATCATCACAAAAAAAAAAAGAAATTTGTTGAATTACCAATTGTTCAATCAGAATTATACCTTAAAATAAATCATTCTAACCAACATTTTGAATCCAACCATAAAGTCGTACAAAACGCCAACAATTGCGCTTGAAAGCATAGTGTTTGACGAATACGCGCAACATTGTATGACTATAGATCAAGCTGTTTGAACAAAAAAAAAAAGTTTTTCTGCTTTAAACTGATAGCCATTGTTTCTTTCTTTTTTTTGCTTTGTGAGTATTCCTTTGAAGCGCTGATGAAATTCTTAAGGTGTTTGCATGAGCTCACACCAACGCATTACTTTATGGTTGATCATTAAAAGAAGGAAACAAACAATAGGTTCAGCTGCATGCTTCTATAACATGACATAAAAGAGACATTGCATTACTGCCAGTTTATGTTCTATACCCCACTCATAGTCTGATTTCAATAGAGAAAACCTTGGTTGTCTAAATCATCTGTTCTTTCTATAAACACGACTCGAGAATCTATTGTTTTGGGGGGACAGCAATCTCCATGCGAATATCCGACCATCTCCTTTCTTCCAATAATGTGTAACAGCATATGAACTTTATTATAGTTTCAGTATGTTGTACAGCAATAAAGTTTGACGTTTTAATAGTGTAGAAATTTACCTCCCTTAAAAGAATTAAGCTATCCGAAAAGTAAAGGCAACAATGAAAAGAAAGACTTGTAGCGAGGATATAGATGAGAATACTAATTGAACTAATTCTTGTTTGCCAACTCAATAAAAAAAAAGGTTCTTCTGACTGAAGCTTGTCGCTGAGCATTGTCTTGTAGTAAAATCAGATAGTGTTTCATCTCATCATTTTATTTATCTAGGAAGCCTATTGTCATCTTTGTTTTAAAGAGAAGAAATGTATTACTGCATGAGCTTAATTACTTACAAGCATATAGTTTTTTCTTTCATCTTACATTACAATGTGCTCTTATTGTTTTTTTTCTACAAACATCACGCTTATATGCTCAAAGTATTTTATACACCAAATGTACACATTTAGTATAGTATATATGAATGGGAGACACAAGTGCTTGGCATTTTGTTTTATTTATCAACAGTTATAGTTAAATGTAGTTCGTATGTGTACGTATGTACGTGCGAATATCAAGCTATTCAAATATGAAAAGCACTAAAAAGTAAACAAACAACTCTGTTTTTTTTTTTTTTCAGAATACAACAATTCAAGCATGAAAGAAGGGATAGAAGGAGCAGAGTCTATTTACTACTTGGAAAACGAGTAGTACAAAAAAAAAGTATACACACAAATAAAAGCAAGGGATTTATGTTTGTTGTATTAATTTGTCTACTTTATTATTGATATCAAAGCAAAGAAGAAGCGGGTATAATTCAGAGTCAATTGAATGCAGAAAACGGGGTTTAAGCATAGACATCTGTGCCATTCCAGTTGGCGGATGCTAAAGGACATTGATCAACAGAACCAGAACTGTTGCCCCACCAAGTAGGGAAACTAATGTTTGAATATTGGAAGGCAAAGAAAATAACAATAGCACAAATAGCAACACCCGAATCAAGCGCAGCTGAAAGGACATAGTTGTATTTCTTCCACCAGGCAACAGCTCTTCTCTTGATGACAAAGTTGAAAATAAAGCCAATCAAGGCCCATGTGGTGGTGATGTTGGTAGGTGCAGGTGGGAAGGGTGCAATACCAAGCATGAAGACGGGGATATTAATCTTGGCAACCCAAGAGTCAGGGTATCTCTTAGCTAAAAAGTAAACAGGAATAGGAGCCAAAAAGCCTGCAAGCAAAAAGTAAGGAAGTCCATGATACAGCGAGCCAGGAGCAAAGAACTTATTAGGACCAATAAGACCCCAGATAACAGAAGAAGCACCAAAGAGGCCAGCATTAGGACAGGTCCATGGGTAAGCACTGCTGGTACAGATGTTGGGGATAGAATTCATCAAATAGTTGGTAGTGCCGAGAGAGACAAAAGAAGCAATAATGGTACCGACAACTTGGAAAGTAAACATGTGGCGAGGAGGAATCTTCATGTAATGGCCAAGCTTCAAATCTTGAGCAAACAAAAGAGCCTGACGTACGGTAATATAACCATATGTCTTGAACATCATGTTACCAATAGGATTACCAGGTCTGATAACACCAAAGACCCATTCAGAAATCATAGAAATTGTAGGCGATTGAGATGTAATAGCAGTAATAATACCAATAGGTAAAAGCCAGGCAAGAGCAAGGATGACGGCAATAATCAACGTCCACCAAGGCATATTTGAGGGCCATAAAATGATGGTAACAAAACTGAGAGCAAGAGCAACCACAAACAAGGCAGCGTACCAAAGATCAGGAACTTCCTTGTAATGATCCATCAATTTAGCATGAATATCGTCGTCACTTTGACGAGCACTCTTGACACGATTCCAAATCTCTTTACCATTGTACAAGAAAGTATGAGTGATAATAGCACCGAGAGCTGCCAAACCTTGACCATAACAAACAGCAAAGAAGCCAGTGATACGGATAGGAGAGTAGTTACTATAGGCTTCCTCATCCAAGTATTGATCAGGAGTCAAGACGCGAGTACGGTTGAAAGGATTTCCCCAGATATCGTATTGATGCGTGTTATAGAAAGGGAATTTCTTGCTCTCCCATGTATCAGTATAATAAATGATAGGAACCAAGATATAGATGAAGAAAACAAAACCTGCTAACATATTGGCCTGAACAACCCATGGGATAGCCAGGGGACTAGGATACCAGGCAGCCAAGGAACTCCAGTCAAGCGTGAAGCTAGCAACACCAAGACCACTAATACCACTACCGATTTGGGAGACAAGAATGGAATCCTTCTTGATCCAACAGATCCATGAAATAGATGTAAGAATAGGCATGATATAACCAGGGAAGAAGTACCAACAAAACGATGCGCCAAAAGCAATCAAGAAGAACTTGTTACGGGACAAGCCTAATCCAGGAGTGACAGCCTCAGCATCTTCAACTTCTTTAGGCACCTTTTTGTGTAAAGTATGAAAGAGGGTAGCATTGACCAGATTGATTGGCCAAACCATAGCAGCTGGTCTAACCAAAATCTTCTCAGAATACCAGCAAAACCAAAACCAAGCAGACTGGTCGTCAAGACTAACAGAATGCCACCACCAAAACCCCAATCTTGATTGTAATAAAGCTTCTGTACAACAATGATATCAATAGCATCAAATGAAGTAGCTGCAGCATTTGCCATCACTGTGATCAAAACATGTTCCTTTACGCTAAATGGACCAGGGTTCAGACTGAAGCTAAAACGACCAAGAGGAATAGTAAGGTCGGGAAGGATTTTTTCAGTTAATTTTCCTGCAGGAAAGGCCAACAGTTGTACAACAATGACCTTGATTGTCAAAGGGTTGGCACGGAACCAGAAAAACTACAAAGATCATGTTAGACATACATTAGTACAAACAACACGTATACATTACTTGATTAGTAAAAGAAATGGCAGCAGAAAACACAATTCCCCAGAACCAAGAACGAAATGTTGCTGATGGTAAGGAAGTATCATCGGTAGGAGGGATACTTGATCTGACTTCTTCAATGGGAGAATCTTCTTGGTAAAAGTCTTCATGAATTGTAGCTTTGCCTAAGGATGACTGACTGCTAGGTGGATAGACAACTTCATTTGTGCCATAATTTGGCTGTTGTTTCTTATCCGACTCCATGGAATGACAGATCAATCTGGATGGAACAAAGTTTGATAAGAAAAAAAAACAAAGCACAAAGGGTCCAGCTATATATTCAAAAGAAAATTTGTTACACAAAGAAAAATTTTATCCAATCATGTGTCGCTTATGCTAACAAAGGGTCAAAGCACGCCATCATTTGCGAATAAGCGTAGTGCTGAATTCCAATGCTTACAAAGCCTTTCTTTCTCTAGGATATAGCCATTTTTTTTTCTTTCTTGCTTTCGAGAGCCAAATAAGGCTAATCGAGCTATTGTAGTCATGACCTTCTTCAGATGACATGATTTTGGTTGCAATAGGATCGTGATTTTCTATCAAACGGATACAATGTTCCAAAATATTTATATTCAAAAAAAAAATATACTTGAAGTTCCGTTCTTATTTTTTCCATTTCCTTCTCAATAACATCGCGTCATTCATCCCATTATTTGGAAATAAATCTCGCAAGAAGGGGGTGTTATGTTTTGCTCGGGCCGACATCTAAATGAAAACGAAACAAGTCCATTCATGCACAATACAGCAATATGCTTCATGAATAATCAAAAAACTTTCGATTGTCAAAGAAAAAAAAAATCTTCGGACTTGTTTTTTTTTCAAGAAAACGCAATGATGATTTACAAACAAGTCAATTACAACAGCGATCACTTACTAATAGGTTTAAAGTCGCATCTTGGTTAGTTGCTTTGCAATTTTGTCTCACTGGTGATTTTAAATGACATGTTGAGATATCTTTCTTTTTCTTTTTTTTTTTTCTACTTGTGCCTTGATAAGCTTTATTTTTGTACCTCAGAAAAAAAAAGACTTTTATTGTTCCGAGGCATTACTTGATCTGATACACAATTTTCTCACGATGGTTACTTCTAACTTTAAATCCAAGTTAAGGGATTTCTGAGCTAGTCTTTTTACAGCCAGAAGGGGAAGCTTCGGGTTCAAACTCAGTTCAGTATGCTATTAAGAGCGACCAGGCTTTACTTGGAATGCCAAACCGAATTCTAGCATTGAGCATCAGAAGTCATTTAAAAATCAACTCATAAGAACAAATAAAGACCATATTTCTTTACACAGAATAACAAGTCATCTCTGATTCTCTGGCAACTCTTCAGTCATCCTTACTCATTTTAATGCTTTACTCAGAAAATCAGATACTCATTGACTTGGAAGCATCGTTTAGTTTTACTCTTTCCCTCTGTCTAGTATCTACCGTTTGTGATTCCAATCTGCTTTTTGATATGTAACTACTAATTTGGTTCAGTATTTACAAAACGCACAATTAGAGGAGATATCTGTTTCATTAGTTGTTGCCAAGCTGTTGTTCCTAAAAATCATTCACTTGCACATATCACATGTACCACAATCAATACATTATACCAAGATATTGAGTAGTTATGCGTGAACTAATAGCAGAATAAGAATATTGGTTTAGTCACAAAGATATGAGAACTACTTGCTTCTCACTTTGGAAAGTCTTCTGTATATTCAAAACAGATACTAATATGAAATAACACATTGGAAGGTTTGTTGTAGATAGGAACTATAGAATATCTTGTCTCTTTTTAATCCTCTTGAAGCTGCTTTGTCATCTTTCAATAGGCAAAAACAAGGATACTAAATTAGTAAAATGTATTCATATTAAATAGATGCAATGTATAAATTGGGAGCCTGAATCTTGTAGAATGCACATAGACATCATACAGTTTATAGCAAATGCATACTTTTATGAAATGTTAGCGTATCTCAGATAGACAAAGGAGATTAGTTGAGCAATTGCATGAATTAGTAATGGTATATTGTGAGGATAGCAATCAAAGAGATATTTATTCTTTGCTGGGTCACTGTTAGACAAACACCTGCAATAATTTTTCTTTTGAAATGCAAGTGGCTGTCCAAACAAGCATAAACAACAACAAGTTGTCTAACTTTAAATAGAAGTGTTGTAAAAGCTCAATTTACAACTAGTCAATAAAGGCCCTCTTTCATACTCACTGCATCTGTTAAAAACAGGTACTACAAAAATAGAAATGCAATTGAGTTAATAAAGTACAGGTATGAATATCACTTCCCTTTTATTTCAATGTACGCAGGCACAGCATCCTTGAGCTTCATTTTCCCTGAAAATTAAACGCGAGCACTCTGCATGACCTATCGACAATTAAGACTAGTATCAGAGGATAGAGAATTGAAGCCACTTTAGGCATGCTAAAAGCCTAAGCCTTTTCTTTTCTATAAAATCGCGCGTGTGTGTGTTCAAAACTAAAAAAAGAAACACTTTAGCAAAGCTGTTGTTGTTGTTGCTGTTGTTATCTGCAGAACATGACCAAGAAAAACAAACGGGGAGAGGGGGGTATGTAACTCACTTGGCAATCCCTTTCACAAGCCCCTGAAATACACATGTTGATGTACTTGTGTCCTATCCATTCGATGATTTTCTTTTCTCTTTTCTCTCTTTGTTTTTCAAATGAACCTTGTGAGAAGAGATACTATTACGATGAGCAGTACTAGTACAGTTAACTATATGCCTTCTGCTACTACAACCAGTATCAGTAGCAATGGTCAGTCATCAAGCCAAAACACAAATGATCAACAATATAATCAAAACCAGAGCATCAACACAAGCAGCCAGAATGGTAACGGCCAGTTTGGCAGCAATCAGAACCAAAACCAAAACCAGAACCAAAACCAGAACCAAAACCAGAACCAAAACCAGAATCAAAATACGAGCCCTTACAACAACGGCATCAATACTAACAACAACAACAACAATGGCAACAGCGGAATCAATACTAATAGCAACAATCAGCCCTACAACAATGGAAACACTAACAGCAATTATCCTAATGGAAACAATCTATCGAGTGGTGGAAATACCAACCTTAACAACAATGGTGGCTATGGCAACAACGTCAACACAAATACTGTTCCCAGCAACACGGGTACTAATGGCAATAATGGAATCAACTATGGTAGCACGGGCAATGTGCCTTATAATACGAATAGCAACAGCAATACCAACTCAAACTCTGGAAGTAACAGTAACAACTACAACACACCCAATGGAAATACTGGATACAGTAATGGAAACATCGGATACAATGCAAACTCCAATGGTCAATCTTTCACAAACAACAATGCCAGCGATCCTAATGGAACAAAAACCATCATTATTGTAGTGTGCGTCGTTGTTGGTGTGCTCTTAATGGCAGGATCAGGGCTCTTTTACTTTCTCAAGAGAAAGAAAGAAAAGAAAAAAGAGAACATGGCAAATGCTTTCTTTGAGTTTTCTGTCGACAAGTCAAGCGATCTTAAATCATCAACAAAAAAGACTTTAATGTAGAACCTATTCTGCAAACAGTCTTCTTGTATTCTTACATGCTGCGTTCTTTCTATATGATGTTTGAATCTGATTAAATTTTGTTATCTGATCACAGCAATTGATAAAGTCTTATTCATTATGAATTGTATATCATTTCTTCATTTCTGACACTTGTCATGATCATCATTGGTTTAAACAAAGAAAAAAGTCTAGTGTGTATGTGATTTAACTCGATTGTCTCAAGCTACAATATGCCAATGATTTGTTGTATGAGAATTTTAATGATGGGATAGTTTTCGAGAAACAAGAATTCTTTTCAAGATTTTACAGGTATTACTACAGTCAGACCTCGATTTAGTCATACGGTGGGTGGAGGCAAATCCTATGACAAAATCAAATTATGACAAAATAAAATGATGTGACTGTATAAATTTTAGCAGTCACATAGTGTTCCTGAATCATAAATGCACAATTGGTTTAATAGCAATATTATCATTGCTCATTTGAGTACAAATTCGATAAACTCGTCTTTCACTTTAGGACAATGAGTTTTCTTGTTGTTCCTAACACTCAATCTCTGAACTGACATCTCAGACAGGTCTTCAAATTTTTTTTGTAATCTTACTAATAGCGCTTTGACTAGACAAGCAGTCCATGTTGAATGGGCGCTTTACCCAACAACACATCTACTCTTGAGTCTTTTTGGGTCCACAAGCGGCCATAAAACGAATTTTCAAGCGCTGTTTCTGATTAAACTTGTCATGCTTATTCTTTTCAGGCGTTTGCTAAGCATTGACAAGAACAAGAGGTGAAGCGTTTGATATGTTGTGCATAGCCACATAAATGTTTTAAGTTTGTTAGATTAGACAAAAAAGTAAGACCAGAGAAAGAATGTCTTACAGTAAAAAGTATAATCACAGATTTTTTCTCAAAAAAAATCCGATTTTTTACTATTCTTCTGAACTTAAAATATAGAATATCCAATAATATCTTTTTAAAAGTTAAAATTCTGTCATACGGTTTCTGTAAATTTTATGACTATGACAAAATCAAAATTCAGTCATATTTACATACTACCGAGAGTTGGTGGAGCCAAATCGTATGACAAAATCGAGGTCTGACTGTATATTTTTTCTTTATTTTCCAAAAATAACTCTACTATCAAATTACAATAAGGCATAGGATACAATCACAACAGCAAAAGACAAGACAGAAATGGGAATTGAGCTAGTAGTAGTAGCTCCTGAAGTTTGATTGCTTGAACCTTGACCGTCTGAATCAGCCTTGTTCTTCTTTTCTTTGATATCTGCCTTTTGGTAATTGTTTGGGTCCCACTGATGCTCACTAACATAGGGACCAAGGGGAGGCAAATCGTCAACATCATTGATATTAAGCTGTTGTTGAACAGCAAGTGAGCGTGTATTAATCCATTCCAAGACACCCATACTTTCACCATCTGTGTTATTCATGTTGTTTTCAAAGTTCCATAAAGTCCATTGAGGCTTGATACCCACTGACTTTGGCTCAAGTGATAGGTCCCAGTCTACATCTTCTCGGAGCATCTGTTTCCAGGCTTCAATACGAGGAGCGATCACACTCGTTTTGAAAAGTCGTTTGACAAGTGTCTGAAGGACTTTCTCAAACTCGCCTTGATAATAGGGGGAAGCAATAAGAGCATTCACCAAAGGGCGTTCAGAGCCTGGCCGAGAAAAGTTGGTGTAGGGTGTAGTGGCCATGTAGGAAGGAGCACCAAGACCAAACGTTTCATCAAAATCATAAGTGATCAATGTCCATTGGTTCGATTCTGTATTTTTTGTCAAGTAGTAATTGCTTGCTTGATGCCAAATACCATCCCAAGATCCCGAGAGAAAGTTGAGAGCAAGGTGAATCATAGTATGGAGGGGATCTACCATTTTTTCAATGTTGCCTCGATTGTTGGCATCAGTAGACTGAGAGGGATCAATAGTACTCAACTCTCTTATGAATTCAATCAATGGTGTTTTTTCGTTTGTCTTGTTTAGATCTTTCTTCATGTTTCCTTCATCTTCAAGTTTATACATAGTATCGTTGTATGCTTCTTGCTGATCACCTTTGTACGCCAAGTTTCCTTCGACCTGAGGATTCAAGGCATTGCCTTTGTAGGTAGGGCCTGTGTGCTGATAGTTTTGATCGCCACCGCGCATAGCAACATTGATGAAGTTAGTCGTGGAATCATCAATCATAAGGTATAGACCGAAAGGCTCATTATTGATGAAAAGCCGAACATAGCTGCCTTGCACTGTAGCAACTCCAGATGCACTCAAAATATCAAGCATCAGTTTTTCACGACTATAAAATTGCTGTCAGAAAAGAAAAGAGAAACACTTTTTTTTTTGATACACTTACACGAATGTAGGGTCTGTTTCATGTGCTCTGAGCTTGAGCGTTGTTCGTCCATAGAGTAGCTCCTCTTGTCCTGTTGTCTTGAACTTGTTGAGCTTGATCTTGTATGATTGTTTAGCAAATTCTTTGGTGGACTTGCCACTGTTTTTGATACCAGCATCAGAAAAGGTGTACATTTCTTTGTTTGATATATAAGTCATCTTTGTTACTAATGTATAGTCAACGTCGCCCTTAGGATCAGACAGGATTTCTCCTAAACCAGTTGCGTTTGCTTCAAGAATGATGGTTGCAATTTCATTTGATCGATTCATGTTACTCATGAGAGCTATGAGATGAACGTTAGTATAGACAGCATGATGACAAACATTCGCTAATTTCTTACGATGATAGATAGGATTGTAAGCTTGAGGTAGTGGTGGTACTTCATATATGGTCTTGCTTCTGTTAAAGAACTCATTTCCTGTCGAAGTCATTCCGGCTAGTTGTGTACGAGCTACAGCTTCAATCGTATTGCCAGCTCCTCCAGTTAAAGCATATTGGTATTGGTTACCAGAAGGCGCAACACCCTTATATACATTGGGTGAATCGGGAGATTGGGATAAGGGGAAAGATTGTCCATCTACAATGACATTCACGCTTTGTTGATTTCCCGGAAAAGCAATGACCGAATATTCAACATCAGCTGCATGCAATGGCTTTAGGCAAAAAAGTAAAAGTCCAATATAGCCCAAATATATCTTCATTTTGACAACTCTTGAGAATGAAATGACCGAAAAAAAAAGTGGCCCCTCTTTTATATTGTTGAGGACCTGTCTCAACAGTAACTGATCAGAGCCTTACAGAACAACCGGAATCAGAGCCACAATTCTTAATATTCTAAACACAAATCAAAGCTATAGTTTTGTGCTTCTTTGGTCAAACAAAAAAAAAAAAAAATAGTCACCTAGAAGCAGATAAATTTATCGAATAATACTCCAAAGCATCAGTCTAAAGCTATATCTAATGTTCTACCAAGGAATGCATAAGTAGCCTATTTTTTACTCTGTTCAGCAATTATCCTCTTTTTCTTTTTTTCTTCTTTCACTCATTGAGTTGCCAAACTAAAGTGTCAATTAACCAAGAATTGCAGAATATCCAGATGTTCTTTTGTTTCCTGCTGTTTTATTTATCTGTATTTAAGTTTGGTTCTAAAAATAGACCGAAATTCAACACTTTACATTATGAAAGAAGAGTAGGATCAACATTTCATTCCAAGGATCGCTTTAATTAGGCAGACATTAACGGAATCATTTAGTTTTATCTCTTCTGGTATCAGTCAGTGTCACCTTAACAAAAGAAGGATCCACAATAACCACTGCTCTATCTTTATATAAGAAAAATCCACAATAGTCAATATGACTCAAGCCTACCCAAGAGACGCAGCTACTATTCAGTGAAATAGAGAAAATGGCAAAATAATGTCTTGACAATCTAGAAATACTTCTTTTGTACAAATCGTCCGTTTTTTTTTTCTATGCTGAAATGTTTGTTGTATTTGACATAATCTCTCACTTTGTAATCCATGCATAATGTAGGTCATACTGAACAAATGAACAACTCGCTTAAATATAAAGTTTACTGCAACGATCCCTTTTTTTTTTTTTTTTAAAAAAAAAAAGACTTTATAAAGCAGCACTATATTCCTTTTCATATACGTCAATTCTTATTGCTCTAATTTAAAGTGGTACATGTATTTTTTTTATGCTGAGGAAGTCTTGGTCTATGTGTGCACTTGGTCTCACGTTGGTTAGAGTGTCACAAACTATGCAATCATAGTTATTGCTTAAATACAGAGCAATTGTCGCCAGAACAGGTTACTTTTGACAATGTTCAACCAGGATGTTGATGGATGGATAGGTACCCCATCCACCATGTTGCTATTCGTGAAAAAATCAGAAGCACGCGTTACTATGCTATGTCTTCTATTTTGATCGGATGCATGACAAGTCAGCTTTGGAGCATGTATACTATAACTTCTTGTGCTTTTTTGGCCTGGAATCATCTCTGCATGAAGACGAAATACGATGATGCCCATCGACTTATCATAACTACCTATGCAGTAATTACGGGCTCCCAAGAGTTTCTTGTTTTGTCTCTACAAAGCCCAATAACAAATAAGCTATATACTCTATTCATCCTTCCCAGGTACTTACAGGATTACCATTAGGTGCAACACTAAACAAGTCATACATTTCTTCCACAATTTCCGAATTAAAATCAATTGGAACAGAATGTTGACTTAATAAATTCAACATCATTTGAGGAGGTGGCAAGTGAATGATTGCACTAGACACGATTTGTACCATAAAAAAAGGATCGTTCCCCGGGTCTATATGCTTGGCCTGTAGCTTTCCAGCGCAACAACAATGCACATCACCGCTCAACAAAGACACACGAATGGATGTCCTTTTTGCAAAATTCTGTAGCTGTTCCAAGAAATACCTTCTCTCCTTCATGTGATGTGTTGCTGTCCAATCTGTTTATTTTTAGAAAGCTTTCAAGAGATGATATCATTGTGTCACTTACGATCATTCACATCATCTAAAAGTGATGGATCACCGTTCCAAACGTTGAGTAAACTTCCTGTCCAGATATTACCCAAGGGACCCATACGACTTGCTAGCGTTGCTAAATGGAGGTCTGCTAGGGCTTCCATGGCCTTTTCAGCCAAAGTCAAACGAGGGTACACAAGTGGTACACCTGTCAAGACGATCATATGCTTAACAGTAGATGGTAAGCGTTCAGAAATAGCTTGAAATACAGCATGATAAGAGTCCTTGGTACAGATTCGATATTTTGTACGTTCACCTCTAGCATCGAGTGCTAAAAGACCAATGTTGGGTCCCAAAGTTGTCACGATGTGGTTACAGTAGATATTGCCACTCCTGACCATGCCATGAGCAAATTCAGCAGTTGTGTGTTGTTGAAATAGATAATAGAAGCGTGCTGCGTTTTCAAACAAAACTATACAGAATGATAAGTGAAAGCATTCGTATGTGCAATTCTTATGATACCTTGAAAACATTCAGATGACTGAAGATCAGCTGGATAAGAGCCATAGCCATCAATGATATCCTATGGAGCAAGCTGTTTAGCATCTTGACAGCCCATTTGCTATCTAGAGGACTTACATGGTCATCCCACATATTGACAGAAGGAATGGTCGCAAAAGCTAGTGCAATAGTAGGATTGCTTACAAAACTATCATACTCTGTAAGTGTCAGGTTTACATCGTGTATTCACTGAAATATACCCAAAATGCTTTATGTAATTAAAGAAATAATATTGCTCAATTCCTTCCTTCATTTCATTTGACAATTGCATGGAAATACGTTTGGATGGATCCTTCTCATGTACCCAAGGCTTCATGAATTCCTCCGAGATAAGTGAGTCTTGATATAGCTGGTCTCCCCCACCCAACAAGACATGAAACGGATTCTTTTCATGTTTGTCTAGTACATCTTGCCATAAAGCAACCTCTTTTTCATAAGATCCTTTAAAGACTGATTCAGGGGCACTGGAGAAACCATTGCATGAATAGAACATAAAGCGCATTGATTCATCCATGGCTGGCAAACAAAACTGATACATTTGATCTATACAGTCAACTGTGTACGAAACACATTGCGCTCTATCTACCAAGGGTAGAACTAACGTATAACGCCAAAAGAAATATTCATATCGATAGACATCTAATAGCTCCACATCTTTTGGCTCAATGGTCAACTCCAGTGGATAGTCAATCGACAACAAAAGAGTAGGCGGTATTGCTGAATTAATAACGATCAAGCATGAGCCATGCCAGACACCTTTTTCATAATCAGTTTCAATGTATCGTAATAAAGGACCACACACAATATTTTCTGGTACAATGTTCATTATTGAATATTTGGCAGTACTAAAAGAAATAAAGACAAATAAAAAAAAAAAAGTCTAGAAACTCTGCTTTTATAGCAACTGATCCCATAGACTGGCACTTGATATATTCACATGAAGTATGACAAAAGAACATGATTGCTTCTTTTCTTGTTTTTTTTTATTAAGAATACTTTTAAGCAACAAATTATTTGGAAGCTTCGAAAGCAGCCTTGGCTTCCTTGACCTTGTTGACACGTTGCTTCTTGTTAAGAGCAGTGGCTCTGCGGTAAGGCTTGGCGGGCTTGCCCTTCTTTTCAGCGGGCTTGGCAGAAGGATCGGCACGGATAGCTTCATGAGCTTCAGTGTACATGTCTTCAACCATGTCGGAGGTAACACCGTTCTTGATGAAGGTGGAGAATTGCTTCTTGTAACGTTCTTCATCTTCTTCTTCGAGGTATTCCATGTATTCAGCGACGTGAACACCGTAGATGTAGTTACGGAGGAGTTCATCATCGTTGGTCTTGGATTCGATATCGAAACCAGGGAAACGGTTACCGCTGTGGGGAACGAAGATACCACCATCGGAAGCACCCTTCATGGCACCAAAGACACGGGCACCAGTGGAGGTACGAGCGAGACCGACATCGAGGAAAGCCTTGAAGGGGCGAGGAGCATCTTCAGCGGCTTCAATCAATTGGACGGTACCATCGGGTTCAGCGAAACCTTCGTACTTGTCAGCAAGACCGAGCTTGGTGAGAGTACGACGGGCAAGGAGGAGGCCAGTGGCGTAGGCAGAGGCCCAGTTGGTCAAACCACCCTTGACACCGTAACGAGGGAGTTCGTGAGCATAAGCAGCAGAGAGAACGTGATCACCTTGGAGCTTAGCGTAGATGATTTGACAGATGATGTCCTTGTTGGTGAAACGAACAACCAATCTGTACTTGGGAGAGTTGTACTTGTTCTTGGCTTGGACGACCAATCTCTTACGAGCATAGTAGTCAGTCTTACCCTCTATTGTGAATGGTCGATCAGTATACTACTTTTTTCTTCACTCGTTCATTTCTTTGCTATTTACCTCTTCTTCTACGGTACTTGACTTGGTAACGCTTGAAGTAGGCCTTGTTCTTTTGTTGCTTGACGAAAGGCTAAATCAAGAAACGTTAGCATCTAAAGTTGTATTGTTGACAAGTGTATCCAATCAATTTCATGCATTCGTTTATCCATCCAGCCATTGATCTATCCATCCATCCATTTGTATCAATGCTTCCTCGCTGAATTCTGTATGGATCATGACGATTGCATGAAATGACTCTGCTGATGATATGGTCACATACCATTGTTCGACGTTGCTGTGTAAAGGAAGGATTGTATCAAGTGCAAGCATCAACAACCCATATGATACCTCAGCTCCGATCTGAGTTAGAAATGTGCTGCCAAAATAGGATTTCTTGAATTTTACACTTTTTTACTTTTTTTTTTTTAAAAAGTATGGAACAAGACAAACTTCCCCGGAGGCAGTTCCGGAAGAAAAAGAAGCTTGAAAGACGGCAAAAGAAGAGACAAGCTAGAGCTGAAGAAAGAAATAGCATGATAAATCAGCCAGAAAACGATATAGAAAGGAAAACAGCTGAAGAGGAAGAGTATAAAAGACAGAGGCAACGTTGGGAAGAGAATGAACAGAAACACAAGTTGATCGAGCTGGCAAAAAAGAGGGCAAGAGAGAAACAAGAACGAGCGAAAGCAACATCAGAGGTAAACTCGGAACGTTTAGGCTTCTTGTTTTGACAGTCTCACACTTTGACAGAAACGATGGAAAGAGGCGCTTCTTAGCTTGCCTTTTGGCATCGAAGATACTTTACCAACCAAGTCAATCTCCTCAGAAGTAAGCGAAAAACTATTGTATATGTTTCAATGATAACTGATGACTCGAAAGAAAAAACAACACCCTACTCTCAAGACATTTATCAAGAAAGAAGATATACCCTCAGTACCAAGGAAAACCTATCGAGAGAGGTTCAATGAATCGAAAAAGAAGATTCGCTGAACCCCACCATTATCCTTTTTTTTTCTCTCTCTCTTTCTATTCTATCTAGATTCGACTTTATTATCCTTAAGCGCATATTCTTTTTTTTTTCTTTAGCACTATCAAACTGTACACGATCTAGGGGGTTGAAATGAAACAAGTCTTTTGATAGGTAGTCTATATATTTACTCTTTCTCATCAAGAGAGAACAGGACGGAGAAAAAAAATTTACTGTTGAGAATAAAAGCTCCATCCAGGAGAAGCCAACAAATAGATTTTGTCTGTACGTTTTAGGACGAGAGAGGGAACAGGATTTGTATATACAAAAGAGAGCTCGTTCCCCATGTTTTCGTCAGGAGCACGTAGGAGGCCAAGAGGGAGAACATCATGATCCATCAGAAGAGTCTCAAACAGGCATGCAAACGTTTTGTCTATAAAGCAAGGAGGCATAACGCTCAATGTCAGATTGCGAGAGCAAGGAAGTTCTTGTTGCTTGAATTTGCTAGGGCATATCATTGCCTTGGTAGCATTATTATCATGAGCAGGACCAGGCATACTACAGAGCGCCTTAATGACAGAGACAATATCTGGTTTATAGTATGTTTGACTTAGCAAAACATTGCTTAAGAGGCTGTCAACAACAACGTTGCCTGCAGCATATGCAGGCGTATAAAACACATCTACTTCTTCAGCTACATCTTTGCCCTGAAGCAAATGCATAAACCGAATGTTGGATTTTTCAACTAGTCAAATCATGTCAGACAAAGCTTTTTTTTTCTCCTTGTGATAAACATGAGCACATACCAAGATTCACGATACGAGATGCATCTTGAGGTTTGTCTTGAAGTATAAGATCAAGTAGATGACTTGTCATGCTATGTCAATTGGTTGAGTTTCGTTAGCGTATTGCTTCGTCAAGTATACTAGAAAATCAATTGTTCTTACATAGCAGGACTATCTGAACTTCTTTCATTTTGATCAAGACACTCCATTTCACTAAAATTCGTAGCTTTAGTTGTTGTTTTTTCTTCTTTTTGATGAGTCTTATGTGGAATGATTACCTCATGACAACTACTTGCTTAGCCTTTTTCACACCAGCTCTTATCAGATCTTCAGGATGCTGGCAGTTGCCCTATTGGATTTTTGAAGAACAGACGAGACAAAAACAAATTTCAGTTACTTTGTAGAGACATAGGATACCAATATTCTCTCAAAAGCACTTACAACCATAAAATACACTCTGGGAAATCTTTGAACTAGCTCAAACTGTTTATCACTAGGTAAAGATGTGCACAAGAATACAATGTTTTGCAGATATTTAGGCAAAAGTTGAGGGGATCTATCATTCTTTGGTCAGTAAATAGCTTTTTTTTTTGGCTTTGAAATAAATAAAAAAAGGCAAGTTACCTAAGGTTATATATAAACTTGAATATGTTTGATACTTTATGATGCATGCACACCAAAATATGACCACTCATACGCTCAGCAGATTCAAGTGTCAATTCTCTTATTGTTGCAGGCTCTTTCAATAGATAACATGCAGGTGAAGCATCCATATCAACATCTGAACCATCTGGTGAAGGTGCTTTACATAGGCGACTTACTAATTTTCGATTGCCAGTCAACAAAGCTAACCGAGGCGTTGGTAGTTTTGCAAGCTCGAATTGTTGAGGTGGTGGTAACGCATGATTGTTGTTTACAGATGATGTTGTAGATTGGGTAGATCCATTTGAAATAGAGTGAGTAAGGGGTTCAACAGGGTTAAATGTAGGTGAGACAGAATTGGCATATTGTGGTTGGGGCAGCTCAAAATGGCTTATTTCATGTTGTGTATTGGATGCGCATGAATGAGGCGAGGTAGGTGCAGATTTGGTATCCTGTTGTTGCTGGGGTCTAGAATTACTTTTGATTGTACTCGAAAGCTCATTGCGCAATGATGATGATCGTGATTTGCTCGAGTCTTGATAGCGTGCTTTCTTTAATTCTGCCTCGCTTTGACGTCTTGCTTTCATTCTATCTATTCTTTCCTTCACATAATCATATTGCTAATATATGTTTTTTTTAATTAGCAACAAAATTGAGCATGTTCGATATGCAAAAGAAGTTTACCAAGGTACTGATGTCTTCAACCTCTCTCGGACTTTCGCACATGTAAACACATATGTCATCTGCCTTTAAGATATAATTGTTGCCTGGATTAAGTAATATTTCTTTTTGATCTGAATTGCCAATGAACGTCTTAATACCAAACAATACTACTTGGCACTCTGTATAAACAACCCATGCTGCTTCCTTGAATGTTTGGCCAATAAGGGCGTTTGGTGGTGTATCCATATAGATTTCGTTACAAGAGCCATCATCTGTTCCAGACAAGAAAGAGAAAAAAAAAAAAGGGGGTTGCAAAATGGATCAGAGAAAGGTTACGTTAAATTTGTATAATGGAAATACCATATTGTGCTTGCCAAGACTCATCGTAATGGTCCATTGGACGTCTTTGGTGAAGCAAATTGGTTAGTAGAGTGGATGCACCGCGGCAGCGACAGTTCATTGCCAGTAAATATTGTTTGAATTCGCGAACACAAATGATCTCTTTCGCCATCTTTTGATAAATACTAGTAGATGGAGATAAATTGTATGTGTAAATGTCAACGTTGTGGCTCACAGTGAAGCAGTGAAGAGACCAAAGTCGAACAGTGTTTCTTTCATCTTCTTTAATTGGATCAGGAGCATGTTGATCTATTCAAGCTGAACGTAAGAATGAGCTAGTAAATTTTGGTTATTAACACACTTGCCTGATAAAGTGAAAATAGCAGATGCTGATCTTGCTTGCTATAACCAAATGATTAATATGCATATTTTCTTCCTTTCCTGTGCTTACCACTCGCTTCAATGTTTGCTCATCCTATACAAGTGCTAGTTAACAAAGGCAAGATAACAACAAGAAAATAAATCTGAATGCAAACAATGCGTCTTACCAATACAGATCCATGAATAATTTGAATGCGATGACCCCACATTGAGTTTCTTTCCAAAAATTTCAGCTCCTCGTTAGGTCTGTTAGTATCCAAGAAAACCACGTTTAAGTGGGGCTCAGTATTTTCCTTGTTTAAGCAACGGGTAAGTTAGCTGAGACGATAGACGTATAGTGAAGACCTACTGTGTTTAAGAATCCATCTAATATTTCAACTACTTGGTCTGGTCTAAACGATCCCACAAGCAATATGAAAGGTTTAGCAGAATTAGCAACATGTCCACCCCAATCTAATAAATAAAGCTAAGTTGTTCAGCTCTATCAATCTGTATGTGCTACAGCCTACCATTTCTCTTTCTAAGCGTGTTCAATACATCTGCTAGTAAATTAGGAAGTACGGCAAGTGATATCACAATCAACATCATCATGACAACACGACTCCCTTCAGTATGTGGTGTAATATCGCCATAACCAACAGTCGACAACGTAACCATTACAACATAGAGAGAGTCTAAGATAGAGTATTTGATATCGCCAAAGGTAACTTCACAGTATTGAAAAGCAGACATTCCATTATACAACAATGCAACTAGTGTACCCACCAAGTAAACTAACTTAGACTTTAAGGGGTCAACTGGCTTATCTATATCAATGACTATTAATAAACCTTATTTATGCCGCAATTTTTTCTCTTATTATCAGTAATGTTATTTGTACCTGTCATCAAAAGATTTGTTTTGATCTTCGATACACTTTTAATACGCAGCAACAGGACCCAGCTTCTCAAGAAATAAGGAACTAGAATTTTATGTTTATGTCGATCGTATCCAATGTATCATATTGATTGTTTACCATATAAGTACTGGCCATGACTCATAAAAATAGACAACATAAAAGGCACTGTAGTAAGCGTCTCAATGAAGGCTCTGAAGCTGAGCAAAACATAGATTGGTCTGCCAGTCAAAAATATACCTAAAGAGGATATAAGTACTTTGTATTGTATTTCTTGCTTTTTGCAATTTACGCATCACAAATGATCCAAGATTCCAGAAACTTAATGTGGTGCAGTAAAACCTAGGCAGACAGAAAGAAAAAAAAAAGTTAATATCAGCAAATGCATATTTTCTCTATCTTGTTTACCAAAGATCATATGATCGCCATTTAAACAACCAAGGTGGTGTTGCATGAATGTCTGCTTCTTGCTTCATCTCAACAAGATAAGCTAGACAGAGTAGAACATCGACCATCAAATCAGTATACACCTACATAGCACAACTTAGTCATTGAACACACAACACAAACGACCAACTCATTTACAAATAAGATGATGCTACGATTGGCAAAAAGAATACGCTTTGCTTCGGATACATAAGCATCAAATTGGAACAGGTTTTTGGTTCGTTCAAAATTGGTAAGTGGCACATTGCCGTATCTGATGTGATGTTGAGTCAATTAGTGCCTTAAAGCCTCACATAACCTAAGGAAAGAATTTTTTTTCGATGCTACCTTTCATGTATGCGTGCATCTCGGTATTTCTCTCTGATATTGCTTAGATTGACACGATGTCTTCGAGCACTGCCAAAACCAAAAGGTACAGATTCTCTTACTTCGGCAGCACTAGACAAAAAGAAGAACGTTTAACAAAGAAATATAAATTCAAACGCAGCATGATTTTGATTACTTTGGATCAAGTTCAGGTATAATCAAGTTGTCGGTTGGCATTTCGATGATATCGTCTGCATCTTGCTCATCTTCTGATTGTCGTGCACTTCGAACAATGTGCGATAGTTTGCTCACTAACTTTGGCCGAGCGGGTCTATGATGCTTCTGAAGCCGCTTCTTCTTTCGTTTAGCCAACTTGTTTGATGACATAAATTCTTCACTACTTTCCCCATCCGAACACGCATCATCAAGGGGCATAGCAAGCGAAGACGAAGAAGTGTTTGAAGAGCTGACAGGAACATGACTCGTACTGCCATAATATTGAGAAGGTTGCTCAGAGCCTATTAGTTTATGATTCTCTTCATTTCTGCTAGCAGTCCTTGCTTTTTCTTCTTCAGCCATTAAAGAAGTGGCGGTTTATGTAGCTTAGGAAGGAAAAAAAACAGAAAAGGAAAGAAAGATGTTTTTCGAAAAAAATAGAAATAATGCAATAATTGTGAGACTGTCAACTGTAATTAAATTAGAGCTGCTGTAAATATGGTTTGTTTGTCGAGACTTGTTACTCCGATGACTTCATGTACAAATTTAGAAGGGCATTCTGATATTCTGCACCATGAATTTGCTATTTGTTTTTGCAGTCAAATGCACATATTTGAGACATCCTCAGAAAAGATACTGATGAAATATAGTTGAAAAGCCACTTGATAGTCAACAAAGAACACCTGAGGATTGCAATATTGACAGGAAGCAGTAAAATCTACATGAACACTGTTGCACAGTGCCCTACCAAAAAAAAAAAGCCATATTTCTCTTTCTCTGCCCTTGATGCTCAAGTGATGCTTGGAATGCATAATCAGTTCCCATCTCTCTTTCGCTTCAAGTCGTTTACTAAAGATTTGTTATAAAAAAAAAAGAAGTAAAATAAAAGCCGTTTCGTGTTGAAAATAACCAATCCAGAAATTAAAATTGGAGAAATTATCCGGTTAATCAGTGTATAGGAGGACAGCATGTTTATATTTTTGAGAAAGTAACACAGGCTGTGACACAGAAGCATGGAGGTCTACGGAACTTTCTGCTGTAATGCTATAAGTTTTCAGGAAAAAGGCGATCTACAACATAGAAGCAACATTAGCCGAATTAGCGCTTTCTCTCTCAGTCAATGCTCATACTAGCACTGTATACACTACTCAGAACAAGCTGTCGAAGCCACGTAATTAAGAAAATGAAAATTCCTAGATGACGATATTGTACAGATGCAATTCGAAAGAAACTTAAGACGTCTCGCCTGTAGGATTGCAGCGAAAAGAGTCTTTACAATGGAAAGTTACTTCAAGGAATGGTGCAACTCTACTGTGATAATGTTTCAACGTTTACATAAGGAAAATAGCTCAATGAGCTGTCAGGCATCTAATCTTAAGAGTAGCAGGCGTAGTCTTACGATTTAGAGGTAGCTGTATGATACAAATATAAATGTAAGCTTAAATCCTGTAATGATGAGGAGTATAAGGGCTTGGATTTGAGTAGTATATACACACGCGAGTATACTATTTGAAGCTAATGGGATGGAGGTCAGCCATTTGTTGATGAAGAGTTGGACTATAGCTCATATAAAAGATGATGCAAAAGACTAGACTTGAATCCAATCAAAAGCTTATGGATAAAAATGAAGCAACAAGCGCAGACTGATTGAAGCAGGATTAGGCGCTTTGCAAATGTGAAGGAGCACAAGTCATGCTTGCAGGAATTCTGAAATCAAATGTAGCTCGCAAAGTGTTGTTGCAAAAATATATTTGAGCACTTTAGCATAAAATAGATGGGTTGAAGTCAAAAGCAGACGATTTTCATTTTCTGGCAAAGGTAAAACTAAGAAACTATTACGAGCGTGCCGTTTTTCTCAGTCGCCCTTGAAATAGAGTACGGTTCCTCAACTGTTTTATTTTTTAGGTTGTAGGTTTGGAGATTTTTTGATTGCATGCTAGGATTTAGAGCTCTCAATCAATAGCTTTGTTCACATAAATGAATTACTTATTTGAATGACAAGTAATGATTCCAGAAGGCTCTTGATGTATCGCTTCTGTTTAAATGCTCAATAGCTTTAGCATGGACTGCATTGACTGTGTGGCTAAATAGGCTTCACGAGCACTATACACTACAATTGGTACACCAAAAGTACATGAAGCAGTCTGGGCACAGTCAGGGATATTAAGCCAATGAAATTTGCCGACAAGAGTATCAATTCAAGTTTTGATACTGTCTGCTTCTTCTATAATACCAAAGCAGATTCCTTTCTCTATCATAAGCACAACCAACTATTGAGGCAAACACAGATACGTATAAATAGCTGTTTGTATGCCATAATTAACTTGCAGGTGTTTATTGATACAAGAGCATTAATTTATCATCCTCTTTTTTACTGTAGAATAATAAACAGTAATCATGGTAAATGATCTATGCCAACTTTTTTCTCTTTTCGTACTAAGGTTAAAGTTGTTGAGCTCGTTTTGTTTGTGTCTTTATTATTTGAAAAATAAAAAGTGTCCTATATTAGTCATTTTCTAGCTTGCTTGTAAGACTTGAGTCCGTTTGTCACCTTGAAGAATGTTTTCTTCAAGCTTAATGCTATTGACAAGCAGTTCCAAATATGGCAGTTTTTTTTTTCTGCCGCAAGGTATAGGTGATGGCTGTAAATTAATGTTTGCATTGTGTTTACTCAGTTGATATTTCTTGCAATGATAATATATACAGATTTTTATATATCTATACTTTATTTTAACCATGTCTTTCAGTGAACAAGATAATTCGTCACACCAACAAGCTAGATTCTCGTTTCAACATTTCGACCGAGAATCAGATTTCGGCATCGAGACTTCTTCTGGAGAGCGCATTCGTAAGAAAAAGAAGCCTGGTAGAAAACCCAACCCACCTAGCACTCAAGAGAGAAGAGCCCAAAACAGAGCTGCACAGAAAGCCTTTCGTGTAAGAGAGCAACAAAGACGTGAAGAAAGAGAACGTCAATGGCAGGCATACAGAGATGAGATTAAGCAACTGCAGAATCGACTTGCTATAACAACTTATGAAAACAAGTATTTGAAAGCTTGTGTATTGCACCTCACTTTAGCCTTTTTGATCCATAGAGGGTCTATACCTCACATATGGACTGAGTCTCGTATTATTCCCAGCAATAGTCATGGAGAATACAAAAATCCTACATTCGCTCCTTACGGTCAAAATATACTAAATGAAGCTTACCAAACACATGCATTGTTGGACATGATCTTGGATAATCAACATATTGTCGATTTCAGCCAAGCACTGCTTAGAACATCAGCATGCAATGTATTTAAATCATCCAAGAGAAAGAGAGGTCATGGTCCTGATGTTGTCTGCACCAAGTTTGAGAAATTCATCAATCAAGACGTCATTACTCTCAATCGAGCTTCTCAAGAGATGAAGAATATTTTTCCTGAGAAGCCGAAAATCAACACTACAGAAAGTGCATGCACTGAATCGTCTCCACAGACAATACCATTGAAACAATCAAAAACACAAGAACAGACGCAGGTAGCTCCACCCTCACCTAAACCAACTACACCCAATTCACCTTCGACAACTATTATGAGCTCGGACACAAAGATTGAAGACAGTCAATCAACGCACCCCTCATCTGACTCAATAATTCTTCGCCAAAAGCCTATCCATGGCATCATAGTCGAACCACCCACATTATGCACATCCGAAGATCTTGCAACTATGCCCACTCTTCAAGCACTTCATATTCTTCGTCTCCAAATGAAATTAGGAAGCATTCTAGGTGATATGACACTTGCTTCTTTAATCCCAAGTAATTCTCTTTTTGTCTTTTATCATTGCGTGTTGATCCTAACTTTTTTCTCGTTTCTCAAAGCTGCTATACAGCGTGTAGTGCCCCATGATATACGAATCGATTACGTACCTGGTGCTTCTATGAGAGACAAAATGATTATCTTTCAGGGCTATTATGATATTGATGAATGCTTTGAATACCTTACCCAACATACTGTATTCCTTGGAGGAGACGTACGGAGTCCTCGAAATTGGGCAGCTGCACCCGAATACTCTACTAAGTTTTGGTTTTTGTCTCATATGGTTGTAGATCAAGCTGACAACGATTGTATTTTAATTTTAGACTAAAGCAGCTAGACTTGCTTTATTTGATTATAGTCTTGGAGCATTATACTTAAAAAAAGCAGTAGTTTTGGTCAACACTCTTAGATGTTCTCTCTTAAAATTAGAACTGATAGTTGCAAAGTAAAGAATAGAGCCAAACAAAATGGTCAAACTATACAACAGTTAGATGTTTATAATGCACACATAAAAAAAGTTTATTCCTTTGCTTGGTTACAGATCCCTGTTTGTCTATATATTCCAGCAATCAACAGAGTGAGCTGATCATATTGAATTGCCTCTTTTGTTCAAGAGGAGTTTACTTGTCAATAAGCCTGTTAAAGCATCGAAATATTTGCAGCCCTCTAAAGAGCAGTTGTATATTCTTTTTCTTTCGCTGAAAAGAAGAGGCCAAGCTGATAGAAACTTTTAAACAGAAAGCTATCATCAAGGACATGAGTGCATCTCGAGCTAATCACATAGCGCAGAATACATCTAGCGGTCTTGTAGTAGTTTTTTTTCTGACGTTTAGTAACTGAGCTTGCTTGTTATATTTCAAGCTCAAACTGTCTACCAGATGTTCAAATCATGCGTAATAAGCCTATATTATAGCAATATAGCAAATAAACAAACTTGCTCTGAACAGTCTTACACAAGAGGCTCAGAAATCAATTACTGTTAAAAAAAAAGAGAGAGAAAGAGAAAGATGACAAAATTTGTGTAATAAGCTTATTAAAATAGCAAAGCAGAAAGAGAACAGGACGATTTTCCATCAGCACAGGCTGTATAAGCAGCTAATGGTTTACTGCATTCATTGTTTCGGTTAGTTCATAGCTATAAGCTAATCTCTAAAACTGATAGGGATATGCTAACGTAAACAGGAGATGTAGAATTTTTTTCTTTTTGCTAGAACAAGCAAAAATACCAATAGATGAAAGCTATGCTTAGCCCTCAACCCAACAATTTTCTTCTATCCTTACACCATTCAAAAAGCGCTCTAGATTTCGATTGCATTGAAAGGACCAGCCGCCTGGATTTTTGGCTTCCTGTTACAAGATACGATCAAAAAGCAACTTCCAAAAAGCTTCAGCAAGAAAGAAAAGTAGGTAGAGTATACTGCTATTCCATTCATCTTACTTTACTTGAAGGGAGTTTGCTTATTCGGCTACACAAGAAGCAGCCTTTTTAGAAAACCTTATGATAATTGTGCAACTCAACTGACATGCAGATTTGAAAAACAGTCGTAACACGAACAAAGTAGTTTTTATAAGAAAACCAGATTATGACAACCCTTTCTTCTTGCAGTTGCCTCTAAGTTTGATCGGATGGCCCCACATACCTTGAGTGTTTGTTTATTTATGATTGAAATTTAAAGTAGTTATCAGAGGAATCTATGAGATCCAATTCTCTATGATATGAGAATATGGACTAACAAATGTGTTAAAAAAATTAAAGCCCAAAGAAACCTTTTTTTTTTCTGCATTGTGTAGCTACTATTCAATCTAAATAGCTTGTGAAACAAACAAAGCATTTCACATCTATGTCAAAAAAAAGAAAGAATGCTACTTATTCCATTAATATAGGAAGTATTAAACCTTTATGAAGAATTCTTATGCAATGAGCCAGCTTATAATTTTTTTTCTTGGAGAATAGGTATACTATTACTGTTCATGTCATCTATCAATTTTGTGAGGGAAATATCTACAAGCTGTCAAACGGGCAAAAAGCAACCCCCCTCTCTCTCATCCTTTATTCTATCCTGACTATTTTTTTTTTATTTGACAACAATAAGGTTTAAAGACATTCATTTATCCAGTTTTCAATGTCATTTGAAATTTTTGATACATTTATGGGCAATAGATTAAAAATAGTACTAGAGTAAATCTTGCTTTTTTTTTTTTGATACATCAGCCCATTCAAATCAGAATTTAGTGAAAGAGTGATACACAGAAAAAAAAAGGACATGTATATAAAAGAGAATCAAGCTAGCTAGTCTCAATCATACCCTCACTCATACTTTCTAATACAATGGTTGCTCTTAACTTCTTCAATCTTGTTGCTGCCTCTGCATTGGCTTCTTTAGTTTCTGCTGCTCCCTTCAGCAACTGTAACTACTTCCGTGTCACTTCTCCTACTACCTATTTCACCACAACTGCAGGCGAATGTCAACAAGTTTCCTTTGATTACAGTGGTCCTCAACCTGCTCCTATTGTGTCTATTGATCTTTATGAATCTGGTACAGACAAGTTTATCAGCTCTCTTGTCCAAAATGTAACTGCCACTGGCCCTGCTACTCCTTTCTTCAACATCAACCTCAATGGCTATAACGTAACTGGTGACTACCACTTCCTCGTTAGCTATGGACCTGGTTGCGATGCCATCAAGACTTCAAGCTTCCATCTCTTGTACAATCCCAACTCTCCTCCTGCTGTTTGTCCTCAATAATTGACTTCTCCTATTTGTGTATTCTCCTCAGCGGATCTTTCATTCCCCATATATATATAGTTTCTTTTCCTTGTTGTTATTTTTATTCTACTCCCCTTCCCCCCTGATTTCTTGTTCCATAAATGCTTTATCTCTATTATACTAGCAGCTTTGTTTGTTCGTTTTGTTGAATTCTGAAAGCATGTCAATAACGGCTGATCAAAGCTCAATCAAGGAGTAATTTCCTCCAATAGCTTATTTACTGCGTTTGTTCTAAAATGATATCATATTAGGTCTTTTTCTTAAAAAAAAAAGGGAGGGACGGAAGATAACAGTATTCTCTATGGATCATTATGGATTTATTAAGTAAAATATAATTATGGTGATTGCTGTCTTCATTTGGCACTGCCAGGTGTTGCATATCATTATGTGAAGCAGAAAAAGAAAAAGAAAAGGTATAATTATATATGTATAAACATATAAACATGTGAGCTTAGATGTCAATACATAAGTGTGTGCGTGTGTGTGTGTGTGTGTGTGTGCGTATATATGAGTGAAATAGGAAAAAGAGTGAGACCCAGAGGCGAACAAGTGTATAAGTTGTGTATGAGATGTCTATAAAGATGGAGTAACACAGAAAGGACCATGTTATTGATGTCTCCATTGATGTATACGTAGAGGACCAACATTAGCATTGCTACTGCTATTCGGTTTTCTCGGATGCCCATTATCGTGGGGTAGATCTGTATGTACAAATTCTTCTGGGTTTACAGAAACAAGGCGTTGAGAAGGTGACGAGGCGCGATAGGGTGTTCCGTGGTTTAGTTTTTCATTAGCTGCATTGCGTTTTGGATCCATCAATACAAAAGGATAGTTGATGGTGCTGCCTTCTGGTGCTCGATAATTCTTTATTGTGTTTGCGGCAATTTGCTTGGCTGATGAGGAGACTTTAGGCATACCACCTGTGATAAGGTAGTTTTGAGTTTGTACGCCAATCGACCCCTTTTTCAACAGTTTCGAGTAATCTATGAGAAAAAAAAAGAGAGAGAGTTAGATGGCTCGAGAGTATGAAACAATGGATCAGTCTAATGATTACGCAAACCACAAGCGTTGCAAAGAGTTCTTGCTCCATCAGGACCACGCCTCCATTCTGGTGTTTCAGTGGTATTACATGAATGGCATTTCTGCCCTATCATACTTCGTCTCTATCATAATTGATTATTATAGTGTCATCAACTAGAACAACTAGCTCAATTACATTTCTTCGGCGATATCTGGGTCTCGTTCGGCTATTGCTCTGAATGTTTCTCGCTTGACGAATCAATTGATATTCAGCATGGTTCTAACAAAGCAATAAGGAATTACAGACTAAATTAGCCCAAGAGCAAGCGAACTCACATGAATCATGGAGGTCTGATTGACTCTGAAATTCTCTTCATCCTCTTCTTCAATATCTTCTTCGTCTTCCTCTTCATCTTGACTCAAACTCATATTCATGTTTTTCTGACTATCAGCAATACAATATTCAGCAGACTGAATGGCCCTTAATGCTGCCTGAGCAGTCTCGGATAGATGATCGATCATGTTATTTCGCTCTTGGTCGCTCAATGATTTATTATAAAGTTTCAGTTGACAAATATCCTCACAGAGTTGTGAGCATTGAAGAAGTACCTAACGTATCGAATAAGCTGTACTATTCTACCTAACACACACACACACACACACCTTGCTTATTGAGTTAGGTACTTCAGTTGTATTAGTCGTTGTTGTAGTTGTTGTAGTTGTTGTAGTTGTTGGTGTAGTCGAAGCAGTCGCACTATCTAATTCTTGATAGCTAGTAAGCAAGAAATCTATTTTATTAACTTTTGCCGGTGGTTGTTTATTAGAGATCTCCTCAAGACTATCAAATACAAAGTATAAGTCAACTGTAACACGACTGCAATGAGCTTCTTCTTCTTTTACTTTGTAAGAGATGAAGTTGGTTCTAAGGGATCAGAACATAGCTGAGAAACATCCATAATAGCAAAAAAAAAAAAAAAAAATAGAATAAAATAAAAAAAGTTACCGCAAAAAGGAAGAAAAAGAAAAAAAAAAATAGTAAACAGGAAAAGAAAAAAGCTAGTTTGTTGCCTCTGTGACACATTCACTGCTTTTTTTTTTTTCTTTTTTTGACATATTTTCAGAAAATGATAAAAATAGCCTATTGAGTTTATTTAGACCTTGAAATGGGTTTGCCAGCCAAAACATCCATAATTTCTTGATAATCCAAGGTTTCGTATTCAACCAGAGCATTTGCCAATCTATCCAACTCCTCACGATGTTCAATGAGGATCTGCTTGGCTCGTTTTTCAGAAGTTTCAATCAAACTCAGAATTTCACTTTCGATGAGTTGCTTGGTTTGTGCACTCAGCAGTTGCATGTCATCATCATCATGGTTGACAGGACCCACTTTTTCACTCATGCCATAGTAACGAACCATACGCTTAGCAACGTCAGTGGCCTTCATGATGTCACTACTGGCACCACTTGTTACATTATCTTGCCCGAAAATCAATTCTTCTGCTACTCTACCTCCCATGCATACATCAATTTGTGCAATAAACTCTTTTTTAGTAAATGAATCCTATTTAGTATCATCAGCATTTTGTCTCTTTTTTTTTCCTTTTTTTTTTATATATATACCTTATCCATTTCAGGCAACTGCACAGTCATGCCCAGTGCTGATCCTCGAGGCATAATGGTAGCTTTGTGTAGAGGCATGGCACCAGGTGTGTAGTAGGCAACAAGAGCATGGCCACCTTCATGGTAGGCCGTCAACCGTTTGTTTTCTTCTGTTATGACAGCAGACTTTCGCTCAGCACCCATGATGATTTTATCTTTAGAGTATTCCAAATGTCTCAAGTTGACCTCCTTTGAATTTTCACGACTTGCTTGAATGGCTGCTTGATTGACCAAATTAGCTAGATCAGCGCCACTAAATCCAGGTGTACCTCGGGCAACTACGCTCACATCCACTTCTTCTGCTACCTGAATCTTCTTCATGTGATGCTTCAAAATCTCAATTCTACCACGAACATCAGGTAAAGGTACATTGACAAGTCGATCGAATCGACCAGGGCGTACAAGAGCCTTATCGAGAAGTTCGGGAAAGTTAGTGGCTGCAATAAAGATGACTCCTTCTGTCTGAGAAAAGCCATCTAGATCCACTAGAAGTTGATTTAGTGTTTGCTTCATATAAGATTGATCTTTGGGGTTTCTCTTTGAGCCAATAGCATCAATTTCGTCTATAAATACAATACTAGGTGCCTTTGCTCTAGCAGCAGCTACAAAGGTATAAAGTCAGTTACGCCTTTCTTCTTTTTTTTTTTTTTGTAGACATCTATGCATCTCACTTACCAAACAGTTCTCGAACTCTTCGTGCACCAACACCAACATACATTTCATCAAACTCACTACCACTCATGAAAAAGAAAGGTACATTGGCTTCACCAGCAACAGCTCTAGCCAACATGGTTTTGCCTGTACCTGGAGGCCCTGTTAGCAGTACACCTTTGGGTAATTTGCCTCCTAGTTCTGTAAAGCGGTGTGGGTTCTTGAGGAACTCTACAATTTCTTCCAACTCTTGCTTTGCTTCATCAACACCCTGCACGTCTTCAAACTTGACTGTTGATTGTGTGACAGGTTCATACTCTGTTTGTGAGCTTGTCGTCTTTAACAGTCCAGAATTTTCAAGAGCCAATGATAATATCGTCAGAATACAAAACGCGTAAGTAATGGTGACACCAACCCATCTGAGGGCTTTCCAAAACATATATTTGCGTGCTTCTTCTACAACAACATAGATCGGATTCGACTTGTTGCCAGTTCCGTTGGTAATTGATGTGATGGCGCGACCACCTGCGCTCTGTCGGCTAGCAATGACTTGTTGAATCATTTCTTTTGTTGCTGCTGGAGAACCCTCGGTTCCTAATGCTTTTCCACCGGATTCTTCTAGCTTTTGTAGGATACGAGGCAGGACAGCTTCCGACTTTCCTGTCTGCGCTAATGCTGCAATATAGTATTGCCAGGCTTCTTCATTATGCGTAAAACTGCCGTTTTCAAAGCGATTGATCACTGCTTGTGGATTGTTTGATCTTAACCATTCCTATAAAAAAGAGAGGAGTATTGGTTCAATCAAGTACTGCATAACAATGAAATAGAGAATGATAGCCTACTTTGTATAGATTGGATTGTTTAAGAGGATCTGTGGGTGAAGCGTTGGCTTCTTGTTCAAGTCTACTGATACGTCGAAGGTTGGCAAATCGGTTAGTGTTACTGTTTGAGAATAAGGTACGGTGTTGAACAAAAGGCGAATTCTTAGGTATACGGGCAATGTTGAGAGCGATAGTAGGGTGCGTGTTTAAAATACGTGTTGCGTTAGTCACTGCTCTGTTAAGTTGTTCGAGATTAGAGTTAAGTATAGAAGAAGGTAGCTACAAGAAGAAAAAGTCAATAACGCTTTCCCTTACACCTGCTTATTGTTTTTCTCTTTACAGTATGTCTGTTCAGTCTCAGCCATTGCTCATAGTCGCGACAGAGACTTGATGAGGGTGTTCGTGAATGAATATGGCAGTGTTGAAAAAGACGTGTTGCTTCTGCAGCGATATGAGAGAGCTAGAGAAAGCTAGGTAAATATAGGTGCTCTAACTTATGGTATGTTCCAACCTTTTGTGAAAGAGAAAGAGAGCCATATACACTCATCCTAAAGTTGTATTGTATGCTTGAAAAGGAAAGAGAGAGAGACAGATAGAAAAAAAAAATGTACCTTCGCAGCAATTTGGCTTGCATCACCCTAGAGCGACACTATAGGAGGAAGCGAGAGATGCAGCCAAAAAAAAAAAGAAGACGAAGGAGTTTTAAATCAGCCAATCAAAAGACAAAATCAAGCAAACAAAGATAATCAAAGGAAAAAAAAAAAGGTCATTTTGCCACTTTGTTCCTTAAAAAAAACAGGGGAGAAAGAGGGAAGGATCTTCAAGACAATAGACAAACAAGACATGAACTCATTGTCTTCTAAACAGCTCAGTTTGAGCCTAGTCTAAAGAGCTCTTTCTGTCTTTCTTTTTATATGTGTTTAAAGCCAATTGTGCTTCAATGAGTGCTACAATAATGATATGTTGCATGTCAATCCAATCTATACACACATATACACAATGAGAGAACAAAGTAAATCAGATATACGCTAAGAAAGGAGGTTCATTGCTTTGATTTTCATATGCTGACAACAATGATCAGAATTGACGTCATTTACATAAAACCAGAGCAAAGACAGTGCGTTGATTTTACGTCACTAGAAGGTAAAAAAGTAGTGGATGATTTCATACTTATACTATTTAACAGAAGAAGAAAAAACGTATAAATACAGATTATTGCAAGAAAATTAAACTTTTTTTTTTTCAATTGAAATCAATCTATTAAACATGTTCTCCACTGCTCTCCGTAACTCTGCTCGTCGTAACATCATCAACAAGCGTTTCGCTTCCACTGCTGCTGAATCCTCTGCCAACCAACCCAGTGGTGGCAACAATGGTGCTGCTTTCTTGGCTCTTTTAGCTGCTGGTGGTGCTAGCTACTACTTGTATCAAACTTCAGTTGGTAAGTCAAATGAATGAAGAAAGGGATAAAATGAGCTAATGCACGTATTCATCAGAAGCCAAGAAGGGTCCTTTAGAAAAGAAGGGTGAAGAAATTGATGCTAAAATGCAAGAAACCAAGCAAGCTGCTAAGGAAAAGTACGAAGAAGGCAAGGATACCTTAAAGCAAAAGTATGAAGAAGGCAAGGATGCTGCCAACGCCAAGGTTGAAGAAATGAAGCAAGAAGGTGCTAACAAGTACGAAGCTGCTAAAGATGCTGCTGCTCAAAAGCAAGAAGAACTCAAGCAAAGCGTAGGTGACAAGATGGCCGAAGCTGGTGAAAAGGTCAAGAGATCCTAAGCCTTTTTTGTTTGACAACATTGTATTTTTAATTCACTCTTCTTTTTGTACATAAATAATAATAAACCTTCTTTTTTTTTTTGACTTGTAATATTTCATTTGAATGGCACCGTTTAGACTATGCTTGAGTCAACACAAGATATGGCTCATTCTTTGACAGCTTATCACTCAAAAAAGTAAGCGCCTATCCATCATGTTGTCAAAGGTTGCAAACATCTCTGCAAATTAGCTCCAATAGCAACAGTTTGAAGGTTTGTCTCTCCAATAAGGGAGAGACCCTACGATAACTTCAAAGAAAACAACAGGTTTATACAGATAGTTTGAAGTGAGAATGAAGCATGTAGATATAGTGATTATTCAGCTTTGGAGAATTTTATTGATTTTCAGTAATAGTATACAGTCAGAAAGAAAACCAAACAAGTTTTATGTACAAAAACAAGCAAACAAACAATATCGAATAAACCACTCTCGCTAGGATCTTAAAGTAGGGTTTGCTCTGTAAGAAGGACTTGGCCGAGGAGGTACAGTGGGTGCTGCTTCTACCGAATAAGAACATGGTTGGATTAGCATGTTATACTCCTTGGGCAAGAAGAAATAAGAATTACCTTTGTTATACATGTTGATGACTGGATCACTCCAAAAATGATGATTATCTGGCTTGGCAGATGGTATGTCTGGATAAGAAGCACTCGCCGGCGATGATAATACTTCTTCGTCCTCATCTTCGTCTTCAAATGTGGACGAAGATGTCAAAGGTATCGATGTTTGTGCTGAGTCTCTGCCATAAATATAGGAACGGGCTGTGTGATGATCTTCAAAACTAGTAGGTCTACTACTGCTGATCACAGATGGGTTGTTTGTGGTATAGTTCTGGTTGCCAACGAGCATCAACGAATTTGTGCTGCTCATTACAGAATTTGAAATGCTGTTAGCTCTACCTGTACATCTAGTAGCTATGGGTGGCTCGCGAAGTAAGCTTAGCTCGTCGACCATCGTCTGGCTCACCCATGGGCGCATCAGAATATACTGAGTCACTAAGCTCTGCTGTTCTTCAGCATTGAGATCGTCTGTTGTATCATTAAAGTTGGTACTAGAGGCATCATTCGTGCTGCTGCTGTCTGCATTGTTGCCACCAAAACCGATTGCACCACCTAGTCTACCAAAACTGGATTTACTTCGATGAATAGCCTGAGATAGAGAAGGTCGTGCTTGAGACTGAGACTTCTTCAGAATATGGCTAGCTGGTTTTCTATCATAATTGGGTGTAGATTGAAATTTGCTTAAAATCGCTAATAATTTAAGGATGCGCGGGTCTTTCTCTTTTTGCTCTTGATTTACAGCTGCTAACAGATAGGTCATATCATGAATGAATGTTCCTAAAAATGGTACAGTGGGTTTCTTCAGATGCTCAGACTGGATCGAGTCAACACTCTTTCCATTCAATACTGCAGTTGACACAATGCCCATATGTTCTCGATACCTTCCATAGTTGTTTGTTTCGGACATAAGCTCGTTCATAGCCTCTAAGCGAGCTAAACTTTTTCTGGGAATATATGCCCAGGTACGTTTCAGCCGTTGCACTGGTGGAGTACCCAATGCCGAGACAATGGCCTTCAGTGTTTGGTAGTTGTTCAACTCTTGACATTTCCAGGCAATCTTAATCCAGTGGTTAATATGTTGAGATCGCACCGAAGCTTCTTGAGGTAAAAGGATAGAATGCTCAATCCATCTAGTGATATAGTTGAAAAAGTCGGATGAAGCAACGATGCGAGGATGAGGGGACTTTGGCGAGTGTGTCAATAAAGCATGTGAAGGGATGGCCATAAATATAGTAGACTCTATGCGTGTGAGCTGGTAAGCAACAAGTACTGGTTGAAAATGTAAAATGCTAGGAATGGTGGCTGCACTCATATAGAGAGTACGCACACGATTTAATGTGTGTTTCGCTTCAGCAACATAAGGAGTGTATTTGGCAATAGCTGCATCGAGATCGTAAATCTTTTGGGTATCCTGAATGCCTATTTGAGTCCTTTGAAGTCGAAATTCCTTGATAGAAGACTCAAGCTCATCTAGTTTACTTTGTAGCATGCGATGTGAAGTAAGTAGAGGAGGTACTGGTATATTGGGCACATTATCAATCTTTGTTGTAGTAGCGTTTGGAAGACTATCGTTGCTGTTCGTTTGTGCTGGCACAAGATGATTAGGATCGACTTCTCCATCAGGCACAGCTTCATCTATCGAGCATGAATTGGATCGGGTATATGTCCTTTGTTCTGGTTGCTGAGTTACAATGACTATAAAAAGAAACTTTAATAAACGATGCTCTAGTGTGTGTGTTCATTATTCAAATATTTATGTAATAATTATGGAAATGATTTCCCTTACTTTGGTGGTCAGACAAAGAGCGCTTTACTGCACTTCTCGATGGAACTGGTACTGGTGGTGTAACCGTTAATGGTTTCGGTGGCAAGGTTGGCTTGCTAACATGCATTGGTTTTGGCGGTATTGGAGGACGAGGAGCCTTTGCTGAGACTGAATGATGCTCCAAAATCTTCTCAATGTGATCAAGGCATAGGTGCAGAACTGAAATCAATGCAGTCGAATTCTGTGGTTTCGATACAACAGCTATTGACACAGTTAGAAAGTGAAAAGTATAAACAGTGCACTTTTCTTCAAATAGCTTTCTTACAACAATGGATAAATTTTGTATCAAACAAAGGTTGTAGAGCATTTTGTGCAGTTGTTAAGAATATACTATATGCATCCTGGAAGATAAATTATCATCAATAAAAATAAAAAGCCAAATACTGGTAAATGTATCGAATTACTTTTATTTGTCCATGATCAAAGTGTTGAGAAGCAACAGATAAAGAAGATTGAATATCTTCCATTTTCGCGTTGGCTATAAACTGTTCTTCTCGATTTGACAAAAAAGAAAAAAAAAAGGTGTAAAAAAGAAATATAAAATGCGTATGTGAACTTAACAGACAATGATCTCCTTTTTCAAGACGATTGGTTTCCTCTTTTAAGGTCCGCAAAATGGGACACTAATTTTTTTTTAAACTGTGACCTATGTCTTTGAGACTTTCAATGTTCATTCATAGGAATGAATTCTTTTCTAGAGAATGAGCACTTTGTCATCCAAAGAAAGACGAAACAAAAAAAGCATTGGCTCTCTGTCCTTACCCCCTTTGTACTACTCTTTCTCCTGCTTATCTCTGGAAACCTAAAAAAAAAGAGACTAGTTTATAGCTGTCTGACTTCAACATTTCTAAACCTAAAATTAAGACACAGTTGGACAAAGTCGATTTGTCTTGTGGGGGTTTGGAGCAGTAAATCGCCTTTTTGAGATTTTGCCTTGAGATAGAGCTCGAGGCTTATCGTATTGTCTTTTATTCGAAACACTTCATCCTGTTACCTCTGATTGTCCAACAATGACAACTACTATGCTGTAGAATGCAATTTTGCTCTCTCTTTTTTCTTTAACTAGACAATTAAGCACTTGGCTCTTTGTGTTTTCAATCGCACAGCTAAAGGTATTGAAGAAAAAAAAAAGTCATATTTCTTTCGAATTAATAAATTTTATTTTGTAATAACCTAATTTAATTGCGTTTGCTTAAAAAATACATTTATAAGCTGACAGATTCCTTAAAAATCATGTATTCAGAAGGTATACTCTCTTCGGTATAGTGTGTGATGACATTGCCACTATCAGCAAGCACTGGCCATCCCGATATATGGAGCTCTGCTTCAGTATCTTCCCATGTATAAGCAAGTATTTTAACCTGATTGTTCTTGGCGTGAACAAGTCCGTCGGGCAGATAAAAGTCATGTTGAGGACCGTCACCATTACCATAATATCTGGCAACAAACACATCATTCAAGAAGACCATAGCTGTCCAGCTGCCATCTAAGTGAAGTCGAAGTGGAATGTTGTACAAGGATGAGGAGGATTTGTGGATGTTATCGAATCGGAAGCGGAGCCACTGTACACCCTGTGTCACTTTGAGTGGGATTATACATTTCTCCTTGGCTAATTGGACCTCTTTGAAGGATTCCCAGTCTGAAGAGACGATCTCATCAGGAAAACCAGTTGTATTATAGGGATTACTCAATTTTCGTACGTCGACACCAGTGATTTCCCATTCAGGAGATTTGGAGAGGCCGCTGAACTTGGCGCTAATTATACCACGAGGATTGCGAACATCATTCATAACGAAAGCTTGACGATTGAGACCAAAGCTTTCGACAAGGACAATCAATTCATTTTCAAGGTTATCTGAGCGGGACAAATAAGGAGCAAGTTCGTAGGACTTGGAACCAATAAAGTATGGGTCGGGACCAATTTTGGCACCAGGCATAAACAATTGACGAGAGTAAGTAGTATGTCCACCAATGATATGGCCGTTTAAGATGATAGTCGCACGGTTACGCATATTTAAGGAAAGAGAGACTTTGGGATGCTCTGAGTCGGGTGTTCTGAATTGAGTGCGATACAAGACATGGCCGCTAGTGTAATGGTAATCAATTGCATCAAAGATAGCACTTCCATTTTCACTCAAGCGCTTGACATTTTCCCAAGGCAGTTCGTTGAATCGAACTGCACGGCTCTCCCAGTGAGTATAGTCCATCTTCACATGAACAGGCTCATGCTTTTGTGCTTTATATTTGAACGTACGGACGACAGGAACATCATAAGTGTCACTATTGGAGAGTTCAGAGAGTTGATCAAAGGAAACCAAATGTACTTGCTCCTCTGTGCGTCGATGGTTGATTTCAAGTTGACGGGTCTTTTTATCGAAATAGAAGTTATCGGCACCCCAAGCAATAAAAGATGGATAGCGCTTTGTGCCTTGATTCCAGTAAGGCTCTTCGAAATGAGCAAAGGCAGTACCTGCATCTTGTCGTGTTAATCCGATGATATAGAGGTTTCCTTCAGTTGTTTCTAGCTTGGTCCATCCATGATCAGCAACAAATGAAAGTATAACACCAGGGCCATCGCTACGTAAAGAACTATCTTGCATGTTTCCAGATATTTGCATTTCTTTGTTTGCAAAAGCCATAGAACCAACTATATTTGGTTCTACTATCCAGACTTCATCCTTGCCGTTTGGACTCACCAGACGAGTCAAGATGGGAATAGCCGAAAAGATCAAATGAGCACCATTTGCTGCAGTGTAATTACCAACAGCAATAAATGAAGTTTTGTAAGGCAAAAAGCAGCTCACAGTCAAGGAGCCCGTTTCTTCTTTTACAGTGATATCAAATGTCTCGCGCTTCTTTCGATCAAAATTTCTTAAAAAGGTAAATGTAACATTCTGATCACCACTAACAGCTTCACGCTGAAGATTCAAGACATGTGAAATAGAAGGCTTGACATTAGGTCGTGTAACACGCTCAGTCATTGTAAAATAAGGATCAAAAGAACGAGTCAATAGCATAGTCTTCCTGACATTTCGACCTCTTGAAGAGAGCATGCCGAACTCACGTATACATCCAGAATAGTCATAAGAAGTATAAACATCTCTACCAATATAGATACATAAGTTTTGTTTTCGAGAAAAAGAAAAGTTGTAGTAATTCTACTTACGGATCACCAATAGCTCCCCAGTTTGTACCACCATAAATAATATAAGTGCTTGCCATTGTAACGCCTTGAGCTAAGGATGACTCCAATATAAGCTTTGTGTATTCATCACCATAAAAGTCGAAAATCTGATCATAGGTATGCTGTAGTTGGTAATGATTAAACCAACCACCTTGAAGTTCAGGAATAAACATGGGTGAGTCTTTAGCGCCACCGCCAAAGCTTCTCACTTTCTTTTCCAAGTTGTCCATAGACTTCTCTACATTTTTGGGATTCCATTCTTCCCATGATCCTACTGATACTCCACTGTCGATAAGCCATGATTTAGGCGAGCTTGAAGGAGCAAAGACTGGGGATAGAAGAGAAAGACAGTGAGGGAAAATACAGATTACATAAAGCAAAACACTTACTGACATATTTGTCGAAACCATAGAGATCAATACCGAATTTCTTCTTTGACCAAAACTTCTTATTTTCATCAGGGCGGGGAACCCAGCCGCCTTCTTCAAATCCATCGTTTGTGAATAAAGGAACTGTAATACCTGCATCTCTTGTCGCTTTGGCTAGCACTCTCATTTGATCATGCAAACCGATGGGTAAGATGTTTGCCATTGTTTCAAAAAGTTCGTTATCGATTTGGACACCAATCACACATCCTCTTTTGCCTGGCTTGTTCTCAGTAATTTGATGTTTAGCCAGAATAGGCATGATTTGATTAATCCATTGGATTTCATAGTTGGCAAATTTAGAGTCATAAATACGCCAGAGCATCAGGAAATTATGACGTATATTTAGCTCTCTTTTAGCAACAAGCCAGCTTGGATATCCACCTGCCTGTGTTTCTGCACAAATGTAGGGACCAGGAGCAGCAAGAACAAATAGCTCGAGCTCTTCACATAAGTCAAGTAGGAATTCAATATCTCGGTTGCCTTCAAAGTTGTATACATCTTCGTTAGGAGAGTGATAACCCCAATGAAAATAGATACGAATGGTGTTGAAACCCATATTTTTGTATTGCTTTAAGATTGGTTGCCAACGCTCTCTATCGGGTATTCTCCAGTAATGAAATTCGCCTGAATGTATTTGTGTAGGCTCACCATGAATTGTCAACGCGTACTTGTCCCAATCAAGAATTTCATGATATTTAGCGCGGTCATATGCAACTGAAGCTGTTGTTATGTCGAGATCACCATATGTTCTGAAGTGTGTATAATACGCGAGCCCTCCTAAAAGAACCGGTATTACTGCAAACAAAGAGAAAAGTTGGGCCATATTGGACAAAAACTTTCCCCCCTTCTGAAACAATAATAAACAAAGATGTAAAGTTAAGAAAAAAAGGAAATTGCAACTTCTTTTTTATGCTTATGAATTTCCCACTACTAAATCTGAGTTTTTATTTTAACCTTTTTTTTTTTTAAACAATCACCATATTCTGCTTTAGGAAATGAACTTTTCATGTAACTTAAGTACTTTCATCAATGTAGTATTGTACTATCATTCTGCCTTTCAATCACTAATTAAGATAAAACCCTTCACCACTAATATAACACGTTGACTTATTGAAAAGAAAGAGTGGAGGATGGCTTCAGAACTATCTTTTGATTTATGTTTCTAAGCTTTTTTTTTCCTCAACAATCTACACTGACTTGTTCCATCATCCTAGACGAACTTGCATGCGAATAAAGGATAGCATAATTATGAGTACCAGTGAAGAGTTTGTTTCAATGATGGAGTACCACAGTCGCTTTATCGGATTGAATAAAAGTCCTTTTGAATCATAATGAGGGCAGAACTGAGACATCCTTAGTAACAGTTATTCCATTTTTAGGAGTTAATTTTGTTGAAGATATATAAGCAAATACAGAAGGATCTTAATTTGTTTTAGACACAATACCTCCTCTGATTCTAAAGGCATTGATATAAAGTTCTAGTCAATCACTTGTCTTCAAATGAGCTGCACATCAAAAGTGAAGCTCTAGGCTAAATGGTAGCTCTAAAAGAAAACTACTACACATACTTTTCATCATCAAAGAGGCAGTAGATTTGATACAATCCTGCTTTTTGACTCCGTTCATGTGACACTGATTTGAACTTCAAGTATCCAACCAATGCAAAGAAAGCACTTTAAGTTAGTAAAGCTATTGAGAGGATGTTCATGTCCTTAGCACTTATTTAGTAGAAAAAATACTTCAACACGCACTCATACACAAGCTTCCCTCTGTTTTGTTTAGAGATCGCCCTCGTCCATTATTTTAATATTATTTTTCTATTTTTTACAGGTTTATTAATTACATTTTAGAGATTTGAAATCAAAAAGGATAAAGAAAAGTGAGAATGGATTTTTAAGGAATTTAATGGGCTTGTTCCTTCATGAGGTTAAGGGCAGAACCGTGCTTGAACCACTTGATTTGACCTTCGTTGAAGGTGTGGTTGACAGGAATGTCCTTGGTGGAACCATTCTTCTTGGTGAGACGAACAGTCAATTGCTTACCAGGTTGGAAGTCAGTCAAACCGAGGATAGAGACCTTGTCATCAGTTTCAACGAGATCGTAATCGGCAGGGTTAGCGAAGGTCAAAGGAAGCATACCTTGCTTCTTCAAGTTGGTTTCGTGAATACGAGCGAAAGACTTGGTGATGACAGCAGCACCGTTAAGGAAACGGGGTTCCAAAGCAGCGTGTTCACGAGAAGAACCTTCACCGTAGTTTTCGTCACCGAAGACGACCCACTTGATACCTCTGGCCTTGTAGTCACGAGCAACTTCAGGGACAGCACCGTATTCACCAGTGAAAGCGTTCTTGACACTGTTGACATTACCTTCGTTGGAAGTGGCACCAATCAAGAAGTTGTTGGAAATGTTGTCCAAGTGACCACGGTACTTGAGCCAGGGACCGGCCATAGAGATGTGATCAGTGGTACACTTACCCTTAGCCTTGATAAGGATAGGGACTTCGTTGATGTCCTTACCGTTCCACTTTTCGAAAGGTTCCAAGAGTTGAAGACGGTTAGACTTGGGGTCAACGGCAACGTTAACGCTGGAACGGTCAGAGGGAGGAGCTTGGTAAGTGTTTTCACCAGCATCGTAACCACGAGCAGGGAGGGCTTCACCAGAAGGAGGTTGAAGCTTGAAGGGGTTACCATCAGCACCGACGAGAGAGTCAGTCATGGGGTTGAAGTGCATGTCACCAGCAATGGCCAAGGCAGTAACGATTTCAGGAGAGGCAACGAAAGCGTGGGTTTGAGGGTTAGCATCGTTACGACCAGTGAAGTTACGGTTGTAAGAGGTGATGATAGAGTTCTTGTCACCCTTCTTGATGTCTTGACGATCCCATTGACCGATACAAGGACCACAGGCGTTAGCGAGAACAACACCACCAGCGTTGGTGAAGGTGTCCATGATACCATCACGTTCAATGGTGGCACGGATTTGTTCGGAACCAGGAGTGACAGTGTACTTGGACTTGAGCTTGACACCGTGTTCGTTGGCTTGGTTGATGAGAGAAGCAGAACGGGTCATGTCTTCGTAAGAGGAGTTGGTACAAGAACCGATCAAACCAACCTTAAGTTCTTGGGGCCAGTCGTTCTTGATGGCGGTTTCCTTGAACTTGGAGAGAGGAGTGGCCAAATCAGGAGTGAAAGGACCGTTGATGTGAGGTTCGAGGGTATCAAGATCGATTTCGATGACTTCGTCGTATTGAGCATTTTCATCAGCACGGAGGTTGTGAGAGAAGGCCTTAGCGTAATCAGCGATAGCACCACGGTTGGTAGCACGGAGGTAGTCACCCATACGTTCGTTGAAGGGGAACATGGAGGTGGTAGCACCGATTTCAGCACCCATGTTACAGATGGTAGCCATACCAGTACAAGAGAAGGAGTTGACACCTTCACCGAAGTATTCAACAATGGCACCAGTACCACCCTTGACAGTCAAGATACCAGCAACCTTAAGGATGATATCCTTAGGAGAGGTCCAGCCGTTGAGCTTACCGTTAAGCTTAACACCAATGACCTTAGGACACTTGAGTTCCCAAGGGATGTCAGCCATAACATCAACAGCATCAGCACCACCGACACCGATGGCAACCATACCAAGACCACCAGCGTTAGGAGTGTGAGAGTCAGTACCGATCATAAGACCACCAGGGAAAGCATAGTTTTCAAGGATAATTTGGTGAATAATACCAGATCCTGGCTTCCAGAAACCGAGACCGTACTTGGCAGTGGCAGTGGCCAAGAAGTCATAGACTTCCTTGTTGATATCAATGGCACGAGCCAAATCCTTAGGACCACCAACTTGAGCTTCAATCAAGTGATCACAGTGGACAGTAGAGGGAACAGCAACGTTAGGGAGACCAGCAGACATGAATTGGAGAAGAGCCATTTGGGCGGTGGCATCTTGACAAGCAACACGATCAGGACGGAGCTTGAGGTAAGATTGACCACGAACAATGTCTTGGTTTTCAGCATCATCCAAGTGACCGTAGACGACCTTTTCAGAGAGGGTCAAGGGACGGTTCAATCTATTACAACAAATATTAGCATTTTGTTTACTTGTTAGGGTCCCCCCTTATGATTTCGCCTATTTTTTTTTCCCTCCCCACATCCTACACTCCGCAATGTAACAGTGCTAACATATATACACACACACACGAAAAAAAAAAAAAAAAATTTTTTTTATTTACCTCTTACGAACGATTTGAAGGTTATCTTCAATTCTTTGATAGTTGATGAACTTGTCTTGCTCAAGGTTGGACATAGCAACCTTTTGGGCAGCCCAGTTAGTACCAGCTTGAGCGTAGGTACGAGCAGGAACGTGAGTTCTGATAGCGGGGGCAAAAGCCTAATGGAATAAATAATGATGATGAATAAATAAAATTTATTGAAAGCAGTAGACGTGGTTATTACCTTAGCAGCTCTGAGGAAGTTGTTGGAAGAGAGCATTTTGTTTTACTTAGTGTAAGCTCTGCCTAAGCAAAAAACAAAAAGAAAAAGAAAATATATGAAGAGAGGGGGGGTTAAAGGAAAAAAAAGAAGAAAAAAGAAAAAAAGAAGTTATGGTTAGATGTATATATATTCTAAACCGAATTTTTTTTGTGATTGCTGTCACCCAGCCAAATTCGGGCAGGCTACACAAAGGACTTGAAAATTATCCATTTCCAATGAAACATGTGGTGCGGCCATTTCACATGAATCTGAGAAAAACAAAGTATAAAATTAAGCTCTGTTATTTTATCATTGCAAAGAACACTAACAAAAGAAAAAATCACTTCAGCTTTGCATAGGGCTGCATTTCCACTTGAGGATCTTATGCATTCTGGCTTCCTATACACAAAAAAAGTAAGAGAAGACATAAACGATTAGTCTATCACTTGAGGTTAGAGATATGCGCTGAGATAAGCAGCAATTCGATAATGATGTCTTGTAGTAACAGGGCCAAGTAAAATACAAAAAAAAGCCGTCCGGGCCATGAAAAAATATGACATCCCGACCAACATTGCTTAAACCTTTTCTTCCCCCCTTTATCTATCTGTTTTAAATAGAAAACCGGCCTTTCTTTTAGTTTACAACGGAAAAACAAAGAAGCACACGTACATAATCCTTCATCCCTCTCCGTCCTTTCCCCCTCCCCTCTTGCTTGCATTTTTTTTTATTGTGGGGATGTTTTTTGGACTTCTTTGTTTTAGACACCGAAATTGGTGTAGTGATCACAAAGTTATAAAATCCGATAAATGACTTTCCCCGCATCTTATAAATGACAAATGGTACATTCTTTTTTAGTTACCCTTTCTTTAGAACTTCATTGACACCACTAGTACTTCTATATGCCCTCAAGTGCAGCTTTAAGTCCTGCCAGGGAAGTTTTTAATCTACATGTATCTCGACATTAAAAAAAGTAAAAGGATATAAACCCTGATTCATTGTTTCAGAATATGAACCAACTGAAAGAAAAGGAGTTCACTGCATAATTTTACGCCATTTGTTGCTTTTTTGTCTTTGAGGAATAGTTTCCCAAGTGTCTTTATTGTTATTCAGTTTGTTTGTATGAGCAGCAAAAGTGATTTACTACACCTTATTTACCAGGATAAAGCTAAGCCAATTGGAAAGCATGTCTGTTTTTTTGCATGGCTAACTTGGAATGTGCTACCTGGAAATCGTCATATATTCTACTTTTCGCCTTAATGTTGAACCGGTTGTTACACAAGAGCTGGACAGTACAGGAGAACGTGAGCCAATCAGATCAAAGCTTGAGAAACAATAACCTTTCTGATATATGAATTAAATGTCTTAATTTGATTTTTCGTTAGTTCCAATCTATCAAATTAGTTTAGATTCACATTGATTTACTTTATTGGAATACACTGTATCCCCTTCTCTATCATGATTGAAAGGATGATGTCCACACAAGCTTTTTCAGAATCTCTTTTTGGACTTGAGCGCACCATCAAAATTGTTATGACTTTTTTGTTGTCTAGAGAAGAGTATAGTCGCTCTACTCTCAATGCTTGAATGTTGGAGAGCAGACAAAATCTACATACTGAACACATAGAGCTTGAATACTACGTATCAAGCCACAAAGGTGCAAATTGCGCTTTACACTTTTCTCGTATCTTTGCACTATACACTCTTATAAATCGCATCTCAATATGGTGACAGAAAAAGAGTATCGCGAGTTCGATTACTTCAAAATAGGTTTAAAGTTGCAACCTTACAAAGTACATTTAAGCAAGAAAATGTCACTTGCAACCAAAACAGCATGAAATTTTCCAAGAAAAAAAAAGAGCTTCATACAACAAGAACAATGCATACTAAAGCACTTGAATGCTTGTAGAATATATTTTTAAAATCTTTTAGAGTGGAATTGATTATTGGTTATTATGAAAGTCTTGACCGTAGGCCTATCAAAATTGATGAGTATTTCATTTATTCAAGCTGGCCAGCCATATGAGAGACCAGCTATTGAAGCAAAAGTAGAGATACGCAGATGTTATATAGCTGTCTACATATCACATACACAGCTAATTAGCTTATATTCTTTGTATTGACAAGAGAGAATCAGTAAGTCGCAATAATCTCTTTCGTACATCAAGGAAGGATAGTCTCTTCTTTCTGTCTTGTTGGTAATACCATTATAACTCCATACATTGTCAAACAAAAAGAAAGGATGTATATTGATATATGGCAAAAGTTATATATAAAACATAACCACCAATGCCTTAGTCACTGACAATATCGACCATTAAAGTAGTCAATCTACCTTATAAAGCATGAACAAGCGACATTACCTATATGTTCTCTGACAATCTCTCTCTATTAAACGGATCAGAAATGAATTCCTGTCTTGTTCAGCTTCATTGTGGTAGCCTAAAATTACGTGAACTGAGCTATATATGATACACAACTGCTTATTTTTATAAAAAAAAAGGAGAAAGGTAAACACGTATTGTAATAGTTTCATGGACATACATTTACAACAGTGCTCGGCTAATAGCTTACTATCTATCAGCTCGTTTTAATGTAGATTAGTTGCTTGGATTATTTAGATATCACATGACATATGACATTTTGCCTTACATGGCTTATATCATTCCAACTAGTCCTGGTAGTTGAGCTAAAAAGTTTCAGTTTTGAAGTTGAACGCACCAGCTACTCGCGTTAGTGAGATGCACATATAACTGTTAACAACAATGATGTAATCAAGCAGAATACTAGCAATTTGTCTTTAGGCTAAACGGTGTGCGTCAGTCACAGGATCCTTATGTTTAACTGTTGTTGTTCAAGCTACGACTACAATATTTTTATATTGAAAAGAAAAAGAGCGATTGTACAAGATCAGGTAATAAAGCGTGAATACAAATAAATAATTCAACTATGTCTTCTTGTAGTCACACAGTTCCTAGAAGCATTGACCAAGTATGAATGTTTGACAGCACCAAGATTTGCGTGGTTACACGCATGTGTATGTACATAGCGTATCAATGTTTACTTTGGCGTCCACTTTAAAGAAGAACAAACAAAAAAAAAGAAAGAGGAGTAAGAGTACAACATAAATGGATCCTTTTTAGTTTTGCTTTTATTGGTATTTTAGTCTTTACGTCTATGATCTCTTTGAACGAGATTTATCCTGGCTCTCATCACGCTTGGGTAAGACAACAAGATGATCGAGATGTTCTTTAGATGCAACAAACAAATGGTGAGGATGATTACTAGCAGGTTGCTCAGGCATGCATGCGTCTATGTTGCGGACCCATGTATCTTCGAGTACATTTCGAATTAGCCAACGTTCTTGCGGATCTGTCACTAAGATTTGCGATATACAGGGTCTTGCGTAACTAGGCAGTAAACTAAACAGTTTCTTTGGTTCGTTGCTTTCTGGCCGTACAAATTTTTGAAAAGACACGTCTCTGTCAGGGCGAGGGCATTTCCATGGAAATCTTCGAATAATCATACACACATAGATGATGGCACAAGACCAAATATCTGATTTGCGTGCATCATATTCTTTATCTGTAAATAATTCAGGAGCAATATAAGGATCAGAACCACATACGCCTAGAAAAAGAACAGAAGGTTACACAAGACGCTCTGATTAAGATAGTATCCATTCGTTTATATGAACGCTGTCTATCTTTCTTACCTTTACTGAAATGAACATGTCTATCAAACGGGTATTTAAATACGGTAGCACAACCAAAATCAATAATTTTGATGATACCCCTAGCGTCCATGACTAAATTGTCTAATTTCAGATCTCTATGTGCAATACCCATTGAATGCAGGTAGTTTACACCATTCAACAACTGCCGCCAACAACATGCAATTTCTTCAAATGACATCTTCTTGCTCATGACAATACTAAATAAATCGTTGGGAGCATATTCCATGATTTCGAAAAATACAGGTCCTTCTTCTATAAGGTCTAGAGTCTCAATTACGTTGGGATGATGTAGTGTTGAGCCAATGCAAAATTCTGCAGTTACTTTCTTTATATATTCTTTTTGGTTTTCACTAGTCGTCCTTTTTCTAAACTCCTTGACAGCAAACGTCTTTCCGTCCGCGCTTCTACGGATCACTCGAACCGATCCTCCAGCTCCTTTTCCTACAAAATGACCTTCATAACAACAACAACAAAAAAATGTCAATATTTGGATTATAAATTAACCAAATAATCTTACCCCATTTACCATAGCGATTTGCTATGTTCTTGTTGAATTTGTTACCAAAAGAAATTTCACTTTGCTTACTATGAGTAGAAGAGCCGCTCTCATCTGATATGTCATCGGCTATAGATACTCTCTTTTTCTCGTGCCCTTTCTTAAAGAATCGCTTCAGTTCATGTAATATAGTATCCTTTCTTTCTAATGCATGATGGAAATGTGTATGATGATAGTGCTTGTCATAAGCAGGTTTGTTGAATACGAATTGAGAAGGCGTGCTTGAACGAGAAGGCGATTGCTTGGATTGATCATCTGGAAAGGAATGTTTATGGACATCTGAAGATACAGGCGAAACAGAGGCAGGTGATTCTGAGTATGGTGAAGGAGAAGCTGAAGGATCTGGAGTGACGTTTTCGAATCGATGTTGGTTAATGCCTGAGCTTTTATGATCCTGATGTAAGCGAAGTTTGTTCAGTTTATCCGTTAATGCGCGAGTTGATTGATTGGATAATTGATTGTGTTGAAGATATGCAGATTTAGAGGAGTGTTCATGTCTTGATAGCTCATTAGTCATTGGTGGTATCCCTGTGGCCATTTCGTCTTTTTCTCTTCAAGGGCTATTAATTAGAAAAATAAAATAAAAAGAGAGAAAGAGAAGAACCCTTTTTTTTATATAAGATTCGCTTAAATGCAAATGTGTGTACGTTTTAGTGTTGCGCTTGCGTCTCCGAACTTTGATACTTGGAAAAACGATTTTGCGTACTTGAACTAACTTTTATTGAAACAATAGACTTTGTTCAAAGAAACACCCAATCTAAGCTCATTTGTATACAAAACAAGATCTTCATGAACCATTGTATATCATTTGTGTATTTTCCTTTTTGCTTTGTACAGTCTTATATTGAGTAAACGTAAGAGTAAAACACAGATTCTTTCAAGCCATACAGAAAAGAGAAGGATCTCTACCCTTATAAAACGATAGCTGACGAAAATGATATGGTATCTCTTGCTCTCTTGCTTTATCTCTTTTTTTAAAAGAAACTCGGGCTATCCCTCTGATCACTGAAAGTTATATTGCGAATCATTATGCATTACCATGTGCTAAACATATGGTATTTATTCTTCTGTGTCAATTATTCAATCTGATTGTCGTTTCCAGTATTTACAAAGAGAAGATGATTAATAAGCAGGTGCTGATTACCTCTTGTCTAAAGCAGGCTGTCTTTTCTGTAGAAAACCGGTGGCATGACAGCCGTAACAAATTAAATAAGCTTATTACCTTATATAAGGTGGGCAAAGAAAGATGGCTCATTTTTACGCCGAGTTTCTTTTACACGGATAAAAAATGATCATTTTTTCGAGAACATAAAGGACCTTGTTAATAATACATGGCGACAAAAAGCAAAGGAAGCAAGAAAAATACATGCAAGTGAAAGATAGAAGCGAAAGTAGTAGTGTTAATATTAACAAGAGAGAATAATTTTGATGGCCCAACAAGACTCTCCAGAGCTATCAAGCTGTTAAGAATTTAACAGTCAGACCTTGATCCTCCAAAAATGCCCCTTACTTAACTCACTGATCACACTTCTGCATAGAGTGCTTTGAACGCCTTTTGCTCAATGATTTCTTTTGTAACACATATGGTTAATTGTAACAGTTCGACAAGCAGAGGACAATGGCTACATTGAGCTTAGATGCATAAAGTCAACTGCTTGTTTAGTTGTTTAGACACATCATCACAGCTTATGCATAATGTTGATTGTTTCTCATAATCTTCCTTCTTATCGAATATAAGCTCATCATCCTCTCTCTCTCTCTCTCTCTCTCTCTCTCTCTCTCTCTCTCTCTCTCTCTCTCTCTCTCTCTCTCTTTTTCTGACAACAAAGATAACCGATGCCTTCCTGTTTAAATTTGGAACTGTTTTTTTTTGCTGTTCTTGAACATTAAACAAAATAACACATTTTTAAAATGAAAGATGATGATGCATTTAAAATATATATTAGTGATGATTTTTGCTTGAAAAAAAAATTGCTTTGTAACTTAGTTATAGGGTTCCTAACCCAGTCTTGTTTGCTTAGTGAACAACGGCAAGACGGGCATGGTCTACTTGCCAGATATCTAAATCAGTGTATTCACGAATAGCAGTATTTAGCTGAGCTTCTGTGTAACCTCTAGAGAGGACGCGTTGTCTAATAGTAGACAAGGCGATAGAACTGCCATATTGATATGTCAATTCCTTGACAATGTTGAAAATGCCTGATGTAGGTGTTCTATCAGCACGGCCATCGCGCTTCTGGTTGTCATCCAATAATGAAGACTTGGAAACGTCAATCAATCGGAGTGCTTCGTCCACATCCATGGGTTCAACTCTGTCTGACAGACGAACACGGGCCAAGGCTTGAGCCATACGGATGATACCTAACAGAGTACGTGCTGAAGCATAGGTGAATTGTTGTTGGCGGTCCTCGTCAATCTTGTATTGGCGTCTTAAGCCAACATAAGCACTTGTAACATATTCTGATACTTCTTGTGTAAGCACAGGTCGCTTTGTTCTAGCATGGGCAACGTAATGTCTAGGAAAGGAAAAAAAAGAAGTGGTAAGTTACAGTTCTTTTAAAACGCATGTATCTTCTTTACCTAATCATATGAGGCTCTAACACATCAAAGTCCATCTTGGGTGGCTTGTTGTGTGTGTGGACATAAGTAACATGCTCAGCCAAGAGACGATCCAAATCATCTGAAGGCTTATCGAGGATAAGATATAAAAGATCAAAACGAGAGAGTAAAGCAGCAGGCAGATTAATGTTTTGTGTAGGAGAAATACGGGTATTGTAGCGACCATAGAGAGGGTTAGCAGCTGCCAAGATAGAAGCACGAGCATTTAAGGTAGTGTTGATACCAGCCTTACTGATACTAATTGTCTGTTGTTCCATGACTTCGTGAATGGCTGTTCTATCAGAGTCATCCATCTTGTCAAATTCATCAATACAACAGATACCGTTATCAGCCAAGACCAAAGCACCACCTTCCAAAATCATCTCATCTGTCACAGGATCACGCATGACAGCAGCTGTCAAGCCAACACCGGAAGAACCACGACCGGTAGTGTAGACACCTCGTGGAGCTACCTTAGCAATAAACTTGAGTAATTGGGATTTAGCAACACCAGGATCACCCATCAAACAAATGTTGATATCACCACGAATCTTCATACCATCACCCACGGTCTTGTTCACACCACCCACCAGCAACAACAAGAGAGCTTTTTTGACATCATCGTGACCATAGATTTCAGGGGCAATACTACGAGCAAGATGACTGTAGATGTTGGCGTCTTGCTTCAATGTATTCAACTTAGCCTCATCGGCCTCTGTCAATTCAATTTCATCGTACTGCTTCTTGAGACGATGAACATATTGGACCTCCAAATAAGTATCAGTCAACAAACCAGCACGGAGTGCTCTGAATCCAGTGTATGGCATGGGCAAAAAGATACCACTCACATTAGCTACATCACCAGGTGTCAGTTGGCGACAAGCAGCACCATAAAGGTGCAATGTCATGGTACGAGGAATATGACCGACAGGTACTTGATCTGTCAATTCTTGCAATTTGACTTCTTGGAAAGCCAAGAACTTACTGGCACGGGTCTGCATATAAATCTTACCCTTGATGCCATTGTTCTTACATTCTTCAGAGACACATTCAGTCAAAGGTGTAAATTGTCTCTGCTTGATCTCTTGAAAGATTTCATAACCACATGAATCACAACTGTAAGTATTGACCTGGATGAAAGGCTTCACATCAGATACACGGGTCACAATACCACGCACAGTGACGAGGTGACCGAGTTCAGCACCATTGACTTGGCGAACAGCATGACTGGGACTTCCAGTCAAAGGCTTAAAGAAAACTTCACTAAAGAAAGAAAAATATACGCATATTTTTGAAAGAGAGAGAGGGGAGAGGTTAGTCTTTCCAACAGGTTTAAAAATTGAATGATTCACTGTACTATCGACGAGTCAAAGAAGGAGGAAAGGTTTGTTCAGTCTCGTTGGTTCTGTTGCTGTCACGAATACTTCTTTGACGAATAATAACATCAAGCACACTGTCCTTGTAACTCAAATCAGGGTTGGCAGGCTGCTTTTCAGACAAAAGGCCATCAATAACAGAAGAAGCAATGTCGATGTAGTGCTTTGTGTTCTTGATAATGTTGGCTACTGTTCTTTGAACTGAGTCTTCAAACTAAGGGCAATGTCAGGAACAAAATGGGTTTATTGTTTAATTTTTTGATGTACCTTGGCAAGATCGTCAAGCTCAATATAAAGGACAGACTGTTCTCTATCAACAATTCTTTGCTACAAAACAAAAGCAGTCAGTTATTGCAATGAACTTATCACACACAAAAGAAGCTTTGTATTACCAACTGAACATCGTATTTCAAATGGCTTTCTTCTTCACTCATGCTAGAGGCTTCTAGCTTGAACTCAGAAAGGAATCTACGGATGCTCTCTGTTTCAACATGAGTCTTTCAGTTACTTGGTATCTTTATTGTCTTACCCTTTTCCTCTTCATAGTTGATGTGAAGATTAACAGGTGCAAGTGCTGCCATTTTCTTTATTACTTCAAAATAAGAGAATTACTTGTAAAAAAAACAAAAAAGAAGATAGATACAATTTTTTTTTTAATTTGGCTCATGATCGCGTCCAGCGCGTTTTGTATATATAGATGTGTATAAGAAAAAAAAATTTTCGTGTAGTGCAGTCATCAGGCCAATAGGAGAATCAGAATCATACATCTTTTTCCCTTATTGGAGGAGATAGAGGAGGTGGAGTAGAGATGGAAGAAGTGACAGTCAGAGGCAAATGGCCCGCAGGAGAGTCCGTGGAGAGAGACAATGACCGATACAGAGCTTGTTCGAGTAATTGATTATTTATGGGCTTCCCTATGCAGTCATTCTATTTTTATAATATCGAAAATGTCAACTAGCGTGTAATTACAGATAAGGAAATTAAGTTGTCAAATTGGAAAACAATCAATTACCATGCCAACTTTAATGTATTTCTCTTTCGCATCAAATGAGTCATTTGTTGTCACAGCAACGATAGGAGCAGACCGATTGACACTACCAGAGATTCGGATCTGTTTGGCTGTTTCGACACCATTCATGAGTGGCATATCAATATCAAGTAAGATAAGGTCAAACGGCACACGTTGAATTATGTCAAGTGCTTCAAGACCATTCTCTGCTTCTTCAATCTGCCTCATTTGAATGAACGGAATGAGTCCTAGATGCTTTCTGAGTATACTTCTATTCACTGAATTATCATCGACAATCAAGATATTGATGGCAGGCAAAAGTGGGAAAGTATGAGAACCATCAAGTGGTGTGATGGGTGATGGTTTAGATTTGTAACGCTTCTTGTCGCGGATAGTTTGAAGTGTAATACAAGACATACTACGCTTAGAAGGCTCTGCTGGCCTTTTCGGTACATGCTCAAGCACAGAAGGTGTTTCTGTCATTTATTAGAAGAAAAAAAAAAGAAGGGAAAATCAATTAATAAAAAAAAAAAAGAGAGAGAAAGAGAGAATATATATGCACACACATTATAAAAAAAAAGAAAGAGAGGCACTTTATTGTTTCTCCCCATATTCTGGACTATTAGGTCTGGGCACTACAAATCTAGAGTGCTGATTGATTGAGGAGTTTTCTTTTTTATTTTTCTATATTTAATGCTTTTTATTTTTATTTCATTACTAGTATTATTATTATTGTTTACTAGCTTTAAATTGTCTTTAGCAAAAAGAAATCCATATTTATTATGGAGATTGAAATATCTTTCATTGATGGAAAGCATATTGCCATTCTGTCTGTTAATAGTGATAGGTAACATACTTTTTGTTTCTTTTGCAGGCGTTTTCATCATGCAGTCATGGTGATCGAAAGTGTTACAAGCTTGGATATGTCGGTCAAGCGATACCAATGCCTGCAACCGCCTAGTTTGACACTGATTACAGGTTTGTTAAAGTGAGATGTTTGTCGTTTGTGACGCCAATCGAATATCTTTTCTTAGTGTTCTCTACAAGTAGGCAGCAATACTATACTAGTTCTTCCTAAGTCTTAAAAGATCTTTACTAAACGTGCTTGGGCCCAAAAAAAAAAAGAAAAGTTGGGCGAACACGTTAGTCACTACATCTAATCTTGCTTCACTTCCACTTGTTTGATTTGTAAATGGATACTAAATAGGTGTGATTTGACTAGCATGAAATAGACATATCTTCCCTTGGCAATAGCGCTGTTTACTGTTAATACATTTTGTCTTGCATCTGTCTTTCCACTTGAGATCACTTTCTATTTTCTTTGTTTCTTGTAATGTTTAGTACTATCTCGAATAAGCAGGGCAACCATAATATCTTGAACTTGCTATTTTCCTTTTCATTAGGTTGAAACAAATTATAACAGTATCGAAACCATAAAAGTTAAGAAAAAAAAACTATTCTATATGGCTAAGTACATATTCAACATACAGCATAAACCTAATATGGCAACAGTTTTTTTGCAGATGATACAATATCAACAACCCTCCACTGTATGTGTAGTTGATCTAAATAAAGGTTGTACAACTAAAATGAGGATATTACTAACCGGGAGCAAATATCATAGCCAACACCTACTTAGAATACTCGATGTAGATGAAAAAATTATTGATAAACCAAGATAAACAGAGACAAAGGCACTACTTTCCTCAGGCATAACTGCATATTGGTTCTTATCCCCTCAATACCCTTTCCTATTTTCAAGCTATCAAATTTTCTATTTTTTTTTTTGGTATTGCTTTGAGACAGTTAAGGCATAATGTCCTTTTGCACTGTATTTTCATATATGATGACTCTTGATGTCAGATTCAACTACAGCTGCATACATGTGTTTTCTACCAGAAACCAAAAATGCTGGCTGTTACATGCTTCTTACTTTACCTTCAAGAATCCTCAAGTTTTAAATCAATCTTGACTTTGAGCAATTTGCTTCTTGTGATTCTTCTGTTAAGCATGAGATCGATAAAAAAAATCTATCTATTTTGACTGTATTTGAAAACAGAATATTACTTTCGCTAATTGGAAGCAAACAATCATCAATGCAATTAAAAGAACAAACAGCATAAAAAATGAGACAGACATCATATGAAATGAGGAGCATGTCTACAGTTTGTCTTGAAATCACTAACTTGCTAAAGGCAAAGAAATCCTAAAGCAGTTGCAGTTGGTTGGTGGTACACCCTCCATAAAGCAGGGAATAATTTCAAAAGAGACAAACGCCTGATATCGTAAACTTAGTGATATTTTTATTGAGAGAGAATGTTTTTCGGATAACTAATAGATCTATTGGGAGCTTGAAATAAGTTGGCTTCGGTTGTTTATATAGGCCCATATCCTATCAAAAGCTGATGAGTTTTACGAATGGTTTGCTTCTTGTCTGTAGAAGATACACCACCTTTTAGTCAAGTAGGTTAGTCTTTGTATATTGCTCAACAATAGTGTTGTTAAGTATCACAGTGTTTTCTAAAGATAAAGGACCTTTGGGAGAATTTGTATGACAGATAGAAGAAGCTTAAAGTCAAAGACATTGGATATCAATATATACTGTAATGGTTATGGCTTGCTTAAGTTGGGCTTCTTAAGGTGTGTCTGTCAGAGTAAAGAAAAATGGAGAAACAAAGCAAAGGCTATAACTTGGTTATTTGTATGGTTTAGAAACAAAGAAAGCAAAGTCGCAACAAAGATCAATGCAGTCGTACTTTCATTGATCAGGTAGTTAAGCCAAAGGATTGTAGTTTCACTCAAATGAACAAAGCAAAAGATCGACTCTCTTAGGGACCGCCAATCGCATAAAACATATTCATATATGAACATAGCAATGCGCCAATAGAATATTCTCTCAAATAAAGTAGTAGTAATCATACTAATTGACTATTATTCATCTCAGAGCTCAAAGAAACCAAAGTAGACGCACACACAGTTTCCTAAGCATCTGAATAATGGGTGGATGTTTCTTGAACTTTTTTCTGGCAAGATTTGTTGTATAAAGCATCTCCTGTTCTATATAAAATAAACAAGACAGCTTAGAGCCTTTATCATGTGAATCGAAATCTTCGCTCGGCACCTTCTCCTCTTCCAGTCATCCCTAGTTAGACTGACAAGAGCACCATCAAAACTTTGTTCATTGAATATGCTACAAAAACCAAATTATATTGGCAACCCATCAACCAGAAAAGAACAGGTTAGTTCTCATTTGAAAGAAAGGTGAATGGTATCGTAACATTAGAGGAACCAATCCAATTGATAAGCAGAGAATCAGACTAAGCTGTAAAATTAATTGTCCTTATAAATTGACATTTTATTAGAAAAATAACAAAGGATTTGATCTTGTATTGCCAAAGAACAAAAATACATACAGGCACAAGTCTTTGTTCGATAAAGCCAACCTTTTGAGCTCAGCAGAAGGCCGTAAAAACAACTTGACTTCTGAAGATGCAATAAAACTGCCCATTAGCATTGACAAGAATGCAACTTCAAGTAACATTCAAGAATCTTTGAGCAAAGGTGCTAGATTCAATAGGCTCTAAATTAGCAACATAAACAGTATTTGTTATGAAAGTAAAGAGACATCATAACTTTTACTTTATCAAAAAAAACAGCAACTGAGATGGTTGAACTAATTAAAAGTAAGAATTATAAGGTCAATTACACTATTAATGCTGCCGGCTTTCTTACTGATGGATTCTTTACTAATAATCGCATAGTCGAAAATGTCATAAGATTTGACAAAGTAATCATCATTGATGCTACCTATGGCACAGGCAATTTAAAGATGCCGTTGGTTTGTGCTCATGGTGTTAAATCGTTGTTGGACGGTTTGCAAGGTATTCTTGATAATACTGTGTTTGTGACTGACAAGTTCAAGGCTCTTTTGAGACTCTTGGTAGAGGTTTTGAGAAAGCCAATAGATTACTATGTACTTGACACCTACTCAGTAACTTGAACGAAAACTGCATTTTTTCTGTGCTCAAGTACAAACTGATGTTGAAATATTCAAGAGCTATGCCAAGAAAGCGACAAAGATGAAAAGTTACGTTAGGTCTTACGAAGGCGAGAGGTTAGCTACAGTAAACGCTTTTCGGTCTTGTGGAAGTGATTACGAAAAAATAGAATTGCTCACAAATTGAATTAAGGCAATGTTAGTCGAACTTAGTAATGCTAAAGATGAAAAAGTATGGTATCCTGAAATGAGTCTGCTTTCAGCAGCTGAAGTTGGAGATACGGCTAAAAAGAAGATTGAGAGACATTTTGCACTTCCAGAAGACTATGCGAACAAAAAGTTCAAGAGAAGATACGTGAAATTGCAGAAGAACAATGGTAAACTAATTTGTTCACTAAAGCATTAAATTACTTGTAATCTAATGAAATATCTGAAAAAGTAGTTGATGAAGATGACGGATGCGAATTGACTTTTGGTTTGATCAAGAGGAAAAGAAAGAGACAACCATATGAATATTCACACGAAGCAAAGCTGAACTTTTGTAAGGCCAATGTTTTAATAGGCACATCTCCCTTTCAGTATTCCCTATAGCATTTCTAGAACTGATGTCTCTGAGGCATATGACCCCATCGGCAACGGTCATTGTGGTTTCCGCAGTGCGAAATTTCTTGTTCATGGAAGTGAAGGGTTTTATCGCGATAGCAAGCAAGAAATGCTAAAAGCATCATAGATGAATACGGAGGGGAATGAGAAGTCCTTTGGCATATATGTAAGATATGTGGAGGGAAAAATCACTTGCGACATAGATGTGATTCAAGAAGAAATAAAGACACTGAAAATCAAAAAGCTATATGATAACGAATTTATCAAAAAAGACATCTCAGTAGAAGTACGTCATACAAAATTTCACATATTGTCCAAAGTAGCAGGGAACGGGATACTATATCGACTCTCCTGACTGTGTTCAAACACTAACTGACTCTATCTCTGTACCGGTTTGTGTCTACCTGTCTTCCAGCCTTGAAAGCAAATGGAATCCTGCAAAGCCATTCCCTCTGCATCTACAAAGCAAAGATTAGACACATTGAGGTAATTTAAGAATGAAGAGCGTTCAATTCCTGTAGTAAGCAAATTTTACTTGGCCATCCATGGCAAGAAAAAGAGATGCCCAAGTTTACTAGAACTGAGGCATAACGAAATTCAAGACTCAAATAGACTGGCTTGTTTCTTTCTCTTTCTCTCCTTTACTTTAATAATAAACCATGGCGCTTGTCCAATTTCTTCTTTATTGAATTCAATTCTTTAATAGTAATAAGATAATCATGGCTCCCTTTGCCAACTCAATTATCTGTATGCTTAAGCCATAGTTTCTTTGAACTCTCACAGCTATAATAGTCAGTTTGTACAACTACAACTACTTTATTTGAAAGCATAATTCCATCGGAGCACTTATATGACCATATCTGGATGTAGTTTGTGCTACTGACGGTCCAAAGCAAAGATAATTAATGGTGGTCCCTAAGAGTGCTGTAAATTAAGCCTCTCACCTTCCCTTTTTTTACAGTCACACAGAGTAATTCACTAACGACTGATTTTTTTAAGCAGCTCTTTAACTAACGAAACTAACGGATCATCTTGTTTAGGGAATTCTTAGATATTAACCAGGTATCTTGGCAGGTCTACTCATCTACAAAGATAAGGAAAGAGAGGATTGTGTTTCATATAAACAAGTTCAATTACAGAATCAATTATGGCAAATGGTACTTTTAAGTCACAAGCTCAATGGTTTTCATATTGACTGTGGAAAAAAAAAAGAAAAGAGTATAAACTGAGACATGTCCATTCTTATTGTCAGATATAGTTTTACCGTGTCAAAAAGAGAAAGAGAGAGTGGAGATTGAGAGTGAGAAACAAAATGTGCGAAAATAATTTATCCTGAGACCTTCAATTTAAAAATCTCTCTACACAAGGCCAATCAGAGGTTAATACCCGCTCTTGGACCCGACTGGCTTGCTCTCTAATCAGATTCGCTTGAGCACGGTTCTCGAGAGATAACAGATCTGAGCTTCTTTTGCTTTCAAAATACCTCAACATTTACTTATTTACATATTTAAAATCACTGGTCATGAAAGACAATTCAATTTTGTTGGATCCCTCCCCCCTTTTTTAGTGTGTATATCTTGTTCACACAATGCAGCTAATAAATAATGCCATTCTATGAGAAATAAAATATTCACTAAACCTTCGGAGAATCATTCCCATAAACTATAATGTGTCTACTAGGGCCAATGATGATTGTCTATCTCAGAAAAATGCATTGACACCTTCTAGTAGAGCTCATAGTGACAAACATGGTTACTCAAACTGTTCTTTACACAGAGTGACAATGTTTACCAGCATAGCAAAGTTGAGTCTAAGCCCTATTACCTTCTTTTTATTCTGTCAATAATTTCCATAAATAAAAATGTCAAAAAGTCAAGACTTTGATACAACAGGAGAAAACTTATTCTTCTCAAGCAACTAAATGAAAACACATCGAATTTAGCATAGTCTAGTTTTATTCAATTATACTCCTTAACAAATGACATGAGACTAAAGATAAATTTCACCATGTCATCTATAGAATTTTAATCCCTCTTCTAAACAACCGGAACTTGGTCAAACTATCATACGCATACACAAACTATTTTTTTTTGGCACTAAAATGATAATAAGATTGACATTGAGTAATTTCAGCGGTTGAAACCAAAATGATCTCACTGTATCTCTCTCACTATTTTAATTCAGAAAAAGAGAGAATAAGGATTGCAACGGAGCATCCGTCAAAATGTCGTCAAAGAAAGATCAGCATAAGAAATCAGAATAAGAAAAATGAACCAAAGTGCTGCACTCTACACACACACACACGCATACTATGGTAGAGAATGTGCCTTAACGAGAGGGGGGGTACCCGATCTTTATCAGAGCCAAAAACGGACATTGAATTTTGTTTCTTTCTCTCCCCCCCCTCCTTCCCCTTCTTTTTGAAAAGTGCATTCGGAATTATAACTATACCACGAGTCATAAGAAAATATGCTTAAAAGAAAGTGTATGGCTACACATGTAGAAAATCAAAGGTATTGAAGCAAAAAGAACAAGAATGTCGCGATTAGCAATTACGTTTGAATAAAGACGGAATTGCTCAATATAAATATAATAATTATAAGACTTGTATATTCATTTAAAAAAGATTGGACTTTGCCATTGTAAGAAAAAAAAAAGATATTCAGCACACAGAGTCTCATTCTGTGTTCCCTTCATACTCCATTATCTCTGTTCTCTTTATGATATATTCCTCTTTTGTATTTCTATAGTTATTCACTACAAAAGATATCCCCCCGCATGATATCCTCCCCCTCCTCTTGTATACGCATTAATATAAATTTATATTATATTTGTGTATATGTTTACTGACCTTCTTTTTTTTTTAAAGATCCGCTCACACTATTCTGTTTTACCCTTTTCCTTAAAAGCCCCGATGAAAGGATCTCTCACTCTTGTTTGTAACCAAAAGAATAGTTTCATACACAGGTAAAATTTTATCTCTTGTGAATTAATATATATAATATTTCCTTATTCTGCCAATTCCCACACTTGTTCGCAATGTTTACATTGGTACGCTTCGTCTCATAAGCAAAAAAAAAAAAAAAATGTCAATTTATGTAATTTGTATCTCAGCAATTAAAAAGTTTATTTTGACCAGAAATAAACTTATCAGAAATCATATGTCTTTTTTTTTTATTAGCTCAATTCCAAGAAACCAAACAATCTTTAATGAGATAAGCGTAAGAGAGAGAGCGAAATTACTCCAGAGTGTAAGATAAGCAATATTGATAAGTTCTAAAATAAACCTGTGATTATTGTTTGTAATTCATACAAATTTGGTTTTTTCGGGATTAGATATGATCTCATTTTATCAGGACACACTGTAAAGTAAACGCTGCAATTTTTTTTTTTTTTTTGATTGTAAGGTGGGACTTGAATTTCCAAACACGGAGTTCTAACTAAGATGACCATCTACGTAATTTTAGTCTTATCTCTCCTTAATCCGACAATCCACAGGCCATCGGCATCTCAATGGTCCGGCAACCAAAAAGAGAAGGTTGCTGTCGAATGGTATCAGGCACCTTGTGACTGAAACATGCTCAATTTATATAAAAGGGAGGGTAGAAAACAAATCAAATAAAGAAGACAATCTTGCTCTCTTTTTCTTCTTCATATTTTTTTTACTTTATCAAATCAACACCTAAGAACCTTATAGCACTACTTTATAAAAGAAAAAAAAAAGAACAAAATGGATATCATCAATAAAGGTGTACAATTGATTCGTCGAACTACATTGACAAAGAAACATCAACGTACAAGTAGTCGAGAATCAAATCATTCAGCTTCATCATCTTCACCTACTCTATCAAAGACACCTAGTATTACAAGCAGTATTACTAGTGATGAAGGTAGTTGTTATTCAGGTAAAGAAAAGAAAGTCATTATTATTTTAGAATAAGAAATTAACTGTCATTTTTTATTTATTTGTTTTAGCTGGCAATAGTAGTATTATGACACCTGGACAAACACCTAGAAAGAATTCATCATCACATTCCTTACATCTTCCTTCTTCTATGATGTTTACTCCAATGAACACAACTGACAATCAATCTCCACCCCATTCACCTGTAAATAAGACAAAAGGTAAAAAAACAAACAATTGACAGCAGTTTCCATTTTAAGCAATTCTAATAAATCCATTTTTTTCTTTTAGAACCTATACCCATTATTCAAAAGACTGCTCATTTTGACAATTACCAAGACCAACCACCTATGCCATACAAGACAAATATTCCAGATTACCTTTCCTCTTCACCTACTCGTGCCTCTCCTTTGTCTCCTCTCCCACCACAAGGTGAAGAACAACAGGCAGAAGGTTATTTTGGTGTTCAGCCCTCAAATTTATCATCGGAACCTACAACAGCCACCAGCCATCTTACTACGCCTGCTCCTATTACTAAAACTAATACTGCCACCACTAATACTAATTCACTATTATCTGTCCCCGATCAAACTAGTCAAAACTCCGCAGCAACTCAACCTGTTGCTTCATCACCTATGAAATCACAGTATACTCCTCGACCTGTCCACGTGACACGAGTCAGCACCCATGCTGTACCTCGCGCAAGATCAGCCAACAACATGAAGCAGCGTCGCTCAAAGCACAGAAAATTAAGACTGGATGATTTCGTCCTGAAACGTACTGTCGGTACTGGTTCCTTTGGTCGTGTCCATCTGGCTCAAAGCAAGGTCAATGGCAAGCATTATGCCATTAAGGCACTTGACAAATATGACATTGTCCGACTCAAACAAGTGGAACATATCAACAATGAGCCTACCATTTTAAGAGAAATCTCTCATCCCTTTTTGGTTAACCTTTGGGACGCCTTTCAAGATGACACTCACCTCTTTATGGTCATGGACTATGTCCCTGGAGGTGAATTGTTTAGCATGCTGCGAAAGGAAAAGAAATTCTCTGAGCATACAGCTAAATTCTATGCTGCTGAAGTGTTGTTGGCTCTGGCTTATCTTCACGAAAACGGTATTGTCTATCGAGACTTGAAGCCCGAAAATATTCTGATTGATGCCCGTGGTCATGTCAAAGTAACTGATTTTGGGTTTGCTAAACGTGTGGATGAGATGACTTGGACAGTATGTGGCACCCCTGATTATTTAGCGCCAGAAATCATTCTCTCCAAAGGCTATACAAAGGCAGTTGATTGGTGGGGCCTGGGTGTCTTGATCTTTGAAATGGTGGTCGGTCGCGCCCCTTTTATCGATAAGAACCCTGTTAATTTGTATCAAAAGATCTTGGAATGTCAGATTGACTGGCCTAACGATATGAGCCCCGAACTCAAGGATTTGCTTTCTAACTTGCTTACCAACGATATTGAGGGCCGTTTCACAAGTGAAGAAATCAAGGCACATGCATGGTTTAACGATATGAGTTTTGAACAAGTCTATAAGCGCAAGATCAAGCCTCCTTACGTTCCCAAAGTCAAAGATGATGGCGACACCAACTGCTTTGCAAAGTATAAAGAACCTATTCATCTTTACGGCCATATTCGTGGTGATGTCTTTAGTTCCAAGTTCCCTGCTTTCTAAGCAAAAGGGACTCATATTCCCCCCCCCCCTTTCTGTACATATTTTTATTTATTTATTTGTAATCTTTTTACACCACTTTCGTTTTCTACTAGAAATGAACAATAATAAAATTTTAGTCTATTTTTTTAATTTTGGGTTTATCATGTTGATAATAAATTAGAACAATCAATGATGTAACTAGTGTTAGAAGTCAAAAGAAAAAAATGCATTTTATTACAATTGTTCAAGTCTAGACTTGAGTTCTTGAATCATATCTGATTGCTTGATAACAATACCACCACCTTGAGTTTCATCCTTGGCTCTCATATCTTTCACACGGACTTGTCCCTTTTCTAATTCATCTTTACCGATAATAACAGCCAAAGGAATCATTTCTTTTTCACAAGCATCAAATTGTTTGTCCAATCTAGGCTTGTTCTTGAACATATAAGAAGCCTTGATACCAGCATCCCACAAGTCCTTAGCAATGGCCATACGCTCCTTCAAAAGACCATCACCAACAGAGATAACATAGACTTCAGTCTCATTGCTCTTGATTTCAGCAGCCTTTTGCTTGGACATCAGGATAGAAAAGACACGCTCAACACCGATAGAGACACCAACACAGGGGATTTGAAGATTGGGAACACCCTTCTTGTTCTTACCAGAGAACATACCAACCAAGTTGTCATAACGACCACCAGCAGCAATAGAACCTACACCTACAGTAGATTCATCGATTTCATCTGTGCCTTCCTTCTTCTTGGCTACAATACCTTCAGCCAATTCTATATTTCAGCATAAAGTTATTACTATTTTCGTTTTTAAACCATAACAAACTGACTTACTTGGAGGAGCAGATTTTTCTGTCACGGCTTCATAGATGATACCAGTGTAATAATCTAAGCCTCTAGCCAAACTCAAATCAAAGGACATCAAATGCATCACCTTGAAGATTTCCAAGTAATCAAAGAGGGTTTCCATATCCTTCAAACCAGCAGCGGCATTTTGATTGGCCATCAAGACTTCGTCCTTCTTCAACATTTCCAAGAGATCACGACCACCCTTGTGTTTGACATATTCACCAATCTTATCAGCTGCTTCAACAGCCAAACCCTTTTCTTCTACCATTTCCTTCTTGACCTCTTCCCAAGGTAACTTATCAAGCTTATCCACAGCAGAAGAGATAGGACGAATATTGTCTTCAGGAACACCACAGACCTCAAAGATACCATCCAAAATCTTACGGTGATTGATCTTGACAGTAAACTTGCCTACATCCAAATCAGTCAAGGCTTCACACAAGATGGCCAAAATTTCGGAATCGGGAATCATGGCATCATAAGTACCGGCAATATCGAAATCCTACATAGAAAGATGCTGTCTTAGTTTTTCTCTCTTTTCCTTTCTTTCTTTAGACTTTACACATTGATAGAATTCTCTCATACGACCCTTTGTCATGGCAGGTTGATCACGACGATACACCTTGGCAATTTGATAACGCTTGATGTTGGGATATTCCTTACCGTTCATGGCCAAGAAACGAGCAAAAGGAACAGTCAAGTCATAACGCAAGGAACATTCCTCACCACCTTGATCAGCTAAATCATAGATCAATTTGCTGTCTTCACCATATTTACCAGCAAGGATTTCCTATCACAAAAGACACTTTAATGCATTGAAACACACAATATTTCAGCCGATTCTACCTTGAGCTCGAAAACAGGTGTATCGATAGTGACAGCACCGTGCTTCTTGAATACTTTGGTAATTGTACTAAAGACTTTTTCACGAATAGCCATATCCTTGTCATTGTAATCTTTTGTACCCTATTCACTTTTATTTAGTATATAGAACAGCCTGTGACTAACGCTTTTTTTTGAATGATATATACCTTGGCTGTCTTTAAAGTGAAGCTAGCTTTAGCAGGCTTTTTGGCTTCTGACTTTTTCTTGTCCTTTGTGCTATCACCTTCTAAAAAGGCCAACTCTTTCTTGAGACTCAACAAGGTTTCTACTTCCTTGTCGATCTCTGCCTTATCAGCTTTGCTAGATTTGAGTTGACGAACTTTGAGGGCTTGTGCTTCTACTGATTGAGCAAGTTGTGCCCTGAGAGCTTCTTGATCGTTCTTTGATTGTTCAACAGACATTCTGTCAACTTTTACTTGTAGAAAAAAAAAGTTTTTCTTTAATCTAGCAGAAAAAATCTGGTGCACTTTCTCTCGGACACGTTTTTATAGGGTATAAAAAAAAAGAGTTGGCTTTGGAGAAGGCAACATAGGGCAAATGCATGAAAGAAGGGGAGGATGGCTGACGAAAACGATATAGAATAGATAGGAATATCTACATTCAACTCACAACAGAAGATTTGGGCGCAAATGAGGTTAAACAAAGTGTTCTCTTCAGTTCTCATTTTATTGCTATCACTTGGCTTTGAAAATTTTCGAGAAAAACGTCAAAATTGAGTTTCTAAGTGTCATTACGGTCAAGTTCGCTTAAGGGAATTTGATCATATCTTTGCTTCCCGTGACGCTTCGTTTGAGTATGACTGGATAATGCCTTCTTAGCTTTGCCGACAATAGCCAATAAAGGACCTTGATCTTCAGCTGTCTCTACAGGCTCTGTTTGATCTACATTGGATGATTTGCGTTTGTTTCTAAAAGATCCGTGCAGGTTGGATGAACTACCGGAGGCTTGTTCATGGCGTACTGTCTTTTGACTGACCATGATGGGCTTCATTTCTCGGTGCATACAAGCCCACTCGCCTCCTAGCGTCATGATAGCTATGGTCACCAGTTGAAGTATCCACCAAGGTAAGCCTGTAGGGAAATGACCTATTGATTTCCAGGCAAGTAATAGATGAAAGAAGTGAAAGGTCAGGACAAAGTCAAGAATCAGTTTGGCTCGTTGCACAATCATCATCAAGATGGGTATACAGAGAAATGCGTTGACCATCCACACCATGATCAGTGACCATCCAAATCCTGTGTCTGTTCGGATTTCTCGGTCATTAAATATCAAGTCGAGTGAGAGGTCTGTGCCATTGAGAGTGAGTGCAATATACAGAACAAAACTAAACAAGATGTAGCTGAGTGATTGGACTGCTGCTATCTAAAAGAGTAGTTGGTCAATAAAGTTCCCTGCTTTAGTACTTGTTTATTCTTACCTGTGCAATGATCAGCACAGGATCCCATTTGGATGTTCGAAATGAAGACATTTTCGAATAAAAAAAATAAAAATGAAACAGTTACAGTGTCAAACGCGAGTTTTTTCTTTTCTCTCTCTCTCTTTTTTTTTATGAATATTCTTTTCGATGCGTATTAAAATCGCAACTCATTACCCGTTAAAAAAGCATTTCTGTTGGTTTCCAATCGAAAAGAAGCTCGAGGGTCAAGCTGTTCACCAGTTAGCAGATCATGTGGCTAAACAGCTCGAACTACAAGCCGAACCTGCTGATCTCAAGCTATTGTTAGATGATTGTTTGTTGCTACCATACACAAAGATCAAGAATATCTTGCGTGATGGAGATACAGTCATGTAATGTATAGTTCATTTCTTTCTTAGTGCTAAGGAACTAACTCTCTTTGTAGAGTCAAGCAAGCCAAAGCAGGCGACAGAAAGAGAAAATCAAGTAAAATCAATAGTGATAGCTAAAAGAGCGAGACTTTTTTTTTTCTAACTTGATAATAGCTGAAGATTTTGAAGAAGAATCACTGTCTCGTTCACCCAAGAAAGCCAACATATCCACTGGTTTACCAGAAGAGCTTCAGAAGGAAAAGAAGAAGAAGGCAGAGCATAAGGCAAAGAAGCTAGAAGAGGAAAAGAAAAAGACCGAAGAAAAAGAGAAACAGAAAAAGAAGCTAGAGAAAGAAAAGACAAAAAAGCTAGCAGAGGAAAAGAGAAAAGCAGAGGAGAAAAAGAGAAAAGCAGAGGAGAAAAAGAAGCTAGAGGAACAAAAGAAGCTAGAGGAAGAAAAAAAGAAGAAGAAAAAGGCAGAGCAAGAAAGGAAGCTGCAACAACTGAAGCAAAAGAAACTAGAGGAAGAAAAGAAGAAGAAAAAGGCAGAGAAAGAAAAAAAGCAACAGCAGAAAAAGAAGCTAGAGGAAGATGACAAAAAGAAGAAAGCTGAAAAGAAAGATGCAGAAGAGAAAGAAAGGTCAAGCAATAAGCCATTTGAAGGTCTTAGCAAGACACGGAAGCGCAACATGAGACGTCGATTACTAAAGGAAATCTATCACAATCAAACCAATTCAAGCGACCAAGTTCCAGAGCCACCCGCACCTGAATCGACAGCCTCAAATGAACCTGAAGAAGAAACAGAATCACCCGTGCCTGAATCGACACCCTCAAATCCACCTACAGAAGAAGCAGAGCCAAAAACAGTTTCTACAGGACTATTGAAAAAGAACAAGAACAAAAAGAAACATCACTTAACAGATCCCAAGGCAGACAATCATTTTCATATTCATTATGAGGATGCTGATTGGGATCAGCCATCAGAGAAAAAAGCGACCAATAGAAATACTCATGGACGTGCATTCATTAGCTATGCTGAATCAGATCACTATTACAAGGGCAATCCACACGACACAGAATACCCCATTCATCGTATGCCTACCTTGTTCTATGCTCAGGATGCTGAACCAACAGAACCCAAGACAACAGCAGTAGACTATGATAGTTTACCCGATGCTGATTTCAAAAGCAAAATACCAGCCATAGGAGATTCGCTTGCTATTAAGGTAACATCTTCAGAGAGAAGAGAGAGAGAGAAAAAACAAAGGACTGATCTTGTCATCCCAACATGCTTGAATAGACATTGGAGTTAACAGCTAATTATTCGCCCGAGATTTCGGAATGGAAGCAGGTTGTGTTAAAAGAGCTTAATTTGCCCGAGACGATCACTGTTGAATTCTGTCAAGGATTTTATCATAATTATACAAAAGGAGGCAAATTCGACAACAAAGCGCATGAAAGAAGAGAATACGATGATTATCTATATGAGGAAGAAGAAGAACAGGAAGAGGAGCGTATTGTGACTCTAAATTTGGATAACATGTTTGCTGTTAAGAACATGTCCACAGTAAAACAATAAAGTAGAGCTAATTTTCTTTTATTATTGTTATTATTTCTTGGCTGCTAGTTGTTGGTATTGCATTTGTAATTGAGCAATCTATATTATAAAAAGAAAAAAGAAGTTGAGAAAGTTTGCTTTGAAATAGAGGAAAAGAGAGACAACTTACATCTTGCTTCTTAGTCTCTGATTTTTTAGTTAAATCTTCTAATTGAGCTTCAACACGCTTACTATATCGACACTATAAGTACAAGGAACTGGCTTGTCATCGGCTTACTTACATTTCACTCGAGATCAACTCTAAACGGTTCTTGACATTACTGGCTGCTTCAGACTTGTCTTGTTTGACAAGAACAGGACCAATCAGCTTGTAAATGTTACTATCTTGATCGAGATGTTTAAATTCCTAGATTAACAAAATAAATAAATAAAAATCGATGACTGAGTACACTCTAATTACAGCATGAACAAGCTCGTTCTCTTGTTGTTGTGATTCCAAACGTTGTCTGTTTTCAATCACTTGAGAGAGTTCTATAGGATAGATGAGCAAAGAAACGCGTTTTTCTATTGGCAGATCTACCTTTTTGTAATAATTGAAAGGCTTTCGATTCAGCTTCTAATTTAGCTTCAACAACAGACAAACTACTCATGATGTATTAAGATTGAGAAAATAGACACAACTCCACAGAAGAAGAAGAAGAAGAAGAGGGGGGAGGGGGTGGAGTTTTGAAATTATTATAGGATATTTCGGGCTTGAAATCAGTCAATGTCAAAAAAAAAATCTTTGATTTGAAATGCATGCTTCATCTTCTTCAAATTGACTAGTTTGAAAAGCAGTGCTAAATTTGCTGTATAATTTAGATCTCAAACTAAATGCATTGAATCTCTAATGAAGCAAAAATAGCATTTGAGATGAAAAAGAATTCACTGTGCATTGGAAGTATGTTCTTCTTTTTGGGAAGGTTACAATATACACACTATATCTTTATACAAAAGTCACTTTTTGAAGACAAGCCAAACTTACAAAGTAAAAGCAGAGTGAGGCATTCGACATGGTGAGTGTTACAAGTGGGTCAGGTAAAAGAAAGCCCTCCTTTATCACTCATCATGCAAATATAGAGAAAAGAGGCTAAAACGAGTGTATGAGCTCATGATAAAGAAAAATGTATTTCAAGGCCAGTTTTGTCTACATTTTATTACTATTATTATTACTATTTCAAGGTTGTTTTGTTTAAAACAGAGCTGTGATTGCCTTGGTCACTTCTTCAGGTTGATCATAGTTTAGACTAATGAGAAAAAGAAGAAGATGGTGAGAGGGTCAGGTTAAACAAGGGTAAGGTCCTACTTACGAATCGATGTTTTTGAATTTGTATTCATCACCGTGAATCACGTCAAAAAACCGAGGTTCCCATTGAATATTGTTTGCTTCTCTTTCCTTTCTCAATGCACGCTCTCGATCCTCCACTTTGAACTTTTCATCTGTTGCTTTATCCATGTTCTTTTCCATGATGCCTTCAGTCAATCCAGCCCATAATCGTCTAGACTCCTTCTCTTCTTGATTTTCAGATACTAAGAGTGGACAAATCTGATGCTGAGTAACATCAACCAACACTTCAGACTTTTCCTTTTTCTCTGGTGAAGTTGTACTGCCTCGAAGAGACTATCAAGAATTGAGTAAGATAACACAAAGTTTCATTTCCCTCATTCTATTTACCAATAAACCACCAATCGTACTACTGCTCTTGTCTGCAACATACTTCTTGATCAACAATTCACCAGACCATTGACCTGAAATTTCATAAAGAATCTCTTGAGTGGATTCTCGTTTGATTTTACCGACGACTGAATTGCATTGGCCAGAGAAAAATCCCTTTGTTTGAAAATCCATTTCACAAATCAAATCACTCGAAACACATCTGACTGAAGAAGCATCGCCAAGTTCTAACGTCATCGTGCCAAACCTTAAAATTAATAAATAAAGAAAAAAAACGTGATAAGTAAAGATGGCGCTTTTCTCAATTGGTTTTACACGCGTTGTTCAAACATACAGTACACCTCTAGCATACATGTTTGGCATCTTGACTTCATAGCGCTCATTGTGTCTTCCAGGCAAAATGAAATTGATTTGTCCATGCATAAGAGAGCCTACACTATTGCCATAGAATCGAGATTTAGGTCGAAGATCACCTGTGATAACAACCTTATGCTGGGGACATGTATAGAAATAAGCGGAGGCAGGTGGATGATGTGATACTTGTTCTGCGATATAAAAAGCTTCTGTTCCATCTTCATACTGATATTTACATCTAAAGAATTCACCCAACACTGGATTGTAAGGCTTTTTTACACCCTATAGATAAAAAGAGAGGGAAAGCATTGGTTTTACTAAAAATAAACAAACTGAAACAAAAAAAAAAAGATTACCTTGGGTTTAATATGCCATCCAGCTAAGAACCATTTAACGACAGAAATGAATCGTTGTGTATCATCATCAATATGAGGAATACTAACAAAATGAAAAAGAGGTTTGTTTAAGAAAAAAGAAAAGTATAAAAGTTAACTCTAGATTAGGACTGTACGGTAAGATAAGTTCAGGATGAGCCATGAAGTCGGTGATACGCTCAAGCATACTTCTGGGTTCCAATACAAATGTAGGTAAAGCTACTCTGTGCTTTTCAAAGAGTGAGTCAATGTATAAGCTAGGATAGCACGACACATACCAAATCCATCCCTTTTGTTAACTGCGAAGCAATTGACAGTAAGATACTGCGAGAGCCTTCAGCAAGCTCCTCTGTATTGTTGGAATTGTCTGCTATATTCTGTGGTGTAGTTGACATATCCTTTGTGTTAAAAAAGAATAGTTTCTTTTCTATTAGTTGTAAGAAAAGAAAGAGAGAGAAAAGAAAAGAAGAAAGTAAACATTAATCCATAAGTTTATTTTTTTGACTTACCAACTCCGGTGATTCGGGTTCTGTGTTTCCAGTCTCAACTTGGTCATTTTATCGAAAATATTGGTCGAATTCAGTTTGTGTTTCCTTGAAACTCTTAACATTTACTCAACACATGTTTTCCTTTTTGCAACTAACCGCGCCCTTCCGTAGTAAAGAGAAAAGACAAACTTCAACGCTTAAGAAAAGGCTGGCAATGAAAGATTTGCAAAGCATATTTCGAATGAAATAAACAGAAATATTGAAAATTAGAAAGTATTGAGCATAATGAAACGAACATGCTCATTCCTTCAAACCTTACGGACGATATAACTGCTGATAAGAAAAGAGAAAAGTACATTATTCTAAAGGATACAAATAACTAAACAGAGAAGAAAAGTAGAGCATAGTGAGATTGAGCATCAAAGATGCGTTGCTCGATAAAAGCAATCAACATGTCTCTGCACCTACACATATGCAAAGATACCAACGTCAGTTCAATACATAATTTGCTTATAACTTGAATCGAGATTGTACAGCTATATCTACAAAAGCCATTCACTCAAAGAAAGATGCCTTGTTTCTTTGTTTAACTAACTTTTATTTTTTGGTTAATATTCTCATAGAGTTCTAACTAGTTTATTAGAAAGATGTATGTACAAGCTGCACAATTTTGATGCAATCTTTTTCTAAATATAGTTGCGATTTTAGGCCAAGACAGACACAAAACTGCTAGAAGCTTTATAGGCGAACGTTGTTACTATCATTGATTGTCCAAAAAGCTTACCAGCTTAGTTTGGTTTCGGAGGATAGATAAAACCAAATCAACTCTAATTTTTAGTACTGACCTGATAGCATCCAGGTAGTATGTAAAGCTCAGCCTTACATATGCTTACAGAACAATAAGCATCATGCGGGAGACGATGTCAACAGTATTTGTGCTGTGACTCAGCAAGACTTATGCACTTTTATTTGAAAACCATAACCTAATGACTGCATGGTATTTTTATACTGTACGAACTCAGTATCATAGAAATACAATTACTTGAATGATCTTATAATTCACCAAGATTGTTTGGCCTAAGCTGAACAACATCCTCTTTCCTCGACTGACCTACTCATTCATGTCTTTTACTTTTAGGCTTGATAAATTATTTCTTTAAATGAACATTGAGAGTATTCACTTGAGAAAAACAAAAGCCAAACTACTCAAAAAAGAAAAAGTAGGTGTGGCCATAAACAAGTTTTTGTGAATAAATAAAAACAAGTTTTACGCCTCTCTCGCGCACTACAGTGTTATCAAAAGCTTAGTTTCCTTTAGATATGGATTGCAGGAACTTTTTACTCTAATAGTAAATAACTTTCTTTTTTTCGTAAATAATTCATCCTTGCCCAACTGCATAAAATAAGCTACATATTGACTCATAAAAGAAAAATGCAAAATACACAAAGAAACATTGGATTACTTTTTTTTTTCAAATAAAGTTGACCAATCCAAGTACGACTTTGTATTTGGATCAACTGACATCACTGTTAGACAAAGACATGACTGTATACTTTTCTAGTGCACAAACAAATTGAGAAACACTACTATTGACAGAGTTCTTAGAGCATCACAAATCCAGTTGTTCTATCTAGGAGCATGAATTTATCAAGCTTGCAGCATTTTTTTTTTTTATTTGTTCAAGGATGTTTGGATAATTTCGTGCAGTTGCTCAATTAATTCAGGCCAGCCAGATAAAGCTTCCAAAACGCTGCTTAACCAGATTGAATCGTCAGGCTGCTGTCTTCTTGTGGCGCATATAACCTGTACTAAAGGGCCGCCGCTCTTGTCCTCCTCTTCATCCTCCAAGCATGTTTGAAAACGTGGCTCTTCCAGCTCTGCAACTGGACTCTCCGGAATCGCGTCTTCCAGAATGGAGTTGCGACGAATTTTGTCTGAAAAGCGACGCGACGAGGGCGCAACCGACAATAGCTGCTTTGCTTTACGAAAAAAGGCAGGGTGTGTCTGTGGCAAATCAGATTGGAATTCAGGATGGTCTCTTAATGTGATTAAATCCAGGTCGTTGTATCGGTGGTCTCTGCCTGTCGGCGTTGAATATCCGGCTCCGATATCTTTGGCTCTATTTCTTACATCATTTGTGTCATTTTCATCATCATCATCATCATCATCACTGCTATCAATCAAGTCAGCCAAATGATCACTCTCTTCGCCTTTGGCAATTTCGAAATGTGCTTCATCTACTTCATCAATTTTTGAGTCGACAAAGGTAGGATGAGGTTCTGATTGAATAGAATGATAAGAGGCACGACGTCTCCTTCCTTCATTATTAGCTTGTTGTCGGTATTGGTGATAAAACTGATCTTCATTTGCGAACATTCCTTCAGGTACCCTAGGCGCATCTTCGTAGACTGTATCGTCTTGATAATCCCAAGCATCTCCTATACTCTTACTTGAGAGCCTACGTCCTGTGCGTCGACTGCTATTAGACCCAGTACTTTGTGATGCAGATAATCCACGAGGTGGGAGGAATACATTATTGTTGATTGATGAATAGCCATTTTGTTCTTCTGTTTCTTCATAACCTACACTCTCTTTGAACTTTGAGAGAAATACAGGGTTATGAGCCAAAAACTGTTGGATATGATTCATCCAAATGCGGTCAGACATCTTCTCGCGAGGCTTGTAAACAAGATCCTGGAACCGATGCCAAGCATCAGCTCCTTGAGTCTCTATAATATAATGCTCAAGAGCTTCATAAAATTGTGCATTATGAGCAGCTAAACGCTTCATTTCTGCAGGTCGGTTGAGAAGGGCTACAAGAATATCCGAGTTGACAGGCTGACCGTGAATATCAATGCTGCCTGTGGATGAGATTGAACAGTTTCTCATATCATCAGATAAACCGTCTTGAGCTTGGTAAAATTCCTGTTCATCTTCTTCATTGATTGTATTATGAGTATTTAAAAGGCTATGTGCATTAGCGTGTTGAAGAAAAGTAGAAGACATGTCTTTTATGTGAGAAAGAAGAAGAAGAAAAAAAGAAAGGATGATCGAAATAAAAATAGGTGATTTTTTTTTCTTAAATAAATAAATAAAAGCTGGGGCGTCAGAGCATTGACATATTTATTCTAATTGGACTAGTTTCGAGGCCTGAGAAACTTTGGAGGGCTGCTATGGGAATTGTTTAAGAATCAAGGCTGTAGAGAATTAAAGAAGATCTTATCCACTAACCTGAACGTATAGTTGTCTTGAAATAAATGCGCTGAAAAATGCCTTTGTCTTTTGGTAATACGTAGAGCATCAAAACGCTACTATAAGAGTAAGGTTTTGCTTCTAGATAAGAATGGGTTCACATTAAAAGACGAATTTTTATGTCTCGGACCTTAATTGAAATCATATGCAGACCCTTAGGGAGCTCTGAAGCACTATTCAGATAGACGGAAGTATTAGAAAGCTACCAAAGCTGGAACGGAACAAGCTTCTTTAAGATACTGCAAGTTTCATCTATTGCGTGGGAGTTAAATGTTGAACGTCCAGCTTGTAAAATTCTGGGACCTGTGATGGGTGATCACGTTTTGTCTCTGGCTACTGCTGAAGGATAGTTATTGGTCTGAAGACACGATCGTGAGTTCTCGTGCAAGTCTCCATATTATTGCTGCTCTGTGGTGTACTTGCTGTATAGGAAATTTAATTTCATGGAAATTAGCCTGATGCGTTTATTCTGTTTCACTTTATACGAGAAATCTGCTTGGCACTTTGTAAAAACATAAAAAGAAGAAGAAATGCTTCATAATTGATTTCTCTCGAAAATATAAAGTATGGATCGCATTGTGAATCTGGTTCGCCTGGTCTAACAGGTAATTAGAGGACCATTTTGTTTCAACAGCTGACAGTTTGGTAGCCTCTATGCCTAACTACAAATCGCTGTAGTCAGACTCTTTTATACCATAGCTGACATTCTTATGCTGCCAATTTGATCTACTTCAAAATATAGCAAGCTACTAATCGTTTTCTATATAATTCTGCTTGTTTATTTGTTTTGTTATGATGGGCAAATATTATTAGTCGCTTTGTACTATTGGTATTCTTGCTCTAGTATTCTTTCTATAGTGGTATTGATTAAGTTCTTTTTGGCATTGAAGTCAACTCCAAACCTTGCTGACAATTCATTTCGTACTACACAAAGATAGTTAGTTGTAAATCAACAAAAAATAGCCTGATTCTTTACCTTGTTTTTTAGTTAATGTCATCAGGTTCGCATTGAGTAGTATTTCTCGTATTTCCTTTTCGAGCTCTTCGTCTTCGGGAAGGGCCACGCTTCTAGATTCTACCATGTCACCATCGCGTCTAAAGTCGCTTCTAGATGATACTCTACTTCTCATAGCGGATGATAGTTCAACAGAGTATACAACAGATTCTGTATCTGCTAAAGCTGTATTACTGGTAGGGCCTGATTGAAATCTAGAATGCTGAGTATGCTGAGTATGCTGAGTATTTTCTGTATTCATAGTCGGATGGCTGATCAAAGTTCTGCTTTCGTAAGAGCTGTTGTATTGAGGAGGACGATAGTAGGAGTGAGAGTAAGAATGTGAGTCGCTAACTGACTGTATGTCATCGTAAGCATATTCGGGTATGGCCGGGTTTGTTGAATAAGATGTTGCTGTTTTTGTTTCTAACAGCTCCTGCTCGTAAACTGACCACTTTTTGAGGGGAATAATACTTTCGTCAAATTTCTCTTCATCAGAAACAATAATCTGCTTCCTGTTATCACCCACAACAACACGTGTATTACCCCAAGAGAAATCGTCGAAATGCCAGAATGCGTATAGAGGGATAAAAAAACTGAAAATAGGGATAGCAAAGATGTAGATAATCATCCATCCAACATGTTGCCACTGTCTTTTTATGATGAAGATGAGCGACTGCAGACCATAGGCACCCGCAAGCATACCTAACGCAATAGTAGGAATTGGACCAGACCCGGTAATAACTTCATACATCAGATAGACTAGATAAATAACTGAAGAAGGCAAAGTGATTGTACCAATGAGGTCAGTCAACACAACAAACCTCATAGAGAGACAACAAAAACCACACAGCTCATGAAGGAGTATGAGTTCTAGAAGATTATGAATTGTAGAGTTAATCCAACGACGACGCTGGGATAGTAAGACCCGCCACTTGTCTGGGGCAACTGTTTTACATTTAGCATATGGCGTAAACATCATTTTGTATTGCGGGAAATTTTTCATCATCAATGTTGTCAGATATCGATCTTCACCTAAATGAAGCAAGTTCTTTTTGTGCAGAGTGTCAACTTGATTGTCGGAATAGCCTTGAATGACAACGTTTGATACAATCAAAGGTTGCTGGCTTGTAGCTGTACGAATACGATACATACAGAAACAACCTGGCAAACAAGTGACTGATCCAAAAAGGGACTCAAAGGATTTCACAAGGTGATGCGATATATAGTACTCGTACACTTGAATCATTGTGATCCACGATCGGTCTTCATTCCCAAGTTCAGTTTCTCCACAAAGGCCAATAATGCGACTGTCGTGTAACATACAGGATATCAGTCGATTAAGTGAATCAGAATAGACTTCAGTATCAGAGTCAACCATCAGTATATATTCGTATAAAGCAGGATCGACACCAATGACATGTTTCATTTGATAGTATATTTCCAACTCGAGAGGCGTCATTTCGGAATCAAAATGAACCTTGTTCAAGAAGCTCATGCAAATGATTTGAGAGTCTCTTTTACCTCGGTTACCCGGCTTGATTTTTTCATTCGACTTGCCTACTTTTACAACCACAATATAAGGCACCGTATGTCCCTCGTATTCATATAAGCCAGAGTAAACTTTTCCGTAATTCAGCCGTTTTGATCCTTCACCAATAGACTTGAACATCAATGCTTCTGGGTCATCAGAGTCATCATGCTTCAAGATATCGAGTAATATACGAGGCGTTGGCTTGGAGTTACCGCTACCAATAATCATTCCATCTGCTATGAGAAAAAGCAGTTTGTATTTGTCATTGTAAGTCATTCTTGCCAAGGAATCAATTGTCTTTCTTAGGGAGTCTTCATCTTCCGTGTAACAAGGTACCTGGCAAATGACAAAACGATCATGATCATCTGGCGTTGGACTACCACCAAATTGCAAGGCAGCCAAAAATTTAACCAAAATGACTACAGACATGATGATTGCAAAACTCAAAAGGAGATAATTGATGAAGGTACACCTCAGAGTTTCTCGGTAATCTACACGGCCGATATAAAAGACATTGTCTAGACATGCCTTGTTTCGTCTACGGGTCTCTTCGTTCATGGCTTGACTATACTTGTTCCATTCAGCAGTTACATCTTTTCCACCAAACTTGGTAAACAGAGCCTCTACTGAAGGGTCCAAGAAATGATAGTCAGGCACACCAGGAACATCTAATGGAAATCGACGAGCAGTGTTCATATAGTCTGTAATGTCATACACTCTATCATCAATAGATGCAATCAAACGACCCCAACCGATATAGTCTTCCTTGATTTGTTTCATTGTGATCACAACATCGCCTTTTCTGTAAAGGCTCATGGTTGATCCAAAGTACTTGTTAAGCCAATATGGATCCGCCAGTTTGTCAAGACCTGCCTCTTGTTGCTGAGGGCCTGAAACATGAATGAACGGTCCAAGCTGAATTGTCTCATTAGGAGAAATGGTGAGTAACGGATCTTGTACTAAGCCTGTACATGCTATCGACAGTGGAGGAGGGAATGTATAGGACAGATCGAGACCAGCTAGACTATACATATTTGACTTGGTAGCTAAATGTACAGGCGTTCCATGCTCTGTTGCCACAAAACTTGTCACATCATATACCTTTCCTCTGACCGAAACCCAATAATTGTCCATTGCCTGATGGCTAAACACATCTTCAGACGAATAGAGTGTTTTAGTTCCAGGACAGACAACTGGACTAAGACCCACAATGAAAAATATGATGGTTGCTGAGAATCCAAAGATCAAAAGACATAGCGTAAGTTTCTCTCTCCAAGCCATTTGGACATCTTGACGCTTCATATTTCCCATGTAACTCAACAGGAAGGTAGGCACCCACCAAGTCATCAGCCAAACGAAACGAGACCACCATCTACGTAAGCGTGTCACAGTTACTTCTTCGATATGTTCTTCCGCTTCTACACTGTAATTTTTCATCATCTTGCTCATGTCCATATTAGGACCAAAGCTATCACACATTTTAGTAGGCGCACAACCATTTGCAAACAACTTGGCCTACCTTTCGTCCAACTTTTTTGAATCAGTTTCATCTCTCTTTTCTTCACTAACATTCTGTTGATAATCTGTGTATGAGGTGATATCTGAAAAGTCTTCCAAAGTCATGTCCGAGAAGTCGTCGTCATGACCAGAACTTTCCTTATACCAAGAGCTTCTACCATACGATGTGTGACCATAAGACAACATACCATAGTCGCTTGTGGTTGTTCTAGAGTGAGCCGCAATTTGTCTAGGTGTTTCGTGACCTTCTGTAAGCAAATCTTGTTCAAGATCTGTGGTCGAGGGGACTGTATCCAGCTTGACTTTCTGTCGCTTGTTTTTTTCCAAAGAGCGTATCTGATTTTCAAGCATTCGCCAAAGACTGAATGCCATCCAAATGTTTCGATGGCCGAATAAGATCTGTCTGTCACTCCATTGCATTGCATCAGCCCACTGCGATATACATTCCTTAAGAGCGGAGGCCTGTTCGTATTCATCTTCTTCCTCATCCTCGAACAGCTCATCAAAATCAAATTGAGGTAGTGCTTCATCCATAAGTGGGCGATAGAATTGGACGAAATTCTTGGGCGTATGATACAACATGGTGTCAACATACACTGTTTGAGATGCCATTTCAGTTATTCGAAGAATCTTGATTTGCTGTCTCACAAAATCAAGATCGAAAAAATCCGGCTTTTGCATGTTGTTTGGACAGATGTGAATGATTTCTATAACCATGCTAGAATCAAGCTTTTGCTTTAGCAGCTCCACTCCTTTGACGATTTGATTCATAGCAGTCAGTGTATTACTTGCAGGCTTTGTTAGTTTCTTCCCTCTCTTCAATCTGCCTTGCTTGTTCAATTCAGATTTTTCAGAGTTTGGCTCTTCTTTCTTGGCTTTGTCCCTGTAGCTTGACCATATAGGCAGTTGAGCTTTGATGACTGTTTCTTTGTCTCGAAAGTGAGTGTCAGTTACCCAGCCAGCAAGAGAGTCAGCCTCGAATAGTTCCTGTACAAATTCGTTTGTACAGTTATGTCTGAACAAATCTACAAATTCAGGAGAGATAGCGCTGACGTTTGATTCAATAAAACCATCAATGGAATAATCAATGCTTGTTGTATTGCTGAAATGTTGAATTTTAAAACCGAAAGCATTAGAAGATGAATCAGTAAATACGGCGTAGTCTTCCTTCGCTTGTGATTCCATTTTTCGCTGAAGTAGTTTAGACAGTAAGCTACTATCTGTAGAATTTGCTTCATGCTTTTCAAATTGGTCAGACGCTTCATTGAGTAGGTTGATAAATGTTGGCTGGCTCTCTTCAGTTCCGTGAAAGAAGCGAAGCGTTTGGTTGGGAATCTTCATTTCTGAAGACAATGTGTATCTCCAGGCCCCGTCTTTACTACATTCCACATTAGCATTGGCGTTTGCATTTACTCTACGATCAAAGATATAAGACTGAAGCTGTTCGTTGACATAATTTACACATATGTCATGGAATCTTCCGGTATTTTGCATTGTGATTGAGAGGTTGAATCCTTCAATATCCAGAATGCTGATTGCTTTTGTTATTTTCTTTTGCGGATCAGCGTCTTCTGAAACATTTTCAGCACTTAGTTTTTGATTAAATGCATTTGTAATCCATAACACAAGAGCAGCATACAATGTGTGCGCTAGTGCATCTCGCTGTTTTATAGCCGTTTCTTTTGTGAGGAAAGCTGTACAGAATTCATTGTCAATCAGCTTTAGCTTGTGCGTCAATGTTGTTTCCAGTCGAGAAGTAGCTACACCAAGTGCTCCCGCGACAAGATTGAGTAATTCTTTGTTTCTTATTCTACATGACTCATTTGTATTATTGCCGTCTCCATTGCTGGTATATGAAACTTGTGGCATAATTCCACCCGCTTGAGTACGTCGAGTGTTGTCTGCGAATTGAACATTACCCAAGTGCAGAATAGCGGCCAAAAGTTGGCACATCTGGGCTATTGTGATAGGCTTAAACCCACAGCTTTGCAACATTATTTTGAGCTCTTCAAAGTTAAGGCTATCCTGCTGTGTATCTCGTTGTTGCTTTAGATAGTTGAAGTTACTGTGTGTCATTTGAAGGGCTTGCTTTTCATCAGGTGTTGTACCGGCGACAAGCTGATAAAAGATATCGTATTGTTGCAAGCTGGTTTGAGAGACTCTTTGTGTGTTTAGCAGAAAAACAGATAGAGCACTTCCTACTATTCTCCCTTTCTTGTTGAATTGGAGTGTTTGCATTTGGCTTAGGCATGATGAGGTTTCATTATGGATAGATGCTGCAACACTAAAAGATCTCAGGATAGCATGCGCGCCCAGAATTTGTTGTTGCATTTTTTCATCATGTCGATTATGCGTTGATAAATAGAGTATTTCTTTCAATAAATGATAATGCGTTGTAGATTTGCCTGAACCAGTCATGCCACTAAATACAAGATTAAAAGAGGATTATCTCATTGAGAAACATTGAACAAGTGAGAGAAACAAAAAGACAAGTGCACAATGCATTTTCTTCCTTTTTTTTTGCAAATAGCTTATTAAAATCTACCTTAACACAATTGCCTGGTCTTCTGAACGTCGTCTCATGAGGAGATAGGCTCTAGTAGCCATTTCGTATACATGTGGTTCTGGGATTCCATATTTATGAGGCGAAATGTCTTTGTAACCATACTGCCCATATGCTTTCAAAGTAGCATCATTGAGTAACTCTAACGGCTTTAATGGATTTACTACAACGATCTTTCCATCACCGAGCTGAGTATAAGGTTGATCATCTTTAAATCGATCCAAGAGTAGGCGAAGAATAGCGTTTTCGCTTTCTCTGTTGTTACTTTGTACATCAGGTAACTGAACAATATCTGTTACAGATTGATTGTTCATCAATGTTACTAATAAATTAACTGAAGAATAGTTGAGAGAAATGTCAGATATTGTTCTTAAGGAACGCTGTTTTTTTTTCTTGCAGCCTAGTTTGGATAGTTCTGATTGAAATAGTATGAATTGTTTACATTTACACAAACTTTAAGTCCCTTTTTGATGCTATTGAATCGTGAAATAAAAAATTCTTTGTGACTAAACATTCAAATATATTCAGTTTTGTAGAAATGGTTGAATTGTTGCAAATAAAAGCAAACACAGCTTTTTTTTCTCTTTTTTTTTTATAGATTTTTAGGGTCAATAGCAAAGAGAACTTGAGCAGCATCGCTTGAAGATGGTATATAGTAAAATCCTGTCAAGAGGACAACGTAGCTTAGGATGAGAATAGAGCCCTTGAAATAATTTGATTTTCCTTCTTGGTAGGTGTAGGTAAGCAAGAAGACTGAAAAGATAACCGAGATAACATCCCATCGTGGAAACATAAGGCTATAAGAAAAAGTCAACCATTTGTTTTGCTTTGAGTTGTGTGTTTTATGTCAATGACTTACTTGAATGTAAACTTTTTCAGTTCTTCTTTGCCCCAATTGAGCCAAAGAGAAAATCCTACCATAGCTGGGATTTGCAATAAACAAACTTGCAAAGCATAAGCAGAACCAATTTCCATACTACAGACATGTTAGCCAAATTTTCATGTATCTATTTATACAAAGAGAGCATTTACCTGAGAACAATATTTCCGTAAAGTGCGAATGAAATAGCATTCATGAATTCAGTAATATTTGGTACAAGAGCAAAGAGGGTCAAACCGAGGAACTTTTCATCAATAGCAACGTCCTCCATAACCAAATCTACTGTTTGAACCAAGATTTCAGCAATAATAGAATAAAGAAGTGTACAGCCAAACAAAACAGAATAACTCATTGTCTTTCCCCAGTTTGGTGAGTCATGTCCTGCAGCAGCCTCTTCCTCTTCTTCTTCTTCAGGTTCCTTTGCATGAACAAATGTCAAAGGTTGAGCAACTACATTAGCTTGAATCTGACTTGGTTCTACAGCTATGGTTAATGAAGTGTTGGCAATTCATATAGATCCATTTTATATATCAATGAATACCTTGTACAAGAGATGCTTGAGCATCTGTGGGAGCTTGCAAAGGTGTTTGCTCGTTGGGTTCGTCTTGCTGAGCAGGCTGAACAACTTGTACAGGGTATACTTGTTGAGTAGGGTTTTCATTTGATTTAGGCGGGCTCTTCCAAACCATATCTGCATGTGTATGTAAACTAAACAGCAATCCAATCACATAAGCAGAAGGCAGAATAGCTGCACATATAAACATAAAGGGTTTCACACTATTTTGGTATACAGGGTCTTTGAACATATCCATTTGATCATAATAACAATTCGAACAACCAACAGTGCTATTAGTATCAACACCTTCAGGGCATCCAGTACAATGCAATTCAAACTATGAACAGAAAAGGTGGTTCATTAGAATAGTTCATTTCATCTTTCACTCATTCAGCTTACAGATCCAAAAAATTGGTAAAACAATGTTGGCGATAGGGCACCAATAATGGCCATAATCAACATAGTACTTGTCACACCTAAAAAAACAATGAATTTCAACTGATTTTGGATTAGTAGGAAATAAGCTTACCTGCACTCTTTGCATTGAAGCGTTGCTCCTTTCTCTTGACAGCACCACTCACCATAGAGAAACCAGGCATCAACAGTACACCAGCCAAGAAACTACCAATCAGAGAACCTTCAACAAGCGAGCTTTTACCAGCTGAAAGAGCAGCAGCATATAGAATAATTTCGATAATACTACCAAATGTAGCATTGATAACAGCACCAAGGCCCATACTACTTTGAGCGGATACTGAACTGACACCCATGCCAATAAAGTACGAGAGAGGAATGACAGAGGCTAGTGACATGGCAAAGATAAATTGAGGTGAAGCAATGAATGAATCAGGGATATAGTCCTTGAGGACATAATCATCAAAAATGACAAAGAACACAAGAGGCAGTAGATTGATAAACATGATGTTGATGCCATTGAAAGTGTATTTATAGTATTGCCATCCAAATGCTTGATAGGTACACAGAAGGATAATGGTAGGCTGGTGATTTGATCCAATCAAGACAGAAGGCTTTGAGCGGAATCGGAGTTTCTGTGGGTGGCGGCGTAAGTGGCGTACCAAAATATAATTTAATTTGGCCATAGGCACGGTAACAACACACATCCAACAGATGGTCGAAACAAGTAATAAAAGAGGCGCTATGAAAGAAAGATATAATGTCAATCCATACAGTTCTTCAGGGGGGAATAACCCCCAGTTTTCTTTGAATTTAAACAACAAAGCTTACCAATGATTGTATAGAACAAAAAGTAGTAGAGCCATCCTACAGGTCCTAATTTGAATGTTTCAATCATGGCATGTAATGGGTTATAGCGCTTGCGTCTATGCTGCTGGTGACGTCGGTGAGACTCTTCAGTTTCGACATGTTCATTTTCGTCTTCATCTTCAATCAAAATAGATGCTTCTCGAGTCAATCTCTCTCGTTCCAAGTCACTCATGACTTCGGGTGTGATTTCTACCAAACGTTCAACATAACGTCCGAATGGCCATAATAGGTAGAAACTAAGTTCGCGTAACACCATGCCATAAGCATAATTCTTAAAAAGACTAAGAGGAAGTGAAACACAAAATACAACCAAGGCCAACCACCAGCCAAACAAGACAGACCAAAGGATGTTGCCTGGATTTAAGAAGAGCTCCGAAGATGAAGACGGAGATGAATGTAATGAACTGTTTGCTTTGCGTACAACTGAACGAGACTTTTTGTAAAGTGCTGGCTTCCATAATGGCAAACCAAATGGATGTTGTTTGTTCATTGCCTGTGTTTTTTTTTTAATGAAGTTAGTTGAATTTGTTATTCCCTTTTATCCTATCTTACATCTTGCTTGTCTTTCAGAGTGAGCTCATAGTCCAAAAGATTACCAGTCAGCAAATAATGATCCATACGAGATACATCTTCATGGTCAGCATCTCCCATTTGCTCAAATGCTGTTGATTTTCTTCTGGACACACTCTGCGAACTATCATCATCTTCATTACTGCTACTGCTGTTATTTTCTGGAAGTTCGGCAATGGTGCCATATTTAAAGGGCGCACTACGGTTTGATCTTCTTATCCGAGTAGAAGGTGTGGATCGAGTCTTGTGCAATTTCGGTCTATCTGCCGGAGAGCTATCCATTCTATCTAATTCTCTCTTTCTTTCTTTTGAGCTAAAAAAAAAAAAGAACAAAGAAGAAAGAAAAGAAAAAACAAGAAATGAAAAAATAAAATAATACTAAACTTGACACACGATAATAACCCCGTGATTATTATACTTCCTTTTTTGGAACATCAAATATCCTTACAGAATACTTTTCGCTTTCATTGTTGATCTTTGACTATCCAGCTTAAATCAATAACGCGTATTGACCACAAAAGACTTAAGATCAACATCCTTATGATAAGTACTAGGTAAATGTTTGTCATATTTGTGTTGTATTATAACTGTACAATATAACAGAGAGGCATAGCAATTGTGGTTTTTCATCATTTTAACTATATCACACCTAAACGGGAAGATGGAATATGACTACAAGTAGCATTGCAGATTGTTTCTCTATCCATAAAGATGAGCCACTACTTTATAGTCTGTCTAGTGGGGTTGTTAAGGCCTCAAAGAGGTGTGTGAGTGTGAGTGTGTATGAGTGTGAGTGAGTGAGTGCTCTTTCAATCTGTTTATTATAGAGATACCTTTTTATTGAAGCTAATATGCTATTTAATTAGGATACTCTACAAAGGATAATAAAACTATAGTTTTCTGAATCAAATATAGCTTCTATCTTTAGTTAGTTTTAAAGTCTTTTTCTCTCTTATGTATTTTTGTAGACTTGGATACAGCCTTACTTTCTTTTTTTTTTTCTTTTGCATAGAAAACAAATGCAGGACTAGAAACCTTGGTCACTTTGAAAACTACATGTTTGGCTCGACTATCATGTCTGAGGGGAGAAAGAGAAAGAACAACCAACTGTTCATTCTTGCAATTTGTGTTTGGACACTAGTAATACATGTACTTATTTGAAGACAACATACACCTACTTCTTCTTCACAGTCACTACCTTGCTCAACAGCTATTTCAGGCTCTAGACTCCCACCTACAAAACTATCACTGGTAGTATTCATTCATTGCCTAAACATGTCTAAAAATCCTTTGGACATAAGAAAGGGTTGTTATAGTTTTCTCTAGAACATCCAGTTCCTCCCTTTAGATCTCTGTTGATCGATAGGATATGAAAACCAAAGAAAAGCTCTTGGTCTGTACACACGTCTTTTTTTCTTTTCTTTTAAACAAGTAGATTCTCGACATATTTGGCTAGGACAATGATTTTTGATAGCTTGTCATTCAGCTGAATTTTTGTCTTGTTCCTGGAAAGTCTACTCCACCTATTTGTTATGCCATATGAGATAATTCTATGATTTTGATAGTGTTGTTTAAGCGAAATACAGCTCTTGTAAGGATTGCAGAGCGTTACTGGCTTCGTTTCTGAGACAAGGCTTACTTCATTAGCTTGATTGTCTGACTCACTTTCGTTTCTTATTTATAACCGAACAAGCTTGCAATCACTGGAATTTTCTTGTTGAATCTCTTTGGTAGAAGAGAGAGAGCCTTGATGCTTTGTGATTTTTAGTAATGTTCTGTTTGGACCACTCATCAAAAAGCATTGTATAGATATAATCAAAAAGTTTTACCCTGGAATTTATCTGTGATTGATAGCCATTCTGCAAGAAATAGATTTAAATGAATCAGGATGTCATGATTAGAAAGCTCTTTTTTCTTCCCAAGCATACTATGACATCCTGATTCATTCAAGTCCATTTCTTGCAGAATGGTTGTCAATTGCGGTTAAAATTCGGGGTGAAACTTTCGGCATATATCTCTATGCAAAAGCTTAAATGAGCAATGGTAATAACAACGCTTATTGGCTAACAATGACCAATCATATCGCTTATCACTCACAGAGTAGCTCCTAGATACAGCCTGAGCCCCACCATGTTCCTGCTTTCGCTACTTTAAACTGAAAAATTTTAATAGGTGAACTCTTTCATGCTCCCCTCGCCTTTGAGACATTGGAAATAAGAAAAAAAAAAGTTTTCATTTTTTTCTTTCTTCTTTATTCTGCTGTGCTCATACCATGTTGCGTAAACTATTAATACCTTCCACCCTTAGACTCGCTAGAACAAGCGCTTTAAGCAGAGGTAAGTACCTGAAAGCGATGAGTGAGAACAAGGATAGATCGATCTAACTTTTTAATAAAAAGGATCTTCTCTTATTCGTCCTGCTCATACTTTGCTCTCTCAGTCAAGGATCCAACCTGTGCTTTCCAGTCTCAAGACATCTCCCTATGCCTTGTTTCATACCCAGGTAGCTCGATCTCAATCAGTGTCTGTAGCCCAGTTAGATCAAGAAAAAGCAGTAGAGGAAGAAGCAAAGATGCGATTCGATGCTATTGAGGCTATTCATCCCAACACACAAAGAGCTTTGGAAAAGGTGTTCAAATACCAAGAGATGTCTACAGTTCAAGAAGCTGTCTTGACTCGTCTTCCTAACCAAACAGATATGTTTGTCAAGGCCAAGACAGGTACTGGTAAGACTTTGGCTTTTTTGGTAGCGGCTCTTGAAACTGCTTTGACAAAAGAAAATGGCGAACGTATGACAGCAAAGGATTTTAAGCATTTTGATGGTACTTCCATTATGGTCATCTCACCTACTCGAGAATTGGCCAACCAAATTGCTGAAGAAGCCACCAAGTTGACTAGTTTCTATCCATTCAAGGTGCATTGCCTTGTTGGCGGTGATTCAAAGCGTCGTCAAATTCTCAAGATGGAGCGTAGTCGTTGTGATATTGTAGTCGCCACACCCGGTCGTCTTCAGGATATGTTGTCTTCAGTGCCTCGCTTTAAGAGAATGTGCGAGAGCCTCAAGTGTCTTGTATTGGATGAAGCAGATCAATTGTTGGATATGGGATTCAAGGCTGAATTACAGCGTATTTTGCAGCAAATACCCGAAAAGCGTCAAACCATGCTTTTCTCTGCTACTGTCTCGGATGAAATCCGTCAAAACCTTGGCCAATTTGCCCTCTCACCTTCCTATGATTTGATTGATACAGTGGGTGAAAACGATGTCAACACTAACTTGCATGTCAAGCAATCTGCTTTAGTAGCTCCCTATCATGAGCAATTGGCTCTCTTGCGTACTACCCTGGAAACACACGAAGCTGCTCAAAAGGGTAAAGTGATTGTGTTCTTGCCTACCACTAAATCCACCATGGTCTATGCTCATGTCTTCAAGTCATTGTTGCCTAATAAGCAAATCTTTGAGATTCATTCCAAGAAAGGTCAAGATCAACGTTCTCGTATTGCTGATCGTTTCCGTAAATCTCGCGGAAGCAGTATCTTGTTTACCTCAGACGTCTCAGCTCGTGGTGTAGATTATCCTGGTGTATCCCTTGTGTTCCAAGTAGGTACACCCTCTTCCCGTGAACAGTATATTCACCGTTTGGGTCGTACTGGTCGCGCTGGTCGTGAAGGTGAAGGTATCATCATGTTAGCACCTTTTGAAAAGTCTTTCTTGACAAACGAGGTTAAGGACTTGCCTATTGAGCAAATTGAACCTGTCAAGCACACCGAAGAAGATCTTCAGGAGACAACTGGCAAGGTTTCTCAAGCACTTGCTCAAATGGATATGGACATGTCCAGAGAACTATACACTGCTTATTTAGGTTACTGTAAGTATTTGTGTGTGTGCATTAAGAAATGAACCTGTGATTAATTATGGATTAGATTCTGGACAAATGCCCACTTTGGGTCAACGTCGTGTTGCTGCACTCAAGGAAGCTGATAAGTTCCTTCAAGGTTTTGGTATTCAAGAGCCTCCTCACTTGAGCAGTAAATTCCTCAGCCAACTTGGTCTTACTGAAAGCTATAGTAGAAACAGCAGAGGTAGTCGATTCGGTGATCGTAGAGGCAGTAGTTACGGTGGTGGCTTCCGCGACTTTGATTCATCTCGCCGTCGCGATAGTTTTAGACCTCGTGATGATGACTTCAAGAGTCGTCGTGGTAGCTTCAGATCAAATGATGACTTTAAGAGTCGTCGTGGTAGTTTCAGATCAAATGATGATTTTAGACCTAGAGACGACTTCAAATCCAGAGACGACTTTAAATCTAGAGATGACTTCAAGTCCAGAGATGACTTCAAGTCCAGAGATGACTTCAAGTCCAGAGACGACTTTAGATCCAGAGATGATTTTAGATCACGTGAAGGCGGGTTCCGATCCAGAGATGATTTTAGACAAAAAGGAGATAACTTCAAGCGTCGTGAAGGTGGAGGTTTTAGAAGCCGTAGTGAAAACAATGAATTTTCCTTTGAACCCAAGCGCAATGACAGTCATCGCTTCGACTAATTTTCATAACCAAAAAACATGATATAGACCTGATTTGTAAATATTTTATTCTTTCTCTATCTCTCTTCATATCAATAAACAACCCCTTTCTTTATCTTCTTTGAGTTGGATGCATAAACGAAGGTACGGGCATCATGGATGTACGTTGATTCTGTTGTTGTTGTTGTACGGGGAAAGGTGGCTTTTGATAGAAATTTAGTTGTTGCTGTTCTACCATACTAACAACAGGAATGTCGCCTGTCATTTCTTTGGATGGCACAGGTGGCACTTTGACTAGACGCCAATTGTCTTTTGAATAAGTAGGTGTGATATTAGCATAAGGTGGCAAGTTCTCTGCCTTTTCTGTAGTGGGGAATGAGAATATTTTGTGAGGTGGCAATGTTCCTCGGTAGGCTGGCTCAAATAATGGCAATCGTTCCATCGCTTCTTCTATCAGATGAGATGGTATTGTAATACTGTTAGGTGGTAACCGAGAAAGTATATTCTTCATATTGTTTTCAAGTGTATTTGCTAGTCAAAATATAAGCCTTCTTTCTCATCTACATACAGACACGTCTTTTTTTTTTGTTACCTGCTTCCATTTCCTTTTCATCCACATCATCCCACTTTGATTTGTCTTGTTGGTTAAATCGCTTCTTCTGACATTCTAATAGCTGTTCTAATAATTGTCTGTTCTGTTCTAATTCCTCAGTAGCAAGATCAGATTGCTGATGAATAGCTTCTTCAAGTAAATTGAGATCGAGTCCTTCTTTAGCTAACCAGGCAGCATTCAATTCATGATCATCACTCTCCATGTCCTCAGTCTCGGGTTCCTTTTTCAACCGTTTAGCTGATCTGCCAATTACTGTGTCTTGATAGGTCATGGTAGCATTATTTGAATCGGAAGCAGGTGCAAAACTAGAAAATGCGCCAAAATCAAGCCATTGTACTTTGTATTATGTTTAGATGAAAAAGAAAGTATACTTTGATTTATATATAATTTTACCTGGTAATGATGGTTTGTGTTCATGTTTGGGTAATTTTGAATGAAATTTAGGTGGTGGTGCTACAGTTTCTTTTAGTGTAGGTGCTTTTTCAATAGGCTGATTTGTATGCACAATGACTTCTTGAATACCGTTGGCTTACATAAAGAAAAAAAAAGTCAATAAAGAAAATTCAATAAAGGCAAGGTAATAAACATACCATAATGATGTACTGGTCCTGCTGAAGGATGTTTAGGCATAGTATCTGTAAACACGTATCCATCTGAAGTAGGTCGGAATAAGGCAATCAGCTTAAAGACATCTTTAGAGGGTTCAAGTGTTTCGCGGTGTCGTAATGCCTCTAATATCAAGCTATTTTCTGTTTCTACAAAGAGTGATTTTAACGCGTCTAGATCGTGTCGCGTCTGTCCAACTGTATAGGCAGCAAGAGAAAAGACAGTTCGCAAATCAGTCTAAAGAAAAAGATAATGAGTCTTTTTGTCTCTACAGATGGGTTGTGTGCTGTTCAATAGTTTACTTGTAGCGATGCAAAATCTTTCAATGTGCCTTCATAGATGCGCTGAATCACTTTTTCAAATGAAAGTCCATCTGCTTCTAAAGGTTGACTCCAGAGCAAATAAGACTGATCGATGCTAGAGAATAAACAAAGGGATAAAAAAAAGAGTGAGAAATGCAGCCAGAATAAATATAAAAAGCTTGTTGTTACTTTGTAATGTGTTCAACCAGTTGAATCATCGTCTTTTGAACAGGTGACATGTCTGAAGGTAGTGTCTGTCTCTTTCTTGATTCAAAGTTCTTTTTACGAGTCTCTGGTGTTGAATTGGTTTTGAGTGCATCGGTAGGATCTGATTTTGTTGATGCGGATGAATGGCGTGTGGTAGGCATCGTAAGGGGGAGAAATAAAAAGTTAGGAAAAAAAATGTATCAAGAGGCGGGGGTGAAAAGGTAAAGTTTCCATATGTGTCTGTGTGTCTGAAAGCAGTGGCAGTTCAATTGTTAAAGTATAATGCAAACTGATTGGCTCACAGTGCACTATAAAACCATCTTGCTTGTTATGATCTACAGTTACCTCCCTAACAATGGATTGAAATACCTTCAAATGATCTCCTAATTCTCATTCACACTGATACTTGAAATATAATCATTCTCTCTTTATTTTTATGGGTACAAATGTCATGAGTTGCCATGGTTACATTTATTGTTTGATTCGCGTCAGACAACTTCGCAAGAAAGGTACTTCTTTTTGAGATTCCGATACCATTTCATCAAAGCGGGAAGAGAAGGGAAAGGGAAGGCGCGCGCGTTTTTTTTTTCTTAAACAGTTTCGGTGACGTTTTATTTTATGTTTATGTACACAAGTTAATTTTCTCCCCGTTGGTCTATTTCTATTTTCTTTTCCTTTTTTTTTCTCTCTCTCTCTTTTTTCCCTTTTAATCTATTTCTTCTCTTTTAGTATGGCACCACCATCCACATCTTCTCTCCAAGACCGTGTTCTTGCACTTGTCAAGGTAAACTAGAGATGAAAAATACTAAAGAAGAAAAATTAAACTTTCTAACAGCTTATTTTCTCGAAATTTAAACATGCTCATATATAGACGCTTCAATTTGCTTGGTTTTTTGGTCACGTCTTTACACTTTTCGGCACCTTAACTTATGCCTTGAGTGTGTTGCTGTTTCGCTCAAACACTTTCTTCTACAGACTTGCCTACTTGGGTGCTTTGGTCTCTTATGGTGTTGTCATCTACAAATCACACGGTGTAAGTTGTCTATCTTTTATTATTTTGGTTATGACCTCATTGTACTTTAATTATGCGAAAATAATAACTATTTATCGAATTCTAGAAACCTCGTCCTAATGCCGAATATGCTCAAAAATTGGTCTTGGATGAAAATGCTCAATATCTGGCACTTGCTCTTTTCTGGTTCTTTTCTAGTCCAATTACAGGTAAAGAGAAATACAAATTGTGTGTGTGTTGATAGATTAAACTGAATCTTTTCAAGTTACTTTGATTCCCTTCTTTACTTTCTCTACATTCCATGCTCTTGGCTATATCCGTACAAACATCATCCCTAATTTGTTTCCTCGACCTGCTGCATCCAGCAATAACGGAGATGCCCCTCTATCATGGCAAGCACAAACTCAACAACAAATCAAGGTGTTGACTGATAGATACTATGGTGCTGCTATGCGATTTGTTGCCCAATCAGAAGTCACTATCATTGCCCTTCGTTTAGTCCTTGGTTTACTTCGGTAAAGAGAGAGAGGGAGAGAAAGATATTTCAAGAGAAAAAACAAGAACAGATCCTTCTAACTCTCTATTTTTAGACTTAATATCGCACCCTTGCTCGCTTTTTCTCAGTTCCTTCGTTTCCGTTACCATTTATCAACTTACACTCGCCAAACATTCACTGAGCTTCGTGTTAAGCTCGATGCTCTCCTTTTGCCTCCTTCAGCAGATCCTCGTATTCCCCCCGTTGCCACAAAGGCTTACGTGACACTTAAGGGATTGATCTCTCGTTTTGCAAACACAGCTGTCCAACCTGCACCTGCTCAATAATTTTTTTTATATGTATAAATGTATATTTTCTTATATATGGGTTTTTTTTTGGTGTATGAGAGAGAGAGAAAAGACTTTGTTTTATTACAAATATCAATTTATATTTTATTCAACTTTAAACTGATTTGATTTCAAATTGAGATTAAGATATTTACATGATAGAATATGAGAAATCAAGTCATAGAGAAAGAGAAAAAATTTAAGCAAAATTCTTTGCGTTTTCTTGAACCCAGCTTGCGACCATCTTTTGGTCTCTTTCAATCCATTTACAATTGACTCTGCAGCCTTCTAAGGCTTGTTGAAGAGAGCGAGCATACTCCTTGGTATTTTTGTCGGCAAAGAAGCTTTCAATTTCCTTGATACGTTCAGCAGAAACAAATCCACCAACAGCAGAACGAACAGCAGAATTGAACAAGCCAAAGGATTGAGCAAACTTGGAATGAAGGACATCAAAGTTCTCAGTGAAGAACTTCCAGAAAAGTTCACGGGCATCAGAGTTAGCAGACAAGGCACCAAAGACATAGATAGAATCTTGACCTCTGACTTGCTTTTCATCCATAGACATTTCGAGATAACGCTGAATCAGGGCCTTGCTCTTGGCACCACCCAAGGAGCTAAGAGCAATCAAACGTTGATCGACAGGCAAAGATTCATCATGGTAGATCTTCAAGATTTGTTCCCAGAGCTTTTCTTCTTCTGCTTCGTTTTCAGCAGCACTCAAGACAATACTGAAGACGGGACCACGCAAGTTGGGGTGAACGACTTCAGTGTTGCCTTCAACAAATTGCCAGAAACGCTTCTTGGCTTCTTCAACAGTTTGTTGATCGTTGGAGCGACCAGCATTGCTGATGGCAAGGACACGGAGAATGTTGGTCAAGTAATCATCTGTTTCAGCAAATTCCCAACCAAGCTTGTGGGCAACAGGAGCAAACAAACTACGACGAAGGGCCTTGAGACCGTCTTGGATTTCTTCAGGTTGCTCGTACCATACGCTAAGAATTTTAGAGAGGTGAGTACTCAATTGAGACCAGACAAAGTAATCTTCCTCATTCACAAAGGCTTGAGCAAGTTCAAGGAAGGCAACGGTAGTTTGCTCACCACTGACAGACAAGCTACCAGCATCAGCAACCAAACCAACACGGTCGGCAGCATTAGACAACAAGCCTTGCTTTCCTTTCTTGACTTCTTCGCCAAGAACACGAATGGTTTCAATGGGGTAGTTGACACGGTAAACAGAGGTTTGACCGGCATTCAATTTGAAGAGACCATCAGCAGGCACGTCAAAGTTTTGAGTCTTTTCAGTCAAGGTATAGGCTTCTACTTTGCCTGGGACCAAGACACCAAGAGGAACCCACCAGACAGTAGTGTCTTCTTGTTCGCTCAAGTCACCAGTAGAAAGGTAGCGAGATTGAGTGACGCTGACGGCATTTTCATTGGCCTTCTTGACAGTCAATACAGGATAGCCAACACGCTTAGTCCAGAGAGTCATGAACTTGGATACATCCACATTAGCTTCTTCACTGAGAGCAGCCCAGAGATCGTTGGTGGAGGCATTGGCTAACTTGTGGCGGCGCAAGTAGCGTCTGACACCAGCCAAGAAAGAATCGACACCAAGCCAAGAACTCAACATACGAATGACACTGGCACCCTTGTAGTATGAGATGGCATCGAAGATTTGGTGAATTTCTGAGGGGTCGTTTACAGTTACTTCAATAGGGTGAGAAGAACGAAGGGCATCGAGACTCAAAGCTCTAGGCATATCTTCATTGACAAAGGAGGTCCATACATCCCAGTCGGGGAAGATGTTGTCTACGGCTAACCAACCAACCCAAGTAGCGAAACCTTCATTCAACCAAAGGTGGTCCCACCATTCCATAGTGACCAAGTTACCAAACCATTGATGAGCTAATTCGTGACACACAGTGTATGCTGTGCTCTTCTTGGATGAAATAGAAGATGACTTTTCATCAAACAATAAAGCAACAGTTCTGTAAGTGATCAAACCCCAATTCTCCATAGCACCTTTTTAAGAAAGAAAAAAGAAGGATGATAAATATGAGCCTCACGTTTTTTTTTTCTCATTCCAGTTATATATATAAACTTACCAGCATCGAAATCAGGAATAGCAATCATATCAACCTTAGGGAGAGGGTAAGGTTCACCAAAGACCTTAGCAAAATATTCAAGGGCAGCGGTACAGACATTAAGAGCATGACGACCTTGTTCAACTGAACCAGGTAAAGCGTATACACGAGAACGAATAGGTCTACCGTTATATTCGCCACTGGTGAATGCTTCAATGTATTCAAAAGGACCAACACAGAAGGCCACAAGATAAGTACTCATCAAGGGAGTGGTAGAATACTTAACTTCCTTTAAGCTTTGGCTAGTAGATTCAGTTTTGCCTTCAACCTTGCCTTCGGTTTTGCCTTCAGTCTTACCCTCGGTCTTGCCCTCAGTCTTGCCCTCGGTCTTGCCCTCAGTCTTGCCTGTAAGCTTACCAGTATCATGGTATGGCTTTTCGGAAATGACGTCCATGTTGGACAAAGCTACCAATTCAGAGGGAACAACCAAAGTGACATCAAAAGTAGCCTTAAGGCTAGGCTCATCCCAACAGGGGAAGGCTCTACGAGCATCTGTAGACTCAAACTGAGTAGTAGCCAAGTATTGAGTTTCACCGTTGGCATCCTTGTAGGATGATCTGTAGAAACCGGCCATAGCATTGTTCAATTCACCTTCAAAGGCAATTTCCAAAACAGCCTTTGTGTTGGCAGGTACAGTTTCGGCAAAGGTCATAGTGGCCAAATCCTTTTCCTTATCATATGTAATATCGGTAGCTGCTTGCCTATCGAACGTCTCAGAACAAATCCTACCCTCTCTCTTTTTTTTAGTAATATTATCATCACTTACTTGGATTCAGTCTTGAGACCTTCAGAACTCAAATGAGCAGAGTAGATTTTGATATCACGTGTATTAAGAACAATAGTCTTGGTATCTTGGTTGACATTCAGGCTGGTAAATGCGGTTTTGTTGTTTTAGTTTTTAGAAAAAGAGGAAATACTTTATCAATATACACGCGCGTAACTTGAACCGAATTGTGTTTTAACTTACTTGATTTTAACTTGACCGTAGAAAATGAAGGTTTTGAGGTTAGGTTGAAGGGTCAAGTCATAATGGGTAGGCTTGACGTTGGTGGGCAAAACCTGTCGGTCAGGGTTTTCTACAGAAGAGGTACACATGATAATTGAAGAAGAAAGAAAAAAAAAAGGGCGTGGTAAAAACCAAAGTGAAGTTTTGCTTTATTAACTATTTGAGATTCAATTCTAGTACACTGTACACTTCATTTAGAAACTTGTGAAACAATCCGCTTATAAAGAAAGGAAAAACTTCCCAATTTGAAAAAAAGCTGATACAATAAAATCTCTTTTGTAGATGTGTTCAAAGGTCATTGCATGTATTACTTAGTAAGACATGATAAGTGCAATCCGAGAATAATAAATTACATGTGATGTTGCAAACATCAAAATGATTCTGTTGGTCCAAATGGATTATCTAAAGAAGCTTTCCCTTCAATGATTTCCCTTAATTAGTAATACATGCTAAAAAAGAGTTTGATCATTTGAAGTTGTGAAGCATAGAATAGAAAGTTCATATATTCCTTCTCTTTTCTTCCTCTCTCTCTCCTTCATTTGTTTTGGTAGAAACAGTTGGGTCTCTCATAGGTGAGCTAGCAAGGTTATAAGTAAAGAGAGAAATAGCCAACGATAAACAATCAGTTGAATTGATCTCGATAAGCTAGTAACAGGGTGCATGTTACGCGTTTAGCTCTTTTTAGGTGACTCAGAATATAAGCTTTCCCCTCCCCCCCCCCCCTTTTTTTTTATACACATTGATTGCGAACTTTATAGATAAAATTCCGTGTGTTCGGCAGAAGCCGTTTTTTTTTTTTTACAAATTGCTACTTTGGTAAATTTCTACTATTTTTGTGACATGTTGAGGCACAAATGAAATAAAGAACCGCTTGTATGTCTTGAGTTTTAAAAAAGAAAAGAAAATAAAGAAATTGGAAAGCGGCATAAGTTTTGTCTCGTGCTGGCCGCCCTGATGCCATCTACACCTGTCTATGCTACACTTGTTTGATGGGTACATTTGTAAATAAGGAAAGGAGTTTAAATATCACAACATTGAATCTATCAACAGACAATGTTGCACATAAGAGTGAGGGGGTTCTTATTAGTTCATTCTCATTTTAGGTCATCTTTTAAACAATACCAGCTATTATTGCGAGTCAAGAAGTATAAGGTTAGCATGATTTGTTGATGGATGGTACCAAATAGGATAATTGTATGAGATTGGTCACGCGACCATAGGTTTGTCACTTCAAAATAAAAACACATCTCTTTTAGGTTTCTCTTGGGCAAAACATAATCTATAACTGGTGTCCTCTAGTAACAAAAAAGAAAAGATTCTTCCTTACTCTTTATGGAATACAAGGGAAAGAAAAAACTTTCTCAACGAGGCATATATATAATGATACAAAGCAATGTTTAGTTGTATTTCTCATGATGTACATTTTCTTTTGTGTAGTTACATTCTAGGCGTTGTGCATCAATCTTATGCTAGTACCAATCTTTAACTTTGTTGTACTTTTGACCAAGTCATAAATCCATAATCTTCTCAAGATGGTACCTGTTTTTTTCTTTCTTGACCGAACAACTCATAGATGAAATTGGTAGTACATTTTCTGTTAGTAGAGGAGCAAATGAGACAAGCATCTGTATAAAACCAACACTGTTCATAACACACCTTTGTGTACTAAATCAATGCTGGTAACAACCTTGTTATGGAGTTGTCTGGCTTTGCTCAAAGATTCTTTTGCATGAATTTTGTTCAGCTAGAACAGGACAATTCTTTTTTATTCCAGCAAAAGGTTTTCTATGCAATATAGAAAACAAATTGAAAGTTTCAGCACATTGCAATTAAACACCTATTTAAAATAGTAGAGGAAAATAAATACGAGTATAAAAGGATATTGTGGCCATTGCAACGATTATTTTGTAGTGCTTGCTTATATTGTATTCAAAGTTCTATACAAGCTACACAAGTAGAAGAAACAGACTTGTTTGTCTCAGCTTTGCTTTCCCTACTTTGTTGTATCAATAGAATAAATTCATCTAGCACACTTTGTAACAAAACAGATGAAGCTTGTAGTTTTTAAAGATTTATTTGTCAACTTGAAAGGAAAAGAGAGACAAATTCGAAACTAATTACAGCGTCTTCCTAGCTTATGATGTGTGAAAAAAAATGCAGGTGTAATATATTAGTGCGTTTATTGTTGCAATTCCTTGTTGAATGCATCGAGTCTTGCTTCCAATTCAGGTCTGAATCTATTGATAAGACCTTGAACGGGCCATGCTACAGAAAGAATACATCAGTAACATTCATTTGAAACAATCAGACTCAAATCAACTTACCAGCAGCATCACCAAGAGCACAAATGGTGTGACCTTCGATTTGCTTTGTCAATTCCCAGATTTGATCAATTTCTTCCTTCTTGGCACGGCCAACTTCGAAACGGTCCATCATTGATTCGAGCCACTTGGTACCTTCTCTACAAGGTGTACATTGACCACAAGATTCGTGACGGTAGAACTTGGCAAATCGAGAAATGGCTGCAACAATATCTGTGCTCTTATCCATAACAATGACAGCTATCACAAGATACAAATTAATCGCCGATCTTTTTTTACTATTTTCGAATTTGCTGAATCAACTGCGCATGATATAATTACTTACCAGCTAAAATATTAACAAGAAAAAACGCATTGTTGATTGATCGATTGATTGACAGAGAATTAGCTCGTTAGTGACTATTGGATGCGTAGCTAAAAACCACTTACCGGTACCAAGACCAGATTGAACATCACGAAGAGCATCGAAATCCATCCTATCAAACCAAATTAGTTTTTGAAACACAACAACGAATCATGAGAAATCTTACAAAACATCTGAACAGATATCCTTAGGAATGATGGGTACGGAACTACCACCGGGAACAATACCAAGCAAGTTATCCCAGCCACCACGAACACCACCACAGTGCTTCTCAATCAATTCTTTTAAGGGAATAGACATTTCTTCTTCAACTGTGACAGGGTTGTTTACGTGACCAGAAATACAGAAGAGCTTGGTACCGGAGTTACGAGGACGACCGAAACCAGCGAACCAAGAACCACCACTATAATAAATGCGTAGTCAGTATATGCTTTCTTCTTTTCATGTTTGATGCTAACTCCATTTAGAAATGTAGATTGAACTTACCGTCTAAGAATGGTAGGGGCAACAGCAACAGTTTCGACGTTAGTAACAGTGGTAGGGCAACCAAAGAGACCAACATCAGCAGGGAATGGTGGCTTCAATCTGGGCTTGCCTTGCTTGCCTTCAATAGATTCAATCAAACTGGTCTCTTCACCACAAATATAAGCACCGGCACCACGATGAATGTAAACGTCAAAATCGTATCCTGTTCCACAAGCATTTTTACCGATCAAACCAGCCTTGTAAGCTTCGTCAATAGCAATTTGAAGGTTAGTAGCTTCTTGGTAGAATTCACCACGAATATAAATGTAAGCTATTGAATGATAGTAGAAATCGCTTAATAAATCTATTTGTTGTCAAAAAATGCATTTGTATTTCTTTACCAGCGTTAGCCTTCATGGCAGAACCAGCCAAAAGACAACCTTCAATCAACTTGTGGGGATCACCACGAAGAATTTCACGATCCTTACAGGTACCAGGCTCACCTTCATCGGCGTTGATAACAAGGTAACGAGGACTATGTAAAAAAAGAAATCGAATACGATATGAATTCCAAAGATATCTAATTGAAGAGAAAATGCTGCTTATTTACCGGCCATCTAAGGGCTTGTTCATGAAACTCCACTTAAGACCAGTAGGGAAACCAGCACCACCACGACCACGAAGACCGGATTCCTTCATTTCTTTGAGAATCCATTCGTGACCCTTGAGCAAGATTTCCTTTGTCTTGTACCAATCACCACGCTTCAAAGCACCCTTCAAACGGAAGTCATGCTTGGAATAGACGTTGGTGAAGATACGATCGTCATCGTGAAGACCACCGAAAGTTGTCTTTCCGGTGATAGGGTTGGCATTAGGGTTGGGAGTTGCTTCAGTAGCTAATGTGCGTGCTACAACAGGAATAGCTTTCAATTGCTGACGAGCCAATAAAGGCGCAGCTATAGAAAATAAAAATTGTTATTCTGTCTGCTCTACAAAGGAAAAAAAAATCTCTTTCTCGAAAAAGCTGTATTACCACGCTTTACGGTAATTTGTCTCAACATTAACCGGTTTAAAAAAAAAAGAGAAAGAGGGGGGTGGTTTGTTAGAGAAGAGTTGGGGGTTTAAGCGAACAAGAAAGAAGTGTTAAAAAAAAAAAGTTTGCTACAAATCTAAGCGGAATCAACCCCAGTTCAGGTAACTCTCAGCTCTTTGCACTCCGCGTTTAATGACGTCGCGCCTGGGCATAGTCACCGTCACTGGCTAATATCGAGAAAAGCAAGATCAAACAAATTATTGCAGTTTTTTTTTTCTGGAAACTGATTTGATTCACTCTTGTGAGATGTATATGATGAGGAAAAACAAAGGCATCAGATGTTTTATAGATGCTGAGACTAGACAGAGTAGAAAAACATGATTGCTGTGTTAGGCAAATGAAGTCAGCTCTTTTATGGAGCCTCAATACTGGTCTTATAGACACTAGGATTTGAGTAATCAAATAGTATAGCTTACTAGAGCACAACTCTAGTGTACATCAATCAGATGGATTGATAGGAAACAGAAAAGTCACCGTGTTTAGTGGCATCGTTTAAACACAAAAAAAAGCGACACCAATAATTGAAATAGACGATCAAACAAACTGGAAAGAATCGCCTACGGATTGAAGAATAAGCACTGTTTGGAAACAATAATGCTTGTAGTCGAAAAATAGGAATATGCACGAGCAACGCATGGGTTTTCTCGAGTAGCTTTAGGCTTTAGAATAATTCGGAACAGAACGAGAAGGCAATGCTAGAGTTATTGTCCTTTGACTTGAGCGGGAGAATCCTTTTGGCGTTGAGATTGAATTACATCTAACAAACAAGGTAGCAATCGTGAGAAAGATTTGCAGCTTTTTGTTTTGATAGCCAACTGAACATTTACACACAAGTTATTGTGTCTCTGGTATGGCAACAACCATAAAGGAAAAGTATGTGAATCATACAATGGTGTGTTGTACACTACGTTAAAATGACCAAGAAAATGTGTCAAATGCCCCACAATTTAATAGTCTAACGCGTGACATTTGAAGCCAGATGAATTGTTTTTGGAAACGTCGAATTGCGTCTTAGTTGCAGTGAATAGCGAATCATCACTACTTGGATAGACTATCTGAATACAACAGTCTTTTTACTTTGTTTTCATTTTTCTTTCTTTCTCTCTCTCTTTTTTTTTCTTCCTTTATCCATTTTGTTACCCTTAAATCCGCTCAAATACATGCAGCTAAAAAATAAGATTCCTCTTTCAACTCAGGAGTCTGCTTCGACATGTCTTAAATCATATCAAGCAATAAAGGCCACTCAAACCAGCAAAGAGGAAAAGCTGGGCCTTTCGATCGATGCTAATCAATATATTGAAGAAGAAGAATTTCAATGGACTGAGTGTGAAGAAGGACAGTTGTTGAGCATATTAGATAGAAATTTAATGCTTTTTATTCTGCTAATGACTTTTGTCTTGAATATGGATCGAACGAATTTGTGTAAGTGCCCGAATCAATTGAAATTCGCTTTTTCGTTACTGATGTAAGGATAAGCCAATGCGATCTCAGACAATTTGGCCAACGATCTTGGTTTTACAAATGATGGCGTCAACATGGGAATCTCATTGTATCATTTTGTCTTTACTATTTTTACTTTTCCTTCTAATGCAATCTCTAAATCTGTTGGTGCACACCTTTGGATCCCAATTTTAATGACATCTTGGGCTGCTATTACCTGGGCGCATGCTCTGATTCATGTAAGTCATTGCTATCTGTTATCTCCTTTTTGAAAATAATTGTTTTTCTTATGAAATCCAAAAAAAAAGGATTTCAATGGCTTCATCATCGTGAGAACATTGATAGCCATTACAGAAGCTGGGTTTATTCCTGCCTGTTTAAGTTATATGTCATTATGGTACAAAACGCAAGAACTAGCAACTCGGTTAGCTTGGTTTTGGGCTTCACAAGCATTAGCATCTTCTGTTTCAGGAATGATTTCGTTTGGTGTGTTTAGAATGAGAGGTATATACGGTCTTGAAGGATGGAAATGGCTTTTTATTATTGATGGCATTGCAACACATATTGTTGGGCTAATTGCGTTGTAAGTTAAATGGATTGATTTGAACATTCAATTTTTCTTTTTTTTTTACTAATAATGACATCCTATAGCTTGTATTTACCTTCATCTCCTAATCATACTCAGGGTAAGCTGAGAGGAAATGACGGCTGGTTAACAAAAAGGCAAGCAAGAATAGCTATCCAGAGAATAGTCAGAGACGATGCTACCAAGAAAGAGCATCAGAAGCCAGTTACTGGACAGGATGTATACGATACACTCAGGGATTTCAATCTTTGGGTTCATTTGCTGATAACGTTTCTTGGGTTTGTTTGTTTTCAGTTTTTTTTTTCTATAGCTGACTTTACTCATCATACAACAGGATGATGCCAAATACGCCTATTCAAAACTACTTGCCAAGCCTGATAAAAGAAGCTGGATTTTCTACTACAACAGCAAATCTACTCACGGCACCTTCATACATCATAGGCTTAATATTTTCGGTTATCATTGCACAAAGTTCAGATAAAAGAGGCAACGTTGCAATGCATGCTTTAATTGGAAGTATATGGGCTTTGGTTGGATTTGCGTTACTGGAGTATTTACCGGATGACGTAGGAAGGTGGCCCTTGTACTTCTCGGCCCTATTCACATCATCGTCTCCATCGTGGCATGGTATGCAGATAGCATGGATGTCATCGAATTTGGCACCTTACGGCAAGCGAACATTGGCCTTGGCTGCAGTGATAGGAGCTGCCAATATTAATGGCGTACCTGGGTCTCAGATCTACCGTAAGTCAACTTGAAGTAGCACAGATTATCTGAAAACCAATGTGTTCTTTTTTTAATAGAGGCTTCGGATGCACCAAGGTTCAGGCGAGGTAACAAGATCAATATGGCTTTGCATATTGTCACAATTCTGTTGTTTCTGTTTCAAAGGACACGATATAAACAAACCAACAAACAACGCAAAATTACATGGAACGGCATGTCTTCTGTTGAGCAGAAAGAGTACATTCAGGAAAACAAAAATCTAGGAAATCATGGGCTTCATTTTCGGTATAGATTGTAACATACACTGCTCTTTGGGGAAAATTGCTTTGTAACAAAAAGAGATCAATAAATGGCAAAAATTAATAAAAAAAAAATTGTCAAGTTTTGCAAAAGGAAGCTAATGTTGTTTGTGAAAGTCAAACAGTTATTTGTTGTTGCAGTCATTGAAAGGTTTATGTTGACTGATCATACTATTCATTCTTCACTATGAGCATGCCCCAGCGGTATGTAATTTTTCACAGACCCTCTCAAAATGATGTATGACCCCCCGTATGTTATGATTTTTTAGTTGTATGTTTTGAGATTCTCTACTTGCATGTCCTGAGCTAGAGCTTCTAATTCGCAGTGCTTCTTTTGTTTCCTTAATGGAATCTTCTATACTTCACTGCTATTCGAACATTAAAAAAAAAGAGAATAGCTCAACACAACAGGTGTAGATTTAAGTTAGTCCTGCCATGAACTAAAGTCATTTGTTTATGACTCAAAGAATATGTTTAAGCTTCGAATGAGTATAATGAACAAAATAATGAGGGAAAATCTAATGACTCTAAAGATAGTGATTGTCAAGAAAATAAAAGTTTATTAATGTAAGGTATTAAGAAAGGGAAATGTATTATAACTTTTCGAATTGAATTATGATGGGATATGCAAATTAATGATTAGATAAGGATTAGATTATAAAACTTAATAAGAGTGGAAAGAAAAAAGGGTGTCTAGAAGATAAGATTGATATCATCCTATCTCTTGATGCAATTAAGAAGCACTCTTGGACTTGGCACGAATAGAGGCACCCCATTTATAGAAGAGAAAAGGAATAGGCACAATTGCCAAAGAGATAAAGGCCAAAAGAGTACTTGCCCATTGATTTCCCAATCCATGATACATTTGATTGATAAACAAAGGAAAAGCAGCACCAGATCCAGAGCGCACTAATGTCTTTGCCGCCAATGCAGATGTCACATAACGAGGGAAACAGTCAATGATGTAGTTGTTGGCAGCATAATAAAGCAAAACCATACCAAAGCCAAAAGGAAGGCCCGATATGGTGGGGCCTATCCAATGACACCATGGGAAAGATGTCCAGGCAAATATAAATAGAGAGATAGGTACCCAAGGGGCAGCAAACATCATACCAGGCAAACGGTCTTCAGGTAACGCCTTGCCTCTTTTCTCAATCGTCCTCAGATATCTCTTCTCAAACTGAGGCGTCACTAACAAAGCAAAAGCAGCGCCAATAAGAATACCAATAAAAGTCAAGCCTATTTCACCATCATTCATATGGTGAACCTCTCCAAAAACAATAGGATATGCAAAAAAGAAAGCATACAACAAAGCATAGATGATAGCGACATAGAGAGACATCAACAAGAGAATAGGCTCTGTAGCCAACATAAGGAAAGGACGGATCAAATTTGTTTGAACTATCTCAGAGAATGAAACAGGAATTTCTTCTTCTATTGTAACATAACTAGGATCACCAGTTTCTTTTCGGAGTTGTTTTGCTCTCTTGGCTAAAAGCTTTGGGTGGTATGTCTCTGGCAAGAAACATATGGTAATCCAGATAACACCTGCAAAAATCATATTCACCTATTTTTTTTTAATGATTACAACACTATTTAGCAGTCTGATCCCTTTATGTTTTTTTTGGAATAAAAACTAAGCTTACCCAATAGATCCATCGCCAATCACCAGTACCAACATTGATCCATCCACCAACAATAGGGCCTAATACTGGTCCGGCATAAGGAGCAGCAGCAAAATAAGCAATTGCATTACCTCTAGTTTCAGTAGGAAAGAGATCAGAAATTGACCCACCGGCCAAGGTGAGTGCCACTGAAGCAAAGAAACCAGAAAAGAAACGACAGACCAAGACGGTTTCAATATTACGAGCAACCGCACAAGGGATGTTAAAGAGAGTGTAAAGACCAAGAGCAATGACGTAAATAGGCTTGCGCCCATAAATTTCGGACAATGGTGACCAAAGAAGAGGACCAATCATAAAACCAAACACCATCAAAGATACCTGGAGAATAGCTGCTTCTTGCGAACACCCAAAGGATTCAACAACACCGTACATATGGCCAGTAATTACTGAAGATCCAAAGGCAGCAGAGACGACTAGGCCGGCGACTACTATTGTGTAAGCCCAACGGAAGGAGCTGCTCCAATTATAAGGACATTCAGGATCATTTTCTTCCCAATTAACATAGTGCATTACTCTTTGATTTTGTGAATGATGCGATAAAATGCGAGAAGCAACTGCTTCTAGATCAGTATGATGAGATGGATATGGCTGTATCGATAGCGTTTTTGTAGCCAAAACGCCAGGGGGTAATTGCTCTCGAATTTGTTCCCGGTAAACCTCTAGTTCTTGATCAGGTGAGGGCTCATTAATCAGATAACTGTCACGAACTTTGCTTGATCTGTTATCTTTTAGATCCTCATGAGATTCTTTTTCGTGCAATGTACTTGAAGAATTAGATGATGCCAAATTTGACATGTTGTGATATAAAGAAAAAAATATGTATAGAATAAATGATTTGTATCAAGAACAGAAAGAAACGAGCTGTCATTTATAAGGAAATTCAAATGCCTTTTTTTTTTACTTTTAGGCGTCTTTCGAGATCACCATTTCTGATCTGTACGATACTTTCTTTTCGCTTTGATTTACCGGCCCAGCGTTTACCCATTCCATAAAAAGCAAGTGCTATCCAATGACAGCATCACATATTTTTTTCGAATGCTTACTATGTTAAGCTATGTCGCGAATGTAAGTGTTACTATAACAATTAATTGATAGAATACAACCGTATTATCTTTTTCAACGACTTAGTGACAAGGAAAATACTGTAATGCGATTGTTGTTTTCTTTATTGATTAGAATATAAATCTCTTTGATCAGATTCCTGCTATTTTATGCGGAGTTAAAACGGTTAAAGGTTATTGAGAAGACAATAGTTAAAAGTCAGTAAGCAAGTTGCTTTCAAAGAGTGAGGGATCTGCAGCAGTCAATCGGGTCCTACAATACGAATCAACAAGATACTATCAAAATGCTGTGTTTGGCATAGATAACAGTTGTACCTTATTCGGAAACACTAGGAGTATAGCCCACGTAATGGAAACTATCGTAGAGAGACTATAAAAACTCATCTCCGCTTTTATTCTTCGTTTGTATTCAACTGTAACCTCATTCCAAGTACTTTTTGAGATTATCAGATGCACTGACTATATTTTACAAAGAAATGGACTGCTTTGTTTTAATTCAGAGAAAATTCAATCATTTCTAATTTGTCATTTTTCTTATCATCCAAGGATACTAAGAAATGCTAGAAAGAGAATAAAAATCAACAGTGAGGTAGTTAGTAGAAGAGAGGAAAGCATAAAGAGACTGTAATGGCCAGACAAATAGTCAAGAAGTATCAAGAAAGGCGGTTTATTCCGAAAAAATAGAACCTCGCCTTAAATGTTTGCCGTTGACAGAAAAGGAAAGTAGTTTCATACTGAGCTAGAAAAGATTCCTAAAAGAAAGGCCATGGATTATGCACCAAAAGAAAAGGAAAACAATAGATAGTGTAACGCCTTCGTGTGTTAATCTGAGTACGTCTTATTTGTCTATCATATTTCTGGGAGCCTTGAAGCTGTGTTGTATGATTGTTGTCGGTTAGTGATACAAGCAAGTAATTGTCAACAGCCTGGCGATCACAATCAGTGTTTGAATAAAACCAAATCAGTGACAATATAGCCTGCTCTTTTAGGAAACAGCAGTTGTTTCATATAAATATGAGAGGATACGTAAAGGATGACTTACAGTTTTTGATGAACAGCAGGGAGCAAAAAAAAAAAAGAGAAAAGCGTCCTATAAACTGAATTAATAGAACTTCTTTTTTCTTCTGAAGAGAAGAAGCTCTTCTGTGTCAAACCTACAAAACATTACGGTGATGGGACCAATTTTAAATTGTATGATCTACAGCTTTGATACACTGTACAAAGCCAATCAAATACTTAATCAAATAAGAAAAGCCCCATTTAGAATAGCATGCCGCTTCTCTCAAGAATCATTTTTTTTATGACAGGAATCCACATCACAGTAGAATCACTTTCTAAAGTGCGTTGTACGAATAGTGTGAGAGGAATGTTTAACATACATTGCAGTGTGCGTTATACAGTAAAGTCTAGTAACAGAGTATCATCAATAAACTGGACGATCTTCAAGATGTTAAACTGAAGTTAGCATGCTACAAATAGTGAAAAAGAAATGAATGAATTGAGAGCATTAACTTGTGTCGTACAACGATGTACAGTTAGAATTGAGGTAGGCCTGGAATCTGCAATAAATTGGTTTGTCTTCTCTTAAATTTTTAGTGCAGGTGTTTGCAGCAGCATATTATATATTGGTTTCTGATATTCTATGTTAGAAATAGTTCAATCTTTGGCATATTTAGGTCATCTTTGAAGCTCCCAAAAACTCAAATATCTGATATTGCAAGTCAAGTTTGTTTAGAGTATTCAAGCCCATTCTCGATAAAAGTGTAGAAATACTTGTTATAATTCACTCATAATAACAGTAATAGCTCCATCAGAGGTACTGTTACTTCTGTTTGCTTGAACCAATCTTTCTATGTACACGTGGTATTTGCCACATCTAGATCAACCAATTAATCCAAAGTCCAAATATATTAGAAGAGTTTTCTATCATGTTTAACACTCTTTCTTTTCACCTCAAAAAAGACCTATATTTAGTCTCGTTCAGTTCTACAGATTTATCCACATTTGTTTCGAGTACATGCATCACAATACAGGTTTAGAGATATGCAACGTCAAGTCAGTAGCATTCTTTTCTATCCTACTGCTCTAACCGTTGTCAGCCTTATGTCTCTCTTCTTATTCAGGAGGCTGATCTAAGCATAATCAACTTCCTCTTGTATCTTTAAAAGTCAATATTGACGTACATGTCGAGACTTGCTCTTCCATGAATAGCTAACTTGTAAATAGCAATAAGAACCAAGTAACTGTCTACTTGATTTAAACAAACATTTTGAAAAAGGCAATTTCTCTTACCGCAAATCTCGAGGTGGCTTAGCTTTTTTTTTGACAGCTGAAGAAACCGAATTACTTTAAATTCCATGTGGTGCACATTAAAGAACCTCCTCTTCTTTGCAACAGGTAAATTATCCATGTCCATCCATCCATCCATCCATCCATCTATCCATCTATCCACATATATTGTTTGCAGCCATACACCTTCCATCTTCTCATCTTATCAAAGAATGAAGCAAAAGAAAGAAAGAAAAAAAGCTCAACAGTTTATGCTGGACCCACATATCTCTCTCTCTGATAGACTTTTCCCATGCTGACACAATCTGATCTTTAGATTTCTTTCTTGCGCATTTGTTAATATGGTCAGAGTTTCCGTCTTGAACGATTGTTTGAACAGCATCAACAACGCTGAAAAGCGTGGTAAGAGACAAGTTCTCGTCCGTCCTTCTTCCAAGGTCATCATCAAGTTCTTGTCCGTTATGCAAAAGCACGGTAAGTCTCCTCTTTATTTTCCAAGGAATCTCGAGAGAAAGCCCAAAACCCAGATCACCTTTTTGAAAACTTGATCTCGGATCTTGTTTCTCAAATCAAAAAGAACCCCGTAGTATAACTAGTTAAGGTTTGCATGCCTCACGGCAACTTTCTACAAACTCTTGACCTTTAAGTCTACGGGAGAATAACTTCATTCTCTTACACTTGCGCAACCATTTACCATGTTGCGTACTGTTTATAGAACCGATACATTTCATTATTTTGGCTTTTCTCGAGATCCTTTTTTTTTTCTTTTACTTGAATATCATATTTATTCATTCTCTTCATAGGTTACATTGGTGAATTCGAAATCGTCGATGACCACCGCTCTGGCAAGATTGTCATCCAATTGATCGGTCGTATCAACAAGTGTGGTGTCATCTCTCCCCGTTTCAACATCAAGTACTCTGAACTTGAAAAGTGGACCGCTAACTTGTTGCCTGCTCGTCAATTCGGTCACTTGGTCTTGACCACCTCTGCTGGTATCATGGATCAAGATGAAGCCCGTCAAAAGCACGTTGGTGGTAAGATCCTCGGTTTCTTCTACTAAGTTGCTTTATTCCTCTCTTTATTTTTTGCCAACTTGGGCCAAAATAAACACCTATTTTTTATAACAAAAAAAAAACTTGTACCTGAATTTCCTATTGTCTGTTTTTTTGTTTGTTTGTTTGCCAACTTCAATATTTAATTTATCCATAATTGAGCCAAATCAGAAAATAAATTAAGACTTGTTTCAGCTTGTATTTGTTGTCTCCATCTTTCTTTCTTGCATGGTCGGGTTACTAATGTTATCGTCATTTCTGTGTTACACAACGTCGACCTCTTATCTTTCAGAATAGGCCATCATGTGTCATCATCCGAATAAGAAATGATATCAGCTGGGATTTTCTCTCTTTATTATTAGTATTATTATTATGATTATTGTGACATTTCAACACATTGGGAAGCATGATTTCCACCAAGGTTGATGTAATTGGTTCATTCTTGATTCTATCTGAGATACGTCGGTGATACTACTGTCGATGCTATAACTGTCGTCATCGTCCAGTCTACATGAGGATGGTTGGAATCCTTTGTCTCGCAGCAATTGATGTGTCCATAATAGGTAAAGGCTTTCATTATCATCCACACTTGGACTCACTGTACTCAGTGAATTGGCTCTTGTATAGGAGAATTCTAATTGAAATCCAATTGATAAATAGATTGAAAAACACAACCATCATCAAAGAAACTAACCTGCAGAGAAAGAGCCATAACAACTGCTATTTGAAGGAACACGAAGGCTGGACTCTATTGTATAACATGAGAAACCAGAAAATGAAAAAAAAGGGCTTAAATTGCATCACTACTCTACCAGAGAATGACTCAGCAGGTTCTTTTTGATCATTCACAAAAATTGAAATGGCAGAGGAAGAAGGTGTAGGAGGTAGTTCTGGTTTGACATAAGTGATAGGCTAACAAAAAGAAAAATGGGAATTGCTTAATGACATGTTTAGAGTTTCTGCTTTGATCTTACTTTTTTTTCTAGTACATTAGTTTGAATAGAAGAGTAGACTTGAGACATGGTATTGATTTGGTATATAAACAAAAAAAAAGCAGACGAGAAGGAGGAAGAGAAAGCAATGATAAGTAGAGAGAGAGAAAAAAAGAAAAAAAAAAGAGAAACCTCCTCTCTTTATATTTATAATGCTCAAGATAACAAAATATGGGGGGACAACAAGCGAGAGAGAAGGAAGGGGGAGAAACGGATTTTAAAGCGACAAATCATAAAACTGAGCTGCATTTAGAGCAAATAACTTGTGTTTTTCTTCTGCCGACCATGGTTGAACAATATCAGATACAATTCGATACCAATCATGCCAGTTTAGGCGATTGAGCGACAGTTCAACAATCGGCCAATCACCGCCAAACATAAGGCGATCAACACCAAAGCTTTGACGAACCACCTGAACAAAAGGTGCCAGATGGCTTACGATATCTTTAGGAAAAGTTTGCTTGATTTCTGTCAGTAAACCAGACACCTTACAGTATACATTGGGATTTTGTGCAAGTTGGATTATTTGTTGTTTCCAAAACTCAAATTGTTTATCGCCTGGCTGAGAATCGCACGGTGGTTTCGCCATATGGTCCAACACGAACTTTACCTTGGGACATTGTGATACCAACTGTTGCAGTGGAGGAAACTGTTCCGGATGTTCATTACAGTTGATGGTCAAATCAAAGCAGAGTCCATACTCTGCCAAGACTTGTATGCCCTGAACAAACGTCGTATCTAGGATACGGTTTGGATCCTTGCAGGGATCCTGCAGAAGATAACGCACGCCTTTTAGCAGTGGCTTTTTGTCTTTCAATAGCTTCATCAACGTGTTTAGGTAATTTCTGACTTGGCTGCCTTGATACACAGGTGCAAAAGCGACGATACCATGGATACCACCAAACTCAGTTGTAAGTTTGATTTGATCCACATAATGTGCAATCCAGTCTGCTTCAACTAATCCATGACATGGATCAACATCCGTTTCCACATAGATACCTGCTTTGACCTGAACAGAGCCATTCGATTTCTTGATCAGTTGTGTATATTCTTCTGCGTCTTTGCGCCTAAAGAGTTCTTTATCTTCTTTATTAATCCAAGACACATAGACTTGATCTGGATGCCAAAAATGTACATGACTGTCTACAATTTGTTGATGAACTGTATTTACAATGGGTGTCATAATTCAAACGATATGATCTCGAAGACAGAGGAAAAGAAAGAGAGAAAGAAAAAAAAGCAATAATCCATGCATGTTTTTTCTACTATCTTTTTTTTTAAGCTTGTGTGAACAAAGCTAATTTATCCCGAGATTTTCATTTCCTTCTCCTACCACAAGATAAAACCCGAGAGGGTAGAAATTCTCCTAAGAAAGAGAGGGAGGGAGAGAGATGACATCTTTTTAGATCAACAACGTTTTGAGACGCTATTGAAAAATCTAATAGAGTCTTTACTGTTTTTCCTCTCTTTCTCTTTTTTAATAAAAACTCTAAATAAGCTCAGGCTTCGCATTGGGCAAGTTCTCCATTTCACATACACATTTAGACATATTTAGTGTGGATGTGATACAAAGTATGTTGTTATTACGCGCCTGCTATTACATGCTCGTAAATGGTGTTAGATGGATTTGAGAAAAGCAAAGTCGAAAAGGGATATCACTATTGCTGGATATGTCTTTAAAAGAAAAGAGAATGGTATAATGCAATAGATCCAGTATACTCATTCAGAAAGTGACAGAACGACAATGCACTGGAGAAAAACAGGTTAAGTTTGTGTTACTGAGAAATCCAAACTGCTCACTTGGATATTAAAATACACTGATTCCAGAGACTATTGGGACATTAGCTGAAGTTGATTTGGAACATAAGGGAAAATCTAGATTGGTGCCAATGTTGGTATTCCAAATGTTTCCAAATAATCATGCTTATCGCTTTACTCTACATATGCTTTTTTTTTCTTGGTTCAGGAGTCAATTAGATTGCTAAATAGCAATAGCCATCAAGATAAACTATCTTCTGGATAGAGAAAGATTGTACACCTGTGAGGTGTTTTAGTTGCATTGATTCAGAAATACAAAGAATAACTGTAATTATTTTGCTTCGTATTAAAAGAGAGAGAAAAGTCTACTATTTTTTGGAAACTGGCTTCCACATTGCATGTTTTGTCCTTGCAAAGCCAGCAAATACTACCTTTCTATTGCATTTTTTTTTGTATTAGTGACCTTTCTATCGCATTAATATCATCAATTCTGGCATCTATATTTTAAACTCCGTATTACCTACTACCTCAAGCCAATGATTGGACTGCTTTTTTGGTGTTGTATTGACGCGCAATCGTCCTGCAAAACTTGTCTTTTTTTTTTATTACATACAACTATATCTACATCATGGTAAACATCCAATGTCAACTGTTGACAAGCTAGTTGTTTTAACTTATTTTTTTTTACTGTCTCTTTTATTTAAATACAGGCTCTTCGTATTGCTCCCGACACTATTACTGAAAAAGTGACCAGTACCTTAAACACGACACATGCTGAGTTTGGTGGTCATGATGCCATGCGTTATGGTACACGTTCCATCAAGTCTGAAGTCTTACCAGGTCATCCTCTTGAGAACAGATTGAACCAAGTAAGCTTTACTTGTTTTGAGCACACAAAAATTAGCTCTTACTCAATATGATTTAATTTTAGTGGGAGGAAACACAATGGGAATTCAAGTTAAATTTGGCACGACAAGCCTATGGTATGCACGCACCTATTAAGATGATGATGGAAAAGAGTATAGTTGAAAAGGTAAAGGAACACAATTCTTCCTACATATCACAATCTTTTTTTTTTTTTTTACTAAACTTCTATTATTAGCGTCAACGTATGCCTGCTATTCCTTCTTCAAACTTGCATTTGGATATCTTAACGGGTAGAGATGAATTCATTGATTATGAGGATTTCCTTAACAGTAAGCATAAAAGGAGTATTTCGGAATGAAACAGTTTCTGACAATTCAATCTATTAGATCCTGCTGAATCAACTGAGGCTTTAGATATCCACTCAAGCATGGAAAGAAAACTCAATTTGAAAGTGTAATTTTCTTTAAATAAACAAATCATGGTCAATAGTGAATCGGGTAATCCAAAGGAAATTGATCGTGTAATCTCTCTTTTTCTCTTTATAAAGGATTTCCTTTAGATGCGGTTTATCTAACTTAAATCCTCCCTTCCTCTTCCCTCACCAAACTGATAGAAATGTTTTATCTGGTTCATTTTATTGTTTGTTAGCAGAGTGGGGTTAGACACCATACTATTTAAAAATAAAGAAAAAAAAAGGTTTAATAAACGAGACAACCTATACAATCATATAATACCTACCTTCTTGGCTACCATGCCTTCTGGAGGCTTTACTTCAGTCTTTTTGCTACCCACTTCAGCCCAGTTGGTAGAGAGACAGGTACCATTGCTTTCCGTAAAACTCTTCATCATAGCACGTTTTGTATCAGGATCTGCATCCCGGTAGATTTGCTGAAAGAGAGCATTCAAGGCTTGTTCTCCTTCAGGCTTGTCTTCATCCACTTCTTTCACTAGCTTGTTCCAATCCTTTGTCTTTTGAGTTGCTGTTGTTGTTGTTGTTGCCGTTGACACTGATCATATATGTGAGCCTGAGATCGCTTAAGAGAATCATCATACTTACTGATGGTGCCTTGATCATGATCACTTTCGAGAGCACCCCACATAATACCTGCCGTTTGCTTCTTGAGTTTGATTTCAATCTTGGTTGAAAGTACCTGATAGCTTGATTCCTTGGGCACTACTTTATGAGCAAGGGGTTCCAATTCAACAGAGTAATCAGATCCAGTATCTAATTTGACAGACAAGGATAACTATAAATTCATTGAGTCAATTGTTCTCTCTAGGGCCAATCTGAACTTACAGCCTGTTCAAAGAATTGGATATCCACAGCTTCAGGCTTTACTTTCTTAACAAAGACTTCGATGGTAAGAAATGTATCATTTTGGAACCATTCATATCTATTCTCTATTAGGAAACTTACTCCCTCTTTGTTTATAACATTTACCTTGCTGATGGTTTTGATGCAACAGGTGAAGTTGCTTTTGTAGGTGAAGTAGGCAATTTTTCAGTGTTCTTTCTAAGCCAAGTGGCCAATGTCTTCTCGTTGGGATTTAGCTCTTTTGATTGGTCGAGATGTGTCTGAGCCTCTGTGTATCGGTTCAGGCGATGGAGTGTGATTCTTTTTTTTTTTAACTCTATTAGAAATCCATGTAATTCATCACACATCATATACTTTACCCAAGCTGTAAGTGAGTTCTTGCTAATAAACTGCGCGAATCTTCCTTTAATAAGCCAAGTGCCTTTTGTCCCTCACTCAAGGCCAAGTCAAGCTTGTTTAGTTTTTGGTACACTTGACACCTAAGAGAGTAAAAATATGAGTGGATAAAACATATCATAGTAAATAGGGTGTACCTTCTCAAGAGAAATTCTGCATTTTCAGGTTCAAGAGAGACTAGCTCAGTAAAAAGACTGAGGGCCTCATCATAGTCTTCATCAAAAATAGCATCGTTCGCCTTTGCATATAGATCTGCAGTTGGTTTGGTTGAGTCAGACATGCTCATATGTTTAAAAAAGGAGGGGAAAGTGAAAAAAAAAACCAAAGAAATCTCTAGAAAAAAAAAATATACAAAATCCTGCTTGTAACACAGTCGTAAAACAAAGAATTGCATAAGGCAATATCTTCCCCTTTTTTTTTAAAGGAGAACAAAACTTGAACAATGAACAACTACTAGGAAGAAGTCGTGGTTTATTACCATTATTTTACTTTAAATGTGTTCTGTACAAGTTCAGTTGCATAGGAAGTCTCTGCTTGCCGATCTAGATGATCATGCCATAACTTCATACTAAGTCCTTCCGTAAGGTCATTGTCGTTATCTGTATCGCGTCGAGCAATGAACTCTTTATGATTACCAATCATACGTTCTAGCCAGTCTTTCTTGAGCTTGTACTCTTCCTTACGAACAAGCCATTCTGAGAGACTAGGTACCATAGAGAAGGCTTGACGAATACCAACCCTTAAGGCCACAAAGACATGCTCAGAAATCAAGATAGCCAAGAGAGTAAAGACAGGTGTATAGGGTGAATGGATATGAGTGGAAGGATGGAAGAGATAGGCAAAGGATCCCATGGTCACAGAAGACAACCAAACCAATGTCTCCATATTACCAATCCAAGGACCAATACTTTCTGCACGACAAGGAATGGGGCGTCTAATGATGGTTTTGTAAATAGCGATAAAAGACTAAAGTAAGAAACTTACCTGGTATATTTGCATAATTTAATAGCATCGCCTCTCAATTCTACCCAATTGTTCAACATGGAGCATACAGCCGTCAATGGCCAGACAGTAGAGAACATACTGACATAACCAAACTAAGCAAAAAAAAACATATATATATCAACACCATATAAGATGCAACTATTCAAGAGTTTACCTGAACAATCATTTCTACATAATCTGTATAAATATTGTATTCTTCCATAGCAACCTCTTTATGGATCTTTGCAATCAACTTCTTTTCTTCTTCATCTACTATCTTAGTCTGCTTCACATCCAAATCAGTCATAGAAGTCGTCTGTTCCTTATGGTTGATCTTGGCAGTCATCTTTTTGGCCTTGGGCATGATTTTCTTGAGTGCATAAGGCACCACCATTTCAGTCAGAAAACCGATCAGTTGGCCTGTGACAATAAAATACACCAATTGATCTCTCAGTCGTTGAAAGTCCACTGTTTTATGTTCGTGACTGATGTTGAATTCAGCAAGATAAGGCAATACATGATCACCGAATGGAATATAGATCCAGGCAGTAATAAACTTGACTGTCTTTAGTCTCTCTCTCTCTCTCTTTTTTTTTTTTCATAAAACTATACTTACCAGAGAAAGATAGCTCACTAAAAAGTTGGCAACAAAAATCTTTTGTGTGTAACTGTATTCCCAAGAAGCATCAGTCTTATGCATTTCCCAATCAGTCAGCACCTTGACCCATTGACTATAGATTTTAGTCATGGTGGGTATCAATAAAACATAGCCTACAGTAGGTGTATAATGCTTAAAGAGAGTTAGTTTTCTTTTTCTTTGTTCTTCTTTCTTTCCATTGATTTACCAAAAATTGACGAAGAGGCCCATTATAATATTCATGTAAAAACAGTTGAAGTACAAACACAAAACCAACAATCAAACTCAAAAAGAAAGCACCAATGGCTACCCCAGGTAAGGAGGAGAGGCGTCTCCCCAATAGTTTCCAAATCGAGACAAAGGGTGTGTCTTCACCTGTGACTTGATCTTTAATGATTCTCTCACCTTTGAATTCAGCTCTTCTCTTTTCATGCTTGGAGAAATTGCGGACATTCCATCGAATGGCCAGAGTGGCTTCCTTTCGTTTCCACATCTCAATAAACACAATAGACCAAATCATCATAAACAACGAAAACCAAATGGCCAGCGTATTCGAGTGTGTCAAATAGACCAACACACCCACCACACTGGGGCCACTCAGCCATAAGAAATAGGTCTGAAGGAAAGCAAAGTAATACGCTATCTTTTCTCCAAAATGGTCTCGGATCTTGAGTAAATCAGTATCATTGATAAGCCATTTGGTAGACCAAGACTTGTACCATGTCTAAATGAAGAATGAGGATAGGCTTTTTTTCTTATTGTTTTGTTTACCTTGTTGAAGTCATCATCATGTAATGGCATGATACTCTCAACATAGTCTTCTGCCTGTGACGAAATACCGCAACCCCCTTCTGATTTAGGTTGGGTTAGAATCTCATAAACAAGACGTAATCGCTCAGCTTCCGTCAAGTCATGAAATGCTTGATCAACCAACTCATTTTCATCTTCCAAACCATCCACTCTGACACCTAACAAGAAATCACGCACTCTTTGAACAGGGTCAATAAAATTCTTATAGCCAATCAAAATAATGTTACCTCTCTCGACGGTATTGCTGTTTAATAGGTCCGATGGGGCTACTGACCAAGATCAAGAGCACACCATCCTCTTTACCCGAAATAACTTGAAACCGAAGATTGGCTTTTGTTAACCGAGAAAGCATGTTGTTTAATGAAAAGGTCACATGTTGTTGAAGTTCAGTCTTGGTGCGTATCGTTTTACTCTGCGGAGGCACCTTGATCGGGAACCGGAAGACAATGACATAATCAATACCACCATTGCAAGAAACAATAGATGATGCTGTACTTGTTTGGTCAGATTGTGAAGGTTTGATGGGTGGAGCAACTTCAGCTGAAGGCGGAAAGAGATGTGCAAATCCCTCGGTAGAAGGCACTACTGGCTCTAATTCGTTCTCTGACATGAAAAGAACAAAGAAAATAATAAAAAAAAAAAGAAAAGGAAACAAACGAAAAATAAACCGTGTTTAATGTTGACTTCATTTTTTTAGCATAACTCCATGTCATTTTAGACTCAGCCAGACTGCAGTGTAACACAGATCTTCATCCACAGTAAACTTGTATGATGAGGGAGATGAACGGAATAAATCCTACTCTAAAGACCAAACATTGTTTTGTTTTAATATTAGCTGATTTTTGAATTTTATTGTATAGGCTAAGCTCAGGATCTTTCTAATTTCTTTTTAATATGTACATTCTATCAACATCTTATGTGTTGTCTTTCTTGATCAATGAGCCTAAATAGTGTCCATAAGTAGGTGTATTGCCTGATGCGTAACGATGCAAATCGGACAGACCACCTGTTGCTAAGCCAAAGACAGCACCGAAAAACACTGAATATCTAAATGATCCTCTTGACAGTCTTGCTATTAAAAAATAAGATAAATAAGGTTGCTCTTTTTTTTTTCTGTAGTCAATATTTACTTAAAGCAGAGAAAATGGTGCCTGTGGTGATACCAGCAGCCACAGAATTGAGCACATCTGGCTCCCCTCGCACATCATCCATAGCAGACTCAACAGCACCATACAGTAAACAGAGTCCACCTGTCTTGCCAGCAAATCGAATACCTCGCTTGACACCTCCCAGCATCATGCGATAATTCTTTGTCTTGTGGTAGAAATACCATCCTTGTACAGTGGTAGGTAGTTTGTGAGCATTCTCTGCCAGGTACTGTAAGCCAGAGTGGCGTGCTCCCAAGAAGGCGCCAATACCAAACCCCCAGAATCCACCCACGGATGTCATCAGAAGCAATCGTTGTTTTGTATCTAAACCGGCTCGAAGAAGTGCTGGTTTGATATGAGCGTTGCTGTCATAATTGACCACGGTATTATTAGGTGGAAGTGTACTAAAGGTAGCATCCGGAGGATAGTTTAGCTGTGTATTATCCGAGATGTGTGGTGTAGGTGGTATATTTGACTGAGGTACTGGTGGCGCGTTTTTATCCATCGTATTGATAAAAGAAAAAAAAAAGAGTTTATTTTTCTACAAGCAGGTCAATATGCTCGTTGACCAATCGTATTCTTTTAAAATTAAAAAAATTCACTTTTAGCTTTTTGAATTTTCACCTGGGCAGCTTGATCTTGTCATGAACCGTGTTCAACGTATAGCGAGAAGAGCCTATTCAACTGTGCCTGAAGCCAGTACCGAGAAAAAGCTGGTCTATACTTCACCTCAAATCGGGCTTGTGAAGTTGGTCAAGAGATTCTCTTTGACTACACTCGGTGTAAGTTTATCCACACAAGTCTAGTTGTTTAGTTGCTTATATTGCTCTATTGAAGATCTCGACTGTCTCAACACCTGCAGTCATGTATTTCTGGGATGCTGTAGCAGGTGAATTATATGAAATAAACATAAAAGAAAAAGAGACTCATGGACTTTTTTTTTATTAGCTCAGTCAGCCGAAGTATCTAACAACATGTTTCTTGCTGGTAAGTTGTGTGTGTATGTGTGTGTATAAAGAGAGTCAGTAGAATATATTAAAAGGATAATGAAGGATAGCTATGATGGCCAGCGTATGTTCTACAGGTGCCTTGTCTTTTCTTTTGTCCCCTTATGTCAATAGGATTTACCTTCACACACCTCATAACACGAGAAAGCAGCCCATTTCGCCCAATACAACTATTTCGATTGAAACATTGGATCTACTGGCACGCAAACGTTCAACCACACTTCAGTTGAAGGATCTTTTACCCATAGCCAATTCATCCCTTCTCACTTGGAGTGTCAACAAGAAGACGCTGGAAAAACAGTATCTTTTAGAACAAATGAAGGGCATTGAACCCAAGTTGAAGCAGCATCGGTTCTGGTTAGATCAAAGAAATGGTATGGGTGACAGGGATGTCATGTCCAGTATCTTACGTGTTGTTCAGGAGCAAGGTAGAAGGAACATGATTCATAAATAAAAATTAGTTCTTTATTACAAATGAAGCATTACGTTGAATAATTGTGTGTATATATATGTATATGTGTTTTTTTTTAAATATTCAAGATCTGAGCAATACTGCTAGAGAGATATTTGGTGGTTGTCTCTTCATCACCATCAAGAGGCATGTCATAGAACAGATTGTGAGCCATTTCCTTATGTTGTTGATAGTCAAATCCATTGGCAAATAAGCTACTCTTTTCGAATATGTCCTTGTTCTTTTGAGCCCATTGGTTCCAAAAGTCAGCAATAGCTGATTCCATAATAGACAGAATATCAATGTCCTGCTCAATAAACTTGATCTCAGGCTTGTTCTTTTGAATTTGATATATGAGGGAAAGAATTTCTACAGCAATTTGACGTTCAGCAGGATCCCTCAAGATACCTAAAAAGGCTTCTACGGCTAATGCAAAGTTGAACTCTTCTGGAGTCTTTTCAAACACAGTAGGGTCTCTAGGCAAATGATGTCCAGCAATTCGGAAACCATGACACTTATCAAGCACAGTCCAGGTACGAGGGAAGAAGCGAGAGGGAACACGGTTAAGGGCACCATCATTCTTTCTTCTACGCAACCATCGACCATTGGAGCTAGGGCAGAAGTGACTGATGTTATTGGCATTGATATCAGAAGGTGAGATATCATGTTTTTTAAGCAGAGCAAATTCTTCTTCTACTAAATCAGTGGGGCCATCAGCAGCAGGCTTATGAGACTCAGCAGCACGGTCACCATTCTTTTCGGCAATCAAGACATAGGAATCACGGTACTTGACGTTATCGATTTGATGAGCACCCAAACTCTTGAGAGTATCCACAGCTTCTTTGGTAAGGTGCTCAGTAAAGTCATCCTTGGATGCAACGACAACAATCAAACCCGAAGCTAAATTACGGATAAATTGAACAAGATCATCGCTTTCGTCGGTTGAGATGTGTGTATCAAAAGAAGCATGTTCCAGTACAAGCTTTTCTGAGCGATCAATAGCCCATACATGAAGACCACGAGTATTGGCAGCAAGCACATTGCCATTAATCTCTGCACGAGCAAAGTTGCCTGCATTGTATCCACCCGATTGAGCACGAATGAGAATGGAATTCTTCTTTTCTTGCTCTTCATGAGCTGATGCATTGTGGGCTGATTTGGGAGGAGGCAGTTTTAAAGAAGGCAATTCAGAACTAAGCTGACGATTAGGATCAAACTCTTGAGACAAGACCAAGTATCCTCCAGGCTTGTCGCGTACCATGATGGTTGTTTCTTCACACATGCTTGCACCAGACATGACTGTACCCAACAAGGACTGCAATTCAAAAGGTGAGAGCTGCATCAGGTGTTCAATAGCCTCCTCTTCGTTGTAGCCGTTCAATCGACTAATTTCTTCACGCAAAGCAATGATAATAAAGTGAGTACGCAAACGCAAAATACCATCAAACATGCTAGGATTTGTTCTGATAAAATTGCCTAAAGAAATGATAATTTCTTGAACGACAGGTCCTTCACGAACATCGTCAAGACCTTGTTCAGAGATAAGTTTGTTCAGGGTATCAGGACTCAAAGGTGTAGAGATCAAGTGCTCTCTTGAACCAGAGCCAATACTGACTTGCTTTTGACGGATGACGAGATCAGTCAAGTTTTCAGTCAAGGTAGGCATGGCCTTAGAAAGCAGACCACTGACTTGACGAGCAATAGACCAGTACTGAAGACGCTTAGACTTGACATAAACTTCTTCAAGCAAGTTTCGAATGGTAGCATCGAGTTCGGGAATAAACTCATCCAAGTTCTTACAAGAAGCCAAATATTGCAACAAATCAATCTGATCGTAGAGGTTGACTGAGGCCTGAAGACTTTTGACAGCATCATCGAATTGAGATACATCACCCAAAGTCAAAGATAAAAGCATCTCACCCTCGTTACCTTCACCCGTATCAACAGAAAGACGGGCGGAGGCACCCTTTTGGTTTCCGTCGGCTGATTCATCTAACTTGGATTGACCAGGGTTGACAGGATCAGGTGAGATTTCATGATCTTTGAGCTTAAATTGAGTGACACCGTCTGTATTGATTCTTTCCAAGGCAGATACGATATCCTGGAAATAACTATCGCGATCATCAATCTTATCCAATGGTGTATTCAAAGATTTGCCATGGAAGACACTACGACGTCTAGGCGTCTTAGCACCACCAGGAGTCAATGTACCACCAGGGGAGTTTAAGGTAGAGTTTTGATCGAAACCGAGACGGCGATGAGATTGGTTCTTTTGATGATAAGATTTGTTGTTGGATAAGATGGAGCTCCAGTTGACATCTGGCTTGTTGATGAGGAAATCAAGAGATTCGATGTTGCTAGTATTCACAGTTTCTGTTAGACGAGAGAGGCGTACACGCACACCATTGCATTCACCAGATCTCAAATTCATAAAGAAATTAAGCAAGTTCTTCTTGGAAGCATCAGATGTAAGCAAAGCATTGACCAAGGCCTTGCTACGGCCAGCTGGCATCACTTCAGAACGAACAATATCACCCAACATGGCATTGGTCAATACAATTGTAAGTGTAGGACGTCCAGGGAAAGTCCAGTGAGCATTTGTGGAGCTGATTTCATTCTCGATAGTGGACACAAGATAGTCGGGATCAGAGTTGAGATAGAAGGCATGAACATCCATGAATTGAGGAGTAAAAGCATAGATGTGTCCCTCAATGCGATAGAGACGTGAAGTAGCCAAAGTACCAATAGGACGGTTGGGACGACCGGAAAGGCCAAGCTTAGCATTCTGACCAAGTGCACCATACACATCAGCCAAAGCTTGAGGAGGTAATACAGTAAAGCTAGAAGAGATTTGATCAATGGATTGTGTTTCAAGACCATAAGTTGACAAAGTCTTTTGCAGTTTTTCGTTCTCTGACAACAAGACAACCTGAACAACATTATCAGCCTTTACTCCCTTGACATTGAATCGGCGGCCGAGAGGGTCAACTTCAGAGGGAGACAGGAGGTTCTCATAAATGAGATTGCCTAGCAAGTAAAGCGAAAGAGCCCAAACAAGAGGTGTGTTATCGTTAGGAATACGCTTTTGTGAATGAGGATCTGCTTTTTCAGCTTCAATAGACTCCTTTGGTACATAATAAAGTTCAGGTACAAGAGGAATATGCAGGTCAGCAGGTGCAGCTGAGAGATCCAAACTAGCGGAGCGACAAGGAGCAGCAGGACGCTTACTGTTGACCTTGTAGTCTTCAGGAGGTCGAGGGTTTTCAGGATCCCAAAAGGCAGAATCAATCGTGACAAACTCAAGTTTTTTGCGGTATTCATCTGCTTGTTCCAAGTTGTCAGTAAACAGACCTTCAAGTACCATGTAGGTGAAGAAAAGAGGCCATTCAGACTCAATGTTTTCAAAAATCTTAAGTTCGCTTTCGTTATAGTGAAGACGACTATGATCTTCCAAGACCGTTTGGTGACCATCTCTCAAGAAACGCTTCCAACCATAACGACCTTCCAGCTTCTTGATGGCTTCGGATCGAGTGTGCTCAATCAAGCTAGGATCTTCAACAGCAAAGGCGGGGAAACCGATGACTGACATGACAGAGCCATCAATTTCTTTGGAGTGTGATTCTCTAGGCAAGACACTTTGAAGAGTGATCTTGTTACGTGTCATCTCATCAGGTAGTACATAAATTGTCTATATGGAAAATGTAAGTTCAATCTCTTCTTCTTCTTCTCTCTCTGGTAACAAAACTTGTTTGAACTTACAGATGAAGGGCTACCTCTAGCACCAAATAGATTAACACCATTGATCGCACGAAGAGCAGCATAAGCCATACCGATAGAAGATGAATTTAGTTCGGGTTCACCATGATTTACTTTATCGCCACGCTCCCAGATACCAAAGTCGGGTGTACGATAAGCGCCTAGATAAACAAAAAAAAGCAAGTTTGATTAAAACCGTCATTTCTTTTTGTGAATAACAAGATATTCAACGACTTACGTTCGATATAGAAGACAAGATTTTGTATGAAATCAACTTCATCTTGTGTATAAATAATACTGAGACCACTTGTAGTCATGTCGGCCAAAGCAACCAGGAAAAAACTTGTAGCGTCAATCTGAAGATGACCCCATTCTCTATCTCCAACAACAGTAGCACCAGTCTCAGTCTTATATTTGGCGTGAAGAGCATCCAATATGTTGTTTGTCTTTTTGAACTTTTCAACTTTTGGTGCTTGACGCATCATAGAGAACAAAAGACCACGCATCAGCTTGACGACAGCATGCTCAAGCTCAACTATAGATAACAAGAGAACGCGCATTTAGTAAATTGAATTGAGGCTTGAAAATAAACTCACAGGCTCGCCCAGTGGTATCATCAATTCTTCTATAAGCAAGAGCCAAACCATATACACAGTAGATCGAATATACATTATCTCTGTTATAATTTCATATAAATACCAGACTCTCTATCATGTTTGTTTTTACTCTTATTTACCTGACCCAAGCATCCGTGTAATCACCATGTGTCTTGAAATGTAAAGATCGTTAGAAATCCAAAAAAGATAAAATGTCACTCGTAACTTACAGTAATAGCAACTGAGGCAGGAATCAAACCACTCGCTGCGTTCTGCTTGGATAAAACAGTCGTGTTGATTACCTGATAATAGTAATCGAGTCTTTCTAAAGAATTCTTCCTGTTATATGTTCCTTGCATTGCTCAGAAAGAAAAAGAGGGGGAAAGGGAAAAGTACGAAAAGAGCAAGTAAACCTGGAACACTTTATAACCAAAACAAAACACCGCGATTTTCCCAGTGTTTTTGTTTTTCTTGTTATTGACTTCTTGATTGTTTGTGATCTATTTATCATCATGTCCGGGAATACTAAATTTGTGTCTCTTGCTTTTTTCTCCTTTTTTCTTTACTGAGATTCATTATGATACCGCTCTCTTTTTTTTTTCTATAACTTCTATTCGTTTTCTATAAACTTGAATAAGCTACGCTTCTCTCTAACTTTGCTTTACCGACATTTACCAGAAAGAAATCCGTTGTTACACAGCAGTAAGCATGACGACAGATCGACGTTGGATCTATCGAGCTTTCACGATTTGCTTATCTAGAGTAGTGTCAAGATAAGAAGTGACGCTTGCTCTAACAGTAGCAAATGTATTTCTTTTCCTTTATCTCGATCCATACTGAAGTGAAGAAGGAAACAAAAGAAAGCTTTAAAGTGCTGACTACTTTATTATTAAAGAAAACTATTTGGATCCCGATTGACTCTTTTTTTTTTGCATAGCATATCCGTGTAGTACAACAGTGTGATATCTTTTAAGATGAAAGGCTTGACGTAATTCATCAATTGTTGAGGCGCAAAAACAACTATTGATGCAGCTCTTGGTATCTTCTTCTGGTCATTCTACCTCCATCAACTGAACCAAGGATAGCAGACGTTTCGATATCTGATGATGGATGTTGCTTGGTTGGCTCGAGCGGTTCTGTCTCCGAAAATAGTGTCGTCTTCTTTTTCTTTTTTAAAGACTTTTTTGGGTTGTAGGTAGTATCGCAGTATTCATCATCTGAATGTATTGTCCTTTTCTTTTGTGGTTTTTCCTTAAGATGTTGCGATGCAGCAACGCTTTTTTGTCTATTATGTTTGTGTTGGGTTTTTTCTATCTCACCTTTGTTGTTCTTTTTGCCAAACAAATAATGTACTTTTCCCTTTTCATCAATAGTATAGTTTGGATCATGTATTTGTCGTGTTTTGATCAAATGCCGATAGTAATTAGAGCACTTGAAAAAAAAAGTGAGCTTGATTTGAATTGCCCAAATATAGCATCTATAGCCAACTGTACCTGATATCCTACTCTTCCAGGGATGGCAGTTGAAAAGATACCCCATTGGGAATTTGCACCATGTTCAGCGAGTCTTTTTAGGAAAAGTTTTTGTTCTTGCTTATCCCAAGCTCCTACTCTCTGTGGCTCGCCAGGCGCATTGAATCTGTAGTAATACTCGTTTGGGTTTTCATATAGCTTTTGATAAGCCCTATATCTTGCTTCAGACCATCCTACAAACGACTCCTCAGAGTCTATATTCTGTATCTGTTGTAATGCCTCATTCAAGGGTAAACGACCTTTTCTTTTCTCATTAGATTGGCTGCGCTTTTTAGTTGATTTAGGTCGATCATCAGCACCATCTAATTTGATATCGCTGGCAGCATTGACTTGTTTATGACTTTTGGTAGTGGACTAAAAAGAAATGAATATTAATTTCTCTGTCAAAGTATTTTAACTAAATAAGCTCACATCGTCTCTGTTCTCCGCAGATTTAGACTTTGGTTGTAATTCCTTTACAGAATCAGATTTCTTTGCTGACTGTTTAGCTCTTGCTTTTTTTGCAGATATTGTTAAATCCACTGGCCTTTCTTCAGCATGATTATTTGGGTTGGAAGGTATGCTTATGGGCTTGATTGTATTCTCAATTGGTTCAAATAAAACATCATCTATTTTCTTTTGTTGTTACAGCTGCCGTAAAACCGTTTCTTTTTTCTGATTCTTACTTGAAAAGCTATTGGAATTAATGGCGTCTGTTCTTTGTTGAATACGGTAGCGTATATTTTCCAGATAATAAGTGTGAGTGATTAAGCGCTGAATAACTTCATCCTTTTGTTTTCACATCAAAGAAGAATCCAAGTTAATGTATATGGCGCAATTTGGAAAACAAATACATAAGAAGAGACACTATACCTCATTGTGGTCACAATCATAAAGCATCTCGCTTATCTCGATAGCGTTTAAGTTTGTAAATAGAGACTGTAGCTTCTGCATTGCTGTTCCCATACAATTTTCCATCGGTAATTGATTCAATCCAATTATGAGAGGTGTTTGCCATTCATCGCTTATTGTTGGAGAGAGCATATGAAAGTTGCTGAGACTATGCATGTGTGAGATAATTTTTTGCTTATTCTCATTATCAAGCTTGCCTTAGTAAGTCATTATCGCAAGACGTATTTACTCCTGTCTATTTTTTCAAAAAGAAATCAGCTATTAGTCATAATTTTTTCGAGGTTACTAGATGTATTACATTAGATGAGCATGGTATTGGACTGATTGGTGATTTGATAGTGCAGGTATCAATTGGTTCTGTTCAATGTTTTTTTAAAGAGTCAAAGGAAAACCGCGTTAGTCTGCACAATATTAGTGAACAACTCAATGTTACCTTGAGCGGGTATTGTTCTATTCTTTGAAAGGGAGTTGACTGCATCCTTTTTTGTTCTTACCATATTTGATAGATAGGTTTGAAACAAAAGGGAAGAAAAGAGGATCTACAGCTACTCTAACGCCAAAATGCGGTTTTTGAAAGAAAGGGCGGGGCTTTACAAGTCAAAAAGCGGTCTTTATTTTGTCAAAAAGCAGATCAAAATTTTTCAAAGGAAGGTTTTCAAAAGCTTAAATATACAGCGCTTTGGAGAAAGCCATACGCAAGCTTGGATTTATCTTATAGCTATAAATTTCAAAAAACTAAACTCTTGTATAGCTAGACCCTCCTTGAACTAAACTTGCCTTGACTATCGTATAGAATTCCTCGGATGGAAATATATTTATGACTTTTCCAAGCTATCAACTTTCTTTTTGGAAAAAAGAAAAGAAAATACTATGAGTGTGCTGCTGTATCTTACAGTCACACGAAAATCACTTTGTGACCCCCAAATATTTTCTTTTGAGTTGGAGGTTTTGATATTCTTTGATTACATGTCGTAAACCAGAATTTTCAATTGGCAGTATTTCTTTTGTTTTCCTTAACGCATTTTCCTATACCTCATTGCTATTCAAATATCAAAAACGAACAGACTCGACATGGTAAGTGTAGAATCAAGCTATTTTGTCATGAGTTGCAGTCGTCTGTTCATAACTGTAGAATCGGCGCACAAGAAAAACAGTATGAGTGGAGAGAGTAAGAATAACAACAAAGAAAGGGTGTCTGATAACAACACTTTTCAGGACCACCGACAATTGGCACAAGATTATTTCTGCAAACTAAACTTCAGGAACTTGCAATTCCACACCATGCTCACTGTAATATGACTTTAAATATTAAATGGGAGTTCTCAAAGATTCAGTTGTGTTGTATCGCTCGGCCTATATGAAAAGTAGGTAAAATAACCTAAAAAAAGGAGTATAAGAAACTCTTTTCTCTCTTTTTAAATCGATCAGGTATTATTATTTTCTATGGAGTTCATGCCCTACAATAAGGGTCAATATGAAGAAAAAAATGAGCGAGAGAGGGAAATCGCTTTGGTGTAACACATCTGTTCAAAGCTTATTTTTCATTGTCGCCATTAGGATTGCTGCTTGCACAATCCAGAAATATATAAATATCAGACACTTTTTAAACTTTTCTTTTCCTTCTTTGTTATATCTTGTTCCCTTTTTTTCTTTATTTTGCGCTATAATGCAATCTCAACACTCTTTCTTCTCTCAGCAGCCTAGCTGGAGTAATGGTTCTTTTTCTGGCTTAACACGAACATCTGAAATTGAATTACCTTATCCTATAAATCCCCGCTGTCAAAAGTATGGTCAACCAGATCCAAACAATCTACAGCCTCTTTTGCCAAATACATTATCGCCCTCGCCTGATGAACTGCAAGCAACTGAATACCAAACAAGCCAATATAATGGCTGTTTTATGAGTATGTCTAAAGGATCTTATGAATTTGCAGACCATACTGCCTTTAACAATCAGCATCTTTTAATTGCCTCTGCCTTTACAGCAAATGACTTGACAAAATCAGCACAGGATTGCTTAAATTTGAATATGGTATCTACATCCTTAAATTCGCTTTATGACCAAAATACAGCCTTATTGTACGAAGAAGGAAAACGCAGCAACCCGTATGACATTATTGCGACAAGCCCAATAGATTCAACAGCAACATCATCCCACTTACCGTTCCATACCAAAAGGCTTTCTATGGAAAGAGGCTTGTCAAGAACTACATCAGCTCTTTGTCATGAAGAAAAAAATGATACGGTCTATGAGAAGAGAAAGAGCAGCAACAAAAAAAAGAAGGCATTGACAAAAAAAAAGAGACATACAGGTAGTGCTTATTATGCACCCCCGAAGGCTCATGAAACCAACAGTGCTACTCAATGTACCAACTGCTTAACTAGAAACACGCCTTTGTGGCGAAGAAATCCTCAAGGACAGCCTCTATGTAATGCCTGTGGTTTGTTTCTCAAGCTACATGGTACAGTCCGTCCTCTTAGTCTAAAGACAGATATTATCAAGAAGAGAAACAGAACGGGATCTCAAAAAGACTCGAGTAAGTCGAATGCTCATTGTCAGCATTCGCGAAAGCCAAGCAGATATCAAAAACATGATACAGAGTCTATTGGATCATCTTCATCCGATATGCTTGATGATTATTATCCTTCTACCTCAAATACGCATTTGCCGTTTCCACTCAAAGAGCACAACATAGAAACCACCAACTTCGGGATAGAAAACTACCTTGTTGATTATCGTGAAAACTTAGTTGCCAAGGATACACTGATCAGAACAACACTTGACCACAAAAACGCACCACTTAACATCTTCTTTTGAACTGATAACTTATCTTTTTTCCTTGTAAAATACCATTTTTTAGATACACTTATCTCCTAACACTTATTCTATCTATTGCCAATCTTTTCTTACTATCCTAAAATTTATGCACATTACTCTATTAATAATGGTCAGTTGTTCATTTGACTGTTACCATTTATGAATTTACAAAATCGAAATAATCGAACGCAAATAAATAAAAATACATAAATCATCATATGCAACATCGAACTGCAAAAAAGAAAAGCTTTACTATTTTGCTTATGGGTATCCACAATAAACACTATGCGGGGTCTTTGTCGTGTCTTCTTTACAAACAGTACCATTGCTGCATCGTCTAACTACCCATTGGCCAAAGTTACATTGAGCAAATGATTGATTACTGCTACATGCAAATATGCCATTCTTATTACATGGCTGACCTGCGACAGGTAATACAGTTGGTACGCTTGGGGTGACACGAGTCTCTGGTATTGTAGTCGTACCATCATATAATGTTGATGATGATATTGATGGTGTGTATGTTGTCATTTGGTCATCTGTAATGACACTTTATATAATTTTGGTTATAACGAATTGAGATGTTATTCCATTCCAAATTGACAGGACATTTGCTTACCTTTCATACGTTTGATCTATAAGCGTAGAGATTACTAGTTGTGTAGAAGTAGTGGTAACATTCCTTTTTAAGGTAAGTGTCCGTAATGAATGCGAGCTAGAGCTGGTAATTGCATTTGATGGAAAAGAGAGGGCAGAGGAGGTGGTGGAGGAAAGAGTGGAAGAAAGGGTTGGGGAAGGGGTGGCAGAGATTGACAAGGAGAGTTGTGACGATGGCAGTGGCGGTAAACTTAAAGTCTCGATGCTAGAATTCATTGTTGTTGATACTTCAGGCTGAACAGTAATTGGAGCAAGTTCTACAGGTAAATCGGTATTGTTGCTTCTATATTAAAATTAGGCTTCGTTTTCCCTTTTTTTCAGGTTCAGGTGACTTCCTACCCTTTAATTAATCTAGCTATACCAGATGCATAATTTGGTAATACGTCAGCTGTATTTGCATATGCTTGAGATATATCCCAAACCATGACACCACCAAAATAATCAGTTGATTTCAATGGAGTTATTTTGCTGACAAGCTCAGTGTAAGGTACATATCCTCTACCAGCTGCAGTAGGGCTGCCAGGAATACCAACAAACAATCTTACATTTTTGTTCTTTGACTTTGACTTTGCCCAACTATCCCAGACTGATAGTTGAACCCGTTATCATTGATGACATTGCAATACTTTGATTTGACAAAAGGATGGAAATACATGTACACAGAAGAAAAAAGGAGAAAGTAAAAGAAAGTTAGTACATATACGCATGATATATTAGATGCAAACATGCATACATTGTTGTAAAACTGAATCCTAAAAAAAAATGAACAGTGCTTTTAGTGGCACGATTCTAGAAAGCAATTACATAAAAGCCTACATCACGAAATCTACCCAAGTGTTGTCTAATACATCCCCTACATAATAGTCAGGGAAAGGACATTGAGGAGCAGCCGATATGTAATATGTCTTTGAAGGATCCGTTTCTAATTCGATAAACAGGGTTAAATTAATGGCGTGTCGCTCAATATGTCATTACCATAGTTTTGGCGCATCTTGTTAACGAATGCAGTATATCCCATCTTATCTCCATTTTCAATGTCTAGATCAAACCCATCAACGACAGCTGTTCCAAAAGGACGAGGGCTTTCTGATTTCCCAGCACCAAACGTATTCCATAATTCGTTTGCCAAATCTTCTCCCTCTTTTGTTGATTCTAACCCATATGTAGGCGTTGCCCCTCCCATTGATAGTAAGATCTTTTTGTTTTTGCTTTGACAATATTTGATATCTTGGGAGTTGAATTGTATTTAATTGTGAGTTAGGAGAAAAGGAATTTTCCTTATTTTCTTGTGCATAACTGTACCTTCTTCCATCTCAGGACAATCGAGCAACTGCGTGCCTATCGTTGAGGGGAGTTGTTCAGTAGGCGCAAATAAAAAATTACGAACTTTCTCCTTTCTTAAACAGCCATGCCATCTCTCCTTTGCTCAAAGAAGGAAAAGACAATGAACATTGTTTACCAGAAATCATGCCCTTGCAGTTTTTACTAGTATTAGATATATCATAAGATGTTGATCGCTGCTGACCTTTAGGGAAATCATGCAAGTTTATGAGTAACACAATACAGTTGTTTAGGTATCGCTTATTTAAATGGCTTACCGAACTGATGAAGAAAAGAGATAACGAGAATGTCATTGTCGTCATTATCACAATAAAATGAAAGTCGCTGCCAATTTACAAAAAGATAAATAGCATGTACATATATAATACAAAGTAGCTGCTACCTTTTGCCATACTGATTCGTCAGAGTCAATTCCAGCTGAATTCTGCCCCCTATTGAATACAATCTGTAAAAAATCATAGCCTGTCTTTTCCCCATGAGGACATAGAAAAGGAGTGTGGAAGATTTCTGTTGTCTTTACCAGTAATAAATTACATTCGAATTTGAAGTTGCATTAAATTCGCAGAAAACAATCCGTGTTACAGTCAACAGGGAAAACAACACAATCAATATCATTACTTTAAAAGAATAAAAGACAACAACGGCATGCTCTAGCCCATCTACGAAAAGGATATAGAAAAAGAATGCCCCGATCATTCCTCAAAAACAAAACAAAAAATATTTCGTAAACACCATAATGGTAAATTTATTGATTAAGCATAAATAAAAGAAATTTAAGCTTGTTCAGTCTTACGAGCGGTACGGGGACCACGGTTGTTACGGGGAGTGAAGGCAGCAACGGGAGCGGCAACCTTGACACCAGGGAGGTTATCGAAGTTGATAGCCTTAAGCAAAGCCTATTACAATAACAGTTAGGTTCATGTGCTGTGCGAGATCTTGACACCTTCAAAAAACAATAGTATTTTCTGAAACAAGCTGGCCATCGAAAGATCTCTCCACTTACACACGAACTTTTTTGCATCAAGCAAAAAAATCCGAGCGACCGTACAAAAAATAACACTTGTCTTTCGAAGGTGCATCATGTCAATTTCAAAAAGCTTACCTCGGTTTCAGGGTCGATTTCAACGTTGGAGGTATCCAAAGCAGAGAATTCGGGAACGAAGTTGTCACGACGTTCACGTTCTTCTTCTTGCAACTTGAAGGAGATACCACGAACGGGACCACGAGAAATACGCTTCATCAAGTGGGTGGTGAAACCAGCAATCTTGTTACGGAGACGCTTGGATTGGATGATAGAAACTTCGTCAAGGATCTTCTTGTTGACTTGGAAGTCAAGGGTGAGACGAGGGTAGTACTTTTCGATAACGACACGAGAAGCCTTCTTGACAGTCTTAGTTCTAACGCGACCCTATAGAATGAAACATGATTTAGTAAATTGCTTGTGCTTGATAAGTCAGCTCCATATCCTATGTTGCATCCATCTTGCGTATACACTTAATATGCTTTAGAATAAGTTGTGGTTGACAAGTACATCAATAGATGTAGCATAGATGGATGGGTGTATACATAGATGGATGGATGGATGGATAGCTTATATCTATTATGGATGAATAGCTTACCATTTTAAATAATGTAAAAGTAAGAGGAGGTTTCTCTAATTGTAGCCTCTCTGATCAACTTTTATTATCCGGATCTGAAAAAAAAGCCACTCTTCGGCTATTGAACTTTTTCCTTTTTAGAAAACTGTCAATTTTTTTTTTATTATTGAAAATTTTTACAAGAAAATACTACTATAGAATAGTAACAGTTCATTTAAGAAAGCACATCAAATATCAAATCATTTTCTCTAATCTTCGTCCATAGACTCATCCTCGTCATCACTTTCTTCTCCTTCAGCAACGTCTAGTTCCATATCCAATTCTTGATCACATCCATTGTAACTATCGGCCATTAAAAACAGTTTGAGTGTATGTTGACCTGCTTTAGGTGCGACAAAATCTAATCGAACAGTCAGCTTTTGTTGCAAAGTCACTCTCTTGATAGCCAATAAGGTCTTTGTCTCTTGATCGCCAATAACAATCCACCAGCCTTCATCCTTCTTCTTGGGGAAGTAAGGTGCAATAACAGGACCAACTTCTTCTTCATCTTCATCCATTTCTCTTTCCAATTGGACTCGAACATTGACAATGCTTCCGGCTGTGACAGCATCCTTATCGGCTACATCAAAACCAACTTCAATATTGGGGTATCTGTTGACAAAGCGAGCCACTTCGCGCATCTTGCGTTGATCTAATTGGAGACATTCGTTACGGACATCATCTTCCAATTCCATGATATCAAATACGGATTCAACACCTTGATCTTCACAACGCTTAATGATATCGCTCGTGAAGTAAGGAATCTGCTTGAGAGGAGAGTCACGATCCCACATGGCTTGAACAGACATTTGTGACAATTCCATAGCAGCCAAAGCAGGAGATAACCAACCACTTGAAGAAATAACATCAACACAAGCCTGCAACAAAGGTACAACCTTTTCTACAATCAATACTTGATCAGATTGAAGATCTGGTGGTAGCTGAACACGAGAAAAGTGTGCTTGCAACAAAACATTGGTCTTGATTCTAGGTGTATTGAACTTGGGACTAGCCAATTTGACAGGTACACGATCATAGATACGTTGAAGAATACCCTCTTCATGATGGCGGATAGGAATGTTATCAAATTCAGTAGCAGAAGATACAATTTCCAACAGACCTCTGAGTTTTGTAGTATTCTTTAAACTGACGCTGAACATGTCCACTGTAGTATAATTAATGTTATAATAAGCAGCAATCATACCAAGGTTAAGAGGACTAATATCCATTTCATCTTCAATGGTGATACACTTGGTCTCTTCAAGATCATTGAGAGTACTTTCAACGAGCTCAGAGAGATGGTCAGACAAGTGGCGATGAGAGATACCTTGAAGGCCATAGTAGTTGGGGTTGTGAGTCATACGACGATACAAGAATGTCCATGTAAGATAGTCAACAGCATCTTGCTTGTTTTCGATAGTTTTGGTTACAATTTCAGCGTTGAAGTGGTCATGCATCAATTGATCCAAATGAGATTCAACAGGCAAGGCTTCATACAGGAACTTCTTGTAAAACTCCTTCTTATTAGCCTGACACATAAGAACACACTTGCCAGTTTCATCCTGAAGAGGACGGCAGGCACGACCCATCATCTGCAATACATCGGTGATAGGATAGTCAGCATAACGGTGTTCTTTACCTTCAAAGAATTGTGTACCCATCACAATGACCATATGAGAGTGTAAGGGAAGAGCCCAACAAGTATCGCGAGAAGCAATGATGACTTGGATGGCACCAATTCCATAGAGTTGCTCTACAATCTTCTTGTCTTGTTTGGAAAGAGCTTCATGGTAAAAACCAATACCATGTTGAAGTGTTTCAACCAGGGATTTGTCCTGAACACGATCTAACATGGACTGAATCTCTTCTAACTTGCAATGCAAGAATTGATCAGGCTTACCATCAGCCACGCAGTAGGTAATGAGGTCAACAGCAGTCAGCTTACATTGCTTTCTGGAAGGAACAAATACGATAGAGGGCTTGCTGTCTGCATGGGTAGTGATGGCCAGATAAGTAGGCTTAGCCATGGCCATCATGAGGGAAGCAAAATGAGGCACGTTGTAGCTTTGGATGTGAATTTCCAATGGTACAGGGCGGACAGAGGGATGGAAGTTAAATACAGAATGAGAAGTAGCACCGATCCATTCACCCAAATCACGAGCATTAGCAAGAGAAGTACTCAAGGCAACAACCCGGATGGGCTTTTGAGTTTGAGAAGCGATATATCTCATTCTAGAGACAATGACTTCGTAAGTTGGGCCGAGATCGCCACCAATCATATGGATTTCATCAGCAATAAACAAGTCAACGTTTTGAACATTCTTTCTTTGCTTCCAACGACGAGAGATAACATCCCATTGAGTAGGAGTACAACAGATGATATTACCACGCTCCAACAACTTCAAGTCAGCACTGGTTTCGCCTGTCAAGGCAACAACTTCTTTACCTCCGCCGATCTTACTAAACTTCTCAGACCAGTCAGCAACACGTTGATTGACAAGTTCTTGGAAGGGTGCAACGTAGACAGCTCGAGAATCAGCTACTTGATTCCATAAATGAAGTAAAGCAAACTCAGCACAAATAGTTTTACCAGAACCAGTGGGTGCACCAATAAAGGTGTTTTCATTGGTAGTATAAAGTGCATTAAACACTTGAGTTTGTACAGGGTTAAATTGGCTGATCCAGGATGAATAGATTTTTTCATATTCAGGATTGCGCAAGGCAGAAACAGGTAAAGGTTGGAGATCATGAAGTTCAGTGTGAGGAGCATACTTTTCAGGAAGGATCAAGTGCTTGAAAGAAACAGGCAACTTGGTATCACAATGCATCCAGCGATCAGCAACAACTGTGATAAAATAGTTGGGTGGCAATGGCTCATAAAGAGGGACAGTAAACGAGACCAAGTGTTCTTCTTCAGCATATCTTTGCTTGAGCACAAAGTATTCATGGTGCAAAATATGTTCACCATCTACGTCCTCAACTAAAATCCAGAAGGCTTCAGCAAGACCATGTACCTTTTCATCCCATTGGAAGTCTGGTGTAATTGTCAACTCTACCTTCAATAAAGAGCGAGTGACAGGTTGAACATGTGCTTGAAGGTCAAGCTTAGGGAATTGATGCACAAATTTATGAAGTGTACGGCCAGCCTTAGGTTGACCAATCAATTCGCCTAATTCTTGAGGATTCAAATCAAAGTAGCGTTCCCAAGGGAATTCCTTACGCTCAAGACGACGGACGATGTCTTGAGGCATTGCCTTGAATTGACGCAAAGGAGACATAGGAAGCCACATACGCTTTTCAACCATCTTACACATATCCAAAGCTTTCTTTGTCAACTGAGCCCAACCACGCTTCAAACAGATTTCAAAGATAGCACGAAGAATACGGCCAGCACTTTGAGTAACATAAACCATGTCAGACACAAGAGCGAAGCCTTCCAATTTCAACTGAGATATGTAGGCTTGCAACAAGACGTTGATCTTAGCAGTAGGTTCATCCAAACTTTCTTTTACAGGCACTGGCACACGTTCCAGTAGTTTTTGAAGTTCCATCTTTTCTTCTTCACGGACAGGGATATACTTGAATTCGTCAGAGAGAGCAAAAACTCGGAAAAGTTCAATCTCGCTCATCATAGGACGCAAGTGTTGATTGTAGGTAGACATAGAGTGATGGCTGACATAAAAGTGAGAAGCAATACGGCCCAACTCAGACACTTGGAAACGACCAGATTTCTTGTCATATTTGACCAAGTTGCATTTATCCAAGATGGTAGCAGCAGCATGAATCAAATCAACTCGCTTTTGTTCCAAATGAGGATCATCTTCAAGGTCGTCAATGGAAATGCTGTAAAGAGTAGGGTTACGCAGCATACGAACATACAAATAAGTATAACCAAGCCATTGGACAGCTTCATCTCGATTTCTGATAGTACCCAATACAATCTCAGCATTCAAGTTATCGGCAAGACGGGAGATAAACTGAGATTCGATAGGAAGCTGTGTGTTGATCAATGACAGATAGTACTGTAATTCAGAATGCGCTGTAATGATAATGCCTTCACCATAGGTGTCATATTGAGGACGACCAGCACGACCTAACATTTGCAAGACATCTTGAGGAGAAAGCTCAACCCAACGACCCTTTTCGGGAGAATAAATTTGAGTGCCCTTAATGATGACTGCGTGAGCAGGCAAGTTAACACCCCAGGCCAAAGTAGCAGTTGAACATAAGACCTTGATGTGTCCATCAGCAAACAATTCTTCAACAAGAGTACGATCAGCACGAGTCATACCAGCGTGGTGAATAGCAAAACCATAAGGTAAGAGGTCTTGAAGGTTGGCATCTTTGACGGTAGCAGCTTCAGACTGAAGAATTTCTCTGCTTGCTGAATCTTGCTTCAAGAATCGAGTGATTGTCTCTTTTTCGATAGCCATATCACGAAGTGTCTTTGCTGTCTTTGCTGTTTCTTTACGAGAGTGAGTAAAGACAAGGACTTGGTTTTCTTCTTTTTGATCGAGCTGCTCAATCAACTTCTCATAACAAACTTCATTCATTGTTTGGAAACGCTTAATAGCCTTCTTTTCTGTCACACCAATAAACTGTTGCTTCAAAGGACATGGACGGTAAGAGCCATCGAAATGGAAGAGACCAGTCTTGCTGTCTACACGTAAAAAGGCTGCGACATCAGCATAGTTGGGCAAGGTAGCAGAAAGACCAACAAGACGTACTAATTCTTGAGTTTGTTCCATATTACGGATAGTACGAGAGATAATACTTTCAAGAACAGGACCACGGTCATCATGCAATAAATGGATTTCATCAATAATAATAAGACGAACCAAAGCAGTATAACTACGGTCAGTGGCCTTACGGGTAATGACATCCCATTTCTCGGGTGTAGTGACAATGATTTGAGTCTCTGCAATTTGTTGTTTTGTCAACTGACGATCACCAGTCAATTCGGCAACTGAGATACCATAAGGCTTGAGACGCTGACTAAAGTTACCTACCATTTCAGCTACAAGAGCCTTCATAGGAGCAATATAGACAATTTTGAAGCTATCGAGATCAATCAATCCAGTTTCAGGATCACGATTTTTGCCAATTTCATGCAATATAGTCAACATAGCCACATTTGTTTTACCGGCACCTGTAGGAGCACACAAAAGAAGGTTTTCATCACTGCCAAAGGCTGTAGGGTACAGTCTGCTTTGGACACGATTCAGACTGGTAGGGCCCACAAAGGCTTCTTGAGCCCAATCAGGCATGGATTTGATGGGGACCAATTTCTCTCCTGTACCATATTGTTCAGGTTTAGGAGCTGGTACATGAATTTCTTCATAACCCTTCTTAGAGCGCTTGAATGAACCATCAGGTAACTTGACTTTTTTGTTGGACATCAAGTGAGAACCTTGCTCAAATATAAGTGAGTCCAAGTCAATAAGCTGACGAGGAGCTACTGTAGTACCAGGTTGAATGGTAACAGTAGTAGGGAGTTGGCTACGACTACGACTCTTAGTTGCACCTTCGCTATCAATTTCCATAGCAGTATCCACAACACCCTTTCTCTCTAAAGCTTCACCACGACGTTGACGATCACCACTGAGACTGCGCAAGATCCATCCCAAATTCTTGCTTTGCATTTCTTTCTCAACTGCAATCTTATCATTACCATCTACTCGTGCAAGACGTGTGCACCAGTAAATAAGCTCACGGTTCTTGATCAAGATACGGACAAGGTCAAATTTGTCAAAGTCGAATAGAACCATCAATTCGTTTTCACAATCACGGATGTCTATTGTCTCTGCGCCTAAAATATCAAAGGCTTGAACTGTCTTTTCTTGTGCTGTGTGTGCATCAGGATAGTGAGCAGCAATCTGTCGTTGAAGCCAAAATGCATCAATATCGTGAGGATAGAGTGTGTCGTCATCTTGAGCCATAGCCGAAGCAGACTTTTTGTCGCCAGATCGCTTCTTTTTCTTCTCTTGACCGGGAAGTACGGTTTTGAAGCCATCTTCTTCATCTGTTGACTGTCCGGCATCTTCGGCTTCATTAGGAACAGGCGCATTCATAGTTTCCTGATTGACATCCTCTTCCTCTTCTTCTTCTTCTTTCATTTCAAATTGGTCATCTTCTTCTTCATCATCGTCATCGAATACAACAGCAACACCAAGTTCATCATCAATCTCGCCAATTTTGTCACCATTTTCATCCACATCCATGGCTTCTCCATCAGCTGAATAATCTGTGATCTTCTTGGACAGGTTGACAAGCTGAGCAAACTGTTCTGATCCAATGTTGCCAATGACAGACTCAATCTCCTTCTTTTTATCAAAGTCCTTTAATGTGTCTGTCTTTAGTGTTTCCAACACATCATCCGCTGCACTTCGAATGACATCGCGTGCTTGATCGCCCAAATGTTCGTATACAAATGAAAGAATATGCTCATAAGCTTCACGAGTTTCTTTTGTGCGAGGTCTATAATTGAGGCCTTCCCAGTCTTCAGTTGCCGACAAGACAGAGGAATAGCCATAAGCTCTACTAATAGCGCTTTCTTCTTTTCTTTTGCGTCTCTTCTCAATCGACTCTTCAGAGCGCTTAGCAGCTGCTTTCTTTTTCTTTTCCTCAATGCCTTTTGGTGTTTCTCTTTGTGCACGAGAACCGAACTCTTTAGGATCGATCTTGCCAAAGAGCGAGTCAGGTTCACCGGTAGGTTCTTGGTCTCTGCGGGGTAAGCCTTTGCGATTGGCTTGCAGCACTAAACTGGAAGTAGCAGCATATTGATACTGGTTTGCCTTTGCAAAGTTCTCAGCCATTTTTTATGTACAATTAAATCAACAAAAACAAAAAAAGAGCTTTTTTTGTATCAATGTTGCAAACTCTACAGAATTCAAAAGATGATGAGATTTCTCTTTCTTCTTCTTTGTTAATGCGTGTGTTTACCGAGAAAGAAGGGGATGGATAAATGAGTTACAACAAGAACGAGTAAAGTAAAAAAAAAAAAAAGTGTTGTATTCTATTTTGTCAAATTCACGCCTTTCAATCTTAGAAACTGCGCGTTTATAATGAGCGTGTTGCGTCATTCAGACCCAATGGTGGCTTGGTTAAGTTCCTCGATAATTTACTGCAAAAGTACATGAACTTTTCGATCCTGTTTCTTTCTTTGTTATCGAGTCAATTGATCACGAAGGCTTTTATCGTGTTTACGCCAATATTGAGCATGCTGCCCTTTTTTGTAGCTTTACCTCAAATTTTGTGCTTTCAAAAAAAAATGGAAGGGAATTGTTTGTAATATAAAAAGCTATAGTTTCGATTCTTTCGAAGCTGTGATCATCATTCCTTGATAAATAATCCTTACAAGAAGGCGAGGTGACCGAAACCTATTCAGGCTCTTTCATGTATTTTATGCTTGTGTTATCTCTATCCCGTATCTATAAGCCTGCTTTTATTGGTCTCTTTATTTCCTTCTTTCTTTGACTAAAGGGCATTGGTTGATTCTTTTTGCTCGGTTTCAATTGCAGGAATTAAGTGAACAGGATGTACACTTACTTCTCTTTTAAAAAGCCAACCAAGTATTTCATGAGGATTTGTCTTTGTTGGCCAGTGAAATTGATTACTGTCATCATTCAAGCTGACGTAGATATTTTTGAAAACAAAAACCTTTGAGCTATTTGACTTAAGGCGTTGTTTATCCAATCCTCCTATTTGGCTGTGTGCAAGCATAGCAACAGTTTCTTTTCTTATCGAGGTGTAACAAACAGCTTGACTACATCAATTCTAACAAGAATACAAGTTTAAGAAAAAAACGCTAGTTTTGACCTTTTAGAAGCAAAGTAATTGACTGCATTCGTTTGACAGCAAAGGATGGAACAAGCAAATTAGGCTTTTGTTTGTAAAAAAAATTACCTTCAAATAGAGAATACCCTTAAACCGAATTCGAAGAGCTTAAATTAATAACATTTATATTTAAACAGAGCGATTACTGTATTGATGAACATGCTCGTACTCAAGTTCTTTTGTATTATCACCAAGCTGTTCAATGGACAAATGAGTCATTAGATCAACTTAAACTGAAGATAATGAACGCCTGTTATCGATATAGAACTTTGTATGAAATATTGTTTTTTTGCTTAATTGTGCTCTGTAAATTAATCCAGAGATTGTGTTTGCAAAAAGAGTTTACTATTTACGCTTTTCCTGCAAAAGTCGCTTGATTTAATCCAATTTTGTCTGACCTTTTTTTAGCCCGAAACTTTATTAGAAGAAAGAGAGAGTTGTTGCTGTTACTAAAGTCAGTCATCGTTGGCTGTTGAGGAGAAAATTACTGCTGTCGTTGCTAAAGGACCATAAGCTTCAATTATTACTACCGATGCTGCATTTCTTCAAGTTGCTATTGTGTAGACTCCAAGTTTTGTAATTCTGATTGAGCGAAAAAGAAGATCAATTAGAATTTATTGTTAGATCAGGAAATCACTCTTTGTCTTTTTCAGAGAATGCGGTTATTTAAATAGGGTGAAAGAAGATTAAAAAAAAAGAACTTTTCCAAAATTCATTTGTACATAAGTTTACTCTTTATTGGACGAAAGAGAAAACAAAATCGTTATTAACAGTGGTGCTTAAAAATCAAGTGTCATTTCGTTATCCTTCTTGATTAACTCGAACATGCCTGGGGGCATCAAGGGCTTCTTGATGGTTTTTTGCTCGCCTTCTTTTGTTGTGATGGTCTTTTCTTCAGCAATATATCTGAAAGGCATTGTCACAGATTCATGGCGAGAAAAGTAGATTTCAGGATGATCAATGTATGGAACTTCATTCAAAGGGACTAAAAAAATAAAAGAGGAGGTAAAGAAAAGAGCAGATCAATAAGACATTGCAAAAAAAAACATAATAAAAAGATAACTCACTCTTATCTTCAACAACACGCTTTGTAACATTGACAGCTGTATCAGTAGTCATCTGAACAGGACCGAGTCTTCTACCTGCAAAACCCAATTTACGCAATTCGCCAGTACGGTCTAATCAAAACAAAAAAGTTTCAGTGTCTTTCATGAAAGAAACAAAGTGATATAGATGAATACCTCTAGGAGGATGATCGCCAAGAATACCACCAAACAAAAAGTACTTGAATTTGTCACCATCTTCGGGAGCTAACTCGGAAGTTCCGGCAGGATCTAACAAACAGATTTCTTCAGGCTTGACACCAGGCAAGTTCATAACATCCACTTGGAAGTACTTGGCAGCCTTAAGTTCTTCAGGCATGCCTTCATTTAAGCACTTGTCAGTCAATGAAGTAAAATAGAGGTGATCGGGGCCGATGTTTTGCAACATATGTTTGTATTCTAAAGTACACCATTCATGCATGGCATCTTCCATATGTTCAATAATATAAGAGCGCTTGTTTGCCATTTTGTTCTAATGATCTAAATTGAAAGAAAGAGAGAAAAGAAAAGATTAAAATTGACAGGAAAAAATACTTGAAAAGTGACTGTGGTGGACTTTAATAAGCCATATCAAAATAGGATAATCATGCCTTTGACTCAAGATTCATACTTGTGAAATCTTTTGTTCTATTGTCTTTTTGGCAAATACTAAACTCGAGCAAAATAGTTTAGAGCTAAACTAGAGTTTGTTTGCCCTCCCCCTCTCCTCTCTCCCTTTCTCTTAGCTGAATTGGATAAATTGCTCAAAGCTCTTTGAATAAAATAGTTTTGCCTCGTAGTTAAAACCAAATCTGTTCATTTCTCTGTCATTTGATTGCTCGCTTTATGGCATATCAAGGTAGCTTTGTTTGTGATATTATGAATGTCAATTCAAGGTATTTAGCTTATTTTTTCCCAGGAAATCAAAATTTACAACTACACTTTAGTCCAATAATGGAACTCTTCGAGGAACATAGAGATAGACTGAAAAACTATGGTGCTAATATATCCATTGGTAGAGTTCAACAGATATTAACAATGATTCAATAGCTTTCTGGTCAACAGTGAGGGAGGAGTTATTTGACGTGACTAATTATGATGAGCTTTCATGCAAGTCAACTGTGATCAGCAAGCAGACATGTCATGACTACCTGGCTTCATATATGGAATACGTACTTGAGCATTTTCAGGAAAATTCCAAGCTTGTTCATTACACTAAAACATTAAAGCAAAAGCTGCAGAGGATGAGAAAAGACGAGACTAGCAAGATGTTCTGATCCAATCTAGCTCCGAGAATGATTCAGATCAGTTATGAGCAGCCAATCACTGAAGCAGAGTTGATGGTAGCAGGCATCAAAAAAGCAGCAGTTCTGATTTGCTCAAGTGTGGAGACAAGAAGTCAGAAGAAAGCAGCAAAATCAGCAGAAATCTCTAAAGTGATAACACAGGTAGAATACGATGGTCTTTATGTAGCAAAAAATGAAGCTTCAGTTGGTACAATCATTAAAAGAAAAGCATTGCAGTTTTTTTAATGAAAGCAAGTGTTGAAAGCTTAGTGCTCGTGAGCGAAAAGTGATGAAGGACAATTCTACTTTTCCACGTAAAACTCAACGAAACTCAAAACTTCAAGTTTAGAGCAAATTTCTCCTATGCCAACGCATCTTTTTTATGTGTGACTGTACAATGATAATCAAGGTTTGCTCTTCAATAGACAATCAACATGTGTTCATGCTTGTGTATATGTTCGTTCAGGTGTGGACATGCTAGTGTTAACTTGAGAAAGAACTTGCTGATCATTAATATTGACATTGAGACTATAACTATGTCTATAAAAAAGTCATTTTTGTAAAATTAAAAAATTGTTGTTAGCTTATCTCTTTTTGCATAACCTATTTGCTTGACGTATGTAGTTTTGTACGAGAAATGTGTTGTGTTATTATATGAGTTACATCTCCCTTTCACACTGATTTGTTTGCGAATTTATGATTCTCAGTATTTTATCGTTAATAGTGCATATAACAAATAGGTCAGTTAATGGATATCAACACTATATTTTCTAAAGAAAAAAAAATGAAAACGAAAGGAAGTTTTTTTGTTGTTGAAAACATGCAGATCTGTTATGCATTTGTATGTGATCTGATGATTTGTTGCTCTACAACGCATCAATACTGTGCCTTCTGTAGCTTTAATATGTCCAAAACTAAATACATCTAAACAAATCTTCACAGAAGCCTCACTGCAAACTAAGCAAAACACTCATTAAAAGACAACAGAGAATTGTTGATAGCTATCTGGCGCGTTGCTAATGATAAATGGAAAGCAACACAGCTCGTTGATATACTAAGTGCATGAAGTTGTTGAATCTTTAGCTTTAATTCACTTAAACTTCAGATTGTTTACAGTCCAAAGATTTTCGTATGTAAGAGCCAAATAAATAGAGAACTTCCATTTATTTGAGGGGGAGGGGGTTTCTTCAGATATTAGCGTTATTATTGATTTACAGACAGTTGTATAATAGTATTTACGAATGATGATGGATTAACAAGCACAACCACTAGATTCTGTGCTAGAGTTGCTGAGGTTGATTTTTTGCACTGTACAATGAAAAAAAAAAGTCAGTTTGTAATAGGGCTTATATATTTCAAAAAAAGGCTTACTTTGTTCCTTTTGTTCAGCTTGATTGTTTCCACTGATACCTGGAAGTGCTTGAGCTATTCTTCTAAAGAGGGTTTTGACCTATTGGTTAAAAAGAAGAGGCATGTTTAGGTAAAGTGCTGATTTGAAAGGGAAGTATTTAGAGGTTACATTATGTCCAGCTTTTGCACTTGTTTCGATAAACATAACATTCAATTCTTTTGCTTTCTTTTCGCCTTCTTCAGTGGTCACTTCCCTAAACATTATATAAACATTAGTTGTCTTTTACAACGCCTTTCCTTCTTTCTTTGAATCTTTCAAGTAGTTTGGTCCTCATAAGGGAAAGAAAAAGAAAAGGGGCTTACCTCTTCTCATTTAAGTCAGTTTTGTTTCCCACTAGTACGACAATGGCCTCATTGCCTCTTTCAGCCCGCACATCATCAATCCATTTTGTGGTATTTAAAAACGAATCTCTGCCTACTCAAGATAAATCATTGGTACTTGTTAGATTTCCTGTATCTAACTTTCAAGTGTGCTTTTCACAATCATCTTACTAGAAATATCATAAACAATCACGGCAACAGAGGAATCTCTGATATAACTCGGAATCAAACTTCGGAAACGTTCCTATGGAGCGGTGATTCAATATTTTGTGTATTGTGATACGACATTGTACTTTACTTGTCCTGCTGTATCCCATAGTTGCAAACGAACTGTCTTGTCCTCCAAGTACATGGTCTTAGACAAAAAGTCAATACCGATAGTGGCCTATATTTTGAAAATGGGAACAAACAAGTGCAAAGATCTTGACTTTAAGTGTTGTGCTTGCTATGTGTCTTACTATTTAAAATACCTGGTATGTGCTATCAAATGTATCATACATAAACCGAGTAATCAAAGAAGTCTTACCAACTAGAAAAGGTAAGCAATATACTCTTAGATGGATGAACAACGAAATTGGTTGGTATGGCCTTTACTTACCACTCTGTTCGCCGAGGAATACAAGCTTGTATTTTCTAAGAGGGCTACCAAATTCAGCTGATGTCATTGTGTGAGTAGAGAAGAGAAAGAAAAAAAAAAGAGAGAGAAAAGAAAGGATGAATACAAAATTCTTGTAACGTTTTAGATGTTTATTTAAGCGTGACTTATTGTGATGTATGTGCCTGAAAGTACACTATTTCCGGAAATTATTCATTCACAAAATGAAAAAGAATAATGTAGACTGGCCTTCCAAAAAAAAACAACAGACTTTTGTATTTCCGATGATGATATCTGAACACTTGTTTCAATCCTCTTACACACTCAAATCGGTCTCTCGAAAGCGCCAAAGTAGCGATAGAAAAAACTGGTATAACTAAGCTTGTAGAAGACAAGGAGAAGTCGCAAAGCGGTGCGAACATTCTAGGCATTAGTATGGATACTGTATATTCTATCCTCAGAAAGAAGAAAATTATGGGACGCATAGATCGCAAAAAGATTCTTGGCTGCCCAGACAACTCAACAAATGTACTGATAGGCTTATTATTAGGGGAATAAAGTATGATGAAAGAGTCTTTTTGACCAAACTTATTGCTCTTGTTCCTGAAAATGTTATTGTAAAATCTGTTAGAAGGGTCATCTATTGTTTGTGGGTGTAGAAATTGCATTGTTACCAAAAAAGCCATTTTTGAGAGAAGTTTGCAAAACTATAAAGTATTCTCATTTTGCCCAAAAAAAATGTCAACATTGGGGATTAGACGACTGGAAAAGGGTAATTTTCACTGATGAGAGTTTATTTGAAGACGGCAACAATTCGACAGTGATTTGTGTTTGGCGCAAGCCGCATGAAGAAGTATCATCAAAACAATTGGCATTCAATTCAAGAGTGATGGAATCAACACTACGGCTTGGGACGCTATCTGTCACGAACATAAGTCTGATCAAGTTTTATGATACTTACAGATGTCTTATACATACACCCATCATTCGGTGTTGGTCCAGAGATAGCGAAATGATCGAACCGTTGTGAATATCTATATATATTTTTATCAGCATGATCCAGATTTGATTTCAACTGAAATTTTAGGATTAAAATGAAAGGGTCTGTCCGAGAGTAGCGACGGCTAACTGGGGAGGGTTGCCTAAGTAGCACAAGGCATGTCTAAAAAGAATCCAAAATGGATTAATTCCTAAAGGTTGGAACAGTTTAATTGAGCCAATGTTTCAAATACTACAATGGGTCATAAGAAATAAATGAGGAACACTCTAATATTATTTTCAGGCCTTCACTCAACTTTCTCTACTTTTGATTGTCATGGCTCATCGAATATGATACCTGCATTGTTTAAAGTAGCCATGAGATTCTTTATTGATGTTTTCTTACACATTTGCATAGCAATCATAGATGATCCAGTAATCCATCACCATGCAGTTGAGTTTTCGGAAACTCTAGAATCTGTTGAATCTCTTGAAAGGCCATTGTAAAGCAATACGTTTCCTACTGTTCCCGCACAAAAGCTCACGCTATCCAATGTTTACAGATGCGCCGTCGTTTGATGACGCCTGGAGCAACTAATAAATCCCTCTCTTTCCTTCTGAATCAGCTCCCTGCCCGTCGCTCACGCTCTTTTGACACCATCGTTTCTTGGACTATCTGTTGGCCCGCCGTACGTAAGACCCTCTACGAATTTGATCACCTCCGAAACTCCAATATCCTGCCTTCTTTGCCCGATTATCTAGAGCAAAGACTCCTTGGTTGGTTTCCACCCTCCTATTTCTACCTGGACCTTCTCGGCGACTATTACCGTAGTCCTAAGCGCACAGTTGGTTGGGGCGTAAAAGCCTCTTACTATGCGGCAAGTTTCTATACATATAATACTTAATGTTTGTTCATAATTTTTTTGAATCTCCTTTCACTCTCTTTCAGTTTCTCTTTTGTGTATGTTTTTCTATTATTTAATGTAAGAAAGCCCGTTTTGAAATACTTTTCATCCTACAACTCACTGCTATTTTTGAATTAAACTTTTTTTTTTTTGGAATTCTGATTGTTTTATTTTACAATTCATTACCTATTTTTATATTATTTTACTTTTTTTGAACGATTAATTTTCAAGTGGTTTCCGAATAAAGTGTAAAAAAAAACTCAAAACGCCAAGACCTACAACTATTAATTTTTAGAAATATGTATTACATTTATGCCTTTGTTTTTTTTTGTTGAGGAAACAAGCACTGAATACGTTGGGAACAGAAAGTAATCCCCGTATAAATCAAACTTAGTTTATCAAAATTTAAGCATTAAAGAGGAGTAGTGTAGATCAACAAATGGCTAAAGTACAGAGGTGGTTGCTCTTTCATTATTTGAGCTGTTTGGATTTAAATCAAAGCGTATAATCACTAAAGAGATTTTTGGATAATAAGCACATGTAAGGGAAGAAAGCCACAATTCTATTAAACCTAAAATTTCTGTTTGCAAAATCAAGCCTCTACTATAAACCCAAGAAAATGCTTTTTCTCAGACCAATAAAGCACTTTGAGAACATGCTTGTGCTCGCATTGCTTGGGACCTGTTTTCTCCAAAAATTGGTTTGTTTTATGCAGATATCGAAACAATTAAACTCAAAGATGTACAAGAAGCTTGTGATTATTAGTAGTCCTGATAAAATATTGTTGTATCACACCAATTGTTGGGCGAGGTTCTTTTTTTTATTTGATAAATATGGTACAAGGAATAAAGGCTAGAGTAAGCAGAAATAGAATGAGCAAAAAAAAATATGTTAAAAACGGATAAATAAAGATAAATAATGTCTAATTTGAATGAGAGATGGATAAGATGTAATGCGTGTGGAAAAACAATAAACAAGTAAGAGAAATCATTCCTCACTTGTCCAAACAATATTCCTCTTTTTTTTTCGATTATTAGGAAACTTAGTCAACCTTCTTGGCCTTACGGTTACCATAGGTCTTGCGAGCAAAGTCAACAAAGAGATAGGTAAGAGGCAAGAGGTAGCCAACATTGATGGCTACAGCGAATTGTTGGCCAGGGGTCTTGAGACAGTTGGGAACAATCAAATAACTAATAGCAGTAGACATACCAATCAAGAATTGAGAGATTTGCATAGTAGTCAAATAACGCTTTCCTGGAGGGTGGAAGCCAATTGAGGTCATGGCATAGTACATGTACATGATAGAATGAATCAATGAGTTGAACACAACGAAAATCCAAATGGGTTGAGCTTGGTAACGGATACCAGACCACATAGTGATCATAGCACCAGAGTGGTGATAGGTTTGCAAGAGAGAGGAACGACGGCCCTTCATAATGATGATAGCAGTATCAATAACTTCGTAAAACTTGGAGAGGTAGAAAAGGTATCCCCAATAGCCGAGACCTTCATTCCACAAGAAGCTATCCATATCACAATACTACCAATGAAAAATAAATAAATACACCATATACTTACAGGGCAAAAAAAAAAGACCCGGGTTGTACTTACAGCATCGTGCAAAGATAATCCTCTGTTGAAGAGCTTGTGCATGTTCTGGGCCATGCTGATGAAAGTAATACCAGAGTAAATGGAAAGGATCAAGTTGTGTACAAAGACGAAGGCAGTCATAAATTTGCTTGATTTGGTAGCATTATTGACACCACGATTCTTGGCCTCAACTCGAGAGAGCTTAGCAGATGCAGCTGAAGGGTTGAGAAGATGGACAGTTACAGCATAGGCAGTAGCAATAGCTACAGGTGTTTTCCAATCCATAAAGAACTCATAGTATTCAGGGAAAGGAATACCGGGAATTGGCTTGAGTTGATCAATGTCCATCTTGTAGGTAAAGAGTAAAAAAGAAAGAAAAAAGGAGAAAAAAGTTTGGAAGAAATGAAACCCTTCTTATATATATGTTCTAGTTTAAAAAAAAAAAAGGAATCAATCGGGGAGAGAGATGGTAGGGAAGGAGATCAGGTTCCGCCTGCAGTTGTATTAAATCTTTGCCTTTTCGAGGAGACCTTGAGTAAGAAAAATAAACTCAGACTCCCCAGGATTTGGGTGGTGCAGGCAATAACTAAAAAAAAATTTGATGCCATGTGGGGCAAATTCAGACGTAAAACAAGGTACGCTGACTCTCTCAAACTTCTTCTTCCTTTGTATTCAATTCTTGTTTTTGTCTGACTACGGATTGTAATCCAGTGTGATAGACATTTCGAGAGCAGATCCCTCCTTCTCGCTTTCAATCAAAACTAGTCAATTACGAGAGATCAATTGCATTTAAGACTTGGACGCAATTGGTTTGGCTCGATTTTGATGTCATAAGAACAAATCATTTATAAGAGGAAAAAAAAGCTTGTTTCTATATTGAGATGTGGCGCTCAGGCTGGCATCTAGTGTCTTACTGAACAGAAATGTACCCAATCATTTTACTTCAATCTGCCCCAACCTTAGATATTGTTGGATTTGAATCTGTCTCTTCTTGCTCCTTCTTTTTCTATTTGATTATGTATCAAGGCATTTTATCAGACCTTTGTAGAATTCATCAGAACCAGAAGAAGAAGGGTGACAGAATTCTACAGGATGGCGTAACTCAAGCAATAGTGCTGTATGTTTGGTTTTCTGTAATGCATTCTGTTATACTCTCGTGAAAGAATTACAGTGGTAGTTTGACCAAAGATGCATAAACAGAGGCAGCTCTATAGTGTCTTGTTCTACGCTTATCAATTTACAAGAGACCGCTTTGAGGCAGAAGTGAGCAGACCATTTCTCAGAGTGTTTATGATAATCGAATTTATGCAAAGATGTTTGCCTGTGTAACAGCTAGAGGTATGATCTGCTTACTGCTAAATAAAGAAAAGCATCTGTGCGCTATACACTGTAACAAATCAAGCTAATTCTGAACCATATATCAAGTAGAAGTATTACAACAAGAAAGATTTTGTATGGAGTCAATGCATACTATTGCTAAGAAATTATCAGATGCTAATCTATATATATATATATATATATATATATACATATCTAGCTACAACCAGTAAATTCGATTCTACACAGACCAGCTTTACCTCCAGAAGCTATCCATCCACAAGCACTTTTGTTAGGATTCCAGACGATCTACATTGAGGTGTGTTAGATGATTTTTTGTTCATTATCCTTTTAAAAAAAACTACCTTTTGGAGAGCCACGTTAGGCTCGAAAAACACAGTGTGGTAGGCGCGTTCAGGTAAAGAAAACTAGTTTCAAAATAAACTCGTTAGTTTCATATATCCATTGCTTGTAAGCAACCTTACATTTGGCTTTATACCGTCTACAAATCGAAAAGATTGGGTATCATCATCAAAAATAAGTTTATATAAAGTGTATTCAGGATTCTAAAAAAGAAAACAAATCAACAAGGAGTCAAATCATTGCATCATAGTCTTGCTTGCTTTACCTTGTGTTTTGTTGTAAGCTCAATTTCATCATGAACAAACGTCTTGACCATTGCATTGCCATTTGAACTGACTGAAGCCATAATGCCATGATGCGGACTAACAGCAATTGACCAAACATGGCTACTATGACTATTCAAGTTTATCGTCTTTCGTGTATTGTAGCTCAAGTTTCTACGCACTAGTCCATCTGCTTCGGAAAACAGAAATCCATAACCATGGCCAGTACCAGATATACATGTAAATGTAGCTATGCAGAAAATACTGATTAGTATATCAAATACAATGTAAAATTTCACTTACTTCGTCTTCTAATGATCTTGAATGGTATATGAGGATCGTCCAAGTCATGCAGTAAAATATTCCCATCAAAATCAGATGAAAAAACTATATTTTGACCAAATAAGGACGCCCAGCTGATACATCTTATGGCAGCCTGTGAAGCATTCGAAATGGTGGTAATAACCTTGATTTTGTCTTCAAAGAGCGAGCCTAAAACATCCCAAACTACAATTGCTCCGGATGTTGTGCCGCAAGCTAACTTTCCCTGACCGCCCCAACTGAGGCAAAGTGCATCTGTTTGACGTGTCTCCAAGAGCAATCGAGGATTCTGAAGCTGTACTATTTTCATTTTCTTTTAGAAGCCATAATGCAGACAACAACAAAATTGCTTACTCGTTATTGTTTCATTAACCAGTCCTTGTTTAGAGCGGACATAATCAGGGTGTGGTATCACAAAAATTCGAATAGATCCATCTGTAAACAAAACTGCAACAATACCAAGTTTACGCTATTAAAGACATCTCATTTAATCAACCATTTTCTCAAGACTTATGTCTATATTATCTTAACACCATATATATACGGCAAAATACATTCATACCTCATCATAAGCATTGCACGGCGCCCATTTTAATTCAGTGATAGGACCGAATTTGTGTAAGATGCACATTTCCAACTTAATTGGGTGACTCTGCTGACTTTCTGTTGATGAAAAACCCCATATCTGAATCATGTTAAACTTATCATTCTCTTGAATATCTTCCTTAATCATGTGATGTTCCTCTGTGGAGTAATAACCACCAATAGCCAGATATTGGACTGTATCATCTGCTACTTTAGGAACAAAATCGAGGCCCCAAACTGAAAAACCAGCGTTCAATATATATCCTCTTTTGTATTTTATGTCCTCACTCAGGTCGATGCTTTGAAGCGGCTTTAAGGTACGAGTTTTTAGAGCACTTATACCAGTAATTATCTTGAGTTCATTTGGGCTCAAAAGAGAGTCTAAACTAGGTTTAGAGATGGTTAGCTTGTTTGCACCAACATGGACTCAACACTAGAAATCTCACTTTTCAGAAACAGCCTTCCATTCCTTGTCACTTGCTGAAACCTCGCTGTATAAATTGCTCTTGGCTGCCTCCTCGTATAGGCCTGAATGTTCTTTTATAGAATAGGAAGGCATTATGCCAAACTGAAAAAGAAAGGTGAACACGAAAATCTAATTTTACTCCGCTGAAATAAGTGGCTTAGACGCGACTGCTTCTTATAGAAAAAGGTTAAATTTGATGTTTGATGCAAATTTGTGTTTTTTCTTTCTTTGGTTTATTGTTTATTGAAACAAAAAGGTAATTATTCTTGACAGTTTTTTTTTTTCTTTTTTATACATCCTATGTCCATTTGTTTGGGCAACCCACAAGTCTTGTCAGGAGATTCAACGAGCTTTACGCTCAACTCTACAATGATGTTTCTCTGTTACACTCGTGGAATAATAAAAATGTCATCTTAACTGTGGTCCGCCTGTTCTAGGTGTGGCCCGAACAAGATGGCTTCGTCTCGATTGAGTTGAAGCCGGCTTTGCTTTATTGTGTGGCCGTCTTCTTAGTTACGGGACAAACACTCTTCTTTACCCTTTTTATTTTATCATTATTCCTTAAAGTAAATAGACACTAATTCTTTTTCTTTACAGATACCAAGCTATTAACGTTTGTTTTGTCTTCTTGTTTAATAAACATCTATTTCCAATTAATACTTTCTTAAATAATTTACAATATCTTTGCTTAATGAGTTCAGGGCAAAAAAGAAAAAATTCTCAATACAAATTGTGGCTTAGTCTTGAAGATTTAATGAAAGTCCGTGTTGGTATTTAAAGTCTTAAGAAATCCTATAATTAAAATGTAAAGGAGATCAATAAGACGGCATGAGTCAACAAATTGGACGAATATTCTTTTTAAAAAACTCTTTTTGTCAGGAGCTATTACTGCTAATTATATAAAAACCTTTGTCATTTATCTGTATATGACTTGATTTGACTCAATTTAGCTGTTTCAAGAGAAAGAAAAATGATCGTCGCTGCATATCAAAACAATGACGGTATGAGCTATGATATCATAATTTCGTCGATTAGATATGCAAACCTATATAAGATCTAAGCAAAAAATTAAAAGGATTTTCTCTTATCTCCTCTGTATACACAATGAATTATTTCAAAGGAAAAGCCGCCGAACAATTACACATACCTGAAGTAGTCGATACTGCTCGTGTTTATGGTACAAGACATCTTCATTCCTACAGTCAACAGTTCCCCTATATGCGTCAAACATTACCGACAAACAATATGACGGATCGCCAAAGAAGAAAGCTCTTGAAGAAGATTGAAAGAATAGCACATTGGCTAGATAATGCAGTTCCCTATTCGCCTATTCCTTTAGGTATTGATTCTGTTCTGGTAAGTTATTTTTAGTATGTTGTACCATACGAAGTGCTAATGTAACTCGAAGGGATTCATTCCTGTTATTGGTGGATCAATGGGTGGTCTATTTGCGCTATATCAAGTCTATCTATCAACAACATTTGGCATACCCCTCTGGTTGTTTATGCACATGATTTTAAATATTGCTATCGATTTCATTTTCAGTTTAATCCCTGTTTTAGGTGGATTTCTCCATATGTTTTACAAAGCTAACATTTATAATTACGAAGAGTTGCGCAAATACGTGGAGTCGCCTGAGTATCTAGAAAGAGCACAATTAAGAGAAAGAAAGATTGCAACAGATGAAACATCACCAGGTGAAATAACATGGACACAACTTGGGAATGATATCAAAAGCTATATTCCTGTCAGACAGATAAATGAAGCCACCAGGAGAAGCAAATTTGTCAAAAACTGAAAAAGACAAAGCTACATGACATAAATAAAGTTTCTCTTGTCTCAAATCAGATGAATACAGAAGCATTCGATGTGTTGTATTTAAAAATAAAATATACGTATGGTCATAGCGTTCTATTGCCTTTAAACTTTTATTTGTAACCTTTTTGTTCTCATATTTAGTGTAGCTTTGTATGATTGAACCTCAAAAGTTAACGGCTCATGATACACTGGTGTTGTAATGCTTTCGTCTCAATAAACCGTTATTCGCTTTCTCGTTGAATTAGGATCTCTTTAAAAAAAACTGTTGAATCATCTTGAACTGGTCAGATGTTTGTTTAAGCCAAAATTTTAATGTTGTGTTGATCACAGACTTCTATTAATGGAAAGGACTAAGCAAAATTATTTTGATATTTGGAATCAAAGAAAATCTCCACAAACTGCTCTAGGAAAAGCAATACTACAATTTTGTTTTGCTTTGTAGATATTCTGCTTTTTAAATGTCATGGCTCTAGATTCTTCTGAGCGGCTTTGAAACATGCATATCAAGATGTTTTCATAGGATTTCCTCTGCCCAAACATGATGTAACAAATCTTAGCAAAACAAATGAACAATGTTTGCTATGAGACTGTGTTACATAGACTCTAATATCCTTCTTCTGTAGAGAGGACATGGCCTAGCATCGATAGGCTTTTTTTTTTCTTATTAACGTGGTGTCATTTTGCTGCGGCTTGTCTTATCCATCAAAGCAAGGTAAATGTATTGTATGAATGCATGCATTGTTATTGCTAATATTTCTCTTGTCACCATGTCATACAAATGTCACTTTATAACAACAGGAAGAAAAGATAAAATGGATGCCATAACACAGTGTCTGTTATCTACAATATTTCAAAAAACATATCATTTGAAAAGCCAGAGTATGTTTTCTGGTCGAATCAATTTCACATATTTTGACGCATCCTGGATCCGAAATCTTCCCTATATAAAATTAACACTGTTGTTGCGATATACCTGATTTAGTATTTCTTTCAAAAAAGCAACATACGAAAAGTTCCACGATAAGGAGTGCTGTTTACTAATGATACTGGAGATTGCATGAACAATAAATTATAGATGGTTATACACGTTTTGTTTTGTCAAAATATATTGTCCATCGTATCAACACGTAACCATGGAAACGGTCGGACAAAACGTCAAATTTGAACCAAGTACATCATTTCCGAATATAGATTACACACTGAAAAGAACACAAAGGAAAATGTTTGGGTTGCATTGATAAAGGTTACACGTTCAACAAATAGAGGTTGTGTGATAAAGAAAAAAAAAAGGCAAGGAAGACGCACAGTTAAAGGCGATTCTTAGTGTTGCTACAGACATGACAAGTACAACATGCAAAACAGCTATTCTAAACATAGATAGTTATTGTTCAAATATTTTGTCTTTCTATTTGGGAAGCCTTTCAAAGTTACAAGTATGCTCAAATAAAGAACTACTCTCTTGGATTGCGAAGCTGTGCAATTCTCTAATGACAATCCAAACATTTTCCTTTGTGTTCTTTGCAATGTGTAATCTATTTCTGGAAGTGCTGTACGCTTAAGCCCAGTTAAATCTGAACAACATCTTTTCCTATTCAGGCTGAAGTTAAAAGTAAACCTATTTCTAATTTGGGATGCCGGCTTGTCAGGCCCTAATATAGCAATTCATTCTCATCATAGCACAATTTTTTTTTAAAACCGAATGTTATTTTATTTTCTTTACTTGTAACTAAATCTAGGGCAATTACAAATAATAAAAAAAAAAAGAAAAAGTAAATAAAATGGTTTCTATAGTTGAAAAAGAGAGAGATGAAAATTCATTCAAGTCATACCGAAAATAAGAAAGAATTCAAGGAAACGATTTTGATTACTAGAATTGTAACATACAATACAGCTTATTAGGAGTAATTGCTGCGAGACTTTTTGTCAATTGCCTGACTTGAAGGGGTCGTACATGCTCAATTGCCGTCAAGAGTAACTGTAAAAGCAGATAAATAAATGTCGAATGAACTGACGCACCCCTCAAAGAGATTTCTATTGAAAAAATTTGTGACTCATTTCTGAGTTTCACCAAATTACAAATCGTTTCTATTTGCTGCGCACATTCGGCGCCAAGTATAAATAGCAAGCACTAGCAAGTTTTTCCCACTCTATTCTTTATCTTATTTATTATTCTTTCTATTTCTTGTATACCCTCTGCTTCTTTTTGAATAAGAGATACAAAGAAAGAAAAGCAGCCTTATTTATTAAAACTTCATCTTGTATTTATCTGCATCCAACAAAGTTCAATCACCATCTACTTTCTATTTAACTGTTCATATGTCTTCCAACACTAACTTCAACTACCAAGAACTTCAAAATTTCTTGTTTGAATCCCCCATCGATACCACTACTAATGCTCAGCCTTCCAAAGCTGAACAATTTGACTTTTCTGAAGTTTGGCAAGACCTTCATGGTGAGTTTTATTCAACATCTTCCGAATTTGTTGAAGCATGTAGACTAATTGTCATAAAAAACTCTGTAGCCAAAACCATAGAAAGCGCCTCTCAAATGGATCATAACGATCTCTCTGCCTTTGTAGGTGATATCACTCCTGCTGCTGCTGCTATCGTAGCTGCCGAGGAATCTCCTATGATGGCCACTCCCTTTTTAGATCATTCTTGTATGAACACACCCTTCACACCTGCAACTATTTTTACGCCTAGCTTGAATCAGTTTCACGATACACCTTATTATTCGCCTTACATAGAATCAAATGCCTTCAACATGGCAAGCTATTCTGAAATCCAGACCAACGATGACTCTGTAGATAAATACCTCAAGAACGACGTCTCTTGGCAACTGAACACAATGGTATCACAAACTCCTGTTATATCGACCAACGACTTGTTTGGCTCATTACAGAACGAAACCTCTCAGCTTTTATTGGACTCTACTAAAGTATCAGCTGACAACTCTTCTGACTCACTCTTCCCTCCCCTTCCCTCTTCCGAAAACAATCAGCAAGATACCATCTCTTACTCTTTAAACACTGATATCGCTTATGATCCTCAAGCCTTGGAAGCCTGCAACCTTTTCGACGACCATCTGTTCGATATTCCTGAAGCCGATACATTCATTCAACCCTCTCTTATTCCTTTAAATAACAAGCGCAAACATGAAGACTCTAAGGCCTACAAGCCTGTTACAAAGCGCACAAAAATCTCTAATCAACCTCAAGACGAAGATCAGCGTAAATTTAAATGTGAACAATGCAATGCCACATTTAACCGTCGATACAATCTTGGTACACATATCAAGACACATGACAAGAACAGAGTGAAAGACTTTGCTTGTAAATTATGCCAAAAGCCCTTTGATCGTAAGCATGACTTATCAAGACATGTAGCTACCGTTCACAACGGAGAGCGCGCTCACAAGTGCTCATTATGTACTTCTACTTTCAGCAGAAAAGATGCCCTTGTGCGTCATCAAATTCAAAAACATGCTATTTAAGCAATCTATTTATGTATATTTATTTATGTTTCTTTTGTATATTTCTCCTCCTCCCTCATGTCCTTTAAACAATAAATTGTTTTTTTTTCAATCGTATTATTTATTATTGTTTTTGTAAATACAATCTAAAGCATGACTAAACCAATCTTATGCTTTGGAACATCAGGACATCTCCAGTTATACATGTAATAGTTCAGATAACCATCACCATTGCCAAACTTTTGTTCTTCAACAAACTTGGCATTGTCCATCAAGTCAAGTGTGTTGACGACATCGAAATCAGCCTAAAACAGATTGAGTTGAGTATATCAAAGTGTATGTGTTATCTTTTTCTTTTTTTTTTTTTTACCTTCTTGGCCAATACTAAAGCATCACCAATCAATTGATTTAATCTCTTCTCAATCAATGCTTCCTTTTCTTGGTCATCTACGCCTTCAGGAACAGTGACAGCATAATAGAACATATAAGCAGCATTTAAGGTCGAATGCTTAGGGTTGCCAATGACAGTACTTGGGAGTGAATAGAATGAAAAGACATCTGTAATCTTCTTGTCGGCATCTTCAACTACGTAACTCCAGACAACCTTTTCATGAGGTAAGATCCAATGTTCAACATCAGCATCTGTTTCAAAGACAGGGGAAAAGTCGAATCGACAAAGATATTTGTTAAGCAATTCGCGTACTTGAGGGACATCCTCTTTGCGCATTTCTCTCAAGCCAGGAGTACTGGTGTTTTCGGGCACTTTGTAGTTCTTGATCATACGTGATAAAGTAGATCTAGGTGGGACACGAGAGAAGTTACATTCAACCAATTTCTTGGGATTAAGCGAGCGGTGATAATAACTATAGGTATATGAAGATGTAATCAATTTACTTGATCTCACTTGCTGCATTTAAATAAACTTACCGACAAGTAGAGACAGGCTTTGGAAGCACTACACCACCTGTGTATACAGCTTGGAAGACGCCTTCAAGATGGCTTCTACGTGTGATCTCCTTGATAAGAACTGGTGCCAAACGCTTTGATCTCAATTTCTTGTGAACACACAAAAAGTTGATTTCAGTTAAATGATGAACACTATTCGCGCAACATGTCAATTGATCGACTTCTATCTCTTTCTTTGTTGACTTACTGTTCATATGTTCTCAAGGCAACAGGGACACCACTGATGAAGGCAACAAGCTTTTTGTTGGAAGCTACACGAACACCAACCAACCATGATTGTTTCCAGTTAGGAGGCAATAAAGCCCTAAAAGTTTTAAAAAAAAATTAAGTACATTTTTTCTTCTACACCAAATCCTTTACGCGTTCATCTATTACCATTTCAAGAATTCAGCAGAATAATCAAATCTGAACTGAGCCTCGTCATCTTCAACATAGTTGAATGTCAAAAGGTCGTAAAGTTCTTTAACCTATATCCGCCGAGAAACAAAAAAATTAAGAAAAATATTCCCCCTCCTTTCTCTACACATAGCCTATCCATCATCTTACCTGCTTTTCATCACTCATGTCAATTTCACACCATTCAAATTCTTTTGGTAAAGGCATAGCTTCCTTTCTGATTTCATCGTAAGGGGTATCAGGCTCAATAGGGCCAGATTCATCAATGTTTTCCTCTATATCAAATTCCAAATAAGTTAAACATTCGCTCTGCTCCACTTTAGCTATTGCATACCATAGGCAGGAACAGGCTGTGTCTTCCAGAATTGATGGCTTCCTAAATCCTTGGCACCCTTTGTCTTTATCTTTCCGGCTCTTTCCAACAATGCCATACTCTCCATCATTTGTCGAAGTTGAGTTTTTAAAGCTTCAGCTTGTTGAGGATCTGATGGACCAGCAGCAGCAGAAGGGTTCTTCATTAGTTGCTTTACCTTCTTGCTCGAGACAAGTTTGTCTACTTTCTTGGCGAGGTCTTGAATTTCTTTTTCGGTAGGAGGTTGCTTATCGTCAGACATTGGTAAGTAATTGAAAACAAAAAAAAAAGGAAAAGAAAAACACACACACACAATTTTTAAAAACAAAGAACCTGAAAGAATAAATTGAACCTGAATCTTATTGGCTATGTGACTTCCACGTAAAATAAAGAACCAAATGCAACCATCACAACAACAAGAATAACAACTGTATCAAAAGAGAGAAAGTACAGTTTTTCTTTGCTTTTTCTTTTCTTGATAGGCAAAAGTATTTCAAGACTATAACAGAGTGAGGGAACATGTCTCCAAAAAGAAACCGCCCTGGGTGGTCTAGATCTGTCGTCATTGTATTACGATGCTTCATTATCCTTATAGTTGTGTGGTGGTACGGTAAATTTTGTCATTTTCCAAAGAATGAATGGCACTAAGCCGAAATGATTGTCCCTTTGTATCTGGAATTTTCATCCTTTTGAAACAAGAGAAATACCACAAGTAAAATCGAAATAACAGTTCTTTCTTCACTTTGAGTTCAAACAACTTTGTTTAAGTTTTTATTTCGAAACTATGGCAAATACAGAAACTATAGCTACTGGGAGCAGAAGGTAAACACTCCGTCCACTCCAATGTCCACTCCCTTCAGACACCCCACTCATTTTTTTTCTTTTGTCCACTCCCTCCAGACACCCCACTTTCTTTTTCTTGTTGACATTTCTTGTCAGGATAGTAATTATTTTTCTCTCCCCCCATCTTTTTTAAATGTCAAATACGCCTTAGTAAATCTGAAAGATATCTTTATAATTTTATTCTAAGTAAATATAAGTGGGCGCTTCTAATTTTTTTGGTTGCTTAGGGAACTGGCGCCACTTGTTCCAGTATGTTTCGTATTCTTTAAGTTTTCCCTCAATTCTGAGGTAGTAATTGTATACTGGTGGGAGATTTGATTGGTTAATACCAAGCCTGATTGCATACCAATGGACATTATGACCGTTTTGGATATGAATGGCAACAGGCTTGGATTTTGATTTGGGAACATTTAATGGCAGGTAGGTGATAGCAGGATTAATTCCTGGATGCTCTTGTTCAGCAGAAGGGTAAATACAAACAGGAATAGAATAGGTGTCTGCAACCAGTTGAGCACAGTCAGGCCCGTAGAACCACTCAGGCATTTCTTTCTTATCTAGCCCTGTTGCAACAACTGTCCGAAGTCTTTCAACATCAAAGTTTGGAAAGTACTTCCTGTAACTGTCTTTGATGTTTTCCAAAGTCTTCAACATTTTGCATCTGACTTCCAGATACTGGTCCCCATCCACGTATTTAGAGCCGCTTCTGTCCACCAAGAAGGCAACTGCTCTAAAACCACAGTTACCATCCCCTAAGGGATTGAGGTAATCAGTAACTTCGGATTCCTTGATTGATGGACTGAGGATGCTAGTGATTGAAGGCGGAAGATTGCCTCGCGAGCGCTTGGTTTGAGGTAAAGGGCTTTCGTAAACGAAATCATCTTTACCATAGCTTGCCTCTGAGGCTTTTCTTTTCTTGCCCTTGGCTTCTATTTTTGAAGCGCAATTATTATTTAGTTTTAGAATAGAAATGATTATATTTGAGCATTACCTTCATCTTTCTTCGCCTGTTGTTTTTTTTCTCGTTTAGCGACTTCTTTCAATTCTTCTTTTTCTTTTTCCAAAGAGAACTCATAGTGAGTTTTTCTTCTTTTCGTATTCTTTGGTCGTCCTCTAACACTGACTTTTCTTCGAGGAGGAAGCACCTTCTCGATTCTTCTTTCTTCAATGCTTCTCATGCACTTTTCAACACTTTCTTCTAATCTTCTTTGATCTTGGATAGATTCCAAAGAACTGTGAAGATCAATGAGCTCGTTAGCCAAGTTCATGATGATGGCCTTTCTTGAAGCACCGACCACGAATCCCTTCTTCGGTTCATCACTACGAGTGACTCTGTCACTGTCATTGGTAGCATCAATAACTGCACAGTCGTCATCGTCATTCTCTTCATCTGTTAGCCACATTTCTTCATCTTCATCAACAATTGCTTCTAATAAAAAAGTGTTATCTTGTATTGTTATTATGCGTCAGTCTTCATTTACCTTTCGTCTTCAAACAAATCTCATCTTCTAATTCTTCCAAGTCATCTTGTGTATGCATTTTGGAAGCAAAATAATCTAAAAGATATTAGATACATATTTATACATTTGTAGATATAAACTTACCTTCTTCACCTTCATCAAAGTTGAATCGCCATCTACGCGGAAACATACTTAAAGGAACTTGGTTTTTTTCCAAGCTCAAAATGTGCTTGCAAGGAAGGTTATATTGCAACCTAACCGAGCACAAGCAAGCTTTATAGCTGATTGGGGTCTCAGCTGAACGAATTTTAACGAGTTCGTTAAAAACTTTCCCAATAGCAAAGGAATGAACCTTTTGAACCAAAGGGAGCAACATCTTAAACAGGTCTTCTTCCTGACAGTAATATCCTCTGTACGAGAACATTTCTCGGCCTTTCTTGCTTTCAGCTTCTCTTGCCTAAATGTAATGAATTAGTTAAAGAAAGCATTGCCAGCAGATTAAAAATAGGTACCCTTTGTCTGTACCATTGATCAATTTTTTCAGTGACCATCACAATAGTACCAGATGAAGACTTAATAAATCTCTTTAAAGAAGAGTGGCTGCCTTCTACTCTGTTTGAAGAGCGGTTTCCAAAATGAGGAAGTTTGTAAGTATGGAAGGCTGTCCATTTTTCAGCTTCTTCCATTTTGCTATTTAAATCAAAGTTAGTGACTTTAACTTGATAGAAAGTAGATTTACCTTTCAATGAAATCAATTGCTTTTTTCTTGCCGTCTTCACTCACATAAACCAATGGAGCTTGGCTGCCGTCATCAAGCTGCTTCAGGTTTTTCTTAAATGTTCAAAACCTCGTTTAGACATCATTCAGCTTATTTACTGATCGCTTACCTTTTCTCCCTCAGAAAAAATATCTGGCTGATTGACAAAAAGTTCCTTCAGCGAGCGAACTGCAACTACCATTTCTTCACGAGTAATCGCTTTCAATGCAACTTCTTGATATCGCATCTGGATCTCTTGTCGAATGCGATCTCTTCGGTCTTTGTCTTTTTCAACAACACACTCCATTAGCTTCGCCTCAAGTCTTTTTTGCATATGCACATAACATAAAATGTTATGTGTTTGAGGAAAGACACTGGAAATGGCATTTTTCAATGCTTGCTCATTGTCGGTGGTAATCGTCTGAGGTCCTTGGTTCTCTTCAGGCCAAGTGATTTTTTTGAGGCAGTCAAGCACCCATTTGTACTGGGTGTTGTCCTCTTCGCTGATAAATGCACCAGCAACCTCAAAAGTTACGAGGGTATTAGGCTTAATGCCTTCGACACTACTAGTGCCAACAATGTTGACAAATGTCAACTTGTGAGCATTGATCTTGTAAGTAGCATCAATGACCAAGTTTTCAGGCATATTCTTAGCACGCTCAATGTTTGACTTAAGTGCAAAGAAAACAGCACTGATTCTTTTGTCATTGTCAACGTTGTAGAATACTTCGTATCCTTTGTTCTGTAGGCCGATGACATATTCATACATCATCTTACTACGCTGGGTGTTGAAGTAGCGATACTGAAGATTTTCTAAATCTTTTTTAGTGACGTTGAACACTTTATCAGAAATCAAGTTTTGATAAACGCTGCTAGCATTCATTCCAGTCTTGAAGTAGCCATAAATCTTCTCTTCAAGTTCAGCAGACATTTTTCTGTTGATGCTGTAGTTGGTTGGGTCTTCTGAGATACTGTGATTGTGCTGACCTTGAGAGTTGCTGACAATCCATTTCTGAATCATTGCATCAAAACGAAAGTTGATGAAAACACCGCAAAGCATTTTCTGGCTTTTGGTATCTTTAAAGGGATCATTTCTGTCGGATCTGATGCGCTTCTTGCCACCATGCTTACATATGTAGTTGATGGCTGTTGGCTTGGATGTCTTGATACTCATGACAACGTTGAATTCCTTTCCGAATCGACGAATATCATCGTAGATTTCGCTTTTGTTGCTGTATTTCTTGCTTACAATCGTGTTGAAGAAAGTTGAATGAGTTTGAATATCTTGGGTCATTTTGTTAGTAGAGGGAAGAAAAAGTTTTTTTTACAGTTGGTGTCAAAATATGTCTATTTTCTGATAAAAAAATATCTGAGTTAATGTTTAGAGTTGACATGACCATTGAGAGCCAACAAAGAGAAATAAAAAAGATACAATATACATCCCCTTTTCTATTTATTTTTTGATTCAATCAGAATAATCTCTCGGTACAAGAATAAATAGATAAAATGCACAGTTATAAGAGCATATGTTAATCTTTTCAAGTTTCTATAAAGCTTTCTCCTGGATTACTATGCTTTTTCCTTTTCAAGAAGTGAACTCAAAACTACCAGATTGGACTTCAAAAGTAAACAATGGGGGGTCAATACTATCAGGATTAAACAGAGAATTACTAAAAAAAGACGGAGTGTCTCTAGGGAGTGGACAAAACAAAAGTGGGGTGTCTGGAGGGAGTGGACAAAAGAAAAAAAATGAGTGGGGTGTCTGAAGGGAGTGGACATTGGAGTGGACGGAGTGTTTACCGAGCAGAATTGTAGCTAAGAAAAATAAATAACGTCTCAACTAATTTTGTTCTATACAGAATATTTTATATAAATGAGTATCTTTGTATTGAACTAAGAGTAAAAGCACTGTAAATAAATGTTGTTACTGCTAACTGAAGAAGAAGCTATAAGAACTGTTTATAGCAAAGCTCATCAAATAGGTCGATCTAAAGGCAGTAAATCATTAAACAATATCCAATACAATGATACGTTGCTCAAAATAGGTAGCAAGCCTTTGCTTTTGTCTACTTCAACATGCAGACAACAATCATTGGGCTACACTAAGTATGAGAAGATCAATTGGGCCTATTTGTTCTATAGTTAATGCAGTCCGTGCTATGGTTATGATTAACTTGGATAAGAAGCAATGCATCAAGAGCTTTCTAGAACTATCACTTGCCATCTAAAAAGTAATCTATTCAACCAAACAAAGCTATTGGTTGCTAATCAATCATTATCCTTAAAGTCATTAGATTTTTCCATGCTCTTTTCTTTTTCTCATTCAAAACATAGAATGATCATAAAGATGTTCTCTGAATAATAAACAAACGACTGCAATTCATGGCAAGTCGAATCTATGTATCGTGTTGAAGATGTTCCCTCTTTTTTAGCAGTGAAGTATAGGTATTGCGTTAAAGAAACCAAAAGAAGTACGGTCAATTGGAAGCTCTGGTTCATGACAAGGTAACTCAGTACCTACATTGATTTAAGGATGATTGTACGCCCGTAGTCATTTCCACGATTAACGACATGTATAAAATTTTAAACAGCAAGCACAAAATCAAAAGAAAAAACATGTATGCTTTCCTTTCTCTTCTCTGGCTCTTCAAATGGCTTAACGAATGATTCTTTTTTTCTTTGAAGGGAAAAGCAACAAAAAAGATTCAGGATAAAACGAGATGATAATGAATTAAATGATGAGACAAAATAACAGAAAAAATACGCTAAACTAAAGGAATCAGTTAAAGTGGTTTTGGAGCTAAGCGTTCCAGTAAGAGGTTATTCAGCATTATTGCTTTTTGAGTTTATGACAGTTAGTTGTGTTGAGGTAATTGAGCCATCGGTTAGACAGAGTTTTAACGTAAAACATTTGATTTGAGATATCAAAAAAAAAATGAGGTTTTATTTTGATTACTCTCATGATCTTTCTCATGGTCTTTGCCTCTTTTAACATTGCTTGCTCACTTTATCAAGCCAAATAGCCTGATTGATGCTGCAAACTTGTCACTTAAGTAATTATTTGCATGTATTAACTGAAGCTTGCATTTGTTTGGGAATCTAGATGCGGAGTCAATTTTCTAGACTCAAAGTCTGTTATTGACTTTTAAGTAAAAGTCGTGATTGACATTTTGTTTTCAAGGATTGGTGTTGATCCTTACGACTTCTGATTCAGAGCAAGAGGACACAGTTAAGCTGTTTGCTTTTTTTTTTGCTTACTTTAATCAGCTTTCTTGATGGGATAAACTAGTGTCTATGATATTTGATGGACTTTAGAATCAAGAACGTATTAAGTCTAGTCATTTATAGAGGTTGTCGATTTTTTTTTGAGTGTTATTATCAATGAGTCAAAGATCGAGAAAAAAACATCATCTTTTTCCTTTCCAGACAAAGTAACAAGAAAGACTGTTGACTTGGAGAAGAAAGAAAACCCCATATAATGAAGCCATGAAACAACCCACATGCATGTCTTTCACTAATCAAAGAGAGACAGTGTAAGTGATCAAATATTGAAGTATGCAGACCTCCCTTCTCCATTTGAATTTCAAAGCCGTCTGTTGAATTGCTGCAGCTTGAAACAGGAGGGATATACAAACGCAATTACAATAAAGTAGAATCTGAATATACTGATGCCTTGATATCTTTTACAAGAATTCATTGCTGGACTTCATTATTCTGATGCACGATTACACCGAAAGCTTCTACACTCCATACTAAACTGTTTTGGGACTCATGGATTAATTGGCTAAGCTTGTTGATGCAATGTGACAGTGTGTGTATCTCGATGTTACACCGTGTCTTATCTTTCTTTTTCTTATCACTTTTGTATTTATAAAGAATCAAGAGATATCACAGCTTTATTTTATATTTCTTGTCCAAAAAAGCTTGTTTTTTCTACTTTCTTTTCTTTTCTTGGGATCAAACAATGGAAGTAACATTTAAGCTGCATTTCGTACTATGTAATTATGCAGCTTAACTTATGCAAGTAAAACCAGCAGCTACGATCCTGAGAAAAAAAAAGGAGGAAATTGGCTGCGATTTTTTATCATCTGGTATAGAGGGTATTTTTCTGTTCGCAAGAGCATCATGATTGGATCAAGTCCATGATGGATATCAATTAAACTTCCGAATGCATTAAGAGATAAATAAGCAATGACTTCCTCATCTTTCTTCTTTCTTTACTTTACCTTACCTGATAACTTGCGATATATTATGACTTTCACTTTAAAACCTGTAGTTCCCACTGAAAAGCAGTCTGGAGTTGATTTTGGTGCTATTATTGAAGATCTTGATTTAGAGAACCTCACTTGTAAGCCCCCCACCTCTATTTCTTTCTTGAAAATCATCATGCAGTTATTTATTCTTCTTCACGTTGATAGCTGAAGACTTTGAGAAACTGTTTGATGCTGTCTATACTTACCAAGTTGTCTGCGTCAGAAATCAAGGCCATGTGACACCACAAACCCAATACGATCTCACAAAGCGTTTCGATCCACAGAACATTGACTTATATGGTCATGGCTCTATGCACCGAGCCAATCAGTCTGTCATTGCTCGGGATATCTCGCCTCTACCCGAAGTACCTCAAGTGCAACTACTTGGGCATGGTGTTGTAAGGAATCATTTTGGAATTGAAGAAAGAAAATTGACACATCCAAGTCACACTGTATTCCATAAAGACTGTCTGACTAAAGAGCAAATGGAGGCTGGACAAACACGATTCTACCGTTGGCATATGGACGCTGCTCTCTACAAGCTTAACCCTCCTAAAGTGACTACTCTGTTTGGCTTAAAAAACCCAGTAAGATTCTTGTTTTTGAGATTTGCATAAGGGGGGTTTTTTTTAAACGTTTATTTTCGCTTTTAGGAGCCTAGACGTGAGACTGTCCGATATGATGATGGCACAGATGATCAACTTGATGTTCAGCTGGGCACTACCGCATGTAAGTAGATGATAGGAGTTTGTTTGATTTTGGGAAAGTCATGTTGACTCATGCCTAATCTATCCCATAGTCATTTCCGGTCAAAGAGCATTTGAGATCTTACCTCAAGAACTGAAAGAACTCGCATTTAAGACTCAGGTTAAATATGCTCCCCATCCTTATTTATGGATGTCTAAGGCAAAAGCCAGATCCACTGGTCTTGGAATGGTTTCTGAGGGCAAAGAACTTACAGAAGAAGAGCTTCCTGAAATCAACAAAGAAGATATCAAAATATACCCCATGGTAATATATATAGATGATTACATTTTGATTCATACTAAACGTTTCTTACAGCTCTGGAAAAATCCTGTCACTGGTAAGATTCACCTTCAAGTTCACCCAGCTGCTGTGCAAGACTTAATTATTGATGGAAAACCAATGGGAGACTTGGAAAAAGTAAGAGAGCTATTGTACAAGATCCAACGACCTGCTATTAGCCCAGAGAACGTGTATGCTCATGAATGGAAAGATGGAGACTTTGTTATTTTCCATAATCGTGGTGTGCTTCATTCTGTAGTAGGCTCTCTTAAGGACACAGATCAAAGAGTGTTCCATCAGTGTAATATTGCAAGTGCAGATGAACCTATTCCGGCTTCACTAGAGGATTTTGCTCCTTATTTGACTAAGGCATCTGTTTAATAACACCTTTAGAAATAAAGACAATTAAAAAAAAAAGAACTTGTTGTTTATAAGAGTTTTTTTTGTGCTGGTCTTTATAGCTAGAGATGTTTATAAGGGATTTGGACAACTTCCTTTCGGCTTCTAAATCCTGTTATTCAACATGTGTCAGCAAGACAAGCAGATGTGTCTGATAGTAGTGCAGTAAGAACCATGTAGAATGATGTGAAGCTGTGTAAGGATGACAGCAATGAGAAATGTTTAATATGTGTTCAAAAAGCCATCCAAAAACTTCTTGGGTCAGATATCACCATTCATGCTCTCTCCTCAGCTCTCACTGCCCAACAGACTTTTTTTTTTTCTCTTTATTGGTTACCAACAGATTTCCGTTTACTAACAGTATACTTTTCTGCAAAAGTTTTTTTTTGGGGGGCAAATCCTTTAGACGTGATGTTGCTTAAAACCTTCTTTTCTTTGACTATTTCTTCCCTTCAAGTCATTTTTTTTTTTGTGTTCTAGCTTTCTCCATCCTTGTTTTATTCAATAAGTTATTTTCAAGCACCTTATCCAATATCACTTTTTCTTTGCGCCAGTTGATACTTGTGGTTAATTTTCTTAAGAAAAAAGTAAAATGTATCAAAATAATTAAAATGACAAAATGTCATGAATTTCTTAACACCGAAACATTTCTATTGTTTGTTTATACACCAATCACTTGAGACTGAAACGTGGGCTTTGATTTCACAGGCCAGACTCTAATATTTGGTACCAACGAAACGGACAAGACTACCAATGTCATATTCAAAGTAACCATAGCAACATAATGCGGCTATAGTAATTATTTAAGCGTTAAAGCCCTAATTCAACTGGTTTTCTTATCTTTAGATGATAACTTACACAATCGCTAGACTTATGTTTGGCTACAAAGCATCGTTATAAGGTTTAGTAGAGAAAACATAATTTTTTTGGCATATTCAACTTACTTGAACCACAGAAATAGCACATTGTCATAGAGAGTTTATTATAGAGCAAGTAGAAAGGTAAAAAAAAAGAAAAGAGAAAGAAAAGAAGAAAAGAAAACGAATAGATGAAAATGCGTAACAAGGAAATAAGAGGAACAAAGTGAAGATGGGCAGAGAAATATATCTATACAAACAAATGAAAAGAGTCACCAATTATAGTCCTTTGGGTATAACAACTGTAATACGATCTGCGCCTTGACCCCAATCAATCCGCTTATTCACAAATAGGCCATACCAAGTCGTCAGCACCACAAACCAGACAATACAGCCACCAAATGACAAGTAGATGTCTGCATCAAGAAGACGAAAATAAGTTAGCTAGTAATGACATGTTCAAAGTTTGTTTTACATCGCTTTAGTTCTTTAGGTGCATCTGTCTTTTGACTTTGCTTATAAAAGTAGAGAAAGTTGACTAGCCATAAGAGAGGCAGAAAGGCAAATCCTCCATAAAACATCTTTTTGCTGATAGCTATGTGCTCTTTCGAGCTCATCTTATCCAACGCTGGCATAAGGAGATCTTTGACAAAAAAAATAAAAACTGAAAAAAACACACATTTCCAGAAATAGACTGCATACACAAAAATTCAGACTGCGCTCGTAACATTGAGATTCTATGCTACTTTTGAATTTGAGCGAGAAACATCCAACAAGATATACACAAAGCATGTATTCTCAAAACCTAAGCCTTTCCTTTAGTTTATTTCGCTCTTTTCTTTTAGCAGTCTTTTTCTTTCTTTTATGAGTAATCATCAGAGCTTATAAAATAAGACCCAAACAAGCTTACCGGAATCAGTTGCTTATGGATACAACAATGGTCTTTCTAACATTTCTGTTATCATGATTGTACCTGATAGCCATTAGGCTATGCGTAACCAAGATCAATGATGTAATTGATCCAATCAAAATTTAAAGTTTTGTATTAAAGCATAACGTTTGTAAGGAAATTGATTAACCGATTCTGTTTCTCTTTTTTTTCTTTTCTTTTTTTTTTATTTCATTATTTAAAAATGGATAGTCATAGCCCAATATCTGACAAAGCCATTCCGGATTTAGTACAGCATCATCTGGTGGATGGCACTGAAAATGACTGTTTAAAAGTAGATGGTGAGACAAGTAATGAGGCAGAAATTGCTGTCCCCTATCATTTGCCTGGTGCGTCTGTTACGCACGATATTTACACACACGCCAAAAGTCTTATTATGGCAGCATCACCAAGCGCAAGAAGAACAAAATCCATGGTGGATCTAAAGGAGGCTTCATCACCCTCAAAAAGCAGCCATTCCTCAATCAACGAATTTGAAAATCTTGATAAACCAGGTGGATTTAGACGATTTCATGTTCATCAACAACAAAAGCTCGCTCAAAAGAATCAAGAAATTAATGAGGATTCAGCTTTTCAGGAACTGTTTCGTCCTGAATCTGTCTGTTCTTCTTCAAGGGCGTCTTATCGAGCTATTGGATTGTCGCCTGAAATCATTCATCTGGATACTAAGCCTACACGCCACTTTCTAGAGTACTTGGCCATAGCGTCTTACATGAGTCAGTTTGCAGGTGAGGATTTGTCTGATACAGATGAAACCCAGTCAGAAGACGAAGAGGATGGCGAGTCAACAGCTCTACTCCCTAACCGCCACAAAAAGCCAAGTATGCATAAGAAAAAAGAATCAAGTCACAAAAAGGCCACTGTTGTAAAGACTGTTTTCTTGTTATTCAAGGCATTTATTGGCAGTGGTATTCTCTTTCTACCTAAAGCGTTCTCAAATGGTGGGCTCTTGTTTTCCGTGCTATTAATGTGGTTCATGGGTGCCATTTCTCTGTATTGTTTTCTCTTGCTTCTGGACTGTAAAGAGCACTTGATCGGAAGTTATGGTGACATGGGAGGTCAATTGTATGGCAATTGGATGAGGCGTATCGTTTTGTTTTCAATCGCTATATCCCAGGTACAACAAGGCACCGCCAAAATGACATACATTCACTTACATATGCATACATTCGGATTAGATGGGATTTGTTTGCGGTGGTACAATTTTTATCGTTGAAAACATCACTGAGGCTATTCGAGCTCTGAGTGGCAATAAGGTTATATTGAACAATGTTGCTGTCCTTATGATGCTAGCCATCTTATTGACGCCACTTGTATTGATACGAAACATTGCTAAACTGTCTCCTACTGCTCTTATATCCGATGTGTTGATCGTTGCTGGCTTACTTGCTCTTTTAGTTTTTGACTGTATTCAACTGTTTGATCATGGAGAGCCCAAGACTGGACCTGGAATTCATTGGCTATTTAACTCTCAACAATATTCAGTCTTCATTGGTACAGCTGTTTATTCCTTTGAAGGGATTGGTAAGAGGAAATCAAACGAGAGTAACAGCACATTTTTTTCTCAATACATATGGATAGGCTTGATTATACCTATCCGCGATTCTATGGAGAAGCCTGAGAAGTTTCCTGCTGTTTTGACATTTGTGATGGTATTGGTTGCTTCTACTCTTTGTACTGTAGGTGTACTTGGCTATATTGCATTTGGAAAAGATGTTCAGACAGTCGCTCTCTTAAATCTTCCTTCTGGTGTTATTTCGAGTTTTGTTCAGATTGGCTACGCAGTAGCTGTGTTGCTTTCCAATGCTCTTGCTTTATTCCCAACAATTCGTATTGTAGAACAGATGGTGTTTGGTGAGCGTACAGGTAAACACAATCTAAGCATCAAATGGCAAAAGAATGGATTAAGAGCATGCATTGTGATTGTTGCTACTTTGGTTGCCTGGGGAGGAGCAAATGATTTGGACAAGTTTATTAGCTTGATCGGCTCTATCTGCTGCTGTAAGTTTTCTCGTGTTAAAGCATATACATAGCAAACTTCTCATGCTTAATGATAGGTCCCTTGAGTCTTATCTTTCCCCCTCTTTTCCATATGGCCTTGCCTACTACAAAAGGCATGAAGAAAACTATGGATTTGATACTTATAGTGTTTGGATTGTCTGTCATGTTATTTACGTTTTACAATACTTCAAAAGAATGGGTTGTTTCAGGATAGATTAATTTATTGATATATTAAAGTAATAATTGATTCGGCACATATGCCCTTTTAATTTGAAACGACTACTTTCTTTTGAAGGAATCTGTCTTGGTCAATGCATTGGTTTACCAAGAAATGTCCAATATCTTCTCTATTCACAAAATAGCCACTGATATTCTCCTCTGCCTTGTATTTCCCGGTCAATTTACCATTCTTCAGGAAAGTAGGTCTAACAAGAATCCAATTGGGAATGATATTCTGATTTATGACCATTTTCTCCATCTTTCTCTTGTCTTCGTGAGGTTCATGTAAAAGGTACTTGTACATAGGACGCATCAAACAAGGAACATCACCTGAATCGTCTAATCCTGTTGAGGACACAACCACTAAGCGTTGAGGGCGGTTACTTCCCATCTTCTCCAGTTCTTCCAATAATACTTTCATTGATTTGTTGCATAGATCAGGTATAACCATCTTTCCGCTCATATCAATGGTACTTCCGATAGATGACACAATGACATCAGTATCCTCGAGTAATTGTCTGACAGAGGCTGGATCCATAGCATCTCCTTTGATGAGAGTCAATTTAGATTTTTGTTGTTCAGTATACTCAATGTTATCTGGATTACGGACGAGTAGTTTGAATTGATATCTGTCCAGGCCTTGTACAACCATAGCACGAGCACATCCTCTTGAACCACCAAGCACAGCAACACGAACCATTTTTTTTATTTTGAGTAAAGATATTAAATCGAAAAGATCAACTCAATTTTCATTATTTATACTTTTTGGCCATAAGTACTTGGCAATAAGGCGCATAATCTTTTTTCTCATACCATTTATAGATATAGTTAAATTGTGTTAGACGCGAAATATTTTATTGGGTCAGCAGTTGCTACGCATAACCTCTCTGAATAAAAGCTCAAATGATTTCTCTAAAAAAAACTATCTAGTTGGCTCTAACCATTATGAAGTTATCTAAACCGTACAAAGGAAATGGCTAAAAAGAAAAAAACTTTCCTTAGAAATCCAAAGCAATTTCTTTACTGCAATCAATGTCTGTGAACTAAAACCATTTTATTCTTAGGATTAAGAGAAAAAAATCCGGCTCATAATAGTTTACGCAACCTACCTTTTATGATAAAATGCGTACCTTACAATAAGATCAGCCAGACAACACAATAGTTCCTAAAACTGTTATCTATTTTGAGGGTCAAGATATTACTTTTTTCGTGCTCTGTAATACCAAGTTCACATAGCTCTAATCTTGTTACTGTTTTTGTTTACACATAAATATTTTTGTTGTTGACAATTCGTTGTGTTAAGCATCAACTTAATTTACAAAGGCTTAGATAGCTAACCTCTCACATTCAAGTGCATTAGGCCAAAGCAACAACAGGATGGTTTTTATTTCATCATTTTGATGCTGCTACAAAACATCACAAATAGAGTTGATTCAGATGTTCCAAGTCTGCAACAAAACGTATGAATCAATTAAATGTACAGCTGCTTTATGTCTGCAATGTGCTCCTTTCAAACCACTTTTTCCAAATTCTCTGTCCATAGATAAGTTTGATCTTTTGTATTGTTTGATGTTCTTCAAACTAAGTTTGACTTGGGCCTGAGATTAGAAATGTTAAAATATATGCCTTTGGTATCACCTTATACCATTTTTTTTTTATTTCCTTCTCTCATGTTCTTTTTTTCTTTTTCTTCTTGCGTTCTTCTACTTTTCATACGCTTGATATAATTCTTTCCCACTCTACTTGGTACATGTGTGTTATATAGAATGATTTGCTTGTGTATTTTGTTTGTTTTCATGATTTCTGCGCTTGCATATCAGCAGACATTTGTTTTTGATCATGCAACGAATCAAATTCCAACTTACAATGTGCCACCACCTTTAAGCCTCTTGAAGTATCGTGACAAATCAACTAAAACCTATGAATTTGGCGCTTCTATAGCCACATCTATTTATATACATCCTCCTGTTTCTATAGCTGTAGCCAATCATTCAACTCTACAATGGAAAATTAAGATTCACAGCCCGGGTGCACTGTCTTTGAGCCTTATTTTCGATCAATGGCAAACACCTTTGGGTGCATCACTATATATCATGAACAGAAATGGACAGAGGCAGGTCAGTTCAATGCATTAAAATCATATGGTGTATAGAGTATAGCTTCAACTATTTCAACTAGTATTTGAATTTATCTCCAGATAAAACTCAACTCGCTACATGGCCTATGACTGGAGATACCCTTTATGTTGTATACGAGTCTTCTTCTTCTTTCCAATTGATACCCCATTTACACATATCTCGGGTTATATATGGTTATTTACCTATGCCCTTTCTTGATATGTTCTCTATTTATGAATCCAGTCAAGAAATAGTTTTAAAATCAAATCCAAATAGATCAGGCAGATGCAACATTGATTATGCATGTGATGCTATAGGCTCATATTGGTCAAAGGAGGCTAGCTCTATTGCTATACTGTTGACGAATGAAAATCAACGCTATTGTACTGGAGCGTTTATTAATAATATTGAGCAAGATGGGAGACAATTGCTTTTGACGGTAGAATACAAAGAAAAGACAAAAAGGAAAAAAAACAAATTGACACTGCTCAATAGGCAAATCATTGTATAATTGATGCAACAACTTCAATGACAGATATGGTACTGTTGAATTATCAAAAACCATTTTGTGATTCTTCAAATACATTCAAGAAGAAACTAGAGATACTTCGTGGACTTGTTTTACAAAGTAATAACTAAAAGCTTACTTTTTTTTTCTCCACTTGAACATAGTTAAACATCTCCTTTTTGAATTTTTAGATAGTTCAAGCGTATCTGACTATGCTATTTTTGAAGTACAGGAGCGAATTCCAGAAGAATACGATGCATATCTCGCCGGTTGGACAACAGAAGCTAAACCTGACTGGCCATTGGTGGGTATCCATCATCCTCAAGGCGATTTTAAGAAATTGTCAGTCTATAACAGTTCTCTCAAGCTTTCATGCTGGGATGAATGCCCGAAAAAGAGCCATTGGAGGGTTGAGAAATGGACACGTGGAACAACAGAGTCAGGTAGTTCAGGTTCACCCTTATTTGACGCTCATCATCGCATTGTAGGCCAGCTTCATGGAGGACGAGCTGCTTGTTGGAACAAGAATGGCTATGACATGTATGGCTCATTTAGAGAGTCTTGGCAATTAGGGCTTTCTGATGTCTTGGATCCGTATAGTCGAACTTCAAAACAACAACTTGTCAAATTGGATGGCATTTATTTAAATACGCTGAGAAATAGAGACCGCTTCAGAGACAGACTTTGATCACAAGCTAGATAGACAGCAAGTAAAGATCACTCTTTCGACAAGTGCATGCATCTTGTTTTCTGCCTGATGATCATATTCACTCAACGAGTTAATAAAAATGGCTCGGGAATGACAATATTGATCCCATATAAAGACTGGAAATGCTATACGAAACAAAGAGGGGATTGCATGTCTAAGTAATACATAAGAAGAGGCTGTTCTGAAAAGCCTCTTATGTATAGTGTTTGGGTGCAATACAAAAGCACTATCTCTCAACAATTGCCGAAGATGCTCAAAACAACTCGTTTGACAGATTTCGCTTATATGATGAAGAGTCTAGTATTCTGTAGATAAGTTTCTTTTTCTTTTTCTTTTTCTTGTAGCACCATTACCTGTAAATTGTAGTGGGTTTTTGCAAATTCAAATAGCTGAACTAGAGCGAATGCGATGGTAGTTGTGTGCAAATGGTGACATGTTCCCAACAAATAGATGCATTCTCTCAACACCGTATTGAAAGAATCATAGGTATCGAAATGTATATTTGGCATGAGTAGGTATGTTTGTTTTGGTATATTCCACATAAGCTCCTTTATGATTTAAAATGATTAATGGAGTGAGTTGAATGTTATTGCTATATCATAAATTACATCGAATTGGTTTTCGACAAAGAAGGCATCTACAGTGAACTTTCTTTGAAGGTCTGAATTGTGTATGTAGACAATGAATTCATTAAAGATATCTGAAAATCCAAACTCTAGTTTATGATCACAGTTCAACGGTTGCAGCTCTGATTCGCACAAAATGTTGAATAACTGAAGGCTGTTAAAACCAAGTCAATGGATGAGTTTGAGTCAATCATCTATCATTCTTTTTACCTTGAGATAATAGCCAAGTCATCGTGTGTATTTATATTGGGATGAATACTAGGGTCGTATAGATAACTGTCTATTATATCACTGAATTCTTCACGCCTATACAAGAGAAAAAATTTATCAATAGTTTTCAAACCAAATTGCAAACAAGATACTTGCTGTTTCATCTTTTCCATAAAAGGCATGAGTGCCTGCTCCCATAATTCTGTAGTGGAAGGTGCAACTTTAGGAAATGTGTTGGACATTAACTGATATAGCTCAATATCCATCAAATCTTGCTCTTCAAATCTCAAGGATAACAAAAACAAAAAGATTTTTTGGCTTATGCTCTCGTTCGTCAAGTAGGGTTGATAGAAGTGATTAATCCATTCTATTTTCTTGATGGATGTTATCCTGTTTGTGTTGAGTACGTAATTCAAGCATGTTAAACCCAAATCATTAAAAAGTGACTCATTTTCTGTTATCATTTTGCAAGTCTCTTCGAGCTCATGGATTTGATAGCTTTCAGCCATCTTTCCAAACTTTTCTTCGCTCAGTTGTTTGCTTAGGTCCATGTATATCAATCAGAGGATAAGATAGATAAAAAAAAAGATGCTTTTTTTAAAAAAAAAAAAAAACTCACATTGACATAAAAATTAAAAGAAAAGAAAAACCTTTTCTTTAATCCTTTTTTTTCGGCGAAGTGTTTGTGTGACTTGAAAAGAAGTAACCTATCAAAGATCCAAAATCTCGACTTTTGTATTCTTTATTGCATTGTCAACTACAGATGTTTCTTACTTGACTACCAATGTGCATTACAAAGTAAACAAGACTTGTTTGGCTTCAATCATTGACTGGCAACAATTTAAACCTGACAAACTAAACCTGCATTTTTTTCTGGTTATACTTTGAATCATTAGATACTTGAACGCATTTCGATTCACAGACAAAGAGAAATAGACAAGTAAGGTGACAGGCTGGCAATTTGACAATTCAAATTCGAGACAACTGGGAATATAGCAAGCGATAATACATATCATATCACACACAAAAAAAAATGAGGGCAGCTTTGTGCCTTAATAGCAGGATTTAATATTTTGATCCCAAACAGCAAAAAAAAAATACAAACAAATCAGCTTGCCCTTGATATTATGCATTATGGAATTCCGGAAATCAAAACATTCATCCTTTTTTAGGGCAAATCTTGATTCTTAATTACTTTATCCAAATATTGATGACAAACAAACAAGTTGGTTGCTATATTAAAAAGCTTCTTTCTGTTCTGTATTGCGATAGACTTACATACAAATTGATCCTTCAAGATTGTTCGTAAGAAGATATAAATGATCAAATATCATCCAAAACTCTCCTTTTAAGAATAGCGCAACCGTAACATGCCTTATTTCAGCCGACAGGAAGAGGAGTAAGCTTTGTTGACAAGCTTTACACTTTGAAATAAAGCAACTTTTATTGACGCTTTTAAAAATAAAAAGCCTTTCTTGCTTTTAGATTATCCAATGACTTTTATTTCCTAACCTCTTCAGCTACAAGATGCCCTGGCCTTCACATTCTGCTTTTAGAATAAGCAGTCGACTATCCAGCTCATACACTTTCAGGATGTAAGGTGATTGCACATATTCAGTTTATACAGAAGACTGATTCATCTGTAAAGAAACAATCATCTCGACAATCAGTGTCCTACTCACGCCAATCACAAACGTACTTCAAGAATGGTAAGAAAATATCTTTTGTTATACTCAAAAAAAAAAGAGACTTTCCTCGACCGAAAAAACGTATTCGATGATCATTGACAGTTTCTCATTATTTCTCTCGGTGTTGCTTGGCATCTTTGCGATACTTTTGAAGAAACAGATGTTCGCAATTTATGCTCAACATCAAGCACTTTCAGTTGTCAGAACAAGCCCTATCCCAAAGGCGTTCTTTATTAGCTTTAATTCTGAACCTATTGAGATATACATTCAAGTATGTCCGGTTCTTTTGCTGCATTGAGAATGGCGAGGTTTTGTCGAAAAAAAAAAGAAACACTCTTCTCATAAACATCTTATGAGCCTATTTGCTGGAAGCTTGATTCGCTTTTTTTTTCTTTACTTTGTTCTGATTCTCCAGCTGATCTCAAGCTCATGTCAATCAATTCGTATAGATCCTTGTCAAAGACAATGTCTTGACCCCTTTCCTCACAGAAGTCTGAAGCTCATTTTCTGCTTCTTGATTTTCATGGAGAGTTCTAAGCCTGCGCAATCTGTTTGAACAAACAGGTAGTCCTCTGATCCTGAAGGGTGCGGCTCGAATCCTTTCTATATGCACAGTCCTTTTTTTTTTTGTCTCAGTATGCAGTCTATTTCAGGAAATGGTCTTTGCCTTACAAAATAGTTGACTTGTGTCACCAATTTCATACGTTATGTGTTAGCAAAAACAGCGGGCATACGAAATTACAGGATAGACTACAAATGACTCATCAACCAATCAATTTTTTTTTGTTTTAAAATTTTGACAATTGTTATATTATGACGAGAATAATGCCTGCCAAAAAAAAAAAAAAAGGAACCAGATCAAGCAGATAAAGCAAATGCACAAATACTCAGGGGAAAAGCACAGATGTTCCTTACAATAGGGGTGCACAACAATAAATATTAAGATCAAGCAGTTTAAATCATTGAATTCTTTTTTCTACTTACAAACTAATAGCGGGGAATGGTTTGTATGGCCGATCCATTATGACCACGGGTCAGCTTTTCCTTTTACATGATGAGTTTGTTTAAAGTATAAATTTAAACAATTTTTCTTTTTCTTTCTTAGTCTCTTTTTTTTTTTTTTAAACAGTCAATTTCTTTTATATTTTTTTTTTCTTTTTACAAACATTCATCATGTTATCCTCTAATACCATGCGCAAGTCATTGCCTCAAATCGTGAGTCAGGGACGCAATCTTTATCGCCGTCACTATGGTCTTCCTGCCTCTGCCATTGGCCTTGGTTCTGATCCCAGAAGAGACAAGACAGTTCAACTCACCCCTTTGAGAGGTGTCAACATCATTCATGATCCTTTACTCTCGAAAGGTAAGCAACAAATTTTTTTTTATCATTAGCGTTGATGAACTATCTTGATCTAATTTGTCTCTTGTAAAAAAAAAATAAGGTACTGCATTCAGTCTTGCAGAAAGAGAACGTCTCTCACTTCGTGGTTTGGTGCCTCCCCGTTGTCAGGAGATGGACAAGCAATTACTCCGTATCAAGCGTAACTTGGATGCATTGGATACCCCACTTGCCAAGTTTGTGTTCTTGACTGCTCTTCAGGATCGAAACGAAACATTGTTTTATAAGCTTTTGATTACTTATTTGGATGAATTGGCTGGTATCATTTATACACCTACAGGTAAGTTATAAAAAAAAAAAAGTTCCAACTGCGACTCAATATTTACCCTGATTTTCCCGCGATGAACAAAAAGTGGGTGAAGCATGTTTAATGTCGCATTCAATCTACCGTCGTTCTCGTGGTATGTACTTTTCATCTCAAGATAGAGGCGCCATGTCTGCTATGGTTCACAACTGGCCTCATGATGAAGTGGATGTTATTGTTGTCACTGATGGTTCCCGCGTCCTTGGTTTGGGTGATTTGGGGGCTAATGGTATGCAAATCCCAATTGGTAAACTCAGTTTGGTAAGTGATCCGAAATTGATTTTCTTTCCGAGAAATCAATTCCTTTTTCTGACTGCTTCATTAGTACGTTGCTGCTGGTGGTATTCGTCCTCGTTCTGTTTTACCTGTTGTCTTGGATGTTGGTACTAACAACGAAAGTCTATTAAATGACCCTCTTTATCTCGGTATGGGACACCCTCGATTGGACGGTGATGATTACTACTCATTTGTAGACGAATGGGTTACCGCTGTTCAAAGTAGATGGCCAAGTAAAGTATTTCATTTTTCTGTCTTTTTTTTTTTCTATTTTTAAAAAAAATCAAAGTGCCACCTGCTTTTGATGACTGACTTTTAATTTTTTTTTTTCATTTCAACTTAGATGCTCTTATTCAATTTGAAGATTTCAAGTATCCTCATGCTTACAATTTATTAAATAAGTGTAAGTAAATGTGCTAATATAATCTAGATGCATCCATAAACTTATCATTTCTATTAGACAAGGATAAGATCACCTGTTTCAATGATGACATCCAATCTACCTCTGCTATCACTTTGGCTGGTATTCTTGCCTCTCTAAAGGCACGTAACCTTCCTACTGATGCCCTTGCCGAAGAACGCATCGTCTGTGTTGGTGCTGGCTCTGCTGGTGTTGGTGTATGTGAAGGTATTATTGATGCTATGGTTGCTCAGGGTAAGGTCAAGTCTCGTGAAGAAGCTTATTCCCGCATCTACATGTTGGACCAACACGGTCTACTTGGTAACCCTAACAAGACAAGTCATGATCCTCAAGATATTATCGGTGGTCAACCTAGAATTACCCAATTGGACGAACGTCAGCAGTGCTACATCAAGTCTAATTTGCCCGATCGCCTCAGCTTAGAAGAAGTGATTGAACGCGTTAAGCCTACTGTCATCTTGGGTTTAACAGGTGTTCCCGGTGTGTTCTCTGAAAAGGCTATCCGTACTATGGCCAAATATCAAGAGAAGCCTATTGTCTTCCCCTTGAGTAATCCCGATACACGTGCTGAATGTACTGCTGAACAAGCTTTTAAGTGGACTGAAGGCCGTGCTATTTTCGCTTCTGGTAGTCCTTTTGCAGATGTTCCTTTGCCTCATGGTCGCTTGGGTCGTACTAATCAATGTAATAACTCTTACAGTTTCCCTGGTCTTGGCCTCGGTATCACTGTCTCTCGTGCCAACCGTGTTACTCCCAACATGTTCTTGGAAACTGCTAAGACGATTGCAGACATGGCTAGTCCTCAACAATTAAAGGAAGGTACTCTCTTCCCTGGTGTCAGCCATTTACGTGATGTTGCCTTGGCTGTAGGTACCCGTGTTTGTGAAGTTGCCTATGAAGAAGGCGTTGCTACTGCTGTCCTGAAGGAAGGTGAAACCTTGAGTGACGTTGTTGAAAACTCTATGTTTGTTCCCGAATACGTTCCTTTGGTCCATTCTCCTCACGTTCATTAGACAAAAGCATCCTTATTATTTTCTATTGCATTTCTCTTCCTTTTATATACAATTTATCAATCCAAATAATCATCATTTCATTCATAGACTCTTAATAAAATGACACACACACACAACACATACAATTAAGCTTAATGGCAGCAAAAATTTGTTTATTTTTTAAGATAATTTCATACATATATATTTTTCTTTACATTTGTGGTTGTTCCATCATCTAATAATGTTATATTAATTTCTGCCTCTATGACTGTTTCATGTCAACTTACCTCTTGTTGTTCAGCACCACCCTGAGGAGCAGGACCCTTATTCTTTGAGAGACCAGAGACAATATCATCCACACGCAACAATAAACATGCAGACTTTAAAAAAAAAAGAGGATGAGTGAACTGCCTTTTTAACTTTCTTCTTTAAATGCTTACTTCAATAGCTGTCTTGATGGTTTGGATCTTCACAGCAGTAGGTTCCCAAACACCATAGTCCTTCATGTCAACCACCTTACCAGCTTCACCATCAATACCAAACGAATGCTCACCAGTAGCATGCTTAGCTCTAAGTTGTGTAAGGGTCTTGATGGCATTACCACCACAGTTTTGAATAAGTGTACGGGGAATGACTTCCATGGCTTCAGCAACAGATCTATAGGGCCATTGCTCAACACCTTCAATCAACTTGGCCTTTTCTTCTAACTTGACGGCCACAGCCATTTCTGTAGCACCACCACCAGGGGCCAACTTGGCACTGAAGAAAACGTTACGAGCAACGCACATGGCATCTTGAAGATTACGCTCAACTTCATTGATGATATCTTTGCTAGGACCACGCAAGATGATGGAACAAGCCTTAGGATCTTGACATTGAGTCAAGAAGGTAAAGTATTCATCACCGATTTTGTCAATGTTGAAAAGACCACACTTTGTACCCACATCAGCTTCACGGAGATCATCTACACGGTTGACAATGGTAGCACCAACAGCACGAGCAATACGGTTGTTATCGGTCTTACGGACACGACGGATAGCTGTGATGTTGGCTTTAACAAAGTAATGTTGTGCAAGGTCTATAGAGAAGAAAAAAAAAAGAGCAAATGAATATCCCCATCTCTCTTTTTTCTCCTTTTCGGATACTTACCGGAGACACCCTTTTCAGTAAAGACCAAATCAGGCTTTAAGGAGATAATCTTGTCACACATAGCCTTGACTTGTTCTTCTTCAATCTGAAGAATACGGTTCCAGTCTGCTTCTTTTGAGATTTCAATGTTAGTTTGAGATTCACCCTTCTTGTATTCAAGAGGACAATCCAACAAAATGACACGGGGGTTTTCAATACGGCGACGCATCTTGGGATGAGTGACATCCTTGTTCAAGATGATACCATCCAAGACTTGAGATTGTTCAATCTCACCACCAGGGATCTAACGATAGTTTAGACTAAGCACATCAAAACTTATCTTGTTTTTTTTCTGTTACCTTTTCAACACGAGCATAACGCTTGATATCAACTTCAGTCTTACCGGTACTTTCTTCTTCAACAGCAACACAACGCACAGCATCTAAAGCAAGTTTACACATCAGCTCACTCCAGTTACTAGTGAACTTGGTGCCAATAGAAGACTTGATGAGAGTCAACATTTCTTCAGTATTTTGGACATCAACAGGAGTGGAGATGTCTTCAACGATCTGTAAAGCATCTTCGAGAGCCTTCTTGAAAGCACTGATAATCACAATGGGGTGAATGTTGTTTTGAACATGAGGTAAAGCACCAGCAAGCACTTCACCAGCTTGAATAGTTTTTTGTTTTTAGTTCAAGCCTTGCCTATAACATGCGATCCAACTTACCAAGAATAATAACACTGGTTGTACCATCACCAACTTCTTCATCTTGTGTTCTAGAGAGTTCAATCATACTCTTGGCAGCAGGATGATCAACTTCGATTTCACGGAGGATGGCGTTACCGTCGTTAGTCAATAAGATGCCACCCATGGGATCAAGCAACATCTTCAACATAGATCTGGGACCAAGACAGGTACGGATGACATCAGCTACTGTCTATGATAAGAAAAATGACAGGTTGAATAATGTGCGCTTATTTTTTTTTTTTTGAGATGGCTAATATAAAGATGGGAAGTATTACCTTTGCAGCAGTAATATTAGAGAGTTGAGCCTTACGACCAGACTCGCGCTCCATGTTGGTGTCTAAAGAAAAAGATGATGTTAGCTGATCTGTACCTTTTTCATTCTCCTTTTCATGTTTTATGACTTAATACTCACTCATAACAAGGACAGGTGCTTGCATCTTGTATCTCTGCTATTAAGTAAGTTATAAAATATTAAAAAAAAAGGTTATCGAAAAAATTTTGAAAGCGCGTTTAAATGACATTTTTTTTGTGCACGAGTTTTGAGTGTATAGGAGGGACTTTTAAACTTCTTTTTTTTTTTTATGAAAGGCTCTCCTTTACTTGTGTACACATACACATACCAGTAGAAAAACGCTTATTTGTGTTTATTCTTTATTCTTATTGGCTAGATATCAATCACATGGCAATTTCAGGAACAAACACGAAATCCTAGTCTTAACAAGAAATATCGCAAGTAATACCCACAAAACGAAGTTTTTCCACTATATCTGTGCGCCAAAAAGCAGTAGAAGGAGTCAAGACACCATGAGGTACTTTATCAGGATGATTCAAGATGGCCATAGCGCATTGCATCACAATACGAGGTGTGGCAACATAGCCTAATTCAGGACCACGTACAACCACTTTCATGGCTTGATTTGGGGGAACATCAGGCTTGGGTTCTATTGTATTGTCATATCCTTTAGAGCGAAGTATCACTTCAAAGGAGCACTGATCTAATTGCTCTTGAGTAGGATGTTCCTTTGAGAAGACACCACCTGAAAACAAAGTGGGGTGGTTTAACAGAAGCTCACGGCCCCATGGTGCTTTTGCCAAAAATGAAAAAATGAGCCCATACATAAAGTATAGCATGACATACCAAAGTGAAGGAATGAGCATGTAGGCAGCAAACTGAACAGTAGGTGGTGGTGTTGCTGTATCCTCTGTGGATGGCTGAGCTAGTCCACTCAAGAATATCTGTTGAGAGAGACGAACAACAGATGGATCAGCAAACACAAATGGGACATGATATCCAAACTCATTGTCATAGGCTACATGGCTGTGAAACTGTAGTTTTGGTCCTTGAGGTTTAGGTAGTTTCTTGAGTGAGGAGGCCTTGCGAATTTCTTTTAAAAGCTCAGCAGAGCCAAACCCATGGACTAAACATGGAAGAATAACAGTAAGATAAAAAAAAAAGTTTATGTGTGAATGTCCCATTTACCTGCAGACTCAAAAGTTGCATAACCACCTCGTATGCCTGCAGGGCCTACATGAATCTTGAGAAACATTTCTATCTGAGTAGGAGTCCAATTGCGCTGAGTATAGAGTTGCTTAGTATAAAGTACACCAAGATCTGTAGGCACCTTTTTAGTTTGTATAGAAATTAGTATCCTCGTCTTCACATTGTTCTTGTACCTCTGTGCCTACACTATCAAATCCACAAGCATGAACAATGGTGACACCTTTTGCCTTTGCTTTATCCTGATATGTTCGCTGCATACGCTCAATAAACTCAGGTTCACCTAAGTCGCATGTCAACCCATGCTTCTTTTTTTTTCATTTGTCTTTTTGACTTGTACCAATACGAAAGGCTTACCTGTGACATCAACATAATCGCAGCCAGTCTCTACACAAGAACGTACCACATATTCACCCATAAACCGAAAGGGGCCAACAGCATTTACCAGTACCTTTGTCTTTGAAGTCATTGCGTCAATCTGGTCTTTTTGAGTTACATTGGCTACCAATACAGAAGGTTCAGCAATGGTCATGTCTGGATAATGTTGAACAAATTCATCAATGACAGCCTTTAACTTTTCAGCACTTCTACCAGCAATAGCCCATTGAAATCCAGAAGCAAAAAAGTTGGGATGGGAAACTGAAAGTTCAAATACATGACGAACAATCTGTTTTCCTGTTAATCCGGTACCACCAAAGATACAAAAATCAAATTCCTTTGCCATGTTTTTTTGTTTAAAAAAAAAAAGTAAAACAAAATGAAAAAGAATAAAAAAAAAAAGAAAAGTGAATTTTTGAAGGTGAAAAAAATAATTAAAATTGAAAGGTAGCACAGAAAGATGAAAAGCATTATTTGTAAAATATATGATAAATGTCTATGGAAAATGCTCGACAAAAATTCAACTTAAATATAGATAGGCTTTTATTTAGTTTCGATTAGATTAAGAGAAAGAAAAAAAAAAGAGAGAGAGAAAAGAATAACCTAGAGTGCAGCATAAATGGCACCAAAGACTGCAACCAATAAAGATTGACCTGCAATTAGCTTGGAAGAGGCAGAGGTCATGATATCAATACCTCCACCAGTAGAACCGGATCCACTGGTACGACCACCGCTAGTTCCACTTGAAGTTGAGCCTGAAGAAGAAGAAGGAGAAGAAGAAGGGTTCTGGCCGACAGTAGGAACCATATTAGACTCTTGCATGCTAGCTGTACAACTCCATGCATTTCCTTTTACAATATTCTCGCCCTTCATCTTTCGTTCAATATCTGAACAAGTGAGTTGGTTGGATGTAGTCTGCAAGCGCATACCACCACGAACGTCTTGAAGAGCAGGCAAAGAGTATGTATTGAAACCACCAGCCAAATCAATAGTACCATGGACTTCTGACAATTTGGGGAAACCATCAATGGCATTCAGCTGTGTATTGTTACCAATCGATAAAGCACCAGTGACTTGACCCAAGTTCTTGAATGATGTCTCGGTCAATTTATCGTTATTCGCAATGGCAACTGTACCACCAATACGCTCAACACTGTCCATATTGAGAGAAGTAAAGTAGTTTTCTTGGATAGAGATATCAGAGCGTACTTGGTTTAAAGCAGGTAAACTGAGCTTATCCATGTTGGAGAAAGAAGCCTTGTTGATGATGGTCAATTGGCTTGCTTGGAAGTCCAAATCAGGGCTGTTACCGAGAATGAGCATATCGCCATTCACTTCTTTTACCGAGTTGAAGTCAAAGGTCTTGATCAGCTTGTTGCTAGTCAAAGTGAAAGACTCGAGCCTATCTGGCTTGAAACCATCTATTTTGGGAGCACGAGTGTCTTCGATGCGAACAATGTTGGCTTTTGTGAGACCAGCAGGGAAATTGATGTTCTCAAGAGCAGGCAAAACAGACAACCAGAGAGTCTTGACTTCAGTCAATTGGGGCAATTCCAACTTGTTGAGGAAAGTATGATTTTCAATACGAACAGAACCATCTACTTTCTTGAGATCTGGAGCACTGAAGGATTGAAGAGCGGCATTACCACTGACAATCACTTCACCAACAACTTCTTGCACACCGGCCATTCTGAGGTTTACTTCAGGCATTTGACTGATTTCGATTGTTCCCTTGAAAGTTTTACAGGAGCTGATTTCATCTAAATGTGCTTGAGCAACTACCTTGACATTTCTTTGACAGTTGCTAGCTAGAGGTTAGAAGAAAGAAGAGACATCAAATTAATATAGTGTAACACACATGAAAGAAGCTTAGAATTCTTACTCTGTGCAGAAGTAAAGGTAGCAGAAGCCAAGATGAGAACAGCGGATAAAGAGAGTACTTTAGTCATATAATGAGAAACAGATAGTTTTTAGAAAAGAAAAAAAAAGAAGAAAGTTGTTGATCTGCTAAAAATTCAGTGAACTTCTTTTTATATGAAAACTTGAGAGCGATGATGCTTATGGAGGTAAAAAAAAAATGGCTAGCTAGTAAAAAAAAAAAAAAGCTTAGGTGATTTTAGAATGTTTATTTGACTTTTATGCATGAAAATTCATCAACTTTTTCTTTTATTTACTTTTCATGTGAGAGAATCAAGATAGACGAAAAAGACTTGTTTTTCTGTAGTGCATTCATCTAAACCAATTGAATTAAGAAAGTGTTGAAGCAAAAAGAGGAGCATGCCCTGTATCTTGACTTTTGTCAGATCATTGATTCATGATTGCAGTAACTTTCACCAGGTAGATTTTCCTTTTTTTAGGCTGTAATCAAACAGGAATGGCCCGAGCTTTCTTTATTTTTTTTTCTTTTAATTTTTCCACTTATGCGCCCATTTTGTCACAATAAATATTTTGGAGTCTTGGAGCAAATCATATTAATATCCATTTTTGTTTGTTCATATTTCGTATTGATATCATAACCAAAGCTTCTTGTCTATCCTTTTTCCTTTTTAGGCAGTTTTTCTTCTCAAGGCACTTTCTCAAACATGATTAAACAAACAAATAACTTTTTACTTTTTTGTTCCTTACAGGTCTGTAGCAATGTGTTTGGTTTAGCCATTGCCCATCATATGTATTTCTAAAACAAAAATCAATCTAAAAAAGTGTTCTTTATATAGAGATATCAAACAAAAAAGCAAAGAGACCTTTTCTTACCCTTCTGCTATCTCTTGCACATTAAAATTGTGCAGCATTGTAATTCGTATTGATGTTGGATGAAAAACTAATAAGGCATGTGCAGAAATATAAAACATACATAATCCTCAGTTCTTTTTTTTTTTTTTTACTCAAGGACAAAGCATTACCGAGGCTGGCAAAGAGAAACATAGTCTATTATTATCTTTTGCTCTATCCATGACAGATATAGAGTGTATCCGATTTTTAACTATCAAAGGAACTTTTGATCTTTCAAACCACCAATTCGAATCGTAGCTTGAATGCTTTTTCTATATTAAAGAGTACCTTGTAAAAGACTTGGATGTCTCTTGTGTGCTTTCAAAAAAAAATCACAAGTTTTTGTGTCTCTACTAGTATATGCAAAGACTGTTCAACACTAAAGATCTTCTTGTAAGTCTTCTAAGAAACAAAGATCTCTCTTCTTCTAAGACTATTTGTAGAGCAAATTCTCTTCCTGAAATGTTTAAATCGAAACTGATGCAGACTTTCCTTCACTTGAATCACCTTTTCCTCAGACAAGTAGATTGATTTCTACTATCTGTTTCAATTTTCGTTTGAGATGGGTGTAATTTTCAAAGCACGTTAAAGAAAAAAGAGGGTGTTTATTGCTTTAGCAAGAAATATATATATGAAAAGAGAAAGAGAGAAGAAAGTAATTAAGTAGTGGTAAATGAATGATTATTTACAAATTATATGCTGTGAGTGTATACTTTGAATGTTTATGCTTTTTGCATGCTTAAGCTTCTATTTCCTGTATGTATATGTAATTCTTTTCTTTTAAAAGGGAACAAAAAAGAATTTTGTGTTCCCATTGTGCTCACTTTATGGATGAAGGCTCATCAATTCCTCTACAACTTTACATATGTCTTCTACCGATTTATCCAGCTTTCGGCCACCACCAACACCATCCACCACGTTCTGCATCTGTTGTGGCGTCAAGTCCAGAAAGCTTTCGATCAGATCGCCATCAATAAAATTAACTGCATCATCTTTTCTATTCATAATCGATACACTTCTCCAACTAATCATTGACCAATGAATAAGCAACTGTTGTTTTCATGTATACAACTTCATGTTTCACTTACTCCATATGACTAAGGCCACCAATGCTCTTGATTGTATGGCTCATATTGTATTGCATCTGATCTAAAAGCTTAAATCTTTCAGCAGAAAGATCAGCAATTAGTCCAATAGAACCATTGGCAGTAGCAAATATCAGCGTGGGTGCTTCAGGATTCTTGTCAAGATCACCATGATTCATACTTAAGGAACCTAATTGGAAAAAAATTGTTTCAATCAATCCGTCTTGTTAAAATATCTCTTATCCTAAACAAGCTGGTTACCATATCTAAATCGTCGCACAGAATCACCTAAATGCCAGACACTCACTGTTTCTAAAACAGGCTCATCACTTTCATCTTGACATCTTTCGACAACAAACAGATGGCCTTCTCTTTCCGCGGCAACATAGAGATTATCATCCGAGGCTTCAATGGCAACAATTTCCTTTAATTTCTCATGAGCTGCTACCTCGGTCAAAGTATCGGCTTTGGCATTATAGCTAAAGACAACAGCCGAATAAGCCAAGTCGCCTACAATGATCAGTTCGTTATGCGTTGAAATAGATTCAGCAATGGAAGGCAGTCTCTTTGAACAGCTTGAATTTAAGCTGTTTTTGCCAAAGTTTGATTCCCATTTAAACACATGCAACTAAGATATTGATAATTAAAAAACCATTCTTTCATCTCTTTCTTTAGAGATATATACCATGCCATGAATGCTTGCAATCAATCTGCCGTTAAATGAGCGTACAGAATCCACCATGCCTTCTGTCTTGAGTTGATAAACCAGCTTCAACTTGCGCTCAAAGGTAACTTGAAATATACAAATTCTACCTATACTATTATTCTCATATTCATCTGTCTCTTTACCAGTAGCCAATACATAATATTCATTGTGATCGTTCTCAAATGTAATTGAGGTGGCTGCTGTAGGTCTCTCAAACTGTTGGAAATAAACTCGATCAAGCACTATAACAGTTTTGGAATGCTTCGTTAGCTTATCGCTATCATTCCATAGAATAGCATGGCGTACCAGTAAAAGATTGGTCATCCAAAATCTCAAATCCGCCTGTGGTGGTATTGAGTGTATAAGGCTCTGAAACCACTCGCTCAGTCGCAAGACCAAAAGTGCGAGATGTCTCTTGGTAGGCAATTCTTCTAGGTGTATCTTGTGTAGGAATCTTGGTGATATGTAGCTTTTGAATTTCCTCCATCTGACCAATGATCAATCCGTCCTTCGTTGCCAGTGCCACTGCATCAGGGAAAGAGAGACTATTGAAAGAAGAAACATAGCGTACTTCTTTCAGATTAACACTTGAGTAGATCAACTTTTTGTTTCTACTATGGATAACACTGGGCTTATCTGAAGCAGCAAAGACGTGTGTTGTGCCATTGGAAGTAAATCGAGCCAGTTGAATGGGTAATTTGCCCAAAAAGGAACGCTTTTTGTCAAACAGCCTTCCTTCCCGTGCATCCAGTTTGAAGTTGTAAAATTGGCCATCACCTAAAGCAACCAACAAGTAGCAGATGTTTTCAAACTTGGCCATCAGTAAAGAACGAGGCATGATTGTACCAGCCAGTTTCTCTTCGGCAATAAATTTAAGATCAGGCAGAGTTAATAAGCACACACCCACATTCGTCCATGTACCAACAGCAACAACATTAGATTGATGCGAATATTCAGCATCAATAGGGCTGATATCAATACATGATACTTCATTCTCTAATTCAGTTGAGCTAAACCATAGAACACTCCATCAGTTTCCCATTCGAATTCAAACACCTTCTCTTCCCTCCCTCCCTCTCTTTTTTTCTTTACCCTATCAAGCGTAGTCCCCGTTGACTTAATTCAAAGGCTAACAATTTACCAAATCCAATGGAAATCACACATTGAGTAGGGTTGACGCTGGCCACAGTAATCCGTGTGCTTGGATCTTCAGGAATCCACTGGTCGATCAACTGTCCATGGCTATGGGAAGACATCAATCGAATGCTTTTATCTGTCACTTGTATCAACATGTCGTTCATCACATTGCTGGCTGTCAAAGTTCTAGCATGAAGATCAATGGCTGAATGCGATTCTAACTGTGTCATTCCATTGCCTCTCAATGCCAACAAACGTGTCTGATCGACAAAAGAGAGAACAAGCATATCGTCAAAGGTTTCTTGAAAAGAAGGACGTAGAGCCCAAACACCTTTAACTCCACTAATTTGAATGGCTGCTAGTTCATTTAGTCCAACACCATTTCGAATGATCCGAAGCGAACTGTCTTTGCCTATACCAGAGCAAGTAATGAGCTGCGTCTGTCCTTGCTTATCCAAATCAGCTACACAGAAATCAGTAATGGGCCCTAGATTAGGCAGCTCATCGATCACGTTTAATATGTCGCCTGTCTCTGATGTGTCTGTACGTCTGACATGAATGATTTGTGAATCTGCTACAGTCGAGCCAACAAAGACAACATCGTTACCCAGATAGGTCAAGCATGAAGGCGCAGATATCTGACATATTTATCCTTTGTAAGTCTGAACCCTATATACAACATGATGTTATACGTTACCTCCCCAAGTGCTATTGTTGATAAAGAATCTACTCTGTCTTTTACTATATGTAAATTGAGTAAATACAGCAGACCTTCTGCATCGCCCAGTAGAATACGCGATCCTTGTTCATTCATCATGGAGAAGCTATTCCCAAGAGATTCAGTTAAGATCCAGTTGCAAGTATATTGTCAAACATAATCTTTTTACCTGGTGATAGTAGAAGGTCGAATACCGATAGCAATAGGAGGTTGATGCGATCTAAAGTATCGAATGAATTTTCCAGCAATTAACACGACACCTCCAAGTAGAGTAGGCAATGGTATCAGTAGATTGGCGTCTGATTCGAAGTGATCCATCAAAATATCTCCAGGAACTAGCTGTCTATTCTTGGTATCTAGCATAAATTGCTGAAGATAGCGTCGCCCTAATGGATCATCGTAGAGTATTAATAGAGTAGTGTCTGACGATTCATCACTTGAAAATGCCAATGATACAATGTGTTTATCCGGAAGACTAGAATCAATGACAAAAAAAAGGGCAGATGAGAATGACCATCTATGCATACATATATAAAAGAAAGAACTTGCCTGATATTCATATAATCAGGTGGCTTCTGTACAGTATAATCTTGTTGTTGGCGTCGTTTCCCATCTTTTGTTCTTAATGATATTTTACGCAGAGGCTGGGATGTGGGAATATAATCTTTTGATTTGAAAATGTCCGGAATGATGATAGTTACTGTGGATTCAAAGAGTGAAGTCGCAAAATATCTACAAGAACTATCTACAACAAGTGTTGAACTAACTGTCTCTTTACGCGGTTGGCCAGGAAACCCAATTTCGCCTGAAGACTCTGTCACTATCTGTTGTTGGGAAATATCATAAGAAAGAGTACAGTATTTGTGTCTAGAAGTCAACAGAAATAAAGAAGCTTTTTCTTTCTCCTTAAATAGAAAAAAAAAAGCTTATTAGGACTCTCTCTCTCTCCTTTCCTTTTAAACTATCATCTCTCTTTTTTTTTACTTTGGATTTATATAGCTTCAGGGCGATGATAGTTCCATACACGCTGAATTCTATCGTGGGTTTTAATCCATCGGGCGTTAAGGTGTACACCTCGATACGCGTTCCTTTCCTAGACAAGCATAAAAAAAAACTGATCAACAAGATCTAAAAAAAAGGACAGTAGGAAGCAAAAAGAGAGAAGAGGGAGGGGGGTTTACCCTAATATAAGGTTTGTCTCATAAGGTGATATAAAGGAGCCTTTGACTGAAAGTTGTGTCGAAGTTGGCTTTTGCGCTGTCACCACATATTTGTGATAAGTCATAGTCAAAGTAAAGAAAAGAAAAGGATTTTGCTTTCAACTTTGCGGATTTTTTTTTTATTTTATTTTTGCGTGATTTCTTTGCGGACTTCGGTTTATTGGAAATTGACTTTAGACAGACACTTTAGTAGGATCGATTGTTTCCTTGCATATGAGCCTTAAAGAACTATTATACAAAAGATAGACATTTTTATGAAACATGAGCATCAGAGTAGTAACACTCGAGAAAGACAAAAGAGAGGATTTTAGAAACAACTAAACTTGGACCAGAGTTTTTAAAAGTTGAAGATCTGTAGCCAATTTTACAGTTACAGAAAAGGTGAGATTGATTATAAATGTAGTAAAAGGAAAAAAATAGCATTTATCAACAATACAAAGGCAACCATAAGATTATTTTCTACTTCAAATTTCACACCTTTTGATTTACTGATATAAAGTTTGAAAATTTCAAATTGCTCTAGAGACAACCTGCTTACAAGGAAGAGAATTGAACAGCAAACTCATGAGTTGATAGAGTGAAGGTATCTTGATTTACTTTAATAATAGTTTCTAAGCTTGATTCTTCAGGCATGCACTCCATTTTAAAACACTGATTTATTGCTTGAATGCATCTGGAGGTGATGCTTGAAGAACAGGCGAGGATTGTTCCACCGATGTTGCTTGATATGGTAATTGAGCCATTTGAAGCATTTCGAGTAACGTATGATTTTCTTCTCTGAGCCGAGCTATTTCTTGATCTTGAGACTCATTGACTGCTTCATTTTCGTAGACTGTGCGTAATGACTTTGACAACTGTCTCAACTGTGTCTGAAGTACCGTATTCTCTATAAACAGGGCTGCTGTCGTGCCCTTTTCGGCATTCAACAACGCTTCATATTCTCTTTTCATTCGAATTTGTCCTTCAGTCAATGTATTCTATCATAGCAAACGTCAGTAGACAGACAGACATACAACGGAACTGGTCATTACCGCATGCCATCGTAACTTGGAAGTGACTGTTTCAAGGCTAGTCTCATAGTCTTTGACTAGTGCTTGCAAGTCCAAGATCTCTTTTTCTAGTGTCAAATTGGTTTCCATAATAGCTTTTTGTGAGGCCTTTGAGTCTTCTAGTCGAGATTTTAACTGTTCCATCTGTTCGTCACGATCCTTTGATAACAATTGTTCAACAGATGACACATCTAGGCAATGACTGAGTTGTTGCTCTAGGCATGCCTACAAGAACTTTTCTTACCTTCATCTAAAGTCTTTGCATCTGCTTTATGCTTTAAATAACAATATTTAAGAAAAGTTTAGAAGCCAAGATAGACTTGACTTACTTTAAGTTCGGATAGTTGGCTACTGAGTGAGAGAGCCAGCTCTTGGTTACTCTGTTGCTGTGAAGTTAGCTCATTCGTAAGCTTGTATATCTTTTGTAATATCTCTTCTTCCATTATTCTTATAAAGGGAGGGGAAAAAAATTAAATCAATTGATCTTTCTCAATTTGGATTATGCAAGGAGAAAACAACAAGAAGACAGAGGGAAAGGGGGATTCATTTTATTCTGTAAAAAAAAAGAGGAATAAGAGAGGAATGACAGAGAAAAAGTGAAAGAATAAAAAGGGGGAAGAGGGGTATCATAACACTATGGTTGCCAAACATGAACTACACCTTGTGCACCAGCTACACCAGCAGCTATTGTCATTGTCTCTTCGTTCACAGCCAAACTGGTAACACAGTTGGATGTAGGATAACTCTTCAAAAGACGTGTAACACCTTCAATACTCCACACTTTGACAAAAGAGTCTCCACCACCTGTAATGACTGTACGACTATCTGACATCCAATAGAGACCACCAATCCCAATACTTGAGTCGGGTGCAATAAAGGACTGATCTATCTTGGTTTCTAAAGCTAGATCAATAAGCTGAAACAAACAACAGGACTCGTTTTACTTACGGTCATGACTTAATGTATGTAAGGATCGCTTTGGATTTCTAATGTCAAATATGACGACTTCGCTCTTTTCTTTATCAGCATTACCAGATGCCACATATCGCTCGCATGGACTGATAGCAACAACATTGACATCTGGATGACCTGAATAGAACTTTTTGACTGTACTTGATTCTCGGATGTCGTGAAGATGTATGAACCCATCCCCTGACATGTTGTCGAATCGATTATAATTACCACTCGCAACAAACCTTCCTGATCTCGAAATAGCCAAGGTAGAGACAGAGCCCATCATGGAGTCAAAACGGACTCGAGGTGCACCGGTGGCTGTATCATAAGCCTCTACCTATATTAGCATATCAGTAAACCCGTAAACTAGAATCAAACATTCCATCACTTACATAACCAGGATGATCTATGTCTTTGTTGTTGATTCCCAGGAATAGCAGACTATCCGATGCCTGTTGTCCAAACTCAATACAGTCAATATGAGGATCTGAGTAGAAATCGGTATCTAGTTCACAAATAACTCCTGAACCTGTCTTGCCGTTCAGCCCAATGGTCCAAACAGTGGCTGTACCGTCATTTGAGCAAGTGGCTAATACATTTTGATCTGTAGCAGCATAATTGACAGCCAATTGATTGATAGGTTTACAATGATATCCTATATGTCCATTGAAACATAAGTATATATATATATCGATTCATCCTACAATCATGCATACTTAGAGTAGAGACTAGTTTGCCAGTCTTGGATCGCCAGATATTAGCACTACCGTCATGAGAGGACGAAAAAATCAATGTCTCGTCTTTTGACATCTTGACGTCAGTCACTGTTCTCCAAATCTCTACAAAAGATATAAATGACTTGACTCATTAGGCTGCAATCAATTGCTTACCTTGTCCAGTGTGATTAGTGCGTGTCTGATGCCCATTCATGGAAATACATGTCTTTGTATCCGAATCCCATAGTCGAAGATTACCAGGCATATTGTACTGTATATTTTCATCACAAAGAGATCCAGCCACTATCTTCACTCTGAATCAACTCTTTATCGTCAATCAATGCAGAGGTAAAAAAAAAACAAATTGTACTGTCTGTACTTACCCTCGCATAGGATTGCTAAAGATCGTCAAGCTAATTGCATCACCACTTCCGCCACTAATTGTATCTTCCTTTGACATGTTTGACCAGTGAATCTTCTTTAAAGTGTTTCTATAACAACCACCTATCTGGCGTCTTTTGATCAACAATTGATGCCTTGAACAATCCTTTAAGGGGTCTAATGATCATATGAACAAGTTGATCTTCTTTTTCTTTCTTTTCTTTCTTACCTTTTCGACGTCGTATAACAACGACTCTACTAAATAGTTTATTATGAACTTGCTCTCTATAATCCGCCCAAAACCATCTACAATCATTAGGCGTTCTCCCCGGTAACATCGTGGCAGTATAATCCCAGAAACTCAAGTTTTCTCGGCTGGATACAGAAGATCTCTTTGAGTACTTCTTCATATGATATGACAATACCTGTATCTCCTGTGCTGTAAATGGACAATGGAGTACATCGCCTACGTCTAATTGAGCCCAATCTTCCCAAGTCGAATGATACCAGACTTGGTTGGGTACATAAGGGTAATTCTTTTCCAGTGAAGAAAATGAAAGATGAACTGGGTTATATAAATTAGGTGTATGCTCATGATGTCGCACATTTCTTCGAGAAGAGCGAGGTTCATTGACTGGGTATCTGGAAGGAGAGGAGGAGTTGGAAGTAGAGGGAGAGATGTTTGGAGAAGAAAAGCTGTCGAAGGGATCAGCAACGGAATGTAAATAGACATCCATTAGTCGAAGTAACTCCAGTGGGTGCATTCCGGATGGAATGAATGTATGAACCGTATTAGGTGGCAATGATGTTGGTTCTTTTTCTTCAAGTTTTGCCTTCTTTTCACTGGTGTATTGTATATCCTGATCGTTAAAAAAAAGAATAAGTTTGTATGAGACGCGTGTCTTGTAAAACAAGTGAATGAAGGAAGGGGAGGGGATCTACTGACCATAGGTTCTAATCGCTTAATGCCTTGTTCAAAATCAATCGGTTGTAATGATCTATTTTCTACCTCAAGGTGTGTCTGGAAGATAGGATCGTGTTCGTCTATATCCGACATGACACCCTCAGCAAAATCATCATCAGAAGATACCTGTTCCTGATCAATCATGGTCGAAACAGGTAGATCAAGCTCGTCCATCATTGCAGACAAGAGATTTTCGCTGTGTTCTGGATCAATCAAAGGGCAGAAATCGTTTTCTAACATGGTTAACACTTCTTCATCAGAATCGTCCAGTGCGATGGGATCTGATTGGCTTCCTTCTATCTTTTGAGTGGATAGATTCACAGTAGAAGGGGAAAGCATAGAGCTGTCTTCTTCATCGCTGCTAAGTATTATCACGTCTCGCTTGACTTTGTTTGTGCGAACATATTTAAACAAGGATGTAGAAGGTCGCCGTTGGTGCTGCTGTGAGTCCATGCTTGTTTAGTCAATAAGCATAGCAGTTCTTTTTTTCTTTTGGAAAAAAAATCAAAAAAAAGAGTACTGAGAATGATTGTCTGAGAACTGAGTTTGGAACCTTGTGCGTGTGTGTGTATAAGTGTATCATCAATTGGAGGTTATTATGAGCCAAAGCCTCTTCTCATGAAAACTAATTTAGGGACATTCTCAAAAATAAAGACCTCAGTCTCTTGATATGATTCGTCTTTTTGGTCACAATAGATCTGTCAAAAAGAGCAAAATAGCAAACATCCCCCTTCTTTTTTTTTAATGGTTTATACTTATTGTCTCAAGTAACATTTTTCGTAACGGCTCATTTATCATAACAATTCAGATCAAACTTTAAACTGACTCGCAGCAAAGAAACAGAGAGCTAAAAATTTTCTATGCGATATAATGTCGAAAACAGTAGACAGGATTGAGCGAGACAAGAGTGTAAAGAGAGAAAGGAAACGCAATTGACAATTGAGTTTATTGTTAAAATGAATTACACTAATTGCTTCCCAAAAGTGGCTTCTGTTCACCTACTCAGTAGCTATTTCCTGTTTTCTATATAATCCTTTAGTATACAACAGTTGCTTTACTTGAGAGTGTTCATATTCTTGCGAAATGCTATTCTTCTATTGTATATTCTTAAACTGAACACCATGTTAGCATTTAAAGCGATACAAGTCAAAGGGATTGCTACTTTCATGTTATATACTCTTATATCAAACAAACTCTGAAATGGAGCGACCACTATATGAAAAGGTATACATAGATTGATGCTTTCATATTCAATTTAACCTTTTGCTATATATATTGAAAATCAAAATAGACATTGTTCAATTACATGATTGTCTGAATTTTTTTGGCATTTATTTCATGTGTTGCAGTGTGTATGGGTGTATGCACATGAGAGTTGAGGGGGGGGGAGGGGAGTACGAGTGACGAGAGCCGTAAAGCAAAGTGTAGTGAATAAGGCGGTTAATTTATCTTTACCGGGATTGAAGAGGTGATCTGAAACAATTTCTTGATCGAGTAGTCTTAATTTTCATTGGCTTCAATTCTTCCATATTGTACATGTGAAAGTGAGTATTCCTTATCTGGTTCCAGTTGTTTGAAGGTTGCATTCATACTTTGATACACATCATTCAGTATGGTATTAACAAGAGTCTCTACTATCAATTTAGCCGTTTCTTTTCTCTCTTTCTTCTTGTTATCATCTCATTTTCTTTCCATCTCTGGTCAATTTCTTTATAGTTAGCAAGGGTCTTTAAGAGAAGTCAATGCAGTCTAAAAATCAATAAACGTTATGCGCATAACCAAGACTAAAAGCACTCTAACACTTTTGGAAAACAATGTAGATGCATGATAGAAAGAGACATGTTTATCTCAACAATATTTTCTCAAGCCTTTGATCAGAATTACTTTATCTGTATAAACTAACAGCAAAACAAGCCAAAACTCGAAAATGTTTTGAGTAAACCCTGTTCTTTCATTGTACCATGATTGATTTGATGTACATGCAAGGTAGCATACAAACAATCACAAAGAAAAAACCCCCCTTCCTTTCTCTTCACACAAGCAATAAGAATAAATTTTGTTTCCTATCTCAAAGGCTCTTATTTGAGTGCAAATGACGATATTCTAGAATAATTCCAAAAGTTGAACAAGACAAACACAATGAAATACTTTACGGTAAAGGTGTTATTCATCTGTCAACCATCATCCAACTGTTCAGGTTACTCTCTGTAGAGCAATGCCTATGCGTCAACTGAAGACTATCATAGTCCATTTGCTTTTTCTATTGTATTAAATAGACCAATATTGAGATAAAATAGTTCGTTAAACGTTGTTTTTTTTATTATAGTTATTAAAAAAAAAGCATAATATGTAGAGTATGTGTATATACAGATGTATGAATGACGACGAGAATAAGGAAACATACAGATTGACATAGAAGAGGAATCATAGTGGTAAGGAATGCGTTTGATTATGCATACATTGGGCAGTCTGAAGAGGCATGTTTTGTTGAGCCGCAAAAGTAACAAATTTTGTTGTCACTGGAAGTTTGATTTGAATTACACTGTAGTATTGTTTGTTTGTACATAATGGCGTATTATTATTTAATTGATATGGAATATATACATAAAAGAAATGACTTTTTTCTTTTTTATATTCTTTTTTTTTTGAAAGAAAAGAGAATAAGGGATAATAATAACGTAAAGAAAGAAAAAGAAGGAAAAAAACGAAAAATCCCATTTTATCTTTTTTTTTTTTGGGTGTGAAAACTAAACCTAGGCTCAAGTGTAACAGAACCCAACTTACGAAAGGGAAGATGGGTCGAGATCGACGGATGCCCTCAACAAAAAAGACCCACGTGTAACATGTCAGACTTCACTTAAACTTTCAGTCAGAATGACAGAGCCTGTTATAAAATGCTAAATTGATTAAACTCAATTTATTAAGTAATTATCACCTGTAAATTAGTGCGATTACTCTCCTTTATTTCCCTCCAAAAAAGCAATACACTCAAGATGAGTTTCCCTCTCCTATTTGCCAAAGTAAGACAACGATGCAGGGGAGGAGGGGAGGACAAACTTATTTCTAACATCAGAATGTGCAGACTCAATCAACTCTCTTTTTTTTTAACAACCTCATGTATTTCTTTTTTAACATCTATTTCTCTTTTAAACAGGGAAAGAAAAAGTAAAACTGATTTGTTTCTAATATACGTTCAATTGCTGCAATATTTCAAGGGCATTTTATAACAGTAAGAATAAAGGGCGATATTGGCAAGTACTATTGTAAACGTGCAAAATGAGATAACAATGAAATTAGCTTAGTGGATTAATCAACTTTTGAGCCCAACACTGTCTTTGATTTCTCTCTTCTTTTTTCTTTCTCTTTTTTTTACTTTGTCCAAACGGAAACCCATCATCCGATCCCGATAAGCATAAGCTTATTGTTCTGGAATTACCATAATAAAAAAAGTTAACTTTCTTTGTCTATCGCTTGAATAGTAGTTAACGATTGGTTCACTACCCTGAAAGAAATTGGTAACATGCCAAAAAAGGCAATTATGTCACTTTCTTCTCTGTAAAAAAAATTTTTTATTTGTTATCAAATAGGTATCACAATATTGTAACTTTAAAACAAAAAAGCAATAAAACAAAAGCGATTTATCTTGTTAGTTTATTTCAATAAAGAGTGTCTATTTCGCTCAATGCTACAATAGCCATGAAATAAACAAGCTTGAAGAAGAAGAATATTGCTGGCTAAAATTGCGAAAGTTGATTCTGAGTTAGTTTTTTTTTTCATAGAGTATGGTAGTGTCACAATGCTTATGCAATCAATACAATCAAGCTATTGGTCGTAGCGTTTGAAAAGAATGATTCATCTTGAAAAGAATAGGGTGCCTACTTTACTGATGTGTACAAAATAGACATATTTACAGCTAAAGCCGCCACTTGCCCTTTATTTCTTTTTGTTTTATTTATTTGATGCGCATGTCCTTTTTATCTGAGGTTGCATAGACAAAGTCACATGCTTTTCATTTTCTCTCTCTTTTTTTTTTTGCCCACAACTTAAAGTAGAATAGTGGGAGGAAGAGGATGTCAACAAACGAATACCCTGTTGCTATGGAGAACTGTCTTTGAATTTCAAACGCCAAATAGAGTCAATAGGCTATTTCTTCAAAGTTTGGTAGTAACAATACCAAACAAATTAGATCTGCTTCAACAAAGTGCATAACTAGGTTAGGTTTCTTTAATATCGTGTTGTTTAATATCATGTTGTTTAATATCGTGTCATTGTGCCAGAATGAAAACAAAATAAAAAAACAACGGATTTTAAAGTTGCACTGACCTGCCTGTTTAAGATAGTATTTTCCAGCCTATTTTTCACACAGATGCTATATTTCTGATGATTTAGAAGAAAGCAGAAAAGCGAATTGTACCCTCTTCTTTTTTTTTCTCTCTCTCTCTTCTTTCTCGAATTGTTACTTTTCTTTCTTTTTTAATATATTTTTTATTTTTAAACCTTCTGCTGCTTCTATGAACACAAGAGAAAATGCATGATAAATGACAATTTCTAACGCCACATCTTTGTCGTGCTATGACCCATGAGATACAGCAAGTTGTCAAACTGTTTCCAATTCAATTCGATTTGCAATGGTTACCTCAACTAAATCAGCCAAGCCAAACACTAACGTGGCATATACTTGAACTATACAACAAATACCAAGTCTTGTTTGAACAAACCCATGTTGAATTTGATTATTATAGGGTAAAAGAAAATAATGGCCTTGGTAGCAAGAAAAAGAAAAAGTCTAACATTGTCATAACTCAGCATTGGATAGTGCCTTGGAATCACGCTCTTTGTCTTGAAAATATATTGACATTAATACAAAATGACCCGGTCCAGACAATCTGTTTGTTTCACGTCAAGAGTCAAATGGTATTACAAGGCATATGCTTGTACGGCTTAGAAAACGATATCAGATGGTACCCATGGCAATGGTTTTCCAACCTAAAATTGGTAGGCACGAGTGGATTTTCGACGGTCTATAGCGCAATCATACATTTACCTTATGATGTTGTCTCAACTAGTCAACCCAGACAGATGATACTTAAAATAACAGACAACAAAATACTAAATGAGGTAATGTAAGGAGAGAGAGAAGAGAGTTGTATGCATTCCTTTGCTTATTTGCTATGTTCTTAGATTGTCATCCAATCCAGACTACCGCTTCCTTTAAACCTTCACGGTATCACTGTATGTGAAACTACAGGTGATCCAGTGATGGTATCATCTTTAGCAACAGAAGGAAATCTACTTCAACATATCCAATCTATAAACTCACTTCCTATGATCATGCATATAGTAACTCGGCTAGCTATCCATTTGGCTAGTTTACATGACAATGTTGGCATGTGTCATCGCAACATTCACCCGGACAATGTGATTGAATTGGATGATGATTATTTCTTTATAGATTACCGATTTTCAGCAGCTATCACCGAAGCATCTGAAAAAACCAAACTGTTTCAAGTTCACTATGGTAAATGAATTTGTTTCTTCCTGTGCCACCTTTGTTTCTTTATATTGTCTGTATCTGTTAACATTTCATCAAATCAATCTATTGATTTATTTTAATTCGTATATTAGGCAGAGTGCCTTATATTGCTCCTGAAATTCAAGATGGGATCTACACTGAAAAATCAGATGTCTTTAGTCTAGGCATTTTAATGTGGCAATTAATTTCCGGTATTTCATTTCCTTCATTGGACATCATCTTGAAAGCTTCTGAGCTCTATCAGATCGAACGAATTCCCGGTGTTTGTGATGAATACCAAGCACTGGTTTTGGCCTGTTTAGAGCCTTTACCTGAGCATCGTCCTACATCAGAAGAAGTAGCTTCGGTTGCACGAAAAATGGCCATGTTGTTGGACTCTATTTCTCTTGTCGATTGTCATGCATGGCATACCTATGTACATCGTAGACAGAAAAAGTGTCAAGAACATGAGCGTCAATACAATCAGCCATTAACTATATCACATATGTATTCGTTGTCTGATATAAAAAATCCTATTCCATTGTTGATGAAAAATTTGACATTTCAGCATTGCTCATTTGATCCAGTCGGTTTGACAGTTAGATTAGAGTCAAATTTTGTAGTATAAAAAAAAAAAGAAAGAAATCATTTGCTATCATCTTAATAGAGTTAGGTGTTGTTGTTTAATTGAATACCGAATAAAGGCGAAAAGGATCATGACTGATTCAGCTCGGAATTAGGCCCGATTGAGTGCCGAATTCAAATAAATTAAATGAAATAAATTGAATTCGAAACAAGTATAGTAATTATTGTTCTATGTAGCAATTCTGTTCGAATAAATGTGTTGTTTTTTAAAAAAAAAAAAAAACTGCAGTTAAACACTATCAAGCAGGCTTAAGGATTTCAAAGTAACAAAGCAATTTCAGTAACAAAACAAAGTATAGTTAAAGGCAATCAATTATTTCACCACACATCTGAAGAGAGTGCACTCCAAATTTCTAAGAATAAACATACAAAAGCAACAAATTCCTTCCTATTATATTTGATTCAACATTCTCTCTTGTATCCTATCTATACAACCAACTGACCAAAAGCGGGACTATTGTGACTGGGTGAGAATAGGTTGAGGGGGAATGGTTACTGAACAAAAAAAAAAAACTTGTAGTATTGGATGGACAAGAAGTGAATGGTAATAGGAGAGGATGGTTGTATTTTGAGATAACGCTGAAGCGGAGGTGAGAGTTCTATGATGTTAGAGGAGAGGCTTAACCAAAGAGCAGGTAGGCAGAAAAAGTCAAAAAAAAAAGTTGTGGTGTCAATGTTCTAGAAAATGTCTTTTTTTTATCAGCTTCAGCTAATGTCCCGAAATAACACATAGCTGTTCAAAAACAGGCTAGCAAAGGTCAATTCTCACAACTTTAATCGACTGCTCCTGCAATTTGTCAGTAGTCATTGCGATTGAAGGTCTTGTAGCAAAACTGCTTTCTGATCAAAGTAATAGAACACACATTTTTTAATGGTAGGCAAGATGAAGCATGAAATTACTTCAATACGGCCATCAACCGAGATAGTTTGCTGGTACACCATTGTTTGAATCTCTATACATTATATGATAGCTCTTGTAAAAAAAGATTCGGGATTCAAAGTTTATTCCATGGCTTCTTTTGAAACAACAGACATGGTGAAAGAGAGGTGTTGTATAATAGACTTTGAATCCTATTGCCAAAAAAAAAATGCTTCATCAATGTGTCTATTGCTCTTGTATTTCTATTGATTTTTTTTTTTATCAAGTAGCTCTGAGAATAAAACTATTGTATGTAGTACGTAAACCTTGTTTAGCCTATACGGAAGATGATATCATTGTATGAACATCTATGTTTTTTATTTATTTATGCAATCTGACTAAGTGTATGAGGAGGATACTTGGTTTGTGCAAATGTCATTAAACGTTTTACAGATTGAATCCATTTTCTTGAAGTTTCATCATTTAGTACATGAGCTACTTGGGAAGAAGAAATTTTTTCTCGAGCAGAACGTTCGTGAATACTGTAGTTGAACAAGTTAATAGGGGGGTTTTTTTTTAAAGTTTTTCTCCACTTACCCAACCATGGTAACACCAATAGGCCAAGGCGCGTTGCCAATAGACAGCTGAAGATAGGCATCCTGTGCATCTCGATAAAGCCTTGCTTGCATGCGCTGAGCAATCTCTGCTACTCGGTTAAGCACATCCGGTTCTAATGTCTTTTTCTTTAAATGACGTAACAATGGCTTGATATATTCTGCTGCTTGTTTTTGTAAGACAGCCGCTCTTTTGCCAGGACCACTTCGCTTTTCCTCTTCCGGACGCTGCAGCATATATTCTTCCCACTCTTCTAACGTGTGCTACAAGAAATAGATGAATAAGATTGAACTTGTTACCTAAAAATATGTGCATATTTACTGTAAAATAAGCATAGATTTGGTAATACAGCTTGTCAATATCCTTTTGAATCAGATCTAATTGAATAGGCTCGACTACCATAGTTGATTTGCGCGGCTTCTTTTTATCTTCTGGCACACCACTCTTTTGTCTCAATTCATCCAGACGCATATTGGCTTCCATCTCTTCTAATGTCTTCATGAATTCGTTTCGGCCTTGATTCTATATAAATTAATTTTATCTAGATCAGTTTGTCATCTTGAGACTATTTTATCGTATTCCAACTTTACACCTGATTCTTCATTCATCAATTCCAAAGCACGAAGACGCACTTTGCATTGCTTATCTGTTTCTGCGAATAGTCGAATGGGTTGGCCCATGGCTCTTAGACGACGAATACACTCTTCTCTTGAAATATTGAAGGTTTCAATGATCTCCTCCTATAGCATGATGTTAGCATTCGATTTTGACATCTACATCAAACCAACATACATTGTCTGTTTCTTCTGTCTTTTTCTCTGGCTGTACTGTCTGCTTATTGAGTTTGTTACGCTTTATCTAATAAAGAAAAAAAAATTGAATACATACAAAAAGAAATCGACTTTTTTTTCATACCTCTTCTTCTTGTTGCTGGCGTGCTTTTTTCTGTTATAGAGTATTGTCAACAAAAGACACAAAGAATCAAACAACTTGTACTTGCCTCTCTCTCTTTTTCTTTTCGTTCTTGCTCTTTTCTCTTGTATTCTTCTTCACGAATACGTTCTAATTCTGCTCTACTGACATATTTTAATTTCTTGTCGGCACCTTTATCTTTCTCAACTGTGTCTAAAATCTTTCGCTTTTTCGAAACTTCTTCTTGGATAATGCTATCAAGGAAACTCATGGTTTGTTATATAAAAAAAGAAAGAAAGAGAAAGAAAGAAAAAAAAAAATTGAACGATAAATTTACCACAATTATTGGTAAAAAAAAGAGAGAGAAATTACCAATTATATTCTAAATTTTCGGTCCTTACTCATCCGTCAACCAAGCATACAAAATCGTATGTTTAACAAGTAAGATGCGCCTTTTTTTGTTCTAAAAGATGAAATTGTTTACAAAGTTTTATTAAAATGTTTATATGTACAAAAAAAAATAAATGAGATAAAGAGATGAATAAGGGCTGTAGCAGAGGGTATAAAAATGTATGTAATAATTCTCCTTTCTTCTAAATCATGGCACCATCGATTTCAAAAGTACCAATAATCTTTCGATTACTGTCTCTGACTCTGACCATCCAATTACCATTGGGCAATTTGATGTAGAAATTTGAATAACCTTTCTGGTTGCTGAGGTTCATTAAATGAGAAGCAGAGGAGGATGTCACGACGGTTTCAAGATCGCTTGTAGGTGTCTTCAATTCTTCTTCGTCATCTGTTGTTGATTGGGAGAGAGCAGAATTCATACGCTTCAGCTGTTGAGGAATGATCACTTTCAATTGGGGTTTTTTCAAGGTAATCTTACGGCCCATCAGACTAGGGCGATGTAAGAGAGCTGAAAACGATAAGCGGCGTTTAGCCTTCTGTTGATCAGGCATAAGAATGTGATGATAAGTATAAGAATTGAATTCTTCTTCTTGATAAAAATCTGTCATTGTTTAAATAAATAAATAAATAGAATGAAGAAAAGAAAAAAAAAAAAGAGAGTGAAATTATTTTAAAGTTCGTTTAAATAGCTACCTGATATTTTAGGAACTTCAGGGCTTACTGCGGAAAAACTCAGCATCCTTCTTTTTCATTACTTTTTTCCGCGATTTTGACAAATAGATCATATGAAACTAATTTCGCAATATGAATTACACAACTGTTACTTCTGAAAGGGAAAAATAACTCATTTTCCAAGCATTTCATCTATTCTCGCTCTTTATGACTCATAGAAGTACTGTGCCGACTCTCGTTTTTATTTTGTAATTTCAAGCTATGCATCATTCATCTCCAAACAAGGCATTTACTAAGCACGTTTTCTTGTTTCTTGCGGCAGCTTAACTGCGCCATTTATACTAATTCGGTCATTCAAGATCGACTCGGGCCGGCTCCCAAAATGGTAGTATCCCAATTTGGCCTAACAATAGATCGTACAATGCGTTTGGTTTCAACTGATTGAACCTCCTTTTCAATTAAACCAATTATTTAACTTCAATAGATCTAGAGATGATAAGATACTCAGAGAGGGAAAAAAAGAAAGAAAGTACAATAGCTTATTTATTTGGTCTGGTAAAAGCATCTTGGTATCTTCAAATAGATACAATTTGCTGGTATTTTAGTAAGCTAGATGGCACCAGAACAAAAGTAAGATCATTTGAAAAAAAAAAGACAACAGAAAGGATCTGACCTGATCAGAAACCGATGAAAGCGATATGGAACACTTGCGGTAAAATCTCTAAATTCTATCTGAAAACCACATTCAAGATAATGCATTGTCTTGTTAATCTGTATACGCGTATGCTATTGATGCATAAAAAACAGGGCTTCTCCTAGTGTTTATACAGATTTCCCGCATACTTTTTCTTTTTACAACTATGGCATTATAGCTTTAGTTAACTTTACAATTGTTGCAGATCAGTACTTGACTACTGCAATTTTTTCATTGGTACTGGCGGAGCTGTTTATACTATCTTAATTAAAGCTGTGGCTGCAGATTTGGGAGGTAGAGCATTCATTGATATAAAAGGGCTGTACTTCTGTACATCTCTTGATTTGCTAACAGATTCCTAAAAGTAAAGAGATGCTATGTGAAGGACGAAACTTGACATCTTTTTTCTGTTTCTCATATGAATGCTAATGAACCATCACAGATATCAAGGGAGGGTTTCATCTTTTGCCTTTTGATATGTATGAGTATATCTTGAGATAGAATCACAAGCAGCAGAAAGATTCCTGGATCATGTCCGGTTTCAACAGTATTCTTGATGGATACAATGTCTGCATCTCTTGTTGGACTTGTATATCTGTCTATAGTTTTGAATGAGATTTCTATGCTTACCACAAGACAATAAAACATCTCAAATGATATCTAAAAAAAAAAAAGAGCAAAAAAGCCTATATCGAGAGCATTTACACGCTTTATTAGCTCTACGCGCTGATATGTGTGTTTCAAAGTGCTTTATATCTTGTTTGGTTCCAGAAGCATTTAAACTCTTGATTCATCTAAGAGCACTAGAAACAAGGTATCGTTAAGCATTCTTGCTTGATCTACATCATGAATAAAATCAAATGCATCTCTTCTTTTGGGGTTTGGTAATACAAGGATAAAAACAACTAATTCACTTCATTCTTTTCAACTCTCGTAGAAAAACAAAACTATTGGGAGATATGATGATGTCTTTTTCGCAATTGCGGAACGCTATTTGTTAATACATATACCATTTAGGTAGGTATAATGAATGAAAAACGCGGGGGGGGGGGCGCAAGATAGAATCACACTGATTTTGCCACTCAACCTTTGAATGACTTTCTACAGACATAGTCAAAACTTGACAAAGACTTGCAGTTCTGTAAGTTTGACTGCTCGACAATACAGCTGTTTGCTTCAAAAAGAAAAAAGACAACAGTAGATAACATTTCAATCAGTGAAATACAAAAAGGATGTTTTAAGGACTGCTCAAGCTATCAACAAAGAGCCACAAGAATGCTAATATTGTTGCATAAAATATCAAGTAATTTATAATGTATCAATAAGTATAGGCAACCAGCGCTTAATCAAATCGAAAACACAAGCAGAATTTAAAACATTTATAACACAAGTGTCAGAATAAGACAGAACAGCAGCTTGTTTCATGAAATTGCATTAGAAGCAGTTAAAGACAACATTCCATAACGATATCTAACCTTTGCAACAACATAGGCAAAGGGTTGTCCAAAACGCCCATATAAAGAATACGTCTAAAAACGAACATGCTCAAAGGTGCAGAAAAAAACCGACAGTTGTCACTTTCTTTCCTGTGAGACTATGTCTTGCATCCTCTCCTTCCTCTCTTGCCAGACTCGCATATCTACAGCTTTCAAGGCTTCAATTTCTTGTCTCAAGCAAAAACCAAAGGCCGAATCCTGAAATATTCGCCTCAATTTTATTCCTCTCGAGCAAAAAAAAAAAGAACTTCATAGGCCTACCATTACTAAATGAACTCGGATCATTCAATACATCAAGTCAAAGTCTAAAGCAGAAAAAAAAAAGACGCGTCACTTTAAGTTTTTGAATAAAAAGTCAGAAAAAATAAGAAACTGATCAACATGTGATTTATTACAAAAGAAGAGAAGTTTATTGCTTAGCCTTGAGTTCTTCGACGAGAGCAATGTATTTTTCTTCAGCTTCTTCCTTGGAGAGACCTAAAAGGTGAAAATCATTTAGAACTGGAAAAAAAACGCGAGAAATCATTGTATATTTCTCTTTTTTAAATACATTACCCTTAACTTCGGTCCAAGCATCCCACTTGTAACGACCCTTGATATCGAAGGTAGGCTTGGCTACAGATGAAATGAGTTCTCTTTCTTTTGAGAGCTTCTCACTGTTTCTTTTTCCTCCTTGTGTTTTCTCAAACAATTACTTACAGGTTTCGTTATCACCAACAGTAGCTTGCTTGAACAAAGCGTAAAGCTTCAAGAGTTCATCATTGCTAGGCTTGGTGCTAAGCTTTTGAACTTCTTCGGCAGCAGCGTTGAATTTCTATTTGGGTTTGATCACAGATAAGTATCTGCGATTTATCTTCTAGAGTTAAAAAAAAAAGGACTTACTTCAGAGGGCATGGTAATATTAAAATGTATAAGATAAGAAAAAGAAGAAGAAAAAGAAAAAAGCTACCTTATTTTATCTACACCTCTTAAATGCTAAAAAAAGAAGTAAAATGACCCCGAAATTAAGTTCACCCAACATTCTGCTATTTAAAACACAGCGGAAAGAACCTGATGATTATAAAGCAGAAAGATGTGTCTCGAGAATTGACTTTAATCTTGTTTTACTTTCAATATCGGCAATTTGATCACAAGGTCAAATCTTTTTTTGACATTAAGTCTGTATGAAAGTTGCTTAAATACAAGAATTATCCAATGCTTAATTTTCGGTCCGAAGGAACCCAAGGTTAAGAAAGGGTTTGAGTTTGAGTTTTATAGAGTTGTAAATCTTTTATATTATCAGGTTAAATAGCTGCTTCCAAATTGCATGACTGGTACTTCACCTGATAGACGGTAAATCAAGGTTTTCAGAAACACCAACTCCGTTCTACTCGCATTGGTGATCTACAAACACAAGACCTAGATTTTACCTTCAAATTTTCTCAAGACTTACTTGCTGATCAAAGGATCCTTTGTTGGCAACATCAGTTCGATACAAGTATAGCTTGCCCCATTCTAAGACACAGTTTTCTCTTTGGTCGTGAGTAGGCTCGTGATGCATTGTCAAATCATGCTTCATCCTAGATTGTTTAATCTTATACAACCTGCTTTTAGATAGATCTAGTTCATTTGTCAAATATTGTACCAAAGACTGTTTCCTACTTTAACTGAATTATTTTCTATAATTAACATTCATTATTTTATCAGACATGTGTCCAAAATAATTTAAGAAAGCAGGGAACAAGAAAAGTTGATGTATGTGTTAAAAAATGCTTCATAAAAGCAATGAATTGGTTTCGAAAATCTGACCAATGTTTTCGGTAAAGTGATCAATTGAGGCTGGAAACACCGTAACAATACAAGTAAGCATTCACATCTAACTAATCAATTTGTTCGTCTGCGCAGTAAAGCAACATTTAAGATCGCTGTGAAATGATATGAGCTCATACTTGGCATTGTCTATACTTGTTCTGATCTATCTAAAACTCTTTATGTCTAAATGCATCTGGTTTATAAATTAAAGGAAGGGAGGGGAATACATTGTTGGAAGATATGCGTAAGAGACTGATCGTGTTTCATTTTTCATGTTAGTCAAGCTGTCTGCAATGACTTGCATATGCAGTCTTGATCTTTCTATCTACCCATCATAATAGACGCATGCTAAAAGAAGACACTGTTATCCGAAGCTGACTATAGCCCCTTCATTCTTGTGCCTCTAGAATGAATATTCTATATAAAAAATGACTTTTTATTTGCAGGTAACATTGTACTAGCACAACTCAATAGACGGTACAAAAGAATGAGCCCTTGTACTCCAGCAATAAGAAACAAAGAAACATTGCGTAGTAGTTACAATACCTGATAGTTTCTGAGATACACTGCTGAGCACATATGTAAAGAAAATGACAATTTATGCATAACCAACTTCATAAAGTAATAGTAAAAGCAAAAGGATTTATTTTGAAAGTGTATAGTGTGTACATGATGAGTCTGTTTTTTTTTGTACAGTAATGAAAAGAAGAAAAAGAAAACAACAGTTATTTACATGGCGATACGAACAGATTTTTTCTTCTTTTCAGGTACCGGTGAAGGAGTATATGTACTACATGAGCATTCATGTTGATTAAGTGAATTGTTGCTGGTATCATTGTCAGATAGACAAACGCAATAATGGCGCATATTATTATTCAACAAATCATCAATAGAACCATCACTGTATTGTGGCTGATGGTTCATTTCATTATCGGACACGTCTAACTCTATTGCGTCTTCTGGCACAGGCGATTCTACAAAGCTAAAGACATCATCATCGTCTTCTTCGTCTTCTTCATCTTCGTCCTCATCTTCGCCGTCACTCTCGTCGTCACTATCTTGTACCCATTCAACAAAACGGGTAGTTGTTTTTCGAATTTTTTGAGATACTTCATCATCGAATGGATGTTCCCACCAAGAAATCAGGGCATCATCATCAATCACAAGATGTTTAAATAGTAGCAAAACCAATCGATCAAAGTGTTCCGCCACAGTCATGCCAAATGATAGGTTGGACAGCACTGTTTCTATCTGAAACAATAGCTGTTGTTGGCTGTTATCATCTACAAGGTAATGTTGAAAAATAGATTCCCAGAATTCAGCAATCCCTTCTTGAACTTTGGTAGTAAATAGCTTTGGTACAGACATGGGTTGATTGTTTCTCTCATTCTTTTGAATCAAGGATCCAATCCAGCGAACAAAAGAATCAGTCAAAGCATCTATTAGCATTGTAGACGTAGGTTCATATTTGCAAATCAAATCATCCAACTCCAAGCGAACACGAGCACTAGATAGTTTAGAAAGCATAGCCTGATGTAGGTAAGAAGAGGCCACTTCTTCAAATGGCTCTATGGGTGTGTCATCATCTTCTTCATCATCATCGTCTTCATCTTCTTCATTGTCAGCAAGAAAGTGATTATTGTAACCATAGTAGTCCATGTGGCGTCGATGAAAATAATCGTCAATAGCTTGTTGTTCATCATGGTTTATTTCTTGCTCATTTTCAAATGTACTGTGTTGTGTGGATTTCAATTGCTCAATTTCTTTTCTCAGACGAGCAATTTCATCGTCTCTGTCCTGCACATCGTTCTCAAGCTGCGCATTTCTGTCTATGTATTCTTCGTAAAACCGTCTGTGGGACGCATCTGTATCTTTTCGGGAGAGTGCAATATCGCGTAGATCGTTTTTGAGGATAGACACGCTGTCACGTAAAGTAGCATTCTCGCCACGTAAGCGATGTATCTCGCGCAATAAGAGATGTGTAGATCGCTTCTTATTGTGTTTAGGTTTAGGCTCAGGAGAGTCAGAACGCGAAGAGCAAGTAGAATCCTCTAAACTGCTATCTTCGGCTTTTTTGTGTCGTCGATATGTTTCCCAGGGTGATTGATGGTTCATGAGAGAAAATGATTTGTGGTTGGTATCTATAGTTTAAGATAGATAAGGAAAAAAGAAAGAAGCTTTATATCTCTCAAATGACTACTTTACTTGGCATACAATTTCCTGCAGACATTCTATAGACAGCAGCAGCGATACAAATAGGTACTCTTCTAGGTGATGTATTTCTATCGTTTAGGCAATATTCCATATCAATTAGGTCGATAATATTATGGTTGTGTGTTAATGAATTCATGGTTTAAATAATATACATTAAAGTACAACAATCAGAAGAGAGAGAGAGAGAGAGGGTGTAATTTGAAGGTAAATCAACACATAATAAAACCTAATAAAAAAAAAGAGAGAAAAAGAGAAAAATAAAATCGGAATTTTGTTTCAAATATAAAGCGAAAAAAAAAGTGAGTCATTTAAATCGATTTGATTGGTTAGTTCCTTGTGCTCCACCTATTTACTCCCTCTTTTTTTTTCACCCCCCTCTCCTATTTATTTACATATGGATGAAGTCATTTCCATAACTTTCTTTTTTAAATATTAAATCATATTCAATGCAGAATTATCAAGAACTTTCTAAATTTAAAGAAGAATGTCGCGCAAAGACCGAAAAAGTATATGACGATTGGGAACAGCTAATAAAAGCCAGCTTAAAGACAAATGAGATACATGAGCAAACACTTAAGACAGCCAAGATGTTTACTCAGGTTGATCTTTACCAAAAGACAACACAGCATCGTCTAGAAAAGGCTTATCAATCATTGACCCAATTATTAAAATAAAAAGCTTAGTCATGAAATTGTTGCTAAGGAACAAAAGGCAGAAAATCTTTTTTTTTTTTTTTTTTTTTTTTTTTTTTTACTTTTTTTTTAATTACAAATGATCGAAATTGGTTCAGCCGAAACTTTCAATAAAGTTATCAACCATAACAAGCTTATTGTGGTTGATTTCTATGCTGTCTGGTGTGGTCCCTGTAAGGTTATTGCACCCCGTTTAGAAAGCTTTGCAAAGACCTATACCGATGCTGTCTTTGTCAAGGTAGATGTAGATAGCTTAAAAGATGTTGCTGCTGAATACCAGATCCGTGCCATGCCCACCATCATGTTTTTCAAGAATGGTCAAAAGTTAGGTGAAGTGGTTGGTGCCGATATCAAGGAGATTGAAGCTAGTATCAAGCGATTTATTTAATATCAAGAATATTTTTTCACTTGTCATGTTATACCTTGTTAAAAAAGAAACAGGTTGTTATGGCTCAAGACCATCTCAATTTCTCTTTTGTTTTTTAATAAATATTTTTTTCACTTGAACAACATGTTGAAATAAACCACACACACACACATATTGATACAGATCAAACCCATAAGCCTAAACACAAATGGCTTCATTACACAATAAACACTTATTTTTTCATTTTCTTTTTATGTATATAAATATTGAGAGGTTACTATCAAACGCCAGTCATAGCACTTTGGCTCAATGGTGTTAGCGAATCAACTCAGATCTGTCTTTGGTACCAAAAGATATTTGATTTTTTCTGGAATAAAAAACCAAGAAAATAAGACTTTTGTTACCATAAAAAATTTTATAAAAATTGAGATTATTTAATATGAAACAAAGAACGATTTCATCAGACAAATCGAGAAATTAGACAAATTGTGGTTTATTAAAAAAAAAAAAAGGGAAAGTAGAAAATTCTACTTTAAAAAAAATTTTTTTTTTAGTCAAGTTTAGTTGCCCATTGATGAATTAGCTTCAGTAGAATTAGCATCTTTTCTCTATCGCCTTCTTGTATATCTATAGATTTAAAAGAGAAACAAGAAAGAGATGAATGGATGAAGCAATTGTTTGGTTTATACCAAGTAAGCTAACCTTTTATCTGACATTGATTTCCTACAATTATTTGTTCTGACAGCAAAAACCGAAAGGCAATAGCTAGATCTGGAAGCTTATGAGAGGACCTGCCAAGAGTAGATTGTCTCACTTTCTTGCAGCTCAACCCTTCTAGTAAGTCGATTAGCACAGTCCCTGTTCTGAGTTCTTGAAGATCCCTGATGTTTGCGGAATCTACTGTTGAGTTTACCCATTGGACATAGTCATCCTCAAGCCTTGTCGGAAGATGAAACTCAAGTCGATTAGGTCGACGGTATAGCAAAATAGATGGGGTCTGGGTTTCATTCGACGAGCCACGCCTAGAGACACAGTTGGTATTGTATGAGAGCTAAGTACAGGTGCACTAAAGTCCCTGGTGATCGTCGCCTTCATTAGGGGAGATATCCATTGTCTCATACTCGTTTCTGTATCTGTATAAAAGTAAAACGTGCGCTCTTCGAAATGCTGAGCTTTAAAGGAATACTTCCCTGGCTGTATCGTTTCATCTGGAACAATACGGTATCCTCGTAGATTGATAATTCCCTTCATTCTTAGATCCTAACAATCATGTCAGTACAATTGAGTTCACTTGATATTGGAATCTTCTTACCTCGGGGCTTTTGAAATAGAACAAGTTGATACCCTTCAACACAAACCATCGCTTGTTCCATTGTTTGTACTTGCAACCTTGTTTGTAGAGCCATCCTTTTGTATCCGGTCCAACGTCTCCTGTTTCTTTAGGGTCATACATATCCAATGAAGCTTTCATTAAAGTTTTTCTAATAGATCAATCAATTAGAAGAAGAAAAAGGAAAACAAATAAATAAATAAAAAAAGAGAAGGATACTACTTTTGGTACGTAAAGTTAGGTAGGCTATGGTTGCTCTAGAAATATATAGATATAGAAAAAAAAACAATAAGGAGAAGAGTTCTTTTTTTTTTTGTATGATTCAATTGAAACAAAGAAGGTAAGGAAGCATACACGAGAAAGATTCTGAGTTGACATAATACTAGGTTGACTTATTTGACTATGTCTGCTAAAACGATCTATAGACTCAAATGTGGTTGAGCTTTCAATTGCTTCTTCTGAGCCATCAGATGAGGAGGCTGTCGACATTCTGTTGCAGCATTGATATTCATATTCTTCTTTAAGAAGATTGATGGCTGTATATAATCTAAAGCGTTTTCCAAAAGTAGGTATGTTGAGTTCCTTTAAAGAGTCCATAGTGAGTTCAAGCAGGACATCTCCTGTAATCTCTTGAGCTATTTGCTTTTTTTAGTCATAAATAGAGACAAGAAGGAGAATAGCAAAAGGGAGAGATAAAGAAAACCTCACCTTTAAAGTGATTGACAATGTTTATGGTAAAACGCATTTCGTGTAACCAAATCTGTACTTGTTCTATGTCCCATTCTTCGGGTGGAGTAAATCTTAATTTTGGCAGAAACAAAGAGCGAATGACAGATTTTCTTAGCATGCTATTTGAACAAGTACTACTACTTGAGGATGAAGGCCTTAATGTACTGTCATCTGCAAAGGCAGAACTTTTGGTCCTTTCAGGTTGTGGACTAGATATTGAGTTATGGACTATATAGCTTTTTGGAAAAAGGCCTATTTCGTTTTTCATGTTTTGTCCCTATTTGCTTAAACCTGAGCCCCTCCTATTTGTTTTTTTTTTCTTAAAGAAAAGTTTTTACCTTCCACCAACCATCATCAAAGCCATCATCTTTCTGAATAACAAGAATAGGCTCACCTTCTAGGAATCCAATTTCATCACCATTTTCTGCTTCAAAATCTTGAATTGCATAAACTGTCTCAAAACGTGTCGCATGCATGCAGCATAAATAAACTGATTTGGAAATTTCTTTTTTTTATGAAAGAAATATATAGGAATAAGAAAGAAGAGAAAAAGGGAAACGACCTGAGAAATTAATCTTGAGATTCTTCATTTAACTCTAGGAGAGAATATGGAGCGTTTGTTATTATAGAAATAAGTAAAAAAAAAAAAAAAGGAGACGGTGGAGATATGCCAAAAAGTCTCAATTTGGATAGCCTAATTAATGTCTACACAATGTCAATAAATTGATACAAGACATTTGTAGTAGAATAAGACGCTCAAATCTGAAACTAATTCAAGTAAGTCCCAACGTGTGAAAAACTTTTTTTTTCCATTGCAAAGATTTTCATTAACCATGTTTCGTATGTTAATTAGTTACTTTGTTTCATTTTTCATTATTGAGTTCCCAATTACCAAAGAAAGAAAGGAAAAAAGAGAGAGAAAATTCTTCATCTTGTTTCGTACTAGTCATTATCATCTCTTGGACAAGTTTACATCTATCTAGCGTCTAAAAGACGGACAGGAAGAAAAAGAAATTTCTGATAATCTATCTCTATCTTTTGTTTCAGTTGAAAGAAAGAAAAAGGGCCCAAAGAATGCCAACTAAATAAAGGAAAGGGCGGGAAGTGAGGCTTTCTTTGGCTTCTAGATTGATTGCTTAAGTTGAAAAAAAAAAGTTTCTGTTTACTGCGCTCGAGCTACATGATTCGAAAAGTCTAAATATAATTGCCCTGTGCGTAATGAGAAATAATGGTTTTCAGACTTACCCTATTACTATAATTAGGAGCCAAGACATAGTGTAAGGTCTAGAACTACAAACAGGCACCCAGATCATTTCTAAAAAAAAATTTTTTTTTTATATACCATTAGAATCATTCATATTGGCTACTTGATAATGTTTAAGGAACTTGACGTATCATCTTTCAAGGTACAAGAAACCAGCCCTCACTAAGTTGAACAACGCCGATTGAATTTATGTTTCACTTTTCAATATAAATGAAAAGGATTTTTGAACCTTGAAGTTGTGTTCTTCATTCTTATTCTACTTTATATCTATAATCATCATGGTCAAGTTTGCTTCCGTTCTCTTTGCTCTCGCTGGTTTGAGTGCCTCAGTTATGGCCGCCCCTACTGATGGTAGTGTTACTATTACTGTGAAGAACAGCTGTAGCAAGAATATCCAAGTCAACCAATTAACCAATGATGCCAATGACCAAAAGAGCACAAGTCTTTCTGCTGGTGGCTCCATCAAGTTGTCTGTTCCCTCCAACTGGGGTGGTCGTATCTGGGGAAGAGAAGGCTGTTCTGGTGATTCCGATTGTCATCCCGGTGCTCCTGCCTCTCTTGCTGAATTCCTCTTTAAGGGCGCCAAGGGCAAGGACTTTTACGATGTCTCTTTCGTAGATGGTTACAACTTGCCTATCACTATCTCTCCCAACAGTGGCGATGCTGACGGTTATGAATGTGGTGTTCCTGCCTGTAGTGCCTTGCCTAGTTGTCCCAAAGAACTTCAAGATAAGGATGCCAACGGCAATGTTGTTGGTTGTAAGTCTGCCTGTGCTGCCTTTGGTACTGACGAATACTGTTGTACTGGTGATGCTGCTCAACGTGGTAACTGTGCTGCTAGCAAGTACTCTTCTCCCGTTAAGGAAGCCTGTCCCGATGTCTATACCTACGCTTACGATGACAACACCTCCATGTTCTCTTGTTCTTCTGGTGGCTACACTGTCTCTTTCTGTTAAATTCACTCCTATACACATTTTCATGTCTCGATGACATTATACATAGACACATAGACATATAGACGCATAGACAATTAGAGTTGATCTCTCATTATATAGAACACTATTACATTTTATTTGCATGCAAAGTTTTCATTTTGATAATGAAATACGAAAAAATAAACTGCATTCATAATTTATATCTATATCTATGTTGCCCACATTCCTTTTGATATTGATATTGACCAATCTATATGTATAAACCGATTGTCTCGCTTTTTCTTTCTTTCTTTTTTTCAGTGTATAGAAGAATGAAGACTATTGAAGAAGACAAGAGCTATAAAGAAGATTCAGATGAACTTGCAACAGTTGCTTCTGAACCATCAGTGAAGTCAAATAAAGTTGATAGGAAAGAGCTACGCCACTTCTCTCTGGGATTAAAGATATTTGCTGTTGTTGCTATTATTGGAATTGTGATTCTATGTGCATTCTTACCCAACTACATTCAGAACAAGAAAGCCTTGGAAAGCGATTCTACTGATCCTACTAACGCCAGGCTGCCAGACCCAAGGGAATAGTTTCTATAGTTGCTTTGTTAGAATAATGTATCATTAAGAAGAAAATAATGTAAATTGTCGCGCTTTAATAAAGAAGTCTAAATTCTGGTACGTTTTTGATTCACACATGTTGCTTTTGCACTTATTCACGATGTAGCGCGTATAAATCAAACAACCTAAGAGTATGCTTTGGTCAAATAATGAAGCCAATCGTATGCACAAACGTTAAACTCGACTAGGTAAATCAGGCTGAAGAAAGTCCAACAATATACTCCCACTTAAATATAACTTTTGTAGCAAATGTAAATGCAAAAAAAAAAAAAAAAAAAAAAAAAACTATATCACGGTGCTTTTCTAACAAGAACCATCCTTTGCATCACTAAGCTCTATCAAAGGCCTTCAGTCAGTTCATTTCATGATGGGAAGAAATAGTTTGTTTACTAAAGCACATTGATAAATCAAATTATGATAGACTACTATTGAGAACTGTCTTTGCCCAATCTCATTTCATTTCTCATAAATCATTTATGCTCCAAGCGCTAGCCTAATTGCTTAGACATAATATTGCAACTTATTTCTCATTCTCTTGATGGTCAACTTATGCCAAGAAAAAGCAATTGAGTCTTTCTCTAAAATCTATCTTCCACTCGCTTTATCTTTTTTTTTTTTTTTTCTATAAACCAGATTTGCTTTTTCTTTCTGTGAACAAATGATTGCCGAAAAAAAAAAGAGAGCATTCAATGCTTTAAAATCTTTGTTTTCTTTGAAAAGCAATAGCCATTCTTGACAGCATCAAAACCCAACAGAGTGTGCAATGAAACTAAGAGAGAGGTATTGCGTCACCTCCAATATGATAGTCCTTTCAGTTGACATGATGATTTTACAGTCAATAACTTTAAATGTGTTTTTCGCGTAGACTTTACTCAGGCATTTCTTTTTTTCTTTGGCACCAATCCTGTCTTTGTATTGTTCATCAACATCCATCAACCTCTAATGTTTTGATCAGTCGATTTTCCTTTTTTATTTCAAGTCAATAAATTGTAATTGTATCTTGCGAAGTATCAGATAGTAATGTATTGTTGCATTTGTCCAAGTTGATTTAGCGTTCCAAATATTCTGAACTGCAGATTTTTTTATCTATTTATTCAAAATCCAGTCAACAATAGTGTGCAAAATGGCAAAAAAGGATTGGTTTTATTTCTCTTGACTAAAATAAAAAAATTGAAAAGTCTTTTATTTCTTCTTCTTTTTTATCTGAAACATCAGTGGATGATTTATGTCGACAAAGGGAGCTCTAGTACCTCTTTGGCTTGAAAGAGCGACAGGCTTAAAGTGAAGCAAAAGGAGTCCAAACGCTTGGCAAACTATTTCTGTTATTTATATTCCTTCTGTACTTATGTACATATATATATCGATACACTTACAATAGAAATTCTTTTTTTTTCTTCCAAACTACAGAACTCTTTTCATGTTATTGATATGACTCTTGTCTATGGCAAATACTTTCTTTATGTAGCACAAAAGAGCTGCTTCAGATGAGCAGCATGACTCTTCTTGATCTCAGTCACTGCATAAAATACTTATAAACCAATCTCTGGTAACGAAAATGCACACGCCTCTCTGTTTTTGAAACCCAGTTTTATCTTTGCAGCCAAACGACTAATCCTTCTCTCCATTTTTTTTTCTCTCTATCTTTTTTTCTTTTCTCTTTTTCATACAAATCGATGCAATAAGAAATGAAGTTTTCACATCAAATACAATTCAACTCTGTGCCAGATTGGGCAGACTATTATCTTCCGTATGTATTTTAAAAAGTTACAACACGAAAAGATTGAAGGTTGCACAATCAATACTAAGATATAAAAAAAACAATTGTAGATATTCCAATCTCAAGAAACTGATTTATTCTATTGAGAAAGAGAGAATAACTGGTCAAAGAGAACGCTCCTCTATTGATTTAGAAGGGGAATAGAAGCAAGTGAGCGCACTGCACTTATCAGTGAGAACCCTGTAGAAGTAGAAAATCAACAATTCATAGACGCGTTGAACAAATCGTTGGACAAAATAGTCAAGTTTTACGCCAAAAAAGAAACTGAACTATACGATGAAATGAACGCGCTTCTAGAGGATTTTGAATTACTGGAAAGCCAGGGTACTTTCTCACGTACGCGTCGTCTCAGCCATCCAGTTCAAGATCATGAGGAAGGTAGAGTAAGAAGTAATACAAATCAACCACCTCGTCGGGAGTCCAATGTAGAAGGAGACAGTTTCTTACCAGCCACTATCATTTCCAAAAACGTGATTGAAAATGATCCTGCAGTAGCCGAATCTACTTATATGCAGCACTCATGGCCTAAAGACGTTGTGTACGATGTTATTGAATTGAAAAAGCGAACGGTGGATCTTTTTGTTCTTCTTTCAGAACTGAAATCGTTTGTAGCACTGAATCTTACAGCATTTGCAAAAATTCTAAAAAAGTATGATAAGATTACAAACAACAATCTCAAGAAATACTATACATCTACCTATGTCTCTCAAGCATATCCATTCGAAACAAGCACCAAAGCGAGGTTGAATGAGCGCATACAGCAATCTGAAAGAGCATATGCCTTCCTGGCAACTGACAATGATCTGGATCAGGCGATTGAAGAGTTAAAAGTACATTTACGAGAACATATTGTTTGGGAAAGAAACACTGTTTGGAGGGACATGATAGGACAAGAGAGAAGAACGCAAACAGTTGGCCTTAGTGATGCAAAACCTTCAGCGATTCGCACTCCATTTGGTATATTGAATGTTGCGCGTGATCAGGTCATGAATTATCTATATATGGCTGCCTCTGTTGCTATATTCATTTTGTTGCTTAGAGCCGAGTTGTTTGATACTGTTGAGCAAAACCGCTGTTTAGCTATCTTGGTGTTTGCTAGTATGCTATGGGCCGGTGAGGTTTGTACCATTAAAGAGAGAGGCATATGAACATGATTTTAAACGGATGACATGTGTTTAACAATAGGTGATGCCATTATTTGTCACTGCACTTCTTGTTCCACTTTTAATCATCACGCTCCGTGTGATGCGTTCTGATGATGGTCATTATACTCGTCTCAGTGCTCCCGACGCAACAAAACGTGTGTTTGGTGCCATGTTCTCTCCTGTTATAATGCTACTGCTTGGTGGCTTTGCTATAGCTGGTGCCCTGAGTAAATTTGGTATTGCTAAATCAATGGCTACCTTTGTCTTGTCAAAGGCTGGAACTCGCCCTAATCGTGTGCTTATTGTCAATATGATGGTGGCAACAATAGCCAGTATGTGGATCAGTAATGTGGCTGCACCTGTTCTTTGCTTTTCCTTAATACAGGTTCGTTAAAATTATGTGGCTGATTTATACATATGTTTCTCATATTCTCTATAGCCAATTCTGCGTACACTTCCTGTCGACTCTACATTTGGGCCTTGTTTGATCATTGGCATTGCTCTTGCATCCAACTTGGGTGGTATGGCTTCTCCTATCTCTTCTCCCCAAAATATCATCGCCATTCAAAACATGAACCCTGCACCTTCTTGGGGTGAATGGTTTGTTATCTCTATTCCGCTATGTATCATTGGCAATTTGATTATCTGGCTTTGGCTATTGTACAACTACAATCCCGAAAAAAAGACACCTCAAATACATACTATCCGTGCTAATACTGATCCAATCACAGGAACTCAAGTGTACGTCGTTCTTGTTACTCTGACCACTATTGTTCTATGGTGCTTGGCTCACTCGTATGAGCAAGTTTTTGGAGACATGGGCGTTATTGCTATCTTGCCACTCATTGCTTTTTTTGGCACTGGGCTTTTGACAAAAGATGATTTTAACAACTTTTTGTGGAATGTCATCATGTTAGCTATGGGAGGCATTGCTTTGGGAAAAGCAGTAGAAAGCTCAGGGCTACTCAAGACAATTGCCTCACAGATAGAAACGCTAGTCCAAGGACTATCAGCTTTTGAGGTTCTGTTTGTTTTCAGTTGTTTGGTGCTGATTATTGCTACATTTATTAGCCATACAGTAGCAGCTTTAATTGTATTACCTATTGTTGCCGAAGTAGGCTCTCAATTAGCTGATCCACAACCCAGAATGCTTGTAATGGTAAGTAAAGACATACTGAAATATACAGAGGCAATTGACTGAATACTAATTGTATCTTTAACTTTGCGTTAGGGCACTGCCTTTGTCTGCTCGGCTGCTATGGGATTACCTGTTTCTGGCTTCCCTAACATGAACGCAATCTCTCAGGAAAATGAATTAGGAAAACCTTATCTTTCTACAAAAGATTTCTTAGTTAATGGGGTTCCCTCCAGTATCTTTGCTATGCTTTGCATTGCAACTATTGGCTATGGCCTAATGGCACTTATTGGATTCTAAAACAGATTTCTTAACATGATTAGATTTATTTATATAGTAAGACATATTGCGTTTTTTAGTGTATTATAGTTTTTTCTTGTTCTCTTTAAACTTGTTTGTGTCTTTACTTCACAACTACTGATTTGCAATCAATGTAAACTGACATCTGAGAAGAAAGATAGATTAAATGGGAAACTTCTTTTCAATAATGTATCTTGAGAGTGATAGCTTATCAGTGCTTTGATGAGAGAAAATGTACATAATTCAAGTCAGAGCTGATCAGATAACTGCTGTATGAGCCTACCGAATTTCTTTGCCTAATTGTTATTAAATAGTTAAGAAGTTTCATTTGCCAAGGTCCCTACTAAATAATGTGCAATGTTTTTATAAGCAACTTACAATCGAATTAGTGTATTCTGCAATACAGTTCATAGCTAGCCATACTAATGTTGTTGTAAAAAAAGAATAAGGATACATGTTACCTTCATAGCACAGATGAGGTAAACAATAACTAGACCCTTTCTTTAAAAAGAAGCAAGTAATAAAAGAGAATGCCGGTCTTTCCTAACCTGCTTGAGATAAGAAGACTGAAGAAGGATTAGAGACGAAAAATCAGTGAGCAAAAAGTGAACAGCTTGAGGCATGGAGACACTCTCTCTCAAAAGAAAAACTGAACACCAATACCTTCAAGCCCACATTTAATTCCTTGTCAACCTTTATGTCCCAAATCGAAACTCATGGTTTTTTTCTTCCTCAAAAGACTTTGGCTCTAGATTCTGAATTTTCATTTTGAGGCTTCAGTTGCTTTTATGAATCAATGATGCGGAAGCTTTTAGTCGTTAACAATATCTCACCATTATATCACTGACAAGATTTTAAAGCTTGATCGTATCAAAAATATACTTTCAACTGAAGATTGATTGGCTAGTTAGCCCTTACCTCATATAAAAATTCATAATTTGTGTGTACAAATTCCTGCAATTATGATTCTACAGGGGGGTTGGTTGGTTGGTAGAACACATATATATGTTAGTGACACAAGTTGAGCTATTTAATTGTATTGCTAGGTCAACTCTAAAGCTTTGTGTTTGTGTCAGTAAAGTTCGTATAAATCTATGTTCAAGACAAAGTAATCAAATATCTCTTTATGGCCTTGTTTTTTTTTTTGAGAATTTCTTGCTTGCTACACAATGGCGACCACTTCTTTTTGTTTTTACAGATTTGCAATTCTACTGAATGTAGTCATACGTCAGACAAGTTACATGCCAATAATCAGAGGGGATGAAATAAGAAAGAAAGAAAAGAGGTATTCTGAAGAGACTTTTCGCTCCTTAGAAAAGAACAACAGCCTACTGTTGTACTGTATTTTCTGCATTGCCACAGAGAGAAGGCATAAGAAAAGCCATCGACCATGCTTCATCGAGATGGTATTTTCTTTCTTGACTTTTTTGTTTTTTCAAGAAATAAAAACCATTGATATTTGCACATTTAGTTACTTTAAATATTCAAGCTATCAATGGAGAGTGGACCTTTTTCATTTGTAGTCGCCATGTATATATGTTCAGCATTACAAGTAAGTAAATTAAGCCTGCTGCATATAGCTGTTTAGTTGGAAACCGCTCAAACCATGTTAATAAATTCTTTAATTCTAATCAACTGACATGTGAATGACACGCATTCGATAAACTCAACAGGCTACTAACTAATGCTGCTGGTATATTCGGGAAGCGTATTTATCAAGCCCCTAAAGCACTTGATATCTCTGAGACTACAAAGAATGTGAACTTCCATTCCTTTTGTTATTATTACTACTCGGGAAGAGCGGCTTGTGTTTGTTGTTTGTTTTCAAAGAACACGTCGTTCGAAACATAGAACAAAAATGCATTAGCGAAAAGGCTTAAACAAACCTCATTGGTACGCTTCGCCGTTGTTTATATATCGTAGGGTTTTTCTATATAATAGGGAACACTTTGATTTAGGAGACGATTTTCGGGGGAACAGACATTGTTCCCCAAATCGGAGTCGCACTACAGTACTGTTTGTAACTTTAATAAATGGTTACATTTGCTTTTATAAAGAGATAGCCTAAACAAGACTGAAATGCAGTGAAAGTAACAAGAAAAAAAATACAGGTGTAAACTTTCTCAAAAGTTGGGTATTTTTCGATAAGTCTGCTTTCGGTGTCAACATAAAATGCTTCAGATTTTGGTCTTAAAAAGGAGCACATACTATTATTACCAGACCTGCAGACAGAATAAACAAGCCATCCAGTTTGAGTGTTTTATTTGCTGTATCTTTGGTTTTAGCTAACATGAAGAATCCAATACACATTGAGAGGAGAAGAATTAGTTGAAACATACGTTGATGAAATGCCACAAGTTGCCGCATTAATTTCTCGACAGCAAATTTAGATGAAGTGAGCAAATAGATATAGATGAAAGCCTGACATACTACCCTTACTTTGAATGCACTGAGAAGTTCTGAGCAGTTGTAAAGAGAAAGGCTAAAGCACCACTTGCTTCCTCGTGTCCTTGCGACTTTTGAGATCCAACTCCAAACCTATTACGCTGTATGTTCAGCATAAAAGGATGAACGACATTCTCTTTAACCTGAATCGAAGCATAGCTTCATCACCAGGCTGAGCAATTAAAATTATGAGAAACTCAAAATAAAAGGAAAAGCAATTCGCACGCAACATCTTTAGATTCCTTCAAGGTAGTTGTACTACTTTCTATTCAAAACAAACAATTTCCTACTGTCATATTAGCAATGTAGCAGAGCAATTCCTAATTCTTGCTCACATTGACTGTGCACGAACATCAATAGCCAAGGAAAGTAATATGTCTTGTTTTCACTTACTGCAAACAACAGTCGACAAATTGCGTTTTCGGCTGAAGTATTAAGAGGTTTATGTATGCCCATGCTGTTTAGCGAATAATAATCCAATTCTGAGCCGAGATTTGCCTTCATTCCTAATTACACTATTATCATTAAAATGCTGTTAAGGAGACGTTGTCGACCTAACTAACCGGTTAGATTGGTTAAAAACAAAAGGTAATGCTTGGTCTAATGGTCTATTAATATACCCTGAAGGCACTGCCAATTGTTCAGCAAACTCAGTTTTAAATTGACTGCAAGATTGCTTTTTTGAATTCACTGTTCACCAACTCTAACCAAACCCAAATTCATTTTAGGTGCTTTTTCGCACCAAAACCATCTGTGGCAAAGCTCATACTTCTTTTTACGCTGCTCGCAAATATGGAGTTCTGTCTTTCTTAGATGACAGTCAAATGGCAAATATTATAATACATGTCTTGCTGCTGTCATTAGTATTTTGTTTTGTTGAAATTTGTCAGAAAAGTAACAAATTGACCAAATGCATTTCTTGGTAGCATCAAAGCTTGTAGCGTGACGTAGCCTTGCTATCCTTTTGTAAGAGATACACTAGGATGACGGAGTGATTTGCACTGCTTTTCGACATCATTGAGAGAGTATCTTTTTTTTTGGACTGTTGTGCTCTTCCCCTTTTCAGAGCTTATTCACTTTTTGATTTTCGTAGTTTTTACCTATTTGTCTTTGTGTCTTGTGTCAAACGTCATTGCTTGCATGAAAAAATAGTGTCATTCTGTTGGTATTTTCTTGTTTACAGGTTTTATTTACAAATAAAAATAGAAAAAAACTTTTTATGAAAAGTGTAGATAATTACTATTGCTACCACTATTCGCATTTTGAAACGTTGTATTGGCAGCGCTGATAGAGGCATCTTCTTCGTCAGAGCCATAGCAAGAAGAAGATGCAGAAGAGGAGGGAATTAGAGGACCGACATAAGGATCACTGCCTAAGAAAAAATTACCAGGATGCACCAGGCAGCCAGGACAAGCACATTGGCCCCCGCAATAACAGGTGACAATGCGTGTTGTTGTAGGATAAGTGCGCTGCTGCGAAGATGTGATATTTTCAGCCATCTCTTCAGTACTTGTAGTATTTGCTAAAGGGGTGATTGTGATCACGACTGACTCACCACCAGGAGAGCCCAGTGGCTTGCAGCATTTCGGCCTGGGAACGAAGCTACCACAATGAGATTGTTGGCTGAGATTATTGGGTATCATGGGGTTTGCACCTCCTGATGTTGTTGGCATTGATACTGGTACAGTGGGTGTTGGAGCTGTAGTTGAGGTAGAAGTATACGTTTGAGCAGACATGCTAGAATGATAGCTGTTTGAAGCAGTAGAAGAAACAGAGTTAATGTCTTCTTCCTTTGTCAACACATTGTTCAGAATAGCCGTCAGTTCTTCAGCATTGGCAAGCTCGTCACCCATGAAACACTGGTTTTGGTAGTTATTCGAAAGAATTTCAAGCTGCTCAGTAAGGTAATCAAATTGAATATCCATGGGCTCACAAGCAGGAGCAGTAGAGGAAGATGCGGATGATGGAGGATGAGGAGATACGGCTGATGATGGAGTTGACAGGTTACTGTAGTCAGTAAATGCGTCTGCCGCAGTTGAGATAGGGTCAATAACAGCGTTGATAGGCAGTCGGTTCGATCCCCGTTTAGTTGAGCGACGTCTTCTAACACGAGGTTGGCCATCCAAGAAGCGTTGAGTTGTTGTAGGCTTATGGAAGATAAAGCCAAGATGAATGTTACTTGTGTTATCTAGCCCGATTTGATCATCATTCATCATACTCGTGAACAGATTAGAGGGAGTTGCTGAAGTGCTCGTGTTAGGGAGATCAATCTGATTGGTCGAGGGAGAAGTGATCAGCGCCCAAGAGTAGGACAGGCTTTCCCCATTTACCGATGATGGCGGCGTCGCAGTAGGACAAAGTGGCGCTGTAGTCAGAAGAGCGTCTGAAATTGCTTCTGTAGCAGGAGTATCCTGTAGAGAAGACAATGGTGTGCTGGACGAAGATTTGCTTGATCTTGCCATGGTATGAGGGGTAGCAGCAGCGACAGCAGCGGCAATAGCAGGGCAAGTACATTGACTTTTGAGATTCAGTTTCTTGTCTTGGCATCCTTCTTCGCTAGTATGCTTGCTTGTTACGCCCTGTTGATAGATGAGTAGAGGTTGTTGATGTTGATTGTCACTACCTATTGTGACCATAAAGAAGGGGAAGCTTAATTCATTGTGTTCGACACATGTGTTTTTTTTTGTGCCTTTACCTTTTTTATCACATGCACACTTGATATGCACTTGTTTTGTTTTTCGAAGATCTCTACAAAAAGTACACTGAGTGACAGGACGACCTTTCTTGCGTATTTCAAATAATGGGCGGTCAACATGACTACAATGAGAGGAGCGATGGCCCTAATTATTTAAATTATTAATAAATATAATGTGCTACAAGATTATTTTTTTTTTAGTATTTATACCTTGATGCAAGTTGAACAAGCATATTTTAAACCGTTGATGTACATTGCTTGAATTTAATTTTCTTTTGGCTGGTGATTGTTGGTTTGATTTTGGATAAAATTGTCTTTTTTTTTTAACAAATTACGATTATAAATAAAAAGTATAGATGATGATGTGTGTATATAGACGAAAGGAGATAAATATATGTGTATAGGAGGAGAAGGTGTATAAAGAAGTTTAAAGGAAAGGTACAGAATGAAGTATCAAAGCACTACTCCGATAGTTATAATTACACTTTTGTAAACGCAAAGAAATCATACCAAAGCTATGGGGTGTCTTTTTTCTGTAGATATCAAAATAAAATGGTGATATGGTATTTCTGTCTATACCAACACACACACGTAGATGCTTTGTTTTTCTCTATAATAATTAGGGGGGGTTTGTAGGGGAGATAATTAAAGCTTTTTCTCTTTTCCTTTTTGTTGGCGTATTCGCAACGAGAAAAAGGAAAGAAAGAAAGAAAAGAGTGAGAAAATGGAGAATTGAAATGCAAATAAATACTCAAAAATACCACTGATCTACTTTCTCCCCTAAACCCTTTTGCCTCTTACTCGCCCAATTTACCCAGAAAGATTTTTTATTTTTAAAACGGAGTTGGATCGAATGGTAGCATTCAGCATGATTGAAAAGGAGCAAGAAAGAAAAAGCAAGAAAAAAATTTTTACCTTTAAACAATCAGCTGGTACAAAATTACTTGAGCAATAGCGTTTTTGACTCAAAAGTAACACTCCTCTTTTCTTGTCCCTGTTAATTCTTGGTGCGGATTTGGTCCGAAGCCTGTCCGGAACTTAGAACAATTGTATGTGGTATAGGCAAGATGATGAAAATAACATCATTTTTTCTTGGCAATATGTTGTTCCTTGAATCAAGTCAATACTTTCTTACTCTAAATAAGAGCCCTTTCTGTTCATTGAATAACTTCAGTAATGCTCTACTGTACAAACATAAGCCAAGGTTTTTGATGGGATTGACAAAGTAAATAGATAAGCTACCATAGGATAAGCTTATACAAGCCAATGTATTTTTTTTGCAGCAACATCACATGTACTAGAGTTGAATCAAAACATTTCAAAGCTTAGTAGCATATGACATGCAAATATATACATCTGTCTGTTGTTTTAGGGAGCTATTTTTGCTGCCTCTATATTTACTTGGTAAACGAAAGCAAAAGATGTATTGCTCCTAAAATACAAAAAGATAAAACCTAAACTAAAAGCAGATATTTGAGATTTTCTTATGTGAGTATTGCGACTTTGGTCCTTCTCTGAACGTGTTTCGATTGATTTAGCCAATCGATAACAAGACGCTTGCGGTTCCTGCAGATCCTAGTAAAAGAAGAATGCCATTGAGTTTAACCTTCCAAAAAGCCTTTCGTTCATTCATGCTTTTTTTTTGTTCTTGCTATTCTCTTTTTTTTTTTGGGACTACATATCTCAAGCCGGATATGTTTTTTGTTTAATATGAGCAGACGATATAGGCTTTCTTTGCTAGAATTCTAAAAGATGTTGATTGAAAAATGTATTTATAGACAAAGAAACATTAAGGAAATAATAATGATATGATGTATGAGATAATATCGAACAGCCACTTCTGTCAGACAACAAAGAAAGTGAATAAAGAGAGAGAATAGAAATGATAACGGTTGTAGCTAACCAAATGTATGGCTTCGGTCAATAATGTTGAAGTCGAAAGCCTGTTTGTTTCAATTACTTTAGTTCATCATTTCCAAAATGATAAATACAAGCAACCCATTAGTGTATCTTGTATTGAAGAGCTAACATCTCACTAGAGTGTGTTCAGAAGAAGACTGGAAAAAGTGTATCTCTACTGCTATATCATCCTAAAATGTGAATACAATTGTTATCATATATAATTGCTTATCTTCCAATCTATGACTGTAATACAATTTTTCTTCAACAAAAGGATTTGTCAAGTTTCGCACTGTAAAGGCTGTGTGTATGTTTTTCTCATTTAAAAAAATTCCATTCTGGGTAGATGGCTTAAAAATAAGCTATAGAATTACACTTGTACATATCAAGCCTGTTAGTGCCAAAAAGAAATATTGTCAATGTATAATTGTATGTTGCCTACAAACTTTCTTATGTCGCTAGGTAATAAATGATTCAGTTGTCTTCATGTGCCTAGTATAGAGTACCTGTATCAAACCACCTAGTTTCATTGTTTGTCAGCTGTATTCACAGTCGTAGGGAGTTTTATTTGTGCTTTTTTCTTTCCACTATTCCTTGTGGCCAGTTTAAGATATCAGTTGATGTCACTTGTTGCACATACAAATGAGCAACACCAATTTGAGCAATATTTTATTCGAGCGCCGTGTAAACATGAACCAACATACTTTATTGAAATAAGGCGCTTTCCCTCATACTCAACAGGCAACTAAAGTCATGCTCATTATTGAGTCAGCACACAAACAACTTTGCGGATGAATGTCTGAGACCAGAAGATTTGGGTATTACTCTTAATAAGTATCAATAAAGGGAAACAAAAGAGGGTTAAGCTTTGATTTATTCAGGGCGACGATAAACAGTCTTTGAATCTGCTTGGTTTGTGGGGAAAACTATTGTAGAAAACATTACAGGTTAAGAAGAAATTGATCATAGAACTTTCAAGCGTTACCTAGCATGTCTTGGATATTAACGTGTGCTGGACGGCTTGCAGTGAAAATAATAAGCTCAGCTATTGATTCACAAAAGGGAAAACAATAACAATTAGAACAACGTAAGACCTATACCATGTTTAAAAGTTACCAATATCGTCGGCAACAAGAGGCTGGATGCCCTTATACACATTATCAGCTTTTTCCTTATCACCTCTGAAGCGAACAGTTGAAAACTCGGTGTTTACCAAACCTGGGCAAATTTGACTGACGCGTACAGGTGTATCTACTAACTCAATAGCCAAGGACTTGGTGATGGCATCTACAGCAAACTTTGTGGCACAGTAAATACTTCCACCTGCATAAGCCTGCTTGCCAGCAATAGAGCCAATGTTAATGACATGGCCTGTTCCACGTTCCTTCATTTGAGGCACGATGGCCTTGGTTAAGAAAATAAGACCTTTTACGTTGGTAGCTAGCATTTGGTCTACTACTTCCTCTTCCACCTCAACAAGTGGATCCAACCCAATGACCATACCAGCGTTGTTGACCAGCACATCAATATTCTTCACTTGAGCTGGTAAGTCAGCAACTGCTTTATCAATCTCTTGCTTGCTACGTACATCGAGTTGAGTCGCATGCACGTAAATGTCGGGATAAGACTTGTTTAACTCGGACTTCAATTGTTCTAATTTTTCCAGACGGCGAGCAGTAATCACCTAAAAGAAATGCTATAAGATTTCATATATCAAAATGAGTAGGGTTCGAATGTAATAATGTTTACCAAATTGCAGCCTTCACTGGCAAATTGGCGAGCAGTTGCTTCACCAATACCAGCTGAAGCACCAGTGCTATATTAGTGATCGAAAGGCATATTCAGTATAAAAAGGGAAGAACTTAAGAGCTTTTATTTGCATATTACATAAAAACAGTTTTTCCCTGAAGTCTACCCATTATTTGAAGAAAGGAAATTGGAAGAAAAAGGGAAAAAGTAAAACTTGGTCAACGCATTGTTTAGATCCGCGAGCATGGAGTTTCAATTTGTGTTTGGCTGTATGGCAAGTATAACAACTTTGAAATCCTTTTTTTTTTTCTGGAAGATGACTCTCTTGTATGTTACTCTTTCAACGTGTTATATTGATTCCGTCTTCACCAGATTTATCCTTGAGTTTAGTATGTCCAAAGAGAGAAGAGTGAGATTTTATTGCAGGAAAGTTTTGTTTCGCATTATCGCTATAAAAAGTTTCAGCTTGCATGTCTTTAACTCAAAAGAATAAATCCTTATTGAACGCATAGTTGGCATTATATCTTGAAATGCGCATCAAATGTCTAATGATCTACTTAAAACAAATAATAATAGCGGCAAAACAAATCAAACTTTCAAGTATTAAAAAAATATGTCATGCGCAGTCTATCTAAAACAATATGGCTCTGACATTGAAGGACATTGTAACACTAACAGAAGTAAAGGCTACTAAAGCCGTGCTTTAAGCATTGAACAGGGAAATGGTCTAACGATCGACAGTGTTTGCTCAAGTTGCGTCATCTCCACTTCTTCACATCTATTCCTCAGAAAAATGTTGCTTTGTCAACAGAATTATTATATAGAAGGAATTTTACGAATATCTTACAACTGATGATGCAATACTATATCAAATCGTTATATATACTTGCATGCTATTCCAATACTTTATAAGATAATGCTATCTAGCCTAGCTTTTCTTACAGTTTTCTAATACAATCAAAGCGTTCTAAAAGCGCCGTTCTATCTCTCAGAAAGAGAGGCATTATTTCTTTTTCTTGATATCCTTGAAGAACTAATTGAGCTTATGACTTTCAAGGAAATTCCAAAACACTTGACAGTTGGATCCAGCATAACCGTAATTATAGTTTGATTTCGTCAAGTACAAACAAACATAATTGACGAAGTAGACAGCAATTCAATATCAATCCTCGGAACGATTTCTTGCTGAAAACAAAGAAATGTCATAGCTGTATTTAATGACTTTTTTTGTTGGCTAACACCTTTAAACACATTGCATTATATTTTTGAAGATGAAGTTGATGCTTCAATCAGTCATTTTTTCCTCTGTTACTCTCTTAGCGTTCGGGCAATCAATAAATGATGAACCAACACATATCATAAGATTCAAGCCATCTGTAACAAGGGTCATAGGTAGCAATAAGACTCAAATATAGACAAATAAAAGGCTAAAAGGAAACATCTAATTTGCAGCTAACCGAATGATCTTATCTCACCGTTGGAATTACTTGGCATCACTGCACAACAATCAAACCGAACTTCAAAAGAACTCAGACTTTTCAGCAGCGGCTATTCACAATGACTTGAAAATAGATCATATCAACATTGGCCCCGAGTTTGTTGCAATCACAGGAATGTTTTCTGACAGTGATTTTATCGAGTATTTAAACAATCAATCTGAAATCGAGTACATAGAGAAAAATCACAAGTACTCTGTAAGACCTATCCAGAGTAATCAAAGGCGCAAGGAAGACAATACAAATGAAGAACCTATACTTTCGAACAGTCAAAAGAATTACAAAAGGCAACTTAGAGTAGAAAAGGCCCCTAATTGGGGGCTTGCTCGAATCAGCCAGCGCAAAATTACAAATATCAACGAGTACACGTATGAAGAGATGGGAGGGTAAGATAAATGCATAACCATACATGCCAAATTCTTTAACATGCTGTTCCCGAAGGGATGGAGTAACTGTTTTTGTGCTGGATTCCGGAGTTTTTGTGGACCATTTTGATTTTAGAGGCAGAGCCAGTCATTCAGCTAATCTAATCAAGTATGAAGATGAAGGCGATTTAGGAGGACACGG